>CM034050.1:4178433-4387855 GCA_019804595.1 Bruguiera parviflora
GGTGCTCTGGGCTCCCTTGCCTTACCAAGGATGGAAACCTTGGGTTGGACCCATACTACTCCTAGTATGTGCCCAAAATTTTTACAACTTTTCCTTCCTTTTCTTTTTTATTGCATTAGGAAAATTCAGTTTTTTATTTTTTGGCTTTTTTTTTTCTTTTTTTCTAGCGTGCTTGGGTGAAAGTAGGTTTTTCTAACAATCTGGCTGCAAACAACTCCTAGTATCTGCCTGAAAAGTCTCAAGGGTATATCCTGGTGTTTCTTGATGGAAGGCTTAACCAGCAAAGGATGGGAGTAAGTAACCAAACATTTACCTGATAATTCCCTGGTTTGTCTAGACCGATCTGGATATGGCTTTTTTCTTTTCTTCTCTCTCTCTCTGTTTTTTTTTTTTTCCCTATAATTATTCTTTCGCTTGTTACCATTTTCCTGCATGTAACTCTAAAGATGTGTGACGCGGTTGCTGTTGCTAAAATGCTGAACGCCACGCCCGTGATCCCACATCTTGAAGTAAACCCTATGTGGCAAGATTCAAGGTTTTTTTTTTTTATGCATATTCTACCTTTTGCAATATATTGGTATGTGGCTAAAATTGAGAGCACGAATTGAAATTCATTTTTTCTTCTGCAGTTCTTTCATGGATATATTTGATGTGGATCACTTTGTTGATCTCCTGTATGATGAGATTCCTATAGTCAAAGAGCTACCCAGTGACTACTCTTGGAGCACACGGGAGTATTATGCTACAGGTATAAGAGCTAGTAGAATCAAGACAGAGGTTAGCATATTTGTTTGCTCATTATTTCATTGAGGACCATTGTAAGATTGTTGCACGGAGCTTTAATTTGTCTTTTCATGTGAATTTGGTAGTATGGTTATTTAGCTGTTTCTCTTCCTAATTACAATATGTTTATGATGGTTCCCTTCTGTACACCTCCTTTCTGCATCATTTGCTTTCACTTTGGGCATTTCTTCACACATTAATAATTTTTACCAGAGAAAAAAAATTCCACGGGCTAAAGTTGGTCAATTGGTCTCTTGATGGTCAATAACTTGTTGAATCTAACCTTGCAGAATGCATAAAGTACTACATTTCGACCCAAGGTTCTGAATCCCAGAAATTGATGGTGTTGCTGTTGATTTATATGCTATCTAGTATGCATTCTCAAGAGGGCCCATTCTGCCAGTGAATAGAAAGCTGTATTGAATGTATAATGTAATTTTTTCAGAATATATTTGATAATTAAAAGTTATAACTGACTATTGTTCTCAAAACTGTAATTTGAATATTGCAGCAATGGAATTGCTGCTATTGCGTCATTCTCTCATCGCCTGGCTTAAATTGCCTGCAAACATACAGCACCTATGATGTAAAGTTAATTTTGAAGCATTAGTCTTTGTTCCGCATATCAGAATGTTGGGAGAATTGCTTGTTTACTGACTCCATCATCCTTCTGGCAACTTTCAAGCTTCAGGGACAGTTGTTGAAGCAGAAAACAGATGACACTGAGGAAAATGGACATGGAAATTTTGTTGTGTTACATCTTTGCTTTGATAAAGTATGATCCTCATTCTCAACACCTTTAGGCAATAGATCAAGAACTTTATGGTTGAATTTATGAACCTTCTTGGAGGTTTTGGAATTTTGTGCTGGTTTGTCAAGGCCTTCAAGTTGAAGGTATCAATTGTTTTCTCTTCAGTCTCAAAGTTCACAAGCCCAAGAATTTTTTTCTTCTTTTTTGGAACAGCACAAAAGGTTTGTTTGTGGATATATCTCAATTAAGTTAGCATCTGCAAATATGCTGCTGTTGCCCACCTAGATTATCTCCAGTGCTAAGATTTAGCATTTGGTTAGCATTATACAGGCAGTAATCATCAAGACAATACCTCACCTATCTGACCCAATTCTCTGTGGGATATGGCTGCTCATTCAACCTGTGATTTTGGTGGGGGCAAAGCAGAATATCATCAAGTGCTATGGCAAGGAAGGGTCTTAAACTCTCAGTTCAGCACTAAGGAATTGAGAAATCGAGGGTGTTGCCTGTTGATTCCTGAAGATGTTGGATTGCTGCTAGCAGCTTTGGGTTTCAACAATAGTACTTGTCTCTGTCTTGCTTCACACAAGGTTAGCTTTGTACCCACTCTTTCGGTAAAAGGAAGTTAAGCATCATGTGTGAGTTCTTGTCAACCGGAGGCCACATGATTCTTCATATGTAACAATGATAATGGAGCTTTTATTTCCTGCGAGAATTTGAGTGTTGAATGACTTTATTTTCAGGTTTATGGTGGAGAAGCAAGAATCTCTACTTGGAAGAGTCTGTTTCCTTTTTATTAAAGACAAGAAGAGCCTTGCTTCTACACAGGAACTGACTAAAGTGGAGGGTAAGGCTTCTTTGCTGGCTGCAGTTGACTATTATGTGAGCTTGCAGGCAACAGCTTTATCTCTGCTTCTCCAGGAAACATGCACAATGCTTTGGTCAGCATATCTTTGTTCTTCTGTAAAATCCTGTATTTTCTTGATTATCATTAGGTAATCCATCACCATAAGTTGCATCCACTGGTAACAAAATTTCTCTAGGTTACGTGGAATGTGGTGAATCAAATGATGCTTAATGTCCATGAACTAAGACAGACGACTTACAGTCTTATTTCATGGTACAAAGTTTGATCTGTTTACTTGCATTTAAATTGCTCAGGAGCATGATCATACATCACCAATTTTTTCTGGTGGGACATAGAGATTTTCTGTACTTGAAAAGCTTGAGACCAAACATGGTGCTACTGGGCCCACCTTTCTTGCAGACTTTCATCTTGCTGTTCTCGATGGGCATAAAAACAGACAAGGTCAGATCAGGTTGAGAAAGGAGAAGTGATCAGCATACACGTACCCCGCTCCTAGCTGCATGTATCAACAATAATTGGAATGAATAAAGGTTATATCCATTCCAACCTTTTTTGTTTGACGAGGGCAATAATAGTTTAGTTGGATGGTCTGCGTTGGTGTGTATAAAGGCAAGCCTCTTGGTACAGTCCCTCCTCCTCCTAGCCACAAAAGCCTATGCGCCTAGTAGAGGAAAATGGCAAAAAGCATGCCTAAAGCTGTTCGTAATGAATCGATCCAATTCTAGTCACCGACTCGGTCTGGAGTTCCTAACGTTCATATTGTCGAGTTCTATCGTTGTTCCACCCCATCCTCTCTCATTTTTTGAAAAAAATGAAAGTTGCGCATTGATGAAATGTAGGTGTGTCAAGACTATGTAATTATATTAATAGATCTGCCCCCTGCTTTCTACCATAAGTAGCGAGGCATCGAGCTTATTTAGTCATTTTAGCAAACACCGGGCTGGAGAACAGACGGTGTGCAATTGTACGATCCAGCCATTGCATTGGACCTTTAGAACCCTGCCAGAGCGGGCATTTACTCGAACGGTATGCTTGAAACCGGAAACTGTAGTTAGACAACAGGCTAAGATCAATTGCGAGCGGAAGTCACAGCTAGTTAAAATTTTTATGTGACTGGTTAGCCACTGAAACCTCAGTTGAATCTGCAACTTACAGGATGCATAATCCTATCCCTCTTTCCCGTTTCCTTTTTCTTTGCGACAACGCTTTCTTCATATTTTGACAATTATTTACGGACATGAGCACCTCTTGACAAAGCACGAGCTCTCAATGCAGCTTTTAAAAAACAGCTGCTGAATTCCTGCAGAAACTCATAGTTACGATGCGTATGCTACACCATGAAGCCTTTGCCCACATTTCCTAATCCCTCTTATCATGTGTTGGTGTCTCACCATCTTTCTTATCCTTGCCTGTAGAAGGCCCAACTCCATTTCGGCTGGCAGTCAATTCCTTCGACTCTATAGAAGGAGACGGTGATATTTCATCTTCGATCGGCAGTGTTCTTTTTGACCCATCTAGAGCAACGCCGAGAACAATGTTCTCTTCCACTGGAGGCCTGGCCACTGGGAACTCAACATTCTGCTTAGATTGTGAAGTGGATGAAGCACTATCACCTCTTCCATCACCAGATTCTGGGTTAGTAGGAAAAGCCTTCTCAGCTGTTGCCCCTCCTGAAGTTAAGCCTTCAGTGTTCAGCCTCACTGCTCCCTTCCATGTATCTTCTGCAGTTGCATTTGGATGCAGTGGTCCAAAACTATTGGGAACTGGACAATCAGAAACCAAATTCGGAAGTGGAGTGTCAGATGTAGCTGTTGCTGAAGCGTTAGAGTTTTTGTTTGAGTTGGAGGTTGATGTTGTCATGTTCTTATCTTCTTTTGAGTCGAGAGTTGGATTTGATATAGGCTTGGCATCTGCTTTAGGCTCATAGGGTGAGGCCACTTCATTCTCATCTTTTCCATCACTTGTACGAGTTGAATAAGTTGAAGCTTTGACCTTATCGTCACCATTAATTTTATAAGAGGGCTCAATCAGCAATAATGGACGGTTAACAGCCGCTCCCGAACGAGTGAAAATTGTGTCAGAAAATGGTACATTTTCCAAATCAGGCTCACTGTATAATTTCTGAAATGTACGGATGGGTGTGGCGAGGCGGGCCCTGTGATGGCTTATAACTCTAAGAAGATCCATGAGTACTGCTTCCTGTCACATTGCATTAGTTAAAGCCAGATCTGTAAAACATTTCCTATAAGGGAAGATCAATGATCTAAGCCAAAAAATTATCCTCCAGGCAGAAAACCGCACTCTGTTGGATCCAAAACATAGCATAAGAGTAGACAGTCTATTAATTGATAGCTCCAGAATAATATATTGGCACTACATTTACCATTAATGTTCTCTCAGGATCTATAATTTCCAAGACTTAGATTGTTCTGCAAATGTACATTTCAGTCCTATTATTTTGGTATTTTATTTTAGAGGATTAGATGTGCTGAAATTCAGAGAGAACAAAGAAAATAAGAACATTAGCAGCACAATCATATTCAATTTTATGTGGTATATTCAATGATATCCATAAAAAAGATAATATATAGAGTCACCTTCACGCAGAGATACTCCTCAAAATGTGATGTTTTCACAAAGCATGATACCAGGATCTGCAACATTGGCCAACTACACCACATCAACACGTGGCAGAACCGTCCCAAACCATATTATAGGAAAAATAGTGAACCACATAACTCAAAACGTAGTAGGTTTAAATCCATATACATTACAGATACCCAAGAACCTTTATAAGAAATCTAATCGATTATCAGAAATTTAATGTATGATTCAAATTGATTAAAAGAAAAATGTAAAAGCAATCTGATTAAAAAGAGCAAATAAGGCAACTAAAGCTTACCATAAGTGCCTGATTCTCATGATCGATGTAATCCAAGAAAACTCTTCTGTGCAATCTTTGCTGCTCAATTTGAGGGTTTTTGGCCAAAACTTTGCGCATGTCAGCTACAATAGTCTGTGAACAGAAGTCACCTGAGCCTAACTTCTTGTTTGAGGTGTTATAGACAGAAGTAATTAACAAGCAAGTGAACTTCTTACATTAATTTTGTTTGCATCCAGGTGACTGATGGCAAGATGGGTCTTGATTCGCCAATGAGTCTTCTGACTAAGATTTCTCACCACACTCACAGTGAACTTATGGTTTGGAATGTGATTTGCTTCTCGATCATCACCTCTTATAACTGTTGGTGACCACCAACCCACTCTCTGGAACAATACAAAACATAGTGCTCAGTGTAAGAGAGGGTACACTTTCTTCTCATTTTTACAGAAAGAAAAAAGTCAATGGCTCACACTTCAGCACAAGAGAATTAAAGAATATGCATGGATTTCATCATGCCTATTTGTTTTTCACATTGTCATTCCTTATTTCCCTTTTCAATGAAATACTTGTGGAGAAAACAAAGCACAACCTCCACAGTACCAGACACTTCATAGCCTTCAATCTTTGTCTGAATCCACTCATTCACAGCAAATGGCCTTGCTGCTTGGATCATTATGCTTGAAAGAAAATTTGTGAAAATCTGGATGCAAAACAACCAAAAGAAGGTCATCAATGGATAAAAGATCAATCAAAATTGACTTGAGCAACGTACTTGTGGCACGAGAATGAATCTAAACCTATAGAAGAGTAACACATTGAATTTTCCTAAGAACAATGCTTACCTCACGACCAGCCAGGGTGAGCAATACTGTGCCAAGACCCCCAGCTGTTAGCCACTTTTGAGTGGGGAAACCAAGAAGTTCCATGAACAACGCTACGGCAGCAACCCAAACTGCAGCATAAACAGCTTTTCCTGCCAGACTAAAGCCCATCTGCCAAAAGCAAGAAACAAATGCAGTAAAATGACTGAAAGAATTTTTTCAGAGAGAGTAACTTTTGCATTAACTCCTAAATTAAATCTCCATGGCATCATCAGCACTACAATTATTGTAGCATTCATGAAACAGAACTACAAAAAAGGGCAATCGAAACATACATTTCTTGCATTGTCAGTGTCATTTGTGTCTCTGAAAAATTTCTGTGCTTGTTGAATCAAGCTGTAGAAAGAAAAAATGGTCATAATTAAGATCAACTAAAGCTTCCATATGAAACTTAACACACAAGGCATAAAGACAACAAAACTTGGATCAAACAAGGCAAAAACAAGCATGTATCAACCTTCAGCCAGAACTGACAGCACTAGATACTGGTAGTAAATTGCATCAGTAACAATAGCCACAATGCTATCAAGAATGATGACAGGAAGGATATGTCAAGAAGATAAAATAAATGGTGAACCCTAAGAATTGCATAAAAAGTACCCTACAGAATCCACAGGGGGACCACGTTGTGACGTGCTTCTAGCTAAAAAGTGCTTCTAAGCACCGCACAATTAAGTTGTGGTACCAAAAAATATACACACACCTTGATAAACAATAGGCGAATGCCAACATGAATGATGATAACCGTATAAACTTCAGAAGTCGTTGCTTTACACCCTGGCTTGCTTCAGATGTTAGAATCACTGGATCCAACACGCTGAAATATAGTGGCCATAGTCAGGAGTAATTAAAGGTGCCTTGTAAATTATAAATCTAAATTCCTTAAATTACCTGCACATGAGTGTTGCTCCAGTCCACAGCAGCAAAGGTTGAATATACGAGGTTATAACATATTGTGTATTGCTTTTCTTCCAACTATCCTCAGATTCCTGTAGAAAATTTGGGGAGTCCATGTGAAATTTAGAGAGACCAAAAAAAGGCAAATCCAGAAATATTTAACCACTTTTGAAAGGAAAAGCATGTGAAATGTCAATATAAAGAATACGTGGAGAAAAATAATCCTGCTCAAACGCATGAATGGGCCAAGACCCCACGCAGCAAAAGCAATGATACAAACTGCTGGGATCAATTTAAGCACAAGAGGACTTCCACGCAGAGCATTGGAAGATCTGCAAGGTACAACAAAAAGAAAATAGTACTGGAAGAATTATAAATTTGATAATGAGGGTATGAAAAGTATTGAAGAAAACCAACAAACACAGCATCAAACAAAAACAGATGAGAACGGTAATTGGTCAAAGGAAGCCAGGCACATTATCAGTCTAGGGATACTTATGTACATTTGATGGTTAAAACTATAGCCATACATGAAAATGTTATTATTGATCAAAAGAGTAAAAAAGCATAAAGCACAATATGAAAAAGGGTGTAAAAATTTCCAGCTGGGATTTCTCCAACACATCAAGAAAACTTGCTGCGCAGAAGATATCATTCAGAAAACTGGTAAATACTGCAAATGAGTAAGTACAGACTAGCAATTCTTATGCAGCTTGACTTCCTAGATGACCAAGAAAAAGGAATTGAACATCAGACTAGCCCTTGGAAACCTCCATAAGTCTCCTATATCTGAGTAATTATAATGCACACAAGAGAACAGAACCCTATGGGCCACAGATGTAAATTCTGTGTCTTCTCTAATTTGCCAAGGCCTTACAGCTTGTAGAAAAATGGAATTTGTTGGCTCATTTCAGGCAACTTAATTCAACTTAAAGTTGTTCAAACATACAAAGACTACAATATCAATACAGTCCCATCATCCCGAAAAAAAAATTAAAAAATCATATCTTATGGAAAATAACTAAATATAAGGTTTTCTTATGAACTCACAGCACAGAACTTTAGTATTAGAGCATTAAATTCCCAATACAATCTGGACACTTTAAGATTAGTTGAGGCACAAAAATATTAAGTACACATGTATTTACGTGTAGTATGCAAAATATAAAAATTCCTGCAGATTCAGATAGCAATATGATTGTACCTTGCCATGACAACAGCTGCAGATTTCAGTAGAGGAATGTCATTTCCTCCGCCTGGAGTCAGAACAGATTGGCAGAGGAAAACACCATGTCTCGAATGCATGGGATTTATTGACCCTTGTGTGCCACTTAACAGATTGAGACTCCAAGAATCCTGTCGCTGGAGACAACAAGCACAAATTTCCATGGATTCAATTCCTAAATTCGAGAATTTATCACGGGCAGGCATGCATCACAGAGTTAAAGAAAAGTACGGTCAGAAGCATGAATAGCAGATAGCCAAACTACTAGCAACACCAGATAAATCATCTATGTGCAGTGAATAGAACATCCAATCTGTGGTAACAGATACACCTGGCAGTTAATAAACAAACAATTTTCCTTCATTCATGGAAAAACATACCACACTACGAGATGAAATATTGACTTCAACCAGATATGCTTTGCCTTTTCCCACCATTCTCTGTGAAAAAAAAAAAAAAAAGTTGAAACATAGCCAATAACATCAGCATTTCCACATGACAGGAAAAAAGTAAAAAATGATATTTAAAGAAGAGTGTAACTTACAGTATGTCGCCTATTGCATCCATGAGTGTTGTAAATGAGTAATTCCTTGGAGAGTAGGATAGAAGTCATTGAAGGGGATGGATCCGAGATTAATTTCCACTAAGGCCCAATATCACAATTTAATTCAAACTCACTTCGCGTTAGCAATCTTTAGTATGTTTTAAAATTTTCCTGCAGGTTTCAGATTAAGCATTTAACCCCCCCAAGCAAGCGAATGTGACCGTTAAAAAAAAAAGTCAAAATTTCAGTCCTTCTATTATACGGACGAGAAAAAGAGCTACCGTATGGCATGCAGATGAATTTAACTAAAAGAACGAACAAGAAAGAGCAAGAAAAAAAAAACAGCGAGAGAGAGAGAGAGAGAGAGAGAACCGATTGTGCTTGATATTTAACAGTAGGCTTCAATTTCATATTTTGTTTACACTTTCCACCATTTTCTCGGTAACCAATCACGGAAAGATAAAAGAAACGAAGCCTCAATATGCGCCCAAACCCTAATTTATAGAAATGCCTAAACAGGCGGCCCACCAAAGATTTAACGTCCTAAAATTCCCAAATGCTTCGTATCTACTCGAGACAGATTTCAGAAAAAGAAATAAAAAAAAGCAGGACTGAAGTTTTCTCGTGCGGAGACGTGGTCCAATAGGACTCTGTGTTTTTTTTGTATTTTGTGTAATTCTTTTACTGTTGCCGTGGTATTTATGTGGCGCCTCGATCCTCTTGCTTTTTCTGCCTCCCATACGCTAACGGCTAACGTAACGTGCACGATATCCCGAAAGGATAATATTCTAATAATCTTTTTTTTTCTTTATTTAATTTATAAAATACATAATATAAATAATTCCCTTTATTTTTATAAATTTTATATTATTTTTAATAATCAAATTTAAATTTTAAAATTTTAATAATTAGTGTCGCTTAAAAAATAAACAAATGATGAAACAATTTTTCATTAATAATTTGTAATATAGCAAAAAATACTTATCAACTATATTGGTTGAAAAAAAAAAGACTTTGGATTTTAAATCTGAAAAAAATATATAATTAACACTTTTTTTTTTTTCCACAGTTTACATTCGGAGGATGATTGTTTGGGCAGCGTCGTGAAATTTGTGTGGAAGAAGTTTGAACAGCACACGGCGGCCCCTCGTTTTGTCGGCACCGTATGCTTGATCGAGCACGTGCATGTAATGCTTTTATTATTCATACTCTCGTGGGATCGCTGCTCCGCTAGGCATATAGGATGATGGGTTGTCGGCCCCGACCAGGGCGTTTAAAAGGCTTAAAAATTTAGTCAACTCATCAGAAGTCACCGAAATTTTTATAACTAGTTAATTAAATTTGTTGCTTCGCACAAATTTAATATATATATATATATATATAACTTGTTGCACCTTAAATGAATCTTGCCTTTGGAAAAATCATTATCTACGTAATTATGTCAAGCCTTTAATGCCATTATGGCAACTTTCCATAGAACCAAAAGTCTTGATCCAATGAACTTTAGTTCACTAATATTAGAATTTTTTCTAAAATTAAAAATCTTGAATTTAAAATCTAATTAGAGCTAATTATTTAAAAAATATATATATTTATAAGTTTTAATTTTAATAATTATAACAACACACAATCTATTCTTTTTAACTTTTCCTTTAAAAAAAAAAAGGTACAATATATATTATAGATAAAATATATTATTTATACTGATACACTTAGCTATATAATTGTTATTTCCTCGTATGAAAAGTGGGGTTGTTGAAAATAAAAAAAGAAATAAAAAAGAGTCATTTAATTTAAATTGGCAAAAGCACTAAAAAGTACTCAACAACACTTCATGCGTGATACTTAAAGCCATAATATATATATATATATAGAGGGAGAGAGAGAGAACTCATATAATTTATTTGTTATTGATTATTATTATTAATTATTAATTGTTGATATTGCTAAAATAAATAAGATTTTAATATTGGGTTAATAATATAACTTGTTGATGTTTAAATAATAAAAGGATTATTTGGGATATTTTGTTTTTACTTTATTACAATATATGATTTTTTTGACAATTAATATTTATTCCAAATATTTACAATAGTTTCTAATTTTTCTTTATGTTTTTGGCACATTGAAAAAATCTAAATTTTTTATTGGAAAAAGGAACAGTAGATTGAGCCAAATATTTTCCGAAAATAAATTTATGTCTACAAAAAAAGTTAAAATTTGGACCTCGTTAAGCCGTCTTCTAGAAACAGCTCGATCGTAGAATTGCTTTTCGTTTTATACGTATAGTCTTTCAGAAGAATATTCTGTATAATGATATTTGTAAATGTTGCTAAAAAAATCAACAAATTTGTATTAATTTTTAATTGAATAAAAAATTTTAATTAATTAATTAATTTTAAAAATAGAATCAAATCAAAGTTTTTAATTAAATGAATATTAATAGATAAATTTAAATTAAAAAAAACACAACTCGATTTCAAATTTTAAAATAGTTAAATCAAAAGTTCAACTTCAGTCGAGTTTTCGAGGCTCGGTTAACACCTCCTGGTCCTGACAATTGATTAGCGTCAAATGAATAGACTTTCCCATATTTACCATTCGTCTGCTAGAAATTACTAAAGTAACGATACCATTAAAGAGATTTCGCGGCTTCGTTCGGCGAACTCCTCGTGCCGCAGAGTTATCCTTGCGAAGGGCCAATAATTTCTTCCAGTCCCACCACTTGAAACTACAATTCCTCGGCTGAGTTGGTCTTTTCACTCGATTGGGACGGCCGAACAAAAAAATATTGATCTCGCAATTGCATGGGGTCAGATGCAATGAAAGGCGATGACTTTTGGAAACGTGAAGCAAATCAAGATTTTCCAGTGCAAATTATGTCATTTCCGGAGAGGGACATCTCTATTCATGCATTCGACAATATTTTATCGCCCGGTTTGTGGTGGTAAGCAAGCAGCTTGTCGCGATGAATGAAAATGGCACAATGGATGGATGTTCGTAGCAATATCGGCAGTAATTATCAAGTCCATCGGTCACGAAGCAAGTTGAAACTTATACTAAGAGTGTGCATTAGTGACAAAAATAGTAAAAAAATGTGCATAAATAACGATAAAATGAGTTGATAGAAACGGTTCATCTTGGTCCAGTCTGCCCCTGCCTCTTGTTGGGCAGGGCCTGGCAAGCCCATGGGAGTTACCAGTGCAAGGGTTGGACTAAGGGTTGGAGTTACAGCGTCCGTTTGAGAGAGAGGAATTGCTGACCAAGCAGAAGAATCAGTAAATAAGGATACTGGTGTGCATCCTGGAATAAGTCCTGCTCGACCACCAGGATCATCAACATCCGATGAAAAGGCCACAATTTTTACAGTTAACCTTATATTTGGGAGCGTTTGTAAGGAAACTAGGTGGGGTTCTAACGTTCCAATGGTTGGAGCATGATTATGTACTTTCTAGAATGTATCGGATGAAATACAGCGTTTATTTCTACTTTAGAATTCCAAAAAGACAGAACTGGGTTAGGATTTCTTATTTCCTTTATCCCACATGTTAACATTGGAAATTTATTGGTTACTTGTGTAACCATTGCTAGAGGCATTGCGCGTTCTTCATTTATCCCTCTCAAGCTCCAGCTGATATTAATTATCGAGCAGACCTCTCTAACATTGAGCCCTTCAAACTAACTACAAATATTCCCTTTCTGCGCATTTATAACGTTCCGATCATTTGTTGCTCCAGTGTGGAATTCGCCCACCGTGAATCGTTTTTACTACAAGCTCAGTCGTCTGGACGAGAGAATAATCCGTCGTAAATTGTCTCCGAGATTTTGGGAATATCCCGAATGGACCTTCCTGTTATTTGGGAAAAAGCCTCATGCCCTACCGGCCTCCGCAATTGTGTGTACGTTAGAGAATGTGCCCTTTGCAATGAAGTCAAAGTTATTCGGGAGCATGTCGAACTTTTCAGCATGGTTGAATGAGCCGCAATCAAGAAACCATTTAGGCCATTTACTTTAACTCTTACAAAACAACATACAATTGGTTGCTGATGCTGTAATATGATCGATCTGAAGCTTGCCGTTCATATCCAACCCGCAACAAAAATATTCAATGTGAGTCGCCAACTCTATCGGGACTCATTTTGATGACCCTGGTGTGTCACTATCTTTCAAGTCCAAATATATTGCTTTAAAGACCTTTCATAACATTCTATTCAGTCTTAGCACCGGTTGAGCTAGGCACGGTTTTGCTGCTAATTTCAAGTTTAGCAACCCAGTAATCCAGTTGACCTGCGACACAATCTGACCCAGTAGAACCGTATGAGATGAATTTCCTAACTGCATTCTCTACTCCTAGATAGTCATACACATCTTCATCAAAAATTGGATGTATGTTCCGCATCTCATCAAGAGTTAGATACCGAAGCTGACAGTTCTTTGAAACACAAAATGCAACAGCCCTTCCAACTATATCATGAGCAGTTCTGAAAGGCAGTCTCTGCAAGAAAACAATGAGGAATTAGAATTTCAGAGGAATTTGCAGAGTTCCAAGGAAAAAGACGAGATTGGAAATAAGCATTCCTTTATTGGCAGTTTTTCTGTTAGAAGATTTAATGTGCAGGCAAGACGATGATTATCAAGACGCATCTGAAGGCCGCTGACATTAATAATCCTTCACACACACTTGAACTTTGGTTCTCTCAAATTCCTGATTATGCTGAGAACTTGGTCCTCAAAGAAATGTAGACAGTCAAAAAATAATATCAACTTGCCTTCTTCACAAGATAATCAGCCAGTGTTGTTGCATCAAGATGGCCAGCTGGAAGAGCATTTTGAATTCTCTCCTTGTTAAAAGTAATGTTCTGTGCAAACTCTGCTGAAACTTCAAGCATTCCAACCACTGTCTTAACACTGTCAAATACAGGTTCCTTATCTTCCTGTCTCAAGACAAAGACAGCCTTAATAAAACTACAAATACAGTAAAAGTTTGCCAGAAGGATAGCCCAAAAAGAAAAAAAAAAAACAGAAAGATACAAATGGTCAACTGCATGCATCTTAATACAGGCTTGCATGGATAAAATTAAGGCAATAAGCATGCATATATATGAACTAAAAAAGGTAAAACCAAGATGAAGACACAAGCATCTAGTGATGGCATGCTATCCTAACAATTTGCAATACAGGCACTATAAATCCATATTATCAACAAGATGTTGAACATCTACCTGTAAATCACGATTGTAAGCAAGAGGAAGTCCTTTACACAATGTCAAAAGCGTAACAAGATCTCCTATGACTCTAGCAGACTTTCCTCGGACAAGTTCCATGGGATCAGGGTTTTTCTTCTGAGGCATTATACTACTTCCAGTTGAAACAGTGTCACTTGGTATGATAAATCCAAACTCCTCTGAAGCCCACAACACCCATTCTTCACCCAACCGGGAGAGATGAATGGCTGTGATGGAATTAGCAGAAAGAAATTCCAAGACAAAATCTCGGTCTGAAACTGCATCAATACTACAGAGAAGTAATTAACACAACCAACCAGCCAAGGAAGCTAGATATCAAGGGTAGGGAAAGTACTTGAGCATAATATAAGAGTTGAATGATGCAAAATGCAGCCACTTGCCAAGGACAATGAGGTGACCCCATGAATAGTAGAACATAAGAAAAATGCTTCTCAGAACATTATATTGAGCATCAAAATGATGTACAGTAACCAAAAAACAATCTAGAAATACAACAATAACAAACCCTCAATCCTATATTCAATTGGGTTAACCACATGAATCTTTTCTCACTTTAAAATTGTTAAAAGGAAGCTTGAGCTTTTCTTTTTCCTTTGGAACACTTCACAATTTGTTCATTGATAACTTGCAGAAGCTATTAAACAACATTGGCAATAAGATACCGTTGTACAGAATGATGTCTAAGTGGGAATGACAAACAGGGGCTTATCAATCACATCTGCTGTGTACTAGCAGATTACAAGTTTTTCATGGATGCCTTCAGTTTAAAAGGCCTTTATGGATAACAAAAGACACACTTCACTTCTCCAACAGTAAGCATGAGTCTTTCTGCACGCACCTATTCCTCATGGGAGCAGAGAACCCTAAAGCATCAGAAGTCATTAACCTATCTATAGGTAGGCCAGTGCCTGCCAATGCACATGCACCTAGGGGGCAGAAATTCAGTCTTGCTCGACAATCAAGTAAACGACCAGCATCACGTTCAATCTACAACAACATCCTCACAATGTCAGCCACAGCAGGTAGAGATTGGGCGAGTGATAAAACTGTAAAAGTAAGATCCAGATTGTTGTCATCGACAGTCCAAGCTACTTAAGAGAGAGTACAGAAACCAATCCAATAGCATGTGCTAAAATACTGGGAATTAAAAGAGAGGAAAAATACAAATAAAATATCTTGTGGCAAAACAAAAGCTACCTGTTCAACATAAGCTAAGAGAAGATGTGGCAACAAAACAGGCTGTGCCCTTTGCAAATGAGTATACCCAGGCACTATAAGATCCTTATTCTTCAGGGCCAAAGTCACCAATGCAACCTGTAGATTTGCAAGACACGAAATAATTCTATCTATTGCATCACGACACCACAGGCGAAAGTCAGTCAAAACTTGATCGTTCCTGCTCCGAGCTGTGTGAAGTTTCTTTGCAGGCTCTCCAATCATATCGGTAAGTGCTGCCTCAATGTTCATGTGCACATCCTCCCTGTCAGTCCTCCACACAAATTCACCAGTTTCAATGCGTCTTTGAATCTCATCGAGACCTTGTAGGATGCTCTTCTCATCACTTGTACTTAGCAATCCCTGTAATAAAGGGTTTGAAAAGCATTGACATTTCATGCTCTACAAACAAATACATGGAATGACAAGAAGATATTGTACTGCCTAGATAAATTCGACGACCCAGAAGCAATACATCCGGTTAAGTTGAAACAATTGCATGTACAATAAACAGCAGCAGCTAATTCTGCAAAACTCTTTGAGAGGAAAATCAAGAGCGAATAAATTTGCACGCATTGTACGGTCAATGCCAAATTTCACACTCTTCGTCAAATGTCACTACATTACAAGAAAATGCCATAGATGCCCAGAGCACGCCTAACCCTTTTCGCAAGAATTTACAGAAAATCAGTTTCTTTGCTAGAGAACAGTTCAAAGGGACCCAGCAAGCAAGAAAATCACAAAAGAACAAACTTTCAATGAAAATAAAAAAAAAGAAGAAAAACTTAAAAGATGAAGAAGAAGACAAAACCTGACGGGCAAGCATGGAGGCGTGAGCCTTGCTCCCCATAATATCATGCTTATACAACTCCTTATCAAACGAAATTGACTCAGTGAACTTCTCAACAATATCCGTCACACTCTCTTCGAATCTACCTCCCCATAGCTTAGCCTCCTTCTCCTCCTTCTTGTCCCTTTTTCCAATTCCACTCTCCGCGTGAGATGACCCATCCATCGCTCTAGCAGCACGCAAAGAACCCCAGAGTCTCCGGTCGGATTGACCCGCGAGGAAAACAAAAGATTGGCCCTTCGGTCTGCTCCGGCTAGAGAAGAAGGGCTCGGGTGAAGAGCGGCGGAGCGCAGACAGCCAGGACGATGAAGAGAGTAGATGCAATCCCATTTAGGACCCTAGCAGATGGCTATGCCTCCGCCTCTTTTGATGTCTTACTCAGTGATGACAGACAACGACACCTGTGGGGTTTAAGATTGTGCCCTTTACGTAGCTGCCCTTGTTTGCACCCATAAAAATAATAAGAAAAATAAATATTTATTAAATTTATTTATATTTTTTTATAACTATTATAATTTATTGATAATTTTATATTACATAAAATTAATTAAATTATTTTATTTTAAATAAAAATTATATTTAAATTATATTTAAAAATTTTAACATAATTTTAAAAAAAAAAGCATAAATTAATTACATCTTTGTGTTCTTTATGTATATATATCCTTTGTATTATGCGTAGTTTGGGCTTAGCTTGCTAAGACCAACCTTGGGCTCAAAAATGGGCTTCACGCTTTCGGCTCTTCATTCTCCCGTTATATATCCTTTTTCTTTCTTTAAAACAGAATTCTAAGATTTTCGCTGCGACTCTTAAACTGAGAGTAACGGGGTTGCTCTGTCAGAGAATATTTAGTTATTAAAAATTAAAATTTTCATTTTTAAAGTTTTTTAAAATTATTTCTAAAATTAATTATTTTTAAACTAAAAATTATTTCTATTATTTAACTCACAATTAATAATTTTCTAATAAATAAAAATAGAGGTTTAATGATATTTGTTTTAAATGTTGGCTTCATTGTCTAAGATGATATGTGTTCTAATGGTTACAAAACATAAAATTTGTGCACTATAAGAAGGACATTTCAGTGATTAAAGAACTTAAAATTTTATTTATAAAATTTAAAATTTTAATTTTTTTAAATAAGAGTTTATGAAAATTTAAAAAATTATTTATATAATACAAGATTCAATAAATTTTTTAATGAATTAAAAAATTAAAATTAAAAGGAAAATAAAATCTAAATTCACTTGTAATTAACTTTCTTCTCTTTAGTTCAAGTATACTAAAAATGTCAATAATAATGGGTTAAGTTACATAAAGGAGGTAATGGTTCTCCACGCCATTTTGTTCCCTCTTGGTACGAGTTCGTGTTTAAAAGAGTTTTCATCTTTTATCACTTACAAGAGAATGTTAATAAGAATAAATAAATAAATAAATACAGGGAAATCACAGGATCCCCCCCCCCCCACACGAACAGCAAAAAAGACAATAAGAAGCATTTCAGTCGCGCTTTTTTTTTTGCCCAATATCATGCAAATAAATTAATGTCCACGGTAGTATCGTATCCAAGTCACGTACTTGTATACAGTGCCTTTATTATCAAGAACAAAATTCAGAAATTCAAATTTTAATTAAAAACACACAATATATTTCGATTTAAGAAATAACAAAACAAAAATTCGAATGATATTAATAATGCGAAAGCATGTCAATAAATTATTTAAATTCCTAACTCAAGTGGCGGGTAAAATATAAAATGAAAGAACTTTTTAAGAGAGCCACCATTATATTATATGAGAGAATTAAAATTAAAAATTAATATTTATATATTAATTAAATCACTTAATTTATTATTAACTAAAAATACTTAATATATATACTTACATTTATAAAATAACAAAATAGAAATTTACATAATACTAATAGTGTGCAAACACGTGAATAAATTATTTAAATTCTCAATTCAAGTGGTGCAGAAAATATAATGAAAAAATTATCTAAAAGAGTTGTTTCTATACTATGTGAGAAATTTAAATTTAAAAATTAATATTAATATTTTAATTAATAACTCAATTTATTGTTAGTTAAAAATATTAAATATATTTTAATTTTTTTAAGAAATAAAAAACAGAAATTTAAATAATACTAATAATGTAAAAACATGTTGATAAATTATTTAAATCTCAACTCAAGTGGGGCGTAAAATATAATGAAAGAATTTTCTTAAAGAATCGCCGTGCTCTATGGTTAGGTGAACGGGTAGCCTAACATGACAAAAAGGTCTCGGGGGTTTTTGCGGCAAAAGGAACGAGGAATCGGGGACCCAGCGGCACTAAATTAACTAATTATTAAATCGAGGGCAACGCAGAATATAGCAGTACGGATCACTGGTATAATTTAATAATTATTAAATTTAAAATTTTTAAAACAAATTTAAATTTTAAGCCAATTGTTAAATTAAAATTATGAAAATATTGGTCATAAATAAAATTAAAAGAAAAAAAATAGTTTGTTTTAATAGAAATGAAAGATAAAAGTATTAAATAATTATAAATATATTTTGAAAACGAACCTACTAAGTTTATTACTCCATAAACAAGCCTTAAAGGAGTTATTTACAGTCTAAACAAGTTTAGGATGCCTCATTTATATTAATTGCCGAGTGGTTTTTTAAACAAAATATCATTAACTTATTCATTCTTATGGTGTTCTTCTAACATAAAAATATAAATGATAAACGAGAAGGGCGGGTACACTTAATTTTTGCGTTTTTCTAATAGGATTGTTTTATTAATTATCACTATTATTATTATTATTATTATTATTATTATTGAATGCCAGTAGCCCGCATCTGAAACTGTAATTGCTCTGCAACAAGGCTCTATAGCCGGCAATATTCCATTGTTGCATTCTATATAAGAACGGGAGTGCGGAGAAATATTTGGGCTGTAACATTCCAATTCTACCCCGACGCCGTAGCCAACCTCTCAGAAGAGTCTAATTCTTCTGGTCTTTTTCAGGTACCTAAACTACACTATTTCATTTATTTATCTAATTAATTATTTATTTATTTATTCGGTATAATTTTCCGTTGTTCAAATTCGTGCTGTTGAATCTCCTCCGCGACTCCAAGTTTGAAATCTAAAATTACAAGGGAAAAAAATTGGTCTCGAAAGCTTTGTCGAAGAGAAGTTGTGATTTTTTTTTTTTGATTTTTTTTGGTTTGGTTTTCCTAAAGGAAGAGTTTGGCTTTTGGCAGTAGCAAGAACTACGTGTCTTTTATTTTTAGGATGGTTTTATTTTTCAGTTACACAGAGGCAGGCCGTGGTTTTAACTTTGACGGAATGTTTTGTGAACTGAGATGTCTCGGTTGGTTGCATTGGGCAGAGTTCTGTTCTTTCTTTGACGCGTCGGTTCATTGTATTTGTATTGGCTGTGAATGAGTAGAAACGGTGTGTTATAAATAGCCGATGCTGAGATACGTATGCTAGACGTATGTTTGTATTTATTCTATGTTTGGTTGATGAGAAATCGAAGTGTGATTTTGAATGGGAAGGAAAATATGAAAGAAATTTTGAACTCTTTACAGTCCTTTTGAAAATAATAATTAAAAAAAAAATTTCTGAACTTAAATAATGAAACGTTTTTAGTATCAACCAAAGGCAGCATTAACAGGCATGAATCGATGAAACGGTGTAAAACATAACAAAGGTTTGATTTCCCTCCATTCTTTACCTTGGTTGACCCACCCCCTTTTGTTGTTGTTGGTTGTTATTCATGCGTATGTATTGTGTGTGTGCGTGTATTTATGGATATAATTTTTCTCTGTTTTTGGATACTCAAACGTTCACTTTGTTCAATATATTGATTGGTTTGACAGCACGAAGTGTTTGCTGCGGACTGCTTCAAACTTGAATTGGCAGCGGTGGTTGCATTTTCCCGTGATATTCTGTCAACAATTAGTGCAGTGGTCATCAATTGATTGTATGGCTGCGGCATTTATCAATCTTTCATGTTGGTTAAGGAGTGGAAAGCACCAGGAGCCCAGAATTTCGAATGGGTCTTCTCTAAGTGCCAAGCCCGACTCAGATTTGTGGGACACAGATACTTTGAATTTTCCTTTGATTCGGAGGGACAAAGTGACCTCTTCATCTAGAAGGGTTAAACGAAAATGGCATAGCCGAGAAGAGAGGAAGATAGATAAGGAGTATGACATTGTTCTTGTGCCATCTGATGGTTGCTGCCTTTCAGGATCTGATTCTGATGATTCAGACTACTCAATTGGATGGCAGGAGCCTCTTGGAGCTGGATTTCAGAATGACGATGACACAGATAACTGCTTTGCTGTGCTGGTCCCCTGTTATGGGAGTGTTCAAGATAATGCATTTGATAATTCAAAGAACAATATGTTTGGTGTCATTGTCAGCAACCCAGAAGGTCATTCAGATGGTAAGTGCAGCTTCTTATCTCCAATATACATCATTGTTGCTAATTCCTGTTAATCTTTTTGGCTTTTAACAACATTTTCCTTTATGTTGATGGATTGCTGGATATTTGCTGACATAGTGTCATACAGTCATGCTATAAGCTGTGTAGTTCTTCATAGGTTTTATGACTTTAACCTCCTTCACTGCCAAGTTGCTTGTCATTTTCAAGAAGTTAGAAGGCTAGGTATGGTAAGAGGATCATCTGATCCTTATAATTCACTGGCTGCTGTTATCAGGCTTATGTGTTTCTTCTGTAGCATATTGAGCATTGCCTCAGTTTTCCAAAAAAATGTCTGATTGCTCGAGGAAAGGCAAGGAAAATTCAGTTGTCAGGTTAAGTGTCAAAGTTTTCATGATAAAGCCTGAATTATATTGAGCAAAATTGGATTGAGACCCAAGTAATTAGGCTGCTTGGACCAAAAGACTGAATTGAACCCACTGCTGTGTATAATTTTTTTCCCACATCTTATTTGCTTGGGAGTTAAACGTCTTTCTTTCTCCACTCCCTCTTTCCCCAACAAGGTAAAGAGGAACTGTATGGGGTTGTGTGGAGAATTTTCTTCACCGCCACATATCGTTGTGAAAGTGCTCTGCTTCTGGGTTTTCCCTTGTATCGCATCCTCATGCAGTCTCCTTTGTCCTGAGTCCTGTTGATTGAATTCTTTGGGGGAAAATGAGGTACCACTACCACAACCTGGGCTGTATTTACATCGAGATGTTTTCAATTTCTCTACCTGCTTGGAATGGTTTAGCTGTATGGTCAGACACCCCACAATTTAGGTGGCATCTTGCTTTCCATTCATCCCATTTTGAGAGATGTCAGCATTCATCTGTTGACTTCTTGATACCCCACAGTTTGTTTTCACCATCTCAATATATTGTTGTATTGATTTCATTGAGTATGGTTAGACACCCCACAACTTAAGTGGCATCTTGCTTTCCCTTCGTCCCATTTTGGGATATGTCAGCATTCATCTGTTGACTCACTTGATGCTCCGCAGTTTGTTTTCACCGTCTGAATATATTGTTGTATCAATTTCATTGAGCATGTTTAATGCTTGTGACTAAGGATGTTGCTTTATGCTCTCTCGTGCTTCCGAGAGAATATATTATGCATGTTTCATGCTTGTTATATTTGTCCATTTTCCTTCACAGTCTGATTTCTTTCTCACTGTGCAAAAACACACTTCTAATGGTTGGCAGAAGTTAAAAAGGAATGGGTATTTTTTCTGTTCGGTCTGTGTTGTATTATACATTCTGTGCTGACATGTTCTCATCCACTTCAATGTGTAGAGCGTAAACAATACATGGAGCAGTGGCTCTCTTACCTCCAGGGCAGCTGAGGTTCACTGGTGCTTTCTGAATTCCGTTTCTTCTGCTGTCGCTACATCTCCCGGCAGTATTCATCTTGTTTCTTTAACACAACAATTATGTAAAAAAGATTGAAACCTACGAGCACTGAAAATAAGAGAGGTTGAAGATTGGCAACCGGCCTAGCTTCTGAAAGTGTCACGTGAGGAGCTGAAACAGTAAAAGAGCCAAGCAATAATAGTGGTTATATTGGAGGAAGTTATGGGCTTTCAGGCTACTTGTATATTTGTTGAGTTGGAATGTTTCTTCTGCCAGATTCCCATTATCTTCGTCCAGAACGACTCTAATTGAGATACCGAGTAGGAGGAAGTAAAAGAACAAAAGGGAGCATGTGTGTGGGTGCTTATAATTCTTTGTTGTGAATAAGGGTGTACATGAAAGAAGCAGGTGTATTCTTCATCTTCTTGTTTTAAATAATATGTAAATAATTGCAAGGACTAAGCAGATGATAATCGATACATTTTTACTCCTCTCTCTCTCTCATTATACGCGTGCACACGGACATACTCAGACTCACAAGCAGTCAAACAAACACGTAAAGGTGCACTCTACGGAGATGTGCCTTCTGTGGTTTACGATTTTTTTTTTTTTTTTCATTTTTTAGTACACGTGGCTTACGAAATTGAGTGAAATGTATGAGTACTAATAAGCTTGAAGCCACTGGCACTGTGGTGCTGTTCAGGGTTTGAAGGTTTTTAGTTTAAGTCGTTCGGAGCCAATTGAGGTGACTAGAAATATTAAAGAGAAACTACAAATAGGAGTACAAGGCCGTGAATCATATTCCTGTGTGCCTAGGATTAATGGTCGAAGAAGCAACTCTTTATGTTTCCAAGCCATTAAAAACGTAACATGAACCGGTTTTGCCCTTTTCCCGTCCAAGAAGGGAGCACAAACTGTTGGCCAACAGTTGCTAGTTTTAACGTTTCTAATATAGAGATGTTTGCAGCATACTGCCTAATTACCTCATTTCCTTTACGTGGGAATAAAAACGTTAAAGCACCTGTAGATAGCCCAAAAAGTCATTTCCCCAATACTTGGTAAAAGAATTTATAAATACCAAGTCATGTTAGACCTCTGTATTTTAGTGATGTGAGACTCTTCGTATGCTCAATATATCTTTTTAACACATGTTATACCCGATTAGTATCGACCCAATAAAATGGACTGAATGAGCCAATCATAGGTACTAGATGCAATAACATTAGGTTGACTTGATTAGATTGAAAGTATAAAAAAGATTAAATTACTAAGTAATAAGTACAAATAAAAGACTAAACTAAATTTTAATATCATAAAAAATTAATAATTTAAAACTTCAAATTTATCTTAAAAATTCAAACAAAGAGATAAAAAAGTTTACAAATATTATAAATTATATTATATCTTTCTATTTTGTATTTTGGGGACGGTGAAATTTTTATACTATTAACAGATTCTATTAATTAACGTCGGACTGACGTTCCCATCGAATTGAAAAGCCGCTAAGCGTAAATAGCAAAAAGCGTTTAAGGTTGGTTCCCTGAAACAGTTGGCAAAGCTAAAAGTAAGAACCATGGCCGTTGCTCCAATAGAATGTGAAACATAGACAGAGAGGAATCGTTGGCAGCAACGTTGGCATAATAATAATAATAAATAATCCACGAAACATGCCCCGTTTATTCTAGCAGACCAACCTGGCAAACGGAGGATCCTCCAACGTGGGTACACCAACAGAAAGGTCCTATATTATATTGAGGCTGGCTCTAACACGATATCCAGACCTAAATGCCTTCCCTTCCATGCTTGCCTGATTGAAGGCACTTTGCAGGGGTAAAAAAAAAAAACAAAAACAAAAAATAAAAACACCCTTTGTCTCTCTGCCAGAGACTTTTGTCTTTTTCTTTCTCCTTGATACCATCATGATCGTGATCACCAATTGATTTCCCATGATAGGTTTTGCATTCTGATAGAACGAGGATGTTGCAAAGGGCTGCAAGCAATGCATATTCCTGGTGGTGGGCTAGCCACATCAGGACCAAGCAGTCGAAATGGCTGGAAGAAAACCTCCAAGGTACTTCCGATAAATATATCAGTGCCATAGTCCTTTTATTTTTCTTTCTTTTTTTGAAAAATTTTTATAGGAAAAGGCCTTCATTGTGAGTATTGATACCAAATGGTCCTGTCGTTTGACTTCCAATAGCATACACGTTTATTGGCATTCATTGGGTCTATTCCAGACCATGATGGATAAGTTACTCTTAGAATGTGTCAAATGGATTTGAAAATTCTCCGGAATCACAAATCATACGGAGGGTATCCCGAAGTCAACTGAAAAAGATAGCAGGACTCAGGTTTAAGATTCATATGTTTTTACAAAACGTTCTTAGACATGTAAAACGGGACGTGCCATGCCGACCATGGCCCATTTGTTTTCGGCGGCCCCGTTATTTCATGTCGTGGCTTGGCGTGGCGCACATGTCTTCCGTGCGACGTTAGGTCGTGTTTAAATATTTGTACAAATGAGTCTGAAACTAACCTGGTATTTGATCTGTTAAATTACAGATATGGAGGAGAAGGTTAGCCAGATGCTCAAAATCATCGATAATGAAGGGGACTCATTTGCCCAAAGAATTGAGATGTACTACAAGAAGAGGCCGGAACTTATAAACCATGTGCAAGAATCTTACCGGTCTTATCGAGCATTGGCAGAGAGATTTAATCACCTGTCCATGGACCTGCAAAGTGCCAACCGCACCATTGCCACCGTCTTTCCTGAACAAGTTCAGTACGGCATGGATGACGATGATGAATGTGAACACGACGAACAGGTCCTCACAACATCAACTCCTCCGGATGATCCCACGAAGGTGTTCGATGTGCTGAAAGTCCCCAATGTGCCCACGAAAGAATTTAGTTGCCATTCCATGTCACTATCAAAAAAGGGGCAGCTAAATAGAATTGCTAGCTCTGCTAAAGCTGCTGCACCTCCAAGTTCAGGCCTTAGCCAAGAAGAAGCTCTGGAGGAAATCAATAGGCTTCAGAAGGAAATTTTGGCGCTACAAACTGAAAAAGAGTTTGTACAAAGTGTGTGCCAACGATGCCAAGAAAAGTGCTGGAAAATTGAAAACCAGGTTACTGGGATGCATGCAAAAATCAGCGGCTTACAAGATGAATTTAAAATACAAAGTGTCATTGATGATAATGAAGCTAGAACTTTGATGGCAGCCACAGCTCTAAAATCATGTCAGGAGACCTTGGTTAAGTTGGAAGAGAAGCAAGAGGAATCAGTTGAAGAGGCTAAAGTAGAGGATAAAAGGATCAAGGAAGTCCACCGGAAACTAATGGCCCTCAAAAGTGAACTTCTTTCAGAGCAAACAGACATGCAGAAACCAACGGATGAACAGGAGGCCGAAACAGAAAATCATCATCATATGGAAATGTTGCGGGAGAAGATTAAGAACGAGATTAATGCAAATTCGAAGTCCAACTTAACTGTTATGCAATTGGCAGAGAGAATTGACGAGCTTGTTGAAAAGGTTGCTGCCTTGGAAACTACAGTCTCTTCTCAAAGCGCTCTGGTAAAAAGATTGACATCAGAAACAGATGGTCTTGAGGCTCAAATTAAGACCCTGGAGGAGGAAAAGGAAACTCTCACTGAAAATTCGGAGGATATGGGGAACAAACTAAAAGAGACGGAAGAGGAGTTGCAAAGAGTCAGGAATCTAAACCAAAGTGTCAAAGACCAAAACAAGGATCTTCAAACACGTTTGACTGAGGCAACTTGCAGTCTTGATCATTTATCAGAGAAATTAAAAACTGTGAAGCCGGATGAAGAGTTTGTGAAGCAAAAAGAGAGTGCCAAAACAGATGGGGATGTTGAAGAAGATGAAGAAATGACAACTACTGGCAGCGATGCATTTGTATTAAAAGCCATGAAAATGGAGAAGGAAGAGAACAAGGCTGACGTTCCATTAAGTCATTCTGCTACACCCGAAAAACTTCTGGCACTGAAACGAAATAAGAGACATGAGAGGAAATGTTTGTCTGAGACCGACGTTAATCTTGACACTGAGCTAGAGGAAGCGGGGACAGATGAGGAAGCAGATCAACCAGACTGGAGACAGCTATTCCTTAGTGACTCCGATGACAGAGAAAAGCTCCTACTGGAAGAGTACATCTTGGTCCTTAAGAATTACAAGGACGTGAGAAAGAAGATGAGTGATGTGGAAAAGAAAAATAGAGATGGGTTCTTTGAATTGGCATTGCAGATAAGAGAATTGAAGCATGCTCTTGCTCATAGGGATGAGGAAATTCAGTTCCTCCGGAAAATGAACTCTGGCCAACAATATCAAGATGACGATCATGGCAGTAACTCATCAAAATTTAAGTACTCTCGAGAAGGCATGACACAAGCTGGCTTCCTGGATTCTAGTTTTTCAACTTTGAGTTCGCCTCGGCAGGATGTTTTTTGTACAGGAAGTGAACAACACTGTGAATCCGGAAGAATTGGTGACGTGGGTTCACACAGAGGCATAAGAAAGTACCCCACTAGAGAGGTTAGAAATGAAATGAAGTTGAAATGTACCGATGCACTACATGCTGCTTCAGCTATAGAAGAGAAATTCCGATCCGACATTGATGAACTGCTGGAGGAAAACTTGGAGTTCTGGTTGAGGTTTAGCACATCATTTCATCAGATAAGAAAGTTCCAAACTTCAATCCATGACCTGAAGGTGGAGCTATCAAAACTGAAGGATCACAAGAGGCAATCAGACGGAAGTGGAAAAACACCATCTCGTATGTCAGAAGCTCGGCCGAGATACAAACACTTGAGAGAAATACACACGGACTTATCACTGTGGTTGGAGAACAACTCGGTACTGAAGGATGAACTGCAAGGTAGGTATGCCTCACTGTGCAACATCCAAGAGGAGTTATCACGAGTCTCCCATGTTAGTTTCAAAGCAGAAGAGCCCGAGCTCAGCGAAAATCAGGCTGCTAAGTTTCAGGGAGAGGTTCTTAACATGAAACAGGAAAGCAACAAGGTTGCTGACGAGTTGCGAGTGAGTGTGGATCGGGTGAGAAGACTCAGGGTTGAAGTCGAGGATATATTGGCAAAAATGGACGAGGAGCTCGGGATTTCAGCATCTAAGCACAGAAATGCATCACACAAGGCTAGAATTCCTCTGCGGTCGTTCTTGTTTGGTGTTAAGTTAAAGAAGCATAAGTCACAACAAAAGCCATCAATCTTCTCTTGTGCAAGTCCTGCATTGCAGGAACAATATAGCGATATGGCAACAGCTGGAAAACTGCCACAGTAGTCGAGCAATGGAGCAATCCATTTCGCATTCGGGCATTTAGTTTTAGACAATTCAAGTAAAATTTGACGAAAGCCATTTTCATTTGCTGACCCAATTTATACAATCGTAATAATATGTATTGACGTCTAGTTCAATTTGTTCCTAGCTTGCACAAGATGTCCTAACTTGTTCCCTGTGGCTTCCCGTTGCCAGACTCGTGTTTGTTTACACGTTAGTTTTTGGTCACACTCATCCGTTGCCATGCTTGTGTTTGTTCGTCAATCATACTCCGATTCTCACAATTTCTCTGTACTGCAAACTCTGCTTCATGGTTTGGTAATGCTTCTTTATCCTCTTTAACTAGTTCACTCGGTTCATTTCCGAGAGCACAATCTTCTTCTACCTTAACTAGCCTTGGTCCCACGACTTCCGGCCCAGAAGTTTTCTAGCCTTCTGCAGGTTTAGTGTCTTGCTTTTCTGGAAGTTTAGCGTTTTTCTGTTTATATAATTCACTTGATATTGCAGAAGCCAGTGGAGTGTCCGGGGTTTCTGGTGAGGAGACATCTACCAAATCAGCACATGACCCACTAGATAAGATAGCCGGATGGTTGGAAGGTGGCATGGCTGCTAGTCCAGAAATAGAGGGTTCGATTAAAGAACCACCTGTAGGCATTTTGTGGACATCGTTATTTGCATGAACAACCTTAACAAGCTAAGCAGCATCTGATTGGGTACCAATACGAGCCCGAGCAACCATTGCATAATATTTGACAAATTCATTTTTAATTCTTACCACTGTAGATTTTTAAATGAATGTTTCGAAAATAATCGAGACTTCCTTTTTCTTATCTAATTTTAAATTCTATACGAAGTAAATTGATACGTTATGTTAATACATCCCAGAGTTAGTGGAAAGCTTCCAGTATGCATATTCGTCTGCTAATTAATAAATAAAAGACGACATGCCATTATTAAATCCCAGCAAATTTTCTTCTGAATTCAAGATAGACGGAACCCGAAAATACAAAAATGGAGGGCAGGCTCCTCGTAAATTAAATCTCTTGCTTTGCAACTTTCAATCTTTGAGCCCCATTTTTACTTATATAAAGAATTACGAAACAATGAAATTTTACTGAAAGAGTGTTCACGGTATATTTCATACAGCTGATCGAACAATTACAAAAAGCTAACCCCAGCTTTATTTTAACATCATCAGCTTTTGTAATTTTCTTTGTGAATGATGTTACTGCAAACCCCAACTTTATGTTACACTAACATCATTTACAACAATACTTCATACAGCTGATCCAACAACTACAGCCACCTTTGAACATGTCTTCTTCAATCTTTGTAACTAGCTGCAGTGCTTATCTCTGTTTGAACTTCCAACTAGGTTGACCGGTAGCAAGTAATAGAACCATAATATTTAAAGGAGCAAAATTTGCAAAGAAACGGATGGTAGACAGACAACATAATTTGAGTTTCCAAAGACAATCAAGTTTCAGTGCCATGCTGATGATATCCTGCTGGAATTCTGAGAGGCTGGAACGTACTGGTTAACAAAAGCTTTGAACAAAGTGGATGAATAAATTTAATGCTCATGCCGGCAAGGCTACTGCAATGTGAACAACCTTACACTGAGCATGAAATTGGAACTGTCACCACACATCTCTAAGATATCGTCCTTCCATCTGGAGTTTCTTCACAAAAGACTCCGTTGCTGATGAGTCCAAACCTCCCTGAAATTCAGATGAAGATTTTGAATGAACAATGTACTTTCTATTTAGCAAACAAAATTGTGGAAAAGATGCAATATAATTCATCCATGGGGAGATATTCCCAAAAGGACCAAAACAGTAAAAGGAACAACGCTGCTAACTGTAAAGGTAATCTCAAATTAATCAGAACCCAATCCCAGAACCAGAGGCTCACGCGTCAGTATGTGCATGTTTGCATTTCTATATGGCAGTAAACAAACCCCTCTGGCTATGGTTCAAAGACATACAAATATGTTCAGATCAGCAAAATGAAAAGAAGGACCTAGTCCAAGAATAACATCAAAAAACAAGGCAGCCTGAGACATGAGCAGACTGATGAGGGTTTGTACAAGGCAAAAAATTAAATCCAAAAAGTACACAAGCTGCTGAAAAAACAAAAGTAAATCCAAACAATAGTTCTCATGGCAACCCCAATAAACTGATAAGAAATCCAGTAACAAGATCTCATAGCAACCACAATAAAAAATCTTTCCCTGAAATTTGCCCATGATACACCTGATAAACATAATCTTGCTACACACATAGGATATTTAGCAATGAATGGGTGCAACAAAACAAAATCAGTAAGTTTGGAAAAATTCCAAGATATACCAACAAGCTGACAATCATCGAATGCATGGGCATGATTCTGAACCCCAAAAAGTTCAGAGGGCAGGAATGTTAACATAAGTCATATTAATATGTACCTGTTCCTGAACAATGGTGTGCAGAGTCCGATGAACATCTCGGGCCATACCCTTGGCATCACCACACACATAAAGATATCCGCCTTGTGAAATTAGGCCCCAAAGGTATGCTGCCTGTGGATTGCATTTTATTGATTCAATAATATAAATGAGCTATTTATTTCATCAATTATAGAATTTGGTTTGCTGTCTATGACTACAAGGACTCACCTTATCTGCCATCTTATGCTGAACATACTCCTTCTGTGGTCCCTCCCTTGAGAACGCAACAACCAACTCAGATAATGCACCTTGTTCCACAAAATTATTGAGCTCATCCTCATATATGAAATCCTACGAGAGACAATTTGGGACTCAATCAGCTTAGACTTCCAATGTTGTCGAACTGCTGAACCATGACCTCCCCCCAGGCCAAACCACCTCCCCCCAAAATAAAAATAAAGCACACACCAAAAGGAAAAGAAGTTTTTCAAAAGGTCCTAACCATTTGGCGATTTCTGCAACCAAAGAAGAGCAGAGAAAGACCAATCTGAACACCATTGTCTTTCATTGCCATTCTTTCCTGAAGCAACAACAAAAACAATAACAAAACCTTATTCTCAAATTTAATTGGGGTGGGCTATATAAATCTTTTCTTGTCATTGTATTCTATTATGGACTGTCTATTTTGGAAGTGTCAACCAATTAATTCATGCCAATATCATTCCTCTGAAAGAAACACAAATAAAAAAGGCAAGGAAAATACAAGAAATAGAAAGCAATTCTAACCTGTAGAAATCCTCTAAAAGGTGCCAATCCAGTGCCAGGCCCCACCATAACAATTGGAATTAAAGGATCAGCGGGTAACTTAAAATTAGACGACCTAATAAAAATTGGAGCCCAGCTACAGTCACTGCTTTTCTGTAGAGGAACTGCATTCTGAAGTTTTTGGGAATATATGTGGACATCAGGTACCATAGAAACAAAGTTGTGTCATCAGAAATGGAAAGCATATGGAGGCAGTTTGTAAAATTAAGTTCAATAGTGAAAGAAAAATTTGTGCTGCAGTTTTGATATATACTCAAGGCTAGTCTCTACCTTCATCCAAGTTGAGCACACCCCTTTGTGAATTCTACCTGTAGGAGTTGGACCATACACTAATGCACAGGTCACATGTACTCTATTGAGGGCAAATCTGCAATAAGATATTACAAGAAATTATTACCACTCCTAAACTTTGATTTAAACACCAAATTCTCATAAGGCTGTCTAACATCACCTTGGAGAGGATGAAATAGAATAGTAGCGAGGCTGTAAGTGAGGGGCCACTGCTGCAAAAAAGACACCAAGAGGAGGTTTTGCCGTTGGGAACTCAGCCATTACCTCAAGAAGACTTCTCTGACTTGCAACAACCCATTGAGAGTACTCATCCTAGGAAATATTAGGAGTGAACAAAAGTAAGGATAGACATACAAAAGACACATAAGAAACAAGCATAAAGAAGATTTTAACATAAGTTATCATTCATTAACCTTCCCCTGTGGTGATGCCAAAAACCTAAGTCTCTCTGACTCATTTGGATCACTGGCATGAGTAGCTAAAGCAATCAAAGCAGCCTGCAAACATAGTACAGAGCCCAAAACTGGATAAGAAATCTAATAATGTCATATTAATTGAACTAGAAATGGATATAGATGAATGGATAAATGTGCCTAAATGTTACCTTTCGAGGAGGGCTCAAGAGATCTGCATAGTGTGCCAATGCAGTACGAAGTGTGCAAGGGGCTGGGAAGGGAGGTGGCAGTGAGCTTCCACCAAGAGGTGTGCCATCTTCATTGTCATTGTGAAGCGAAAAAAGCATATCTAAAGGTTGACCTAACAACTTCCCTCCTTCTTCAACAGTTTCATCACAATTATCAGCATAAACGCCCACATGATCTCCAGTCTCGTATCTGAGGAATCAAATCAATAGAGGGAAAACCGGTAAAGAGAATTTCCCCATTACATATTAAAATTATTCTTACAGATCAGAGGCCATAAAAGATATTGGTTCAACAATACATTGATGTTAAATCAAAAGACTGTACACAGAAGCACATTACAAAAGCACAATTCCAAAGACCTTTCATTTTTCTTAAGGACAAATGATGGAGACCATTTCTACCCCAGCCAAAGGTGATAAAATGCCAACTAAATAAGGAACTACTACCCATTACAGTTCTGTGATCATTAAAGCCCCAGAATACCTGTAAGAGTTCTTTTATGTGTACATTGTTGCTGGAATAAGTCATACAACCCACACAACAGTAGTATACTCTTGCTTGAATAGAAGATCCATTTATACAGTTTTAAACCCAAATTCCTCCAAACGAATGAAGCCACTAAAGCAGGTTTTATGAGTAATCCAAATTCTGCCAAAATGCCAAGCTTCAGTGATTTAGTAAGCTCACAAGCTTCCATTCAATAGACAAGAGGATGGGAAGCCCATGGGCTTCAACTCACATGCTATAGGACATAATTGAGATAGGTTTAATATTCCAAAATTGGAATAATAGTTGAACTAAATTTGAAAGAAAATTGCAGAGAACTTACATTATACCAGTCCCTGGTATGTCAAACTCCAAATGTATGCAAGAGCGATCGGACACTGGTGTGTGGAGCTCCTTTTGGACAGCAACTTGAACTCTTCACAGAAGGAAAGAACACAAATTCAGCAACAACAAATCAGTAAAAACCAATGCATGCACATTATCCAGTACCTGCATGGATGGTGGATGTCAAAAGTAGCATTCCCATTTGCCAAGATGGAGAACTTATCCTCCCTAGATATTTCCAAAGGATCATGAATAACTAATCGATATTCAGGTATAGCAGCAGTATATGGGGTTGATGCCGTATTCATGTCATCCTCATCTCTGAGTAATTGGTCTAGCTCTGGCCATAATAATTCTCTCCTAAGGAAAAGACCCACTAGGTAGTCATGTGGCAGTTCCAAATAGAGACTCTATCACCTATAATTAATCTAATATCTTGTCAACAGTATAAACTATAAATCCAAATATGAAGGAAGAGCATACCAAGCAGTAAAGTCATCCTCAATGCATTGATCATCATCACCAAGACCAACAGGAATGAGACGTTTTGCACCTGTATCAAAGGCAAACCAAAATCATCTATAACAGAGGCATCTCATAATTCATCTCTATAATAACAGCCCTTAGAAACTTGATAAGGTGGAGAAAATGATAATTCACCAAATGCCATACATAATCAAGACATTCCAAGTTATCTGCATAGTACAAAACTATGCAACCTTCCAAAAGACAACAATGAAAATTATCAGACAGTGACCAACAACTCATAAGTTGTGTGAAAAGGGTGAAACCTGTCAGAGTGGAGAAAACTCATGTAGAGGTCAAATATTGAGAGATGAGGGTGTAAGTAGATGAGTGAGCATTTATCTGTTAACTTTTGCTCAAGGGGCAGTGAACCATTGTCAGGTCAGTTAACCTTTTGGCCAGATTTATGCCACAAAAGTCTAATGTCTTTATGCAACTAAACAGACTCAAAAAAATTCAGTACAGAGAGAGAAGAATTCAGTTGAATCCATAGCTGTGTAATTGACAGCCATATAAATTGGAAATGTACCTTGTTCACATAGTTGTTCATCAAGCACCTTTGCTATCTGTTTTGCACAGGTGGTCCACCAGATTACATAATTATTATGTGAAAGTTTGAGAAATAATTGTTTCAAAACTGCATCATCACAAATTTACCTTATTGAAATGTTCGTATTGGCGATTACCCAGGCCAAAAACGCCATAGGTAAGCTGTTGAAGCCAGACACCCCTTTCACATCCCTAAAATTAAGAACCATCATCACATGTGTAAACTTTAAAGGTAGATCATTATATGGTCTCTGATTATACTACATATACAGTATCATAACAACTTTACCTACCTCAGTGAACCACTTATAGAATTGTGCAGCATTATCAGTTGGCTCTCCATCTCCATAACTACAATATCAGACTCAAATATCTATAATTCTTAATTTTCTAGAAGAAAGAATCATCAGCAGCAACCAATATCTTACGTGGCCACTGTGAAAAATGCCAGGGTCTCTTTTTTCAATTTCTCCTCATACTGATCATCATCCACAGCATAATCATCCTAACTCAGATTTTAGAAATCAAGAAAATCATATCATTAGACTCTATAAAAAAAAATAAAAAAAGACTCCATAAACTATCTATGTTACATACCAGGTCTACAACTTTAACAGCAGCCTTTTCATATCTTGCTTTAATCTCCTCACCTAAAGCCTGACATAGCATTTGCTAAAAACTAATATGCCAGCATAAAAGTTCATAATACAAACAAATTATTCTTTTCTGATAAAAGAAAGGGAGAACAAAGCTTTAATGCTCAAAAACATAAATAATTGAAGAGCCTAATATACTTGCACAAAAGCATAACAGCCTCATATTCAGCATAACATCCACCTAAACATGATTCCGTCACAGATGATGCACAGAGAGAGAAACCAATATGCCTGACAAGACGAGACAATGGCGTTTAGGAAGTCATACACAATTCCTAAAATCCCTGTTCTTTCTGGAGGTTCAAACCTTCAAAAGATGATGGGGATAGCGATTCTCGGCAGCCCATTTCTCCATATGAGCTAACGGTTCAATAAGTGGATCATCAATTTTACATTCAGAAAATGCTTTTTCCTCGTTTCAGAACCAAAAAATAAAGAAATCTTTGTCTTCGTACAACTCTAAGCAGCCTATCAAATAATGACAAACAGTAATAGGAAGAAAACTAAAAGACAGGATTTAAGTTGATAGTACGCCTAGACATGTACTCAAACGATGAGCGTTGACCCATTTTTGACTTCCAACGCAATCAGTTTTTGACTTCCAAAACAAACAAAAATGTCAATCAACAGTCAAAAGTAGGATGGATTCTGTGGAAAAGGATGGCAATTATACCTTGGCGAATCCCTCGGCCGTTCCCGTTTGAGTGCCGTAAAAGATAGTGACCTTGTTTTTAGCCGAAGACAAATCCTCCACCTCGTCCTCGTCGTCCTTCGCAACCAGCGGCTTTGGAACCACCACCGGCTTCAACTCCCGGCTCCGATTCGACGATCTCTTCAAAAAGAACACCACCAACCCTACCACAAGGGCCAAAGACGTCGTTATTATCACAACCACCGAATTCGACGCGGAACCGGTCAATGAGACCCCGAGAACCGACTCGACGAACCGAACAAAATCCGAACCCGAGCTCATCGTGCCCCTCACTTGAGCTGCTCCGAGTCAGTCAATCGGCTTTGGCTCAGTCTCTCTCGCTCTCTCTCTCTCTCTCTCTCTATTCGTGGCGAAGGGAGAGCCCTAGACGATGGGAAGGGGTGGGGTAGGTGAGCCGAGAAGAGGACTAGAACAGACAGCCGGTGGGGACATAAAGACGAGTAGGGTGGGACCCAAAGGAGGGGAGGGAAGACATAAATGCTCTTTTCAATATATATATATATATTTTTTTATTTATTTATTTATTTTTTATTTTTTTTTTCTTTCAAATCATGCTCTTTTCGCGTCTTCATGCGTTTGGCAAGACCCTGATGCGTTTTGTATTTTTTTCAAGAGAACGGCTATAGACTAATGCGTTGAGCCTTGTCATAAACTCTTTTCTTTCGTGCCTTTTCATCTCTCTCTTTTTTTCTTTCTTACCGCGGCGCGTGTTTAGCGTCCATTTCAATTTTTTATTTTCTTTCCCGTAAATAAGGAAAAAAAATATTAAGGCAGAATTATATTTTTCGGAGCATTTAGGTGATTAGATGAAAGAAAACTAATTTTTATGAAGCATAAAAGATGTAAAAATGAATTTTCGAGACCTATTGCATCTTTTTTTCATTGTGTTTGAGTCATAATTTTTAAAATGAAATCAGATCTTAATATAGAGAGAGATTTAATTTTTTTGAGTCTTAAATTAACGATCGGAGTGGTGAATTAATTTTTATTTTTAAAAATAATTAATATTATTATATTGTATAAAAATTAAAATAATATTAAAATAAAATTTAAATGTATATTTATAAATATTATTAATACAATAATATATTTTTTCTTTTAGAAACATAAGAAATAAAATTTTTTCATAAAAATTTGTTCGGTTTATTAATCGTAGAATCGACCGAGTTAAACAGTTTTTCTTGATTTTTTTTTTTTAGTCTAATTGTATAAAAGAATCGAATTAGTTCAAGCCTCAAGTCATTGAATTATCCGTCTAACCATTAGTTCAATTTGATTTAAAATTTTGTTCTTTAATAATTACCTTTTTCATTTCTTTCTGAACGATGGCGCTGCTTGTCGGTTGGTAGTTAGGGACTTTGGCAGTGGATTTTAATTCCGATCATTCCTGAAACTATTAGCCCTCGTGCCGAAACCCGTTGACCCTAAAGCCCAAGTACAGAGAAACCTTTGAAACAAATTTACAAAACCTCGCAGCAATACTTGACTTTGGCAGCATTTAATAATTTAAAAGGATTGTTCATTTTATTTTACATCCCAATGGGCCTTGATTTATAAAAAAATTCAAATATATTTATTATTCAGAGGATTATTACGTAATAATATTTATTAAATAATATGATAAATACAAAAAATTAATAAAATAATTTTTTAAAACTTAAATTTAAATTAATACTGAAAAAAAAACTACGATATATAGTTTTTTTTTTGTCTAACTTATTTGTTAAAAAAAAAAGCATACATGATAAAAAAATGAATATAACGTAGTATTCAGAATATTATAGGCACAAGAAATTCCCCCAACATAGATTTGAGATTGCATAAGTCCCATTGATTTTCTTTTTCCTTTTCTTTTCTTTTTTTTTTTTTTTGGTCGGTAGTCCCAATAATCTTAACCGTCCGACGTCCAAAACCATATGACGTATCAGACAACCAATTGGGCCTGAGCCTAAACTGGGCTGAAGTTGGATTTCACGAATCAAAGAATGCTCCCGTGGCCGTAAGGCTGTTGTGTTTGGTGTTGTTCATAAATTACTTTTTTAATTTTGTAAAATTAGATAGGATAACAAAGGTTTTAAAAAAAAAACAACAAAAAATAAAAAGGGTTTGGTCATTTGGGGGCAAAAATGCTATATTTTTTTAATATTTCGCTACACAGAAAGGCATACGTACGACACACAAAACGAGCCTGTATATCACGATGGTAAGCCCAAGTATGCTTGTTTAATAAACAGGCCTAAAAAAAAAACTGCTGGGCCTGCAGTCCTCAAATCAGCCATTATCACACACAGCATATGCATATGACCATCTGAGGCCTCCTTAGCACCAAATTTTATGATTTTTTTTTTTGTGTCCCTAAATATGTTTGCTGTCACGTTTAGACATGACTAAGTTGTATCTCGATTTTCAAACAACCTAATTCCATTTATTCTAATGCAGTGAAGCAAACTGTATAAAAAATGAACAATTATTTAGTAAATTTTATATATTATTTTTAAATTTATAAATTAAGTCAAAATTTAAATTTAGGCATGAATTTTAATTATTAAATTAAATATAAACTTTTATAAAATCTTTCTTTGTTAAATGCAAAATTGTTGCCTATGCTATAAGAGTACTTATAATGCATGGAAGTCAAAACATCGTGGGAATTAAATAAATATCAATTTGCCTGCAAATGACAATTATTTTAAACTCATATTATATATAATTTTATTAAATTGTAAATAATTTAATAAAAATATATTTTTTTATTTTTATAAATTTAATATTCTCTCTTATAATATTAAAATTGAAGATATTAAAAAATAAAAATTTAAATTTATAATCATTGAAATATTTTTTAAAAAACTCTCATATATTTTTTAAATATAAATTTTATTGATTTAAATTTTTAATATGAATAAATTCTCATTATTACCACTTGTTATGGTTCAATGCCAAAAAAATATTGTTTGTATAACATAAATTATAAGTTTAAATCTTTATTCAAATAGTCAATGAGACTAAAGTTATGTGTGATGTTTTTTTAAAAAATAAATCAATAAATTTTCATTTCCAATTTGTTGGAGATATTTTTGCTCGGAATGGCAGTACCCTTTTATATATATATATATATATATATATATATTTCGTGTATTTTTGGACGATTGGAATAGCAGTACTCAAAGGGTAACCTGACACGTTTAAGGATTTCCAATCCCAATCGTCCATTAACACAAAATGACGGCCAATATTAAAAGATCTACGTCACTCCAAGGTAACCAAAGCATTTCTCGCACTTAGAATCAAGAACCCCGTAAAAAATTCCCATCGTCCAATCACATCAAACGAGCCCCTCCACGTGAAGTTCTCTGAGAAAAGACCAGAATCAAGAACTTTCACTCTCGCTTTCACCGGGTTGCACACATAGCTGCGCCGATTTACTCTTCCTTTCGCCAATTCCCCAGTGCCCAATTCCAAAAATCAAAAGCTGCAGCCAAAGCTTAATTTCATAAACTCGATCGCGAGTTGCTTTCGTCTCTGAGACTCTTCTTGCGTTCTGTTGGAGTTATACTTAATCGGGCAAACATGGCTACCAACGACGGTTTTTCCGGTGAGTTATATTTTTCTCTTCTCTTTCTTTTTTGTTCTCTTTTTGCTGTTCAGTTAAAATATCTGGGAGCTGCTTTTTTTTTTTTTTCCTGCAGATATCTTTGTTGGAGAATTAGGAATTGATTTAATGACTTATGGTTTATTTTGTATGTGTAATGGTTTTATTAATTACCTTTTTTTTTTTGTTTGTTTTGTGGATGACTCTTTTTTGGATTTTTTTAAATGAATATCAAGTCTTTCTGAGAAAATGGTGTTTTAATCTCAGAAACAAAAGGAAATGCCCTTGTTTTTGCAATCATACTCCTGGTAATCTGAAAAATAAAAAACCCTATGGTTAGAAGACATATTAATTGCTAACTCGTTCCATGTTTAAAGATTCATCTCTTTTTGTTCCGTTGTGCCTCTCCTTTGTAGTCTCAATGGTACAAGCCGAACATCTGTGACCGCTTCGTTAACGCGAAGGTTTTGGACGATGGCGTCCTGATGTATCACAAGCTGAACTGTGTTTATTATACGCGTTTGTAGATACTGTAATGCTGTGACCTGAAGCACACTGGGAGGGACATACATGAGTAAAGATAATTATTTCCTGGTTTAAGTTATTAAATTTGTCTAACAAAGCAAGAACAGGCTGCAAACTGAATCACACGGTGACTTGCAAATTCATCTATTTTTTTGTTCTTTCCACCTTCTTGGCGATTTGTTTATTAAATTTGGTTGGGAGAGTGATTTATTGACTTCTAAGCTTTATACCGGTAAATGTACCATTTGTGCATGAACATTTGTAGGATGATAGCTACGAGGCAGCTCATGGAACACCAATGCGATTAATTTGATGTCTCTAACTTTCTTAAACTTGGAAAAATATTAGTTTGAGTTTTCATTGCTACGGACAACAAATGCAATCTCTTATTGCTTGGTTGCATAATTGATATAAAATTTTTTCAGAACAGTGATTGATGCATTATTAACTTTTGACAGATAACGAGCATTTCTATCTTCAATGTATTCATATACCATGTGATTTTAAACAGTGATTTATTGTCAACATGTACTAGGTGTATCCAATTGTTATGTGTTCAAGAGTCGATTACAAGAATATGCACAAAAAGTTGGACTGCCTACACCTGAATATGATACAAAAAGGGAGGGTCCTTCCCACGAGCCTTACTTTAGGTCATCAGTGACTGTGAATGGTGTTAAGTATGAATCTTTGCCTGGTTTTTACAATCGGAAGGCAGCAGAGCAGTCTGCTGCTGAGGTTGCACTGCTGGAGTTAGCAAAATCTGGAGAAGTTAATCCATGCATTTCTCTACCTGTTGTAAGTTTAATGCTGTTTCTTTTTGCGGCATGGTGATTGATTATTGTTTCGTCAACTTCTAATGTGTATGAAAGTAATTATTTTTGTCCACTTCTCTCTTTTGTCATTAGACCTAGCACATTTTCAATGACACATTACAAGAAAATACATAGTCACTGAAAAAATACAATAAGCCTTCTTTGTGCTTTTTGCTTGTAGAATGTAAAGAAATGGATGGTTCTGTCTTCTCTTTTTTCAGTCCTTATTTTGTGTCTTCAACTGTCAGCACAGAGCATGCATGCAAATGGTAGGAGCTATAAGTAACCAATGATTGCTGGTTGCTTGGGCATTCTAAGTATTGTTATATTGCTACACGTTATCAAGTAACTTAGTTTCTTCCCTGAGTGTACTTTTAGTTAAAAGTTGATTATTCTAATGCTGTTGTCATCATCACTAACCTCATCTTAATGGGCTTGTTGTGGTCTAACCCAACAGAGGTATGCATTCTATTTAGATATTCTTCTTAATTTATATCTGTCAAGCTTAACTATGAAGTTGCAAGTTCATGGCACAGGAAGCAATAACTATTTTATTTTGTTTGTGCAGTCTATTTAGTATGACAATGGATTTCTTGTTATTTTGTTCTCTGTCCAGCATGAAACAGGTCTTTGCAAAAACCTACTCCAAGAATATGCACAAAAAATGAATTATGCAATTCCTTACTATCAGTGCCAAAAAAGAGAAATGCCTGGTCGAGGGGCCTTGTTTAAATGTACTGTTGAGATTGGGGGGATTCAATATATTGGAGCATCTGCTAGAACAAAAAAGGAAGCAGAAATCAAAGCTGCCAGAACTGCTTTATTAGCTATCCAGTCAAGTGCATCTGGTTTGTCTCTTCATGATTCTCAGTTAACTGTCATCCCACACAAAAAGAGAGCAGCGGAGACAATTAGTGGCCCAGAAGAGACTAAAAATGTTCCTAAGGCAAAGAAGGCCCGAAATAAAAAGAAAATGAAGAAGAAATTTTCTGTTGACAGGGTAAACTACACTCAAGGTGAAGGCACCGTGAATGGCCATTTGAGATCAGAATCAGATCAGAGTGATTCATCTGCTGTCCAAGGAGCAGGCTATGCAATACCGATTATGGGAACAACGGCTAGTTTTAAAGACGGGAGGGCAAATACTGATGTGAGTGGGAGAGAAACATATGATGTGGGAGGGTCTTTGATTCCCTACATTGCTGGTAGCTTTGAAGGTCAACAGTCCTTTGTTAGAGATTTTTACCAAAGCAACCATGGGATTCCTGCAGGCATACACATCGAGTTTAATAGAGATGCAAATAATGTGAGTGGAGTTGTAGAAGCGGCTTCTGCAGTAAACAATCCTACTTTGGCTCAGATTGAGGTACCAAATATGATGGCTGCCTTTAACACTTTAGGAGAGAGGGTTGAAGCTGGCACAGGTCAATGTTAGGTTTTGAGCAGCAGGGGTTTTTATGGTTTTGATTTGGTTATGCAGCTAGAAGAGTCAGTCGGGTTAGGTTGAGACTTTTATTAGGATTAAAACGCCGAGACTTTTACAGTGGGCAGCCATTCTGAAAATGGTAAGCCTAATTATAGTACCGTTACAATACATTATACTCCCAACGTTGCCTCCATCGTTGGCTTGGATTAGTGCGATTTTTGACCAATTTCATTCTCTTTCTTTCCTGGCGCACATTTCTTGGTTCAGATGTCTGGAAACAGTGGGGTGTGTGATAAATACGATCACTACTAGTATCAGATAACAATCTGTTTTATGGATGTTTCCTTAAAAAGTAATACTTAATTCCTTTCAAAGTTGTTTGAGTGTTTGGGTCCTTAATCTTTATTCGATTTTAATGTTTACGTGAACGACGATGTGGCTCAGTAATGGAGTTATCTAAGTTAAAACTTCGTAAGATCTTATATGACCATTATTTTATTAGAAAAAAGTTAGATTCACTCTGCCAATATTCATTTATAATGATTCTCAAGTTTTATCCATTTCTTGTTTCAGTTTTGACGTTGTGCGGTTTATCATTTATCGATTGCTGTAGATTTGTATGGCCTTGCTTTAAATGTTACGAATGGTCTTCGGGTTTCCTTTCCGTAACTAATGTATTGGCTTGGATTGGTAGGGAGTGTTGATCAGATCAGCCGCGTCAACGGGGTAGCTGCATTACGTTGATCTCTGTCTCTCTCCTCTTCAATTCTGTGATGGATCAACTGTAAGATGGAATTTAAAATTGGTTAATCGTGCATACACCGTTCTTTACGGCGTTGTTTTTTCTCTTCGCCCATTTTTGTTTTTTAATGGTTGTTTCTTCGTTGTAAATTTGTTTTTCTCCAAATTAACTTACGTTATAGATGAGCATGTAAGAAGTCACGAAGCAACATGATTATACAGGAGAAGACAAGATCCCCTCCGTGTTCCTTCCCGACTCGTGAAAATATCAAAATGCCGATTCTTATCTAAGACGAAGAGTAAACGGAAAAAAAAAAAAAAAAAAAAAGAAACAATTCTGGCAAAAACAAAAACAAGTTACTCTCTGTATGTACAAGAAGTCCTATTCCTGTGCCGAGATGGCCAATTGCCATCGGCTACGTGTCTTTTTATCGCTCCGAATAATCAAGCTTTCTATCGATTCGTTGACTGGCTGATAAAAATCTCGTTCAGTCAATTATCGGCGCTAAAAGAGAGATATTGTCCGTCTGACCCATGGGCTATATTATCTTCCTCTATATTTTTTCCCCTTTCACAATCGATGTATTTTGACGAACTTACGCACGCGATGTTTTTATAATCGAGGCGGTCGTCAGTCTTACGGGCAATGCCACTTGTTATTACACCTTTTTTAGTAAATAATTTAATTGACCTGAAAAAAAAAAAGAAGTTATAAGTGAGATGTTAAAACTCAAATTTCAATCTAAAGTATTATATTAAATAGCTATTAAATTATACCTAATCATCTTCTTGCACCTATTTTAATCGACAAGAGATTCCCTTATTTGTCTTTGGGGAGACGACACTTCGCACTTGCATGAAGAATATTAATATATACGAAAAAAACAAGTTAGGTGACTTGAAGGAGTACATGCACCATGACAATGTTTGGTAAAATAAAGCTGTAAAAAATAAATTAAATTAACAACAAGAAATTACTTTTTTACACTTAATTAGGTGTTTTATATTTCTTACGTATTTTTTTTGTTTTTTTTTACGTGTATTGTTAGATAGCAATACTCTAACGTATATATTTATCCAAACCAGAGATCCTTGGGCCATTTAGATAAACGAGAGCAGGTCAATTTGACCAACTGCCTAGTGGTAGATCACGGATTTTGCCCTAAATCTTTTATTGACTGCGACGGCTGGAGAAGTCCATCCACGTTGAGCAAATCTTCCCCCAGTTACCCCTCATCAGTCAATTTTACCTGGTCACACCGTATCTATCCATTGTCAAATGATATCGGGCTTTAAGGAACACTTAATGGCCCATTGGATTGCCCAGTCTGTCTTCAGTTGTGAGCCACCACCTCTTGCTTTGCTTAAGAGTTAAATAGTAAAAAGATAAAAAAAAAGAAAAAGAAAAAGAAAAAGTTGTATGGTAAAAACCAAATATTGGATCTTGGCTCTGAAGAGTACTGGAACGACGTCGTATGATTCGCATTTTCTATTCCAAACTAGACGGTTCTTTACAAAAGCAGTTCGCCACCGACCAAAACATTCTGCATCGCCGAGGGCGGTCTTGAAATTTAATATATAAACCGGGGGTAAATTGCATAAAGAAAAATCTCCAACTTAAACTGTGCTTTCTTTATACCGTATTATTCTTTTCCTTCGGCTCCTGGCTTACGCCATTAGAAGAAAGATTGATGCGAAAGAATTCGAAGGTCAGATCTAGGAATTCATTCCCCTAGAACCTGAACGTCGAGAAATTGAACCCTGAAATCTTATAAGGTTTGCTCCGTTCTATCATCGCGGTCTATCAAATAACTCTTTTATTTTTTGGCGAGAGCCTGCCTCGATGATACACCGGGTTTCGTGAGCGTAAGATATCATGTAATTGATCGCATTCTTGGCTCCATTTTTTTCCTTGATTATTTTCTTTTGGAAATTATTGACTTTCAGTTGCCACTGTTATGTCTGTGTGTGTGTGTGTGTGTGTGTGTGTGTTTTTGTTTTTGTTTTTTTTAATTCTCTAAGTGATTGGAATTTTAAGTGATTTTTATTCCGGTTTTCATTTGATCGTTGGCTGCTGTTTTTGCACTATGGCTTTTCAAAATTTTCCTTTGAATTCTGTTTCTTATTTCTTTTTCTTTGTCAATCTGTTACTATTTTCTGTTCGTAGGAGGTGTTGTTTTGTTGCTTGATTGCTGATGTTTTGTAGCGAAGTATTTGAAATTAAATGTAGTGATTTGACGAACATGATTAGTTCTTTGGGTCAACAGTCTGAGTAGGCTTATTCTTTTATTTATTTATTTATTTATTATATCAGTAGATATTACCGATTGTCCGACCTTTTTGAAATATAGTTAGTCATAATCCGAGCCACTGGTGGTTTGTACTTTCGTAAAACAGAATTTTGAGCTGACCAAGGGGGATGACCTGGAGTGTTTATCTGTTCTTATCAATCATAATATGATATTCTGAGGGTTTTTGCTACATATTGGTCAGTAGCATGAACATCGTTAGGGGTGTGGCTGATCTCATTCGGAGGGCGTCCAGTATCCAAACTGGAGAGTCTACTTCAGGGGCACCAGCTGAGAGATTTTCTCCTCCAAGTCCAAAAATCTGCTTCAGGTATGCATCTTTGGCTACTATGACACTAATGAGTCATGATTTGCATTTACCTTTCTTTTGATGAGACAAGATGCTCGTGGACATTGTTTATCAAGTGCTTGGAAGGAACTGCTCAAATTTTTAGCTGTTTGTAAATGTTTTCTTGTAAGCTGCTAATTGCTGATCAAATAGTTACAATCAGCTTCATTTCTGGTATTATTCTCTGGTTTTGGAAAAAGGAAGTGGAAGGAGCTGACTTGATCGTCTTCTTCTTCTTCTTTGCATTGTCAACATGGTATTTTAAGCATAGGAATTGTGAGAAGATTCTTTTTCATGGCAAGAAAGGGAAGGAAATGAAGGGGTGATTGCTGAACAGAAAGCTTTGTTTGGAATTGCAATTACCCATTGTTATAATTACCATGCACATAGGAGCCACTACGTACGATTTCCCACTGATTGACTGAGGGGGGAGAAGTCTTCAGAGCAAGAATAGGCCTTACCCTGTGCAACTGTTATGGACTTGTCCTTCAGCAGTGCTGTTGACAGTGAAGACATGGCCTTGCTTTGTCTGGGGTTTATCAAAGAGTGTACTCGGGAATTTTTGCTTTTTCCTAGTGTCTAGTCTGTGAATGTTTGATGCTTTTAGTGTCAGAATAAGGTGTGAATGTTGGGAGTAGAGCTAAACAGATGTGGTATTAACTAGGGTTCTGGGATTTAGTCCCTAACACTAAAACTTGCTGATAAAAGCAACTGGTGGGTGATGGCCTTTCTCTCCCTCTCTTTGTGCTTTATTTTGGGGGGGGGGTATTTATAGACTTTTGTCTGAAGTGTGAACCTCAACTTATTTGGCATGCACCCCTATGGCTTGTTAGTTATTGGTTACATGATGTCCATTTTCTGAAAAGTTAATGTTTGTTCCTTTATCATCCTGACATCTTCTGATGCTCTTCTCAGAGAAGTGGGTGATGAGGCAGTTTTACATTCTCTCTGGGAAAAATACGAAAATGCCACTAATAAGGTATGACTGCTTTAAGTTTCCTTCAATTGAAAATTTTCAGTAGCTATCAAAATGTTTAAAGCGTATGTTGTAGATTATTTTTGATAGAACAACAAAATATGTGAATTATGAAGAGATACTTTAGAATCCAAGGCTTTAGGTTGAGTTGCACAAAAATAAAATAGATGCATTATATTTTTAGTAATGTAGAAGTGAGATAGGATGTATTATTAGACTAGATGGTACAAACATCACTTAATGTGGCCAATTTTGTTATTTAGGCGCTATTATTCATAAGGATGGAAATATAGAAGAGGATATTCTTTATAGGACAAGGGCTAGATGACCGAAATAGAGGTGTGCAATGGGAATATTGTGTGACAACAACATTCCCATTAAGTTGAAGGGTAGATTCTTTCAAAATGAGATTAGGCCATCAATGCTGTATAGTTGTGGGTATTTGGAGCATGTCTAAAAAATGAGTGATGGAGATGAGAATGCTTCAGTGGATTTGATGCTGCTCCAAGAAGGAATAAAAAAAAAAAAAAAGAGGATTTTTGTAACAAATTAGATACAGCTTAGATTGGAGACAAGCTGCAGGATTGGCATTTCCGTTAGTTTGAATATATTTAGCGTAGACCTAGAGATGCTCCAATTAAGAGAAATGACCAAATCCAAGTGGGTGATGACAGGAGAGGGAGATGCAACCTAATTTGACTTGGAAATCTTTGGTTATTTAGAACAATTACACCTTACATCAGACAAACTCAGTTCATCATTGACAAGGATGATAAGAAAAGATTCATGTAGTTGGCCCCAATTAACTTTGGGATTCATGCTTTGCTATTGTTGTATTGTTGTGGTTCATTGTCTTACAATGTGCTGAAATTTTTTAATAAAGGTAAAAGACTGGGCTGAAAATTAAAATAAAAAACCACCCAGCCTTCAGGCAAAAGTTGGGCATTTTCTCTCACTTTACCTCACTAGATACTCCTACTGGGCAGAAAGATTCTTTCTTATGGAACTATTTTTGGGAAAAAGTAGACATATTCTCCCTCTCAGAACCCTACTCCCATCTTTAGCCTCTGTGTGTATTTATTTATTTATTTTATTTTATTTTTTTATAGCACATCCCTTCACATGAGCATTTTAGTGACTGGAAGTAGAAAAATACATAGCTGGACTGGGAAAAATGGTGAAGGAGACCATATTGACCTTGGCAGGAAAAATGATCAAGGCAAAGTCATCCATAACAAGATGCAGGATTATATGCATCAACAATATCTTTTTGGGTGTTAAAAAAGAGAGCTTCCTGAATGATTTTATTGTGAAAATAGTTATCTATTCCTACACTTTGTTGCAAGTTTCTGTTTATTATTGATTCTTTTTTTTTGGCATTCCACTATTTTTAGGTTGAAAAGAAAAAGCTGTTTCACGTTTTCCTTAAGCAATTTGTAGCAGTTTATAAGAACTGGGAACCTGTTAATGCTTCCCAGTTGTTAGATGGTGCCTCAACAGCTGTGCCTCTTGTTGAGTATCCGCTACATTCTAATGATGTGGTTATTGGCTGCTCTAGTGGGCACCCTGCTGAAGTTATCAAGACTCTTTGTGAAGAGCTCACTCAGCTAACTGTTCTGGTTGCTAACTGTAAGTTGATCATTCCCTTGTGTAGTAGATTACTGGTTACTAAGAATAAAACACTGTTGCTATGTTACTCGTTATGTTACCTGTTGTTTGTCATTGCTAAGATGTTGGTTTTTAGTGGCCATATGAGGATGTTTATCAATATTCGGTTACTAAACTTATAGATGTGTATACTTTGCTTGGTTGTCTGAAACCAAGTTCCTCAGCAACTAGTTTTTTTTTTTTTTTTTTGCTTGTTAATGTGCTTGCAATTGATAAATAGATCAAGTCAAATTCAGTTCCCTAATTGGTTCTATTTGGTTTTGAGTTTTGGCTTTCATTTGTTTCTGAAAGATTGATGTACATGCAACATTACAATAAAATATATCGTAGGCCACCATAGTGCAATTATTGAAAAACTAATTGAAAATGACAAACTAACCTATTTGACCATGGGATCTTTTTTGAAGTGATAAATTTAGCTGATATATTGTATGGAGTGGTTTGTCAACAGTTTCTGGTTCATTGTGGTTGAAGCTTCTTAGAAACCACTCTGGGCCAGTGGTGTTCATCAAGACCAACTGTACTTCTGCTGCTTATACATGCTGCTTCTATATGGCAGACCAAAGGATTATGTTGGCTTGCAATTTATTGATAATCTATGTTCTAGAGCCCAATGCCTTACTTGCACCTGTACACAGATAGCTCATGAGGTCAGTGACGACCAACTACAGGGAGAGATTTTTGAAAAGTTTAACTATTTACTCTATGGTCATTAACTGCCTTCTTGGCTCCCACTTTTTATTGATTAAAAGAGTCATATCTTTTCATGAGTCATAGTATATTGTGGCAATGTCTGGTACTTCTTAATCCTTTAATGTCCTTCAGTCATGATGCTGAATTTTGCTATGCTTTCCAGGAAATAAAAATAAAACCTTCTCTGAATATGTTATGCATTTTGCTAAGATTTGACTGTGTATCTGATAAAGTGCACCAAGAATGATTATATGGTGATAATTTATTTCTTCATTCTAGTATTTGTTTCCTGCATTAGCTTTATCTTGATCCTATCTTCTTGTTAATATGTCATCTACTATTGTTTTTCTTGTTCTTAATGTCATCCCAGTAAACACCAGTGTGGTGCACCCTGGGCATGACTTACCTGGGGCTTCCACATGCTCAAATATCACATCTGAAGGGTTGCCTGTGCTGGATGCCTTGCCAATAATCACACGTTCAATACATAATAGCAGAGTTTTTGGCTACTATGGTGGGATTCAAAAACTAACTGCATTGATGAAAGGTAAATATTATAATTTACTGATTCCTTTTTTAAGTGCTGCTGCATTTTGGTTGTCTTGATGTCTCACTCCAAGTTTATTGTTAATGATTTTATAAAGGTTAGTCTTGTCACTAGGCCTAGAAGTATATCAGACCAAAATTATCTAGTTGATATAAAAACTTTAACACTGATTTATTGTTTCTGGTTTTAGGGGCTGTTGTGCAACTCAAAGCCATAAGTGGTGCATTATCTGGAGATGAAAATTTGTCTGACATAGCTGTAGAGAGGACAAGAGTTCTGCAACAAGTACTTTTATATGTGGTGTCAACAACTTGTAATTTTATAGATCTAAACACAAATATACATGATGAAGCTCATTTGTATAGTAGTTCGATAGAGTTGTCTTTTGTTAGGTGGGGTCCCTCTTCAACTGAAACATCTAGTACTTTTAAGATTCCCACAGAAACAAGGCTGCATTGGCATCAGAAGGCAGTTGTGTCAGTAATGGAAGCTGGAGGCCTCAATTGGTTAGTAGGTAAGGTAGGCAATTAATTCTTTGTCCGTACAAATTTTTGTGACTTTCTAAGACTTGTCTGAATTGCTATCAAATTGTGTAATTATATGGAAAGTCGTACAACTTGCCATGGTTTTGATCATGGCTTCTTATCCTTCGAAGCAATTTTTTTTTTTTTAATTTTTTTATGATTAAAAAAGAAAATGAGCAATACCATCTTTTAAATAGGTTCTTCTTTATGAGATTAGTTTTGGCATTACCTATCTTGTCATTGTCATTGTTCCTCCTCGCAATATACAAATGAATATTTCAGCTCTTAAATTTTATAAATGTTTTCAGCCAATTATTGTGCTTAGATGGCATTTGGCAGTATTGATGTTGGACATTTGAAGGTTAGGGTTACCATTTGACATTGTTCAATGGCTCATTACCTCTGCATTTTGCGCAGCATATTTGTCCATTTAATTATTTGCACTTCATTTTTGTGTATGGGACAGTGCATTGATTCTAACACCACTTTTCCGAAACCTCACTAAATGATCTGTCTCTGTGCTGGTTTCCTCTGAGCCTTGGAATTAACCACCAAGTCAGGTGGAAATGCCACTTGCTGTTTTTTAGGTCTAACCTGAAAATATAGTGTTCGTGAATGATTTTGTGGTCTTCTTTTGAATCTTTCCTTCTCTGACTTCTCTTTTTTTTGTTTTCAGAGCTCTTGCGTGTCATGAGAAGGTTGGGCTTGAATGAACAAAGGACAGATCTATTACTTCATTGCTTGACTTTGAGGGCACTTATCTTAGCTTTGTCTGAGAATCCACGGGGTCAAAATCATTTTAAAAGCATTGGGGGGCTAGAAGTTCTGTTGGATGGACTAGGGCTGCCATCAATTAATGCTATGTTATTGAAAGACACATCTTGCATTGAAGAGAGAAGGTTAATTTAGACTTGCACTGCAGAAAATATGTTTATATGCACTTTGGTGATGACAAATTTTGCTGAAAAATATCGATGAACCAGTAAGCAACTTGTGGCTAGTACAATACTAGCTCATGGCAGCAATTTTATCCTCTTAGCAATGTTGGTTCGTAGGTGTCATGGAGAACTGTTTAGGGAAAGGTGGTCCTAAAGTAAAAGAGAAACTGATGGATCCAGTTTATATCTTGTCTATCATTGGAAGGCCTTCTATGTTTAATGACCTTTCTCTCATTTTATTTTTTAAAATTTTCAATTTCCTTATATGACTATCTGATTATTTTCTTAATAATTGATGTATCATCCTATCCTACTATATTCTTTTCTGGCTTCAGATGGTAAAATCTAAATGATTATGTATTTTTTTTTTCTTTTGTCTCTGTTAAATGTCCCTCACTCTCTCCCCACTCCTTTTTGTCTCTTTCATGTAGTCTTTGTCTCACACAGACAAGTATCAGACTTGTTGGTGATATGTGTGATCTATTGGTACTAAATTACCTTCCAAATAGAGATCCAATATCCAATGGGAGATATAGTTCTCATTTTAATTGCCAAACTGTATAATAAAAACACTGAAGGATTTGAAGGATACATGCTCCTGCAATCAATACACTTTTTTATTCCAAGCTTTGTCTTTGGCTTTTTATAGCTGACTCCTTTATCTCATGCTTTTATGTGCCGGGAAATTCTTGACTGCTTTTGATCTTATTCTCTATTGTGCAATTGATTTGTGGTTTACACATCATTGCAGGGACGGGAATCCCTTGCTGAAAATATTCCAGCTCCATATTCTTTCTTTGACAGTTCTAAGAGAGGCCATGTATCCTTTGAATTGCTGCTTCTGATGAATTCAGGAAGCTTGACCTTGTCATGCAGCATGCTCATTCATGCTGGAAGCATTTGAACCTTAGCCATCCTTTGAAGGTCTGATCGTAGATGTTTGCAATCCCTTGTAGTTCTTGCCCTTGTTTGTCCTCTTCATTTAACAAAAAGGCAAATTTGGCTTTCAATTGGTCAGTCACTTACTGAAATTACTTAATGGTTACTGGTTCAAAAAGTTAGAAGTAGAAAACTCATACATTATTCTGTCAGTTTTAACTGCAAAATTGTTCTTACCTTAATGAGTATTCAGATTTGGTAATTTGAGCAACCTGCAGTTTCTCTGTGAAAATGGAAGAATCCACAAATTTGCAAATAGCTTTTGTTCACTTGCCTTTATGCTTGAAGAGCAAAAGCAAGAGACTAAGGATTTGTCTGCTCAGGAGAACTGTCAACATCTTTTTTCTGAGCCGAAAAATGATAGCCATGTAAAGATGGTGCCTTCAGTTCCTCTTCTTGCTGATGCATCTTATTCTCAAGGTTGGAATGGATATGCTGTCCAATTAAGCAGGGTACTTTGTTCTTTCATTGTTGCTCCAGAGGGTAATAAATCTTATCATGTCCAACTACACACTAGTCGAACTCCCATGCCAATATCTTCTTCATATGGTGAATTTTCAATTAAATGGGTGATGAGGGTTCTGTTTACAGTCTTCCCATGTATGAAGGCTTGTTCGAATCAAAGTGAGCTGCCAAGCCTTATAAGGTGATTGGTTCAAATTTTATTATGCTTTTATTTATGTCCCTTTATGCTTGTTGAATAATTAAGATGGAGAAACGCAAGCTGTTCACCTTTTTCTCTTTCTCTTGGTTCTCTTTTTTATTTTCTGTGATTTTTTTGGCTTGGTTATTCGGTATATGCAGGGTCTTCTTCAATGCCCTCCAGTACTGTGTTCTTGATGCTTTCAGGAAGGTTCTTGTTTCATCACCCATATCACTTGAAACATTTAGAGAAGAAGGAATGTGGGACCTTATCTTCTCTGAGAATATTTTCTATTTCACACCAGCTTCAGAAGACATTTCTGGGGAGTGTTTCGCTTACCATGAAGGATCTGCAAGGAAGATGGAAATAAATTTGTCCTCTAACAGCAGTGACTGTCAAACAAAGACTAGTGGTATTGCAATGCTTCAGATGGAAGTAATTTCATTCGTGGAATTTGCAGCAACTTGTAATGGAAGTGTGCATAATTTGGTAGATTCTTCTTTCTTTTCTGAAGTGATAGTCTGGGTACTCACTCTTAGCATATAAGCAGTTCGTAGGCATGGCTTTTGGGATGGAACTCGAAATAGATACTAAATCTTAAGCTGGCATAGGCATTAGATGTTCTAAGAGATTAGACCTGGGTTGGATTTGTCTAGCATGCTACATGTCTTGTCAAAGAGAATAGCACTGTGATTTTTGGAAAATTTCTTGGTTTTTTCCACAGAATTTTAAGAATATAAGGAACTACTAGAAATGCATCTCCCATTGAGTTTTCAAAGATCCAAACTTTATTTAGGTTGTGGAAAGCATAGAGCTCTGTATTTGGAAAAGGATAAATGTGAAAATTGAAAAAATAAGAGGCTTTTGCATCTGCCCAAAGTGTAGTTGTAAAAGAGTTCTTGCTCAACATGCTCTCTAGTTTGTCAGGTCAGAACAGATTTCTTGTCTTAGAAGGTTATTGAGGTCTCTGCTAATGTATTCTTTTGCCTTTTCAGCCTGAGCTGTCAGTTTTATTGGATGCTCTTGAACAATGTGCATGCCATCCTGAGATTGCCAATGTTCTTGCAAAGAGTCTACTTCATATACTGCAGCTTTCCTCTGAGAAAACTGTTGCCTCCTTTAAGTCACTCAGTGCAGTCTCTCGTGTGCTAAAAGTTGCATGCATCCAAGCAAAGGAGTCCAGGAGGTCTGGTAACATTAGCTTATCTGTCAATGGTGGAATGCTTCCTTCTCCTTGTGATGAGAAATCCAATAAAAACAAGATTGCCCAAAGTTGGCTTGGATGCATGCAAGCATGCATGGAGCTCTTTACAGAATTTGTCTCAATAGCAGAGGATGCAAGAAGTCATGTTTTGCACAATTGCAGTTGCATTGATTGTTTGTTTGATTTATTCTGGGAGGAGGACATGAGAAATACTGTGCTCAAGCACATTCTTGAACTCATGAAGGTATACTCCTATTGATGTTCATTTTGTTTATTCATTTTTGAAAGTTGTAGAGAACCAATGTGATTCTTCTGTCCATCACCATCTCTTCAGATCATACCATCCTCTGCAGAAGATCAGAAAGCAAAGTTGCAATTATGTTCAAAATATTTAGAAACATTCACTCAAATAAAGGAGAGAGAAAAATGTTTTGCAGAACTGTCCATTGATCTTCTGGTTGGAATGAGAGAGATGATCATGATTGATCCTATGGTAAATTCTTACTCTTGTTAATTTCATCATGAGGAAAGATTTATATTGTCTCAGGGTTTGTTGGTTAGATTGCATCTGTTGGGATTCTGTTATTTGGTTGTTGAATGTCTTACCAATTATTTGTTCCTTCAGTACTATCAGGCATTGTTTCGTGATGGCGAGTGCTTTCTGCATGTTGTGTCTTTGCTGAATGGTAATCTGGATGAGGCAAATGGAGAGAAGTTAGTTTTAAATGTCCTTCAGACTCTCACATGTCTCCTTGCAAGTAATGATAGCTCAAAGGTAATCTTCCTACACTATTCGTTTTGTTGTTATCCCTTTGAGATTGGCTGCATTATCTATGCTGTGTCTCACTGGGTGCAAACAGAAGGTGACTTTTACATCTTCTATAGCCTAACTCAAAATGACAAAATCCCATATTAGTTTTGTCAAGCATCCCATCCGCCCAAAAGCTTAAACTATTGGGTGGGATCCAAGAATGGATCATACATTAGACTCCAACACTTCCCTTTCTGGGCTGAAAGTGTGGACAATACATGGGTCTTCCTTAACTTGTGCAGAAATTCATGATTAATTAGAAGAATGAGGGCAGTGTGGTTTTAGCTCATGACCTATTGGTCATAAAAGCTCTAATAGCATGCTAAGCAACCAATCAACCCAAAAGCTTAAGCTGTTGGGTGAGACCTAAGAATGGATTACATATTTCTCCAACAAATTTGTATTCTTTGCATGAATATTATTCATTCATTCCTCTTGTGTCAATATCTGTTTTAGGCCTATTACAATTGTGAACCATACCCACTTTTTGAGATGGTATGAACCATAGATGTAGTGCAGAACCAAACTGTACAATTAAATATTGTTCAACCAGGGTGGTAGTGAGGGTGGATGTCTCTTTGCTTCTCAATCTATTTTGCAATAATGATATCCGGGGGGTGAATATTGATGTTGGGATAGCCATCATCTGGGAATCTGAAGTTAGGAAAGGTAGGTTTTATGGGTGGCATTGGGAGTTAAGAATTAAAATAGTGAGGTGTGGGCTGAGCAGAAAGAGAAGGTTGTCTTATAATCGCTTAAAGTTTTATGTGGTACAAGCCATTCACTATCATACAATGAGTCCTCTGCTCCACTGTTATTGACCAAAATAAAATCTGTTTAAAGCTTTTGAGCCAATGGAATCAATCCTTTATGATAATGAAAGACAAAATGGAAGAAGCCGAGGTGATGCATATGTTGCTGTAATGGCTTGGATTAGGATGAACTTGGTCTCTGACTTATCAGCTTTGGTATTCCTAATTAAATCTTGGTGTTTACTGTTTGTGGACTGCAGTGCTGTTATCCTTTTAGTGTAGTTATTTTATACTTCTATGTTTCTGAATTAAAGAGGTGGTTCATGTCCCATATTTATGTGTTGCATCTCAGAGGCAGGAGTGCTGTCTCTACACTATGTTCTTTCTCACATATTAAAGCACCGTGTTAGCAACCATATATTATGCTTATTGATTCTTATTGTTGCAGGTGTCATTTAGGGCTCTAGTTGGCAAGGGCTATCAGACAATACAAAGCTTGCTATTAGATTTTTGCCAATGCCATCCAAGTGAAGCACTTCTGAATGCACTTCTTGATATGCTTGTTGACGGAAAATTTGACCCACATGCAACTATGCTAATAAAGGTGACTTTAATTCATTGTTGGTTATTTCTTTGCTGATTATATTGCTAGTAGTTATCTTATTATTATTGTCATACTAGATGTGCTTTGACAAGACTTGCAAGTCATGCTTCTCACATATATTGTCCCTCTTTGTTGTCTGATTCAGAATGAAGATGTGATCATACTTTATCTGAGTGTCCTCCAGAAGGTTGGTAATTTATTCCCCACCTTGTTTCTATGTTTTATCCTTTTCCTCTGTGAACCTGTACTTTTTTATTGTTGTTTTCTTTTGTTTTTTGATGTCATTGTATGGCAATGCCATTCTGGATCATGATTTTCTATTTTATGATTGGGCAGAGCAGTGACTCTATGCAGCAGTATGGGCTCAAATTATTCCAGCTATTACTCAGGGATTCCATTTCCAATAGAGCTTCAAGTGTCAGAGCAGGAATGCTTAATTTTCTTCTTGATTGGTTTTCTCAAGAAGACAATGATAGTGTCATTTTGAAAATTGCACAATTGGTCCAGGTCATTGGTGGGCATAGTGTATCTGGGAAGGATATTCGCAAAATCTTTGCTCTCCTTCGAAGTGAGAAAGTGGGAACACGGCAGCAATACTGTTCACTCTTGTTAACCACCATGTTGTCAATGCTAAATGAGAAGGGACCGACTGCCTTTTTTGACCTCAGTGGGACTGATTCTGTAAGTCCCGATGGTTTCCCAATTGCTACACAATTGCGCAATGTTGTCTAGCCTCAAGGCTATACTCTTTCATATCAAGTTCTTGCATAGATATCTGATTCTTGGAGTGTAAATGCTGTGATTGGATGTATAATGCAAAGCTATTGGGGGTTGGGTGCCATTGAGTTTCCTTGAGAGTGAGTTTGGGGTTTGTACATCATTTACAATTGGACTGTAAGTGAAAGAAGAGTGGTTGGTGCATGTCTTTTTAGTTATGAGCCTTGCTTGGGTTAACAGGTTGCAATGGATTATTTCAAAAGAGTAAGAAACTTCCATCACTGATCTGACGTACCATTTTTTGGTTGTAAAAGAAAGTTTTTAAAGGGCAGAAAAACATCTATCCTAATGGGGGATCAATTGAGAGTTGTTCATTTGCCGTAGTGGGACTATATGTTGTTTCCACTTTCCATACTTTTTAGTACACATGATACAAGGTTTTTACTTTTTTGGCATGAATTATGTCTCCTTTTTACTTTTACATGGTTTTAGTTTAGTCATAAATTTTATTTAAATTGAAAAAAGGTGCTACTTTGGCTGCCAAGACTGGATAGCCTATGGAACTTAGCACGGATATTGTGTGTGCGCCAAAGTATGTTTCTGATTATACCTGAACGAAGGATGGTTTCAATTCCTCCACATGTGAGCTTTGCACAAAGTACTATCTCCTAGTTTTACAGACGTAGGATGCCAGAGAGGTTGGTCTGTTTTTGGTCTATCTCAGGTATCAATAATGTTCTGTTAGAACATGTTTGCTATTTGTGGTCTAAAAGCAACCTCAGGGAAGAGGGGGGGGTGAAATAATATGATTTAAGATTTGTTTTTGCATAAACATGCATGCACATGTTCTCGTATTGGAGCATGGGATATAATTTCTGCTCGATATGCTGATGCATATTTTTTTTCTTCGGTGTTATTATAGGGAATCCGAATTAATACACCCATACAATGGCCTCTTAGCAAAGGCTTTTCCTTCTCATGTTGGCTTCGGGTGGAAAATTTCCCCAGAAGTGGTGCAATGGCCATTTTCAGTTTCCTCACTGAAAATGGAAAAGGGTGCTTTGTGGTCCTTGGAAAAGAAAGGCTTAGTTACGAGGTATTTCTGTCAGAAAATATCCTGTAGTATATCGTACCTAAACTGATGATATGTATGATCATAATATTTGAGTTGAAAGCTTTACAACATATTTCTGGTTGCTTACCAATGTGTTTCAGTTTCCCATGCTTTCTTTTTGCTTTACACATGTTGTGGAGTTTTGGCCAGTTTCTTACAGGAAATGTTTCTTTTCATTCACAGTCAATCTATCTGAAGCGACATTGTGTCCAGCTGCCGGTTAATTTAGTGAGAAAGAAATGGCATTTTCTTTGTTTAACTCACACTATTGGTAGGGAATTTTCTGGTGGTAGCCTCCTGAGATGCTATGTTGACGGGGATCTTTTATTGTCAGAAAGATGCAGGTTCTATTCCTCATTTATTATTATTATTATTATTATTTCTGAGAGGTACTTAAACTTCAAAAGTATTAGCCGTGACTTGATCTTTTCATGATTTAGATATGCCAAAGTTAATGAATTATTGACAAGCTGTACAATTGGAATGAAAGCCAATTTGCCTCAGAATGAAGACAATGGGTCTCTGGATTCCACACAAGATATCTTCCCTTTTCATGGACAAATTGGTCCAGTGTATTTGTTTTCTGATGCAATTTCATCTGAGCAAGTCCAGGGTATTTATTCCTTAGGACCAAGTTATATGTATTCCTTCCTTGATAATGAAGCTTCAACATTCTATGAAAACCCATTGCCAAGTGGTATTTTTGATTCTAAAGATGGTCTGGCATCAAAGATTATCTTTGGGCTCAATGCACAGGTTTGCTTTCATTTCATGAGGACTAACTGTTTGAAGCTTGCCTAATATTTGGCCAAAATGAGACTAGTTGGTTTCCTTTTCAGGCAAGTGATGGCAGAAAACTGCTGAATGTTTCACCAGTGTTGGATCATGGATTCATTAAGAAGCCATTTGAAGCAACTCTTATGGTTGGTACACAGTTATGTTCACGACGCTTGTTGCAACAGATACTTTATTGTGTTGGTGGTGTATCAGTGTTTTTCCCCCTCTTGGCCCATTCAGAGAGATATGAAGATGTAAATCATTCCTCTGAACATGTGCTACTTACACCCATCACAAAAGATCGTCTGACAGCTGAGGTTATAGAGCTTATAGCTTCAGTCTTGGATGAAAATTTAGCAAATCAACAACAGATGCATCTTCTTTCTGGATTTCGAGTACTGGGATTCTTATTGCAATCAGTTCCACCAGACCAACTTAATTTGGAAACCCTCTCAGCTATGAAACATCTGTTTAATGTTGTTGCAAACAGTGGTATGTTTCAAAAATCATAATTAGTTAGTCCCTGACTTGGCAGTTGGCATCCATGTGGTCCTATGTTTGATTACAAGTATAAATCCACTATCCATCTTTTGTGCATATAGCATAGTCAAAGGTTTTTTTGTTTTTTCAAATTTGTCTCAGGTTTAGCAGAACTTCTAGTCAAAGATGCTATATCTGGAATTTTCCTTAATCCTCTCATCTGGCTGTACACAACATATGAGGTGCAGCGTGAACTGTACATGTTCCTTATCCAGCAATTTGATAATGATCCGCAGTTGCTCAAAAGTGTTTGTCGGATCCCACATATTATTGATATAATCCGTCATTTCTATTGGGATAATGCTAAATCTCGATCTGCAATTGGAAGCAGGCCCCTTTTGCACCCCATTACGAAACAAGTTATTGGAGAGAGACCTGACAGAGAAGAAATACGTAAAATTCGTCTTCTGTTGTTGAGCCTTGGTGAAATGAGCCTTAGGTAAAGTCTTCCATTAATCAATCTGGTCATTCTCTCCCTAGCTTGTAATTTCAGCCATCTTTGTGCTTTTGAGTCATCACAATTTGTTATGTTGACTTCTCCATTCTCTCACTTGCCTTCATCTCTGTTTATGTATGTGTTAGAGCTGTGTGTGTATGTGTGTGTGTCTGTGTGTCTCTATATGTGGGTGTAGGAGCTAGTGGGGTGTGCGCTCACTTGTGTTAGCTTTAATGGCTGGGCTATTCAGGCAGAGCATTGCTGCAGTGGACATAAAAGCTCTCATAGATTATTTTGAGACAAGCCAGGATATGACATGCATTGAGGATGTGCTTCATATGGTCATTCGTGCTATTTCTCAAAAAGCACTGCTTGTTGCTTTCCTTGAACAAGTCAATCTGATTGGTGGTTGCCTTATTTTTGTCAATCTTCTTCAGAGGTATGCTGTTCATTTACACTGTCATGCTACCATGATCTCTTTAATTTTGTAATGTCTATAAAATTCTCCCTTCTTCTGAAATCCAGCTTTTGAAGGCAATGAAGTATAATGTTGCTTGCCAATTTAGCATGTTTAGGAGTGGTTAAGACATATCCTATCTGGATGGAGAGAACAGATACTGGACTGGGGGCTGTATTTGATTGTTTAATGCTGAAAAAGTTCTCATGTTTGATTAAATTCAATTACTTTCAAAAGGAGATTTGTGCAAACATTTCATGTTGCTGAACAAATGCATCTACTTCTCTATGCTTGCACTGATAGGGAATTCCATCTACTGAGATGTACTCAATTTCCTTTCTTTGCAATTTTTTGAGAAATGGCCAATGGGATGTCATCTCTTTTTATTTATCTTCTTGTTTTTCTGTCAAAAACTTAAGATTATTCTCATCAGGCGTCTTTTGGACTTTGTTGCACCCAGCAACCATAACAACTTGAAAAAATAAAAATAAAAATAAAGATATGTACTCCTAACATCTTTAGAAACATTTGGAGAATTATAGCACAGTTAGGTGAGGATTCCTCTCCAAGATGCATATCCTTTTTGCAAAATTTAGGTGGGGATTCTTCTGATATTGCTTGTCATCTAATAGGGAATATGAGCCTATCAGATTACTCAGCTTGCAGTTCCTGGGAAGACTGTTGGTTGGTTTGCCATCTGAGAAGAAGGGACCAAGATTTTTCAATCTTCCTGTTGGAAGATCCAGGTCTCTTTCAGAAAACCAGAAGAAAATTAGTTCCAGGATGCAGCTGATTTTCTCCACCATGGCCGAGAGGTTGTTCAGATTTCCACACACAGACAATTTATGTGCCACCTTGTTTGATGTTCTTCTTGGTGGTGCTAGTCCCAAACAGGTAAGGATTTAAATTAGGCCTTTTTTAAATATTTATTTTATTAAAAGAGCAAATTGGCTTATAGAATGCCAAGGATTTCATATGTGAAATTAATTCTTTCAGGTGTTGCTGAAGCATAGCCAAATTGACAAACATAGAAGCAGAAGGAATAAGTCACATTTTTTACTTCCTCAGATCTTGGTTCTCATTTTCAGATTTTTGGCTAGCTGTGAGGATGAATCTGCAAGAATAAAAATAATCAGGGATCTGCTTGATCTCCTTGATTCAAATTCTTCAAATATTGAAGCTCTGATGGTAAAAACACTCTGAGCAGTAGTGTCTATCTTTTTCTGAACAATATTTTAACTAGTTGGTCACTGTGAATAGGAATATGGATGGAATGCATGGTTAACAGCTTCTTTAAACCTTGCTGTGGTGAAAGACTACAAATCTGAATCTCAGAACCAAGATGATGGTCAGATACTCGAGCAGAAATTGGTGAGGAGTCTGTTTTGTATCGTCCTTTGTCACTATATGCACTCAATAAAAGGCGGTTGGCAGCAGTTGGAAGAGACAGTGAATTTTCTGCTTTTGCACTGTGAACAAGTATGTTGCATTCTCAATAGTAGTACAAATAACTCGGTTAGTTTCTTTAATTAGAAAATTTTGAATTCCACTTTGAGTAGGTTTTGCTTTGATATTGTCCTCTGCAGGGTGGTACCTTGTATCGCCACTTGCTTCGTGACATATACGGGGACCTGATTGCAATGCTTGTAGACATTTCTTCTGAGGAGAATACCTTTGCTGCACAACCATGTCGAGACAATACACTGTACCTTTTACGGCTGATTGATGAGATGCTTATCTCTGAAACTGATCATAAATTTCCGGTATGCTAACTTTTCAAAATATTGAATGCAGGAGATGGTTTAGAATGGGTGAAAATAGGATCTCTGCCTTGAAATATGGAGTTTAGTTGGTAGTTAATCCTCAGTGGAACTTACAATTTTCTGTTTTTCTCCCCACTGGTCTCTCAAGCTCCTGGTGTTTTTTTTTTTTGGGTTGTTTAGAATATCATCAATCACCTTGGTTTCTTCTTTATTTTGTTAATTATTGACATGAATATGAGTTGGAATAACTTATTGTGTTGCCATTTAACATGTCCCTCATGTAATTGGCTCTGAGTGTAGGTTAGATATGAATGCAGAGCTGTTTTTGCTGCTTGCGTATTTCTATTGTATCAATTAGTTGTGCTCTTTCCTGTTAACGTAGATGCATGTCATTACTGAGTGTACCAGTGTTATGCCAAGTGCATGCATAAAGCTTATTTCTCTAGAATAGAGCAGTGAAATGCATTTTCACCGTTGCGTCCAAAATCTGCAATTGTATTTTGTACTTTATTGCATTGTTATTCTTGCAGTTTCCGTCAAATGGCTCTGAAATGACTTTTGGTTCTATTGAATTTGAAAGTCAAAAGAATTATAGCTCTGCTTTGTGTGAAGTCCTGCAAGGAGAATCTGATAACCATCCATCTAGGTACAACCAATATGTCTTGCTTTTGTTATTTCTTGCTGCAAGAAATCCATTCTTTATCCCATATGTTTTTGCATTAACTTGTCTGATGTTATATCTGCATTGTTGCTTTAATGCTTGCCTATATAAGTTATGCACATGAAAGCAGACAAAGCATTTACTCCATGGATGTCTGGAGTTCGTTAGCATTTACTCAGCTTGACACAACTGAATCACTGCAAATCTGCAACCAAAAGGGGGTTGTATCATGTGTTATTTCACTCTGTAAAAACACATATCTGTCATTAATACTGGGTACTCCTATTCCAGACAACATAGGATGGGCTTGTCATCATCTAAAAACTTGGTTGCATTTGGTGCATACTGTAGCTCATGTAGGCCTTGCTAAGATAGCAGACTGGATTGGCATGGGCTTCCCTTTTTTAGTCTACAATCATTTAATGTGAAGGATGTAGATTGTCAGCAGGCCAACCTTGATGTGATGCATGTTTCTATCTGCATTGATGTTTCCACTCTATGAGTTAAGCAATTCCTTGCATTGTTTCTGTTCCAGGACAATCTTTAGATTGTGGATTAAGATAAGGTAAAGCAAAGCGTTTTATGCCAGAGGCTAAATTTGTTTGAAACTAATGGAAAAATGAAAAGCTGTATGATGTTCTGTACTCATTTGGAGTTTTGGATTATGGAAGGGTAGGATTTCTTTCTCCTGGAACTATTCTTCCACACCTCACCCAACCTTGCAAATATTCACAACATGCAAAGTGGAATGAGGGATTTCATGGACAATAAGGGCATTCAGATTCAAACCTTAAAGTTTTGGTTACACCATCTAGAAGTCTAATCTGGCTGGCTTTTCATCATTGGAGAGTGCAAGATGTCCCTGGGTTAGTGTAGTCTGTGGACAGATAACATGTTCTCAAGAAAAGAAGTTAATACAAATTATGAGATTCTTAGCTCTGCAGGCCCAACTTGTGGCTTTATAAAGCACTTCTGGGTGTAAGTTGCAAATGATAACAGAGTATTAAATTCCTTCTCTTAGGAAATATTGATATTAAAACCAAATGCTAAAGCCAAGCTGGCAAGCCCTGCAATGAAGGTTATCTAATCATTCAACTTGCATATTATATCATACATAACTCTCTTTCTGCATCGGTGAATTTTAGTCTGCCACTTGTTTTGAAAATTTTCCTTTTAACAATTTTCATGGATCATTTCATTCCTAGGAATCCATGGAGTGGCAAGGGCCTGGTTGCAGACGAAGATGGCATAATCAATGATAGGTGGTGGAACTTGTATGATAATTTGTGGATAATTATTAATGAGATGAATGGTAAAGGGCAAAGCAAGAAATTACCAAAATCATCATCACCAGGAGGACCATCATTTGGTCAAAGGGCACGTGGCCTAGTAGAATCATTGAATATTCCCGCGGCAGAAATGGCTGCAGTTGTTGTTTCAGGAGGGATTGGAAATGCCTTGGGCATAAAACCAAATAAAAACATTGATAAAGCCATGCTTTTAAGAGGGGAGAGGTGTCCAAGAATTGTTTTTAGACTTTCCATACTATACCTTTGCAGAGCTTCTCTGGAAAGAGCATCACGGTGTGTGCAACAAGTCATTTCACTTTTGCCTTCTCTTCTTGCTGCTGATGATGAGCAAAGCAAGAGCAGATTGCAGCTTTTCATCTGGTAGCATTTCTTTACTTCTAATTATCTTCTTACATACTTGTAGGCTCTCTTGATATATGGTAGACCTTGTTGTGTTAGTCTTGGCTATTTGGCCCTAAATTGGCTTTGACTGTGTTCACAATAAGTTTCTTATCTGAGTTCAATATGGCTAGGGCTTTGCTTGCTGTAAGGTCTCAATATGGGATGTTGGATGATGGTGCTCGATTTCATGTTATATCACACTTGATCCGAGAAACAGTCAACTGTGGGAAAACGATGCTTGCTACTAGCATTATGGTTGGAGATGACTCTTCTGATTTGGGGAGTAATGTGAAAGAGACAGGATCAATTCACAATATAATTCAGAAGGATCGAGTGCTTGCAGCGGTTTGTTTTGGCTACAGCTTTTTGTCTTTGCTTTTTGCTTTTTGTATGGTTCCAATGCTGCATCTACTTAAACTTCTTGAGCTTGTCATTATATTTGTTTATTTTCTTTTTTTTGTGCTTATTGTGGCCTGTTGATTGCAAGATCAGGTGCAAGTGTTAAGAGGCTAATGTAATTTAGAATAGTGATAACTTTCCTCTTTTTGGAGGTGGAGGTTGTGGGTTCAACAGCTGGTTCAATAATGAGGACATGGCTTATCAATTGTTTTGAGAAAACATGGTTTCTGAGGAAGGGGACGGTGCTGGTTACATGACCACAGGTTATGCATATAAGGGATGGATCTAGGATAACTTTGGCAATCTTTTATTGGGATTTCCCCATTCTAACTGCACAGAAGCATTAGGATAAAGAGTTTGTATTCAATTGTTTAATATAGACCTGTGCTAACTTAAGCAGCTCCCTTATATGGGTCCCCACCAATGCTCCCACATGTCTCTGCATTCCATTTTCAAATTTTGAGCTTCCCATGAAGTTGGTGCTTTGTTCTTTTACATGCATGACATATTCTTAGCATCAATAATTTGATAGAAATAGAATTGAAATCAAAAACTGATCTTTAAGTTGATTGTAAAATATAAATGTTCTGACCAGTAAAAAAAATGTCTGGTGCAAGCAATTGGAGAATAACTCTCTGACTGAACCATCAATACTACTGTTTGGCTGTAGCCATGTGCTGAATTCAATGGTTTCACTTAGAGCTACATTTAATATTTAAACATGGTTCACTTCACCGGCCTTTATTTCTTGTGAAAGGGGAGGCCTCATTTTGATAACTATTGTATGGTGGATGGGTCGGATCGATTTGGCAGTATTGTAGGATTCCTGTTGGTTGACCTGCTCATTCTATTCCACAAATCCTCCTTATTGACTATTTTTGTTTTTCTTTTTTGGATTGTACTTTCTAGGCCTCTGAAGAGGCAAAATATATGGAGACTTTACTATCTGACCGCTCCCACCAATTGTATGGGCTCCGTACTAGGATGGATGAAAATTCCTCTGTAGAAACAATCAACATCAATGCATATGAAGATGAGATACACAATTGCTTGAGCAGAATTCTTGCTTCTGATGACAGCAGAAGAACTGCATTCCAGCTTTCTCATGAGGAGCAGCAACAAAATGTTGCAGTACGTCTCTCTTGTATTTATCTGACATTTAGCTATTTCCATGAAAAAAGCAACAAACTAATAGCGAGATCTACTTTGACAGGAAAAATGGATACGCATGTTCCGCACTTTGATCGATGAGAGGGGTCCCTGGTCAGCTAATCCTTTTCCAAATGGTGCCATAACACATTGGAAACTTGACAAGACGGAAGATGCATGGCGGCGTAGGCACAAGTTAAGACAAAATTATCATTTTGATGAAGAGCTGTGTCATCCTACATCCACTGCCTCTAGCACTGAGGACATCCCTCCTGTTAGTGAAACTAAAACTGGTTTTGTGGGCCATATTCCTGAACAAATGAAGCAGTTTCTGCTGAAAGGAATTCGCAAGATAACTGATGAGGGGAGCTCTGAAGCTGGTGACAATGATGCTGAACCTAGTGGGGAAAAGGTCTCCATTCCTGAGGATTCTTTGGACCACCAGTGCTTTGAGCCAGTTAAAGGCAGCAATGATCCTTCTTCCTCTTCATCAGAGATGGAAGCTAGTGAGGTATGTTTGACACTAGAGTGATAAAATCATATGGATCCATGGAAAGCTTACATTGCATCACCACATTCTTTTCATGCGTGGATTATTATTTCAGATTCTTGTCTCAGTCCCTTGCATACTTGTGACACCAAAGAGGAAATTGGCCGGAAAATTGGCTGTTATGAAAGATGTCTTGCACTTTTTTGGAGAGTTTTTGGTTGAAGGTACAGGAGGAGCATCTGTTTTCAAAAACCTAGATGCTGTTGATAATTCTGATGCAACCAAGCTTGAAGAAAAGTACAAGTGTCTCAATTGGCCTGCACCGGTCTATTCAAGTCCAGAGAAAGGGATTTCTGCTGACAATATAGATACAGTAAATGGAAATTTGCATTTAGGACAGTTAAAACATGTTAAGCGCCGCAGAAGATGGAAAATTGGGAAGGTGGGAAACTGCAATAATAAACTTTTTGTGGTTCTGTTCACTTTGTTTTGTTTGCAAAATTGGAACTAATGATAATCTATTTGCTAATTTTAGATAAAAGCTGTTCATTGGACTCGATATCTTCTTAGGTACACTGCAATAGAGATTTTCTTCAGTGATTCAGCTGCGCCCATCTTTTTGAATTTTCAATCTCAAAAAGATGCAAAAGAAATTGGTACCTTGATTGTTGCTACGAGAAATGAATTTTTAAATCCAAAAGGCAGTAGTAAAGACAAGAGTGCTATCATTTCCTTTGTTGATAGACGTTTAGCATTGGAGATGGCAGAAGTTGCCAGAGAGAGCTGGAGAAGGAGGGAGATAACAAACTTTGAATACTTGATGATCCTTAACACACTGGCAGGGAGATCATATAATGATTTAACGCAGTATCCTGTCTTCCCCTGGGTTTTGGCTGACTATTCATCTGAGTTTCTTGATTTCAACAAATCATCAACTTTTCGGGATCTTACCAAACCTGTTGGAGCACTGGATTTGAAACGGTTTGAGGTTTGCCTTCTGTTTGTTTAATTTAACCATATAATGAACGGAGATGTCTATATCTTTTTCTGAATATTTTAGTTTTTGCTTCATATATACAGGTGTTCGAGGATAGATACCGTAACTTCTCTGATCCTGATATACCCAGGTGACCTTGGAACACATTTGATGGATATCTAGTGGTTTCTTTCATTTTCCCCTGCAGTTGGTCTTTCTGATGCTTGACAGTAACAAATTTCTTGATGCAGTTTCTATTATGGGTCTCATTACTCAAGCATGGGAATTGTTCTTTATTACCTTCTTAGATTAGAGCCATTCACATCCCTTCACCGTAATTTGCAGGTTCCAATTTACTTTATTTCTGTTGTATAAATTGACATAACATACAGGCTGAGTTTGATACAATCCTATGTCACCATTTGCATTTAGAAAGAAGAAAGAGAAAAAAGTAGCTTATTTCCATGGAATTGATTTTCTTTGCCTTTGCAACTTTTGGCTGCTTGGGAAATATTTTTGAAACAATATTATACTCTCTTGTTTCTTCTACAGAGAAAGTTGGGCAAGTGCAGGTTAAATTCTGCTTACATGTGCACACAAAAATAACTGAAAGTTTCTAATTAAATGGAAAATTTTATGGTCTTAAACTTTACAACAAATTATCCATCAAGCTGTGGTGGTAAGTGGGATGCAAACTCAAAAATTTACCATAGTAAGAACATTGGTCCTTAGCATATGATTGACAATTGCTTTAGCTGTCTTAATTATCGGCCAGTTGTTTTTGTTGATTTTGTTTTTTGTGGAAAAGTCTGCCATATATATTACTAGATTTAAACAATAATGATCCTTGATAATAGAATACATGAATTGATGATGGTAACTTTGAGTTTCTCTAATAACTGAGTAATCCCACCATATACAAGATATTTTAGCATGCTTTATTGGAAGAGATTTGGATTTTCATGTTAATGTTTTGGAATTTGTTCCATATTTATTGTCAGACTTTGTTAATTGCTCCTTGTTAAAAAGCTTTACTTGCCTTTTCTGATCAGGGTGGTAAATTTGACCATGCGGACCGCCTCTTTCAAAGCATTGAGGGCACATATCAGAATTGCCTTTCCAATACAAGTGATGTGAAGGAGTTGATTCCTGAGTTCTTTTACACGTCAGAGTTTCTTGTGAATTCAAATTCTTATCACCTTGGAGTCAAACAAGATGGGGAACCAATAAGTGATATTTGTCTCCCGCCCTGGGCTAAGGTTTGTCAACTGCCCTATTCAGTTAAAAGTTGAGACCCTAATTTGCTCTTCATTAATTTTGGTTTAGATGGTGGTATAGATTTTACATATTCCTGATCTGATTTAAATCATTCATTACACCCTCAATAGCAGAAAAGGAACATTGCGGACATTCCCATTGTCTAAAATGCTATTTTTTAATGGTGAGTGAAATTGATTCAAATGTTTGGCGCATGAGATGTATCGTAGAGAGATTTGCATGTAGCAAATTTATGTATGGTATCTTTTCAAATCAAGAAATATGTTTCTAATAGCATCTTGAGGATATTAAATGACAGTGATCTTATCAATCAACCAGCTAATTGAAAAAGTTGCATTCCTTGGCTGCCTTCCCTGGAAACTGAATGAAAGCAAAAAGTAAGCTGACACCCTGCAATATCTCTGAAGCATTAATACCTATCAATGGCTTAATCAGACTTTGATTGAAAGGCATGGAAACCTCACATAATATTTTGTGTATTACTGTCTAATAATATAGTAATAATCCCTAGAACCTAGCCATGAATCCAGCTGCCAGTGGCACAGTGCCACTGAGCTTGTGCATGCGTATATCCTGCTTCAATTTATGTGAGCAACACATGCATTTGTGGTTGGAAACTAGCTCAATCTAGAGTGGGAACTTGAGTATCTCATCCTTAAACAAGCAAAATGGTATTGAAAAAAAAGTTTTGATGAGTTGGTTGCGTCAGTGCTGCCCAGCGTGGCATATGTGCAGTAATTCTGTTTCATTCTGAAGCCCCTGACTGAGTTCTGTTTCACTGCCATTGGACTATTTTTGTTGGCATCTCTTTATTTTCTCCATTCCCTGGCCTTTTTCCCCATCTTCCAATAAGTAAAGCTCGAGTAACTTAGGTAACAAGGATGTAGATCCCATGCTCTAAAATGGAGGATACTAGTGCATCTACTAATTCAACTGGCATTCACTTTTGGTTGTACATTGTCATGATTGAATGCTGGAGATTTGTAGAATGCTGGTATGAGGGTTCTTTGGACTTCCAATGTTCTTTTCCTTCCATTTTTTAGTTTCCAGAAGATGGAAGTGTTTTGAGATTTGAAGAAATAGTATTTGATACTCGTACTTGGACATTACTAATTGATTTTGTTTTGTTTTCTAATGTGGTAATGAGTTACAGCAAGATGTATACATGCCTGATGTTAATTTCAGTGTCTAAGGAATTCTAGTTTGCTCTCCATCATTTCATCTTAGTTGATCCAGTTGAATATATCCTCTTTGGTGCAGGGCTCACCTGAATTATTTGTAAGTAAAAATCGAGAAGCCCTTGAAAGTGAATATGTTAGCTCAAATCTCCATCACTGGATTGATTTGGTGTTTGGATACAAGCAGCGAGGGAAACCAGCAGTAGAGGTACTTGTACTTGTTAAATGGTTAAATTTTCTAGTAATTTTCTTTTACTCTAAATGCTGCATGCTCTAATTGACATTTCATTTTGTATGAACTAATTTCTTCTGACATGAAATGTGGTTACAGGCAGCAAATGTTTTTTATTATTTGACTTATGAAGGTGCTGTTGAGCTGGACACCATGGATGATGAGTTGCAGAGATCAGCAATTGAAGATCAAATTGCGAATTTTGGCCAGACACCAATCCAGATCTTCCGTAAGAAACATCCTAGAAGAGGGCCACCCATTCCAATTGCTCATCCTTTGTACTTTGCACCTGATTCGATTAGTCTGACATCCATTGTGACTGGTACTAGTTATCCCCCAGCAGCTCTATTGTATATTGGTTTATTGGACTCCAATATTGTCCTTGTCAACCAAGGGCTCACCTTGTCTATGAAGATTTGGTTGACAACTCAACTGCGATGTGGTGGCAATTTCACCTTCTCTGGCTCCCAGGTTTGCTATATTTTTTTCATGTAGATCTCTAAGTTTTTGTCGTAACTTTTAAATCCATTTTCTTATCTGAGTGGTCAAACTTTTCAGGAACCTTTTTTTGGAGTTGGCTCTGATGTTCTTTCTGCTCGAAAAATTGGCAGTCCATTAGCCGAAAATGTTGAAGTTAATGCACAATGCTTTGAAACAATGCAAACACCAACTGAAAATTTTTTAATCTCTTGTGGCAACTGGGAAAACAGCTTCCAAGTCATTTCCTTAAATGATGGAAAGATGGTGCAGAGCATTCGCCAGCATAAAGATGTAGTCAGCTGTGTAGCAGGTAAATTTCATTATAGTAAGCTGCTAAATGTTTTGATAAGAAGTTGAAAACATTTCTGCAGATTATTTAAATGAGTATGTTAGGTCTAACAAATTGAGAGATATATAAATAGCTTGTGGAGACAAGGATATTCTGGCATAAATTGTGGACAGAGGATGATGTGCATGAATCAGTACTCTGAGTGACAAAGAGGTAGCCTATATTTTAAGATTTGTTTTAGGGTCAAGGCTTTATCGATAGAAAGTTCAAAGCTCTTGCTACTTTTTCTCACTAGATTAAGCTGCAAATTCATTGAGAGGGACAGTATCTGCAATCCATGTACAAAATTGGAAGCTTATTTACATGACTAGAATAAAAAACATTCTAGGACGGTAAGACATCCAAAAATAACTGACCCCACCAATATATAATGAGTGGGGGGCAACTTTCTCCTCTATAACATTTCCACTTTGTTCCATATAAATTAATGGGTAAAAAATAGGGGATGCCTTGACTTATATTTGGGATTCCCCTTCAAAGTCAAAGCTATCATAGCATATTAGTCAAATTTAATTGATATTTGATGTTAATATTTGGATTCAGAACCATGTAGTTATGGAAACATCTTAGCCGCACAACTATTTAGCCCACCAAATGACCGGAGATTTCCAGAGCCTTTCACTGGTTTTGAGTGAGAATGCTCCTTCTGAAAGCAGGAGAAATCCTATAAGAACAGCGAGGTCTAGGGTGTCTGTAAAGAATGCTTTAATAGGCATTACACTGTGTTTGTATATATATCCAAGGAATACCCAAAGATTGACAAGACATCCAGTATTGCTCTGTTTCTCTTGTTCAAAATGGGTTCCGAAACTGCAATCCAGAACATCTCAATTTCTCATGACTTTTGAGAAATGTGGAATTGTCATTTACTGTGTTATCTTTTGCTTAATCTAGTTTCCATATTTCCAACTGATGTTATAGTTCTTGTTGATCTGTTTCCTTGGACTTGCTACAGTGTCAGCTGATGGATGTTTCCTTGCAACTGGAAGCTACGACACCACTGTCATGGTTTGGGAAGTTCTTCATTCCCGTAACCCTGAAAAGAAAACCCGAAACACTCAGGTGGAACTAACCCGTAAAGATAATGTCATTGCTGAAACTCCCTTTCACATTCTTTGTGGGCATGATGATATAATTACATGTTTATATATCAGTATGGAGCTTGACATAGTTATCAGTGGCTCTAAAGATGGAACATGCATTTTTCATACCTTGCGGGAGGGAAGATATGTGAGATCTTTATGCCATCCATCAGGCAGTCCATTGTCAAAGCTTGTTGCATCTCAACATGGCCGGATGGTGTTTTATGCTGATGAGGATCTCAGCCTCCATCTATATTCTATTAATGGAAAACATCTTGCCACATGTGAGTCTAATGGGCGCCTCAACTGTGCTGAACTCAGTTCATGTGGTCAATATTTGGTTTGTGCAGGTGACCAAGGACAAGTAGTTGTCCGCTCTATGAACACACTAGAGATTCTGAAAAGGTATGACGGTGTTGGAAAAATAATAACGTCCCTAGCTGTAACCCCAGAAGAATGCTTCATAGCTGGAACCAAAGATGGAAGCATTCTTGTGTATTCTATAGAGAACCCTCAACTTCGCAGAACAACCACAACTGTTTCTCGAAACATAAAATCAAAAGCTTCTGCAATGGGATAGATATAATATTGTGGACCAGACATATGCAGTCAAAGTCTCAGTTGATAACTGCTGTTAATCTCAGGTATAGTGCAGCTATTAGTGTTTCCACAGACTTCTATTGTGATGGTTATGTTTCTAGTTTCTGCAATAATTGACACTCATCCCCTAGTTATTAGCCCCTCCATGAAATTTATAACATTTCTTAGACATTACCGAGTTGTGTCTCTTTTATGTGAGACTTTGCTTGATTTGCTCGTCTTTCTGAGATCTTAAAAAGAAAAAAGATAGGAAAAGGAAAGCTTAGGAAAGTTGATCTATTTTTTCGGTTTAGAAAATTAGGGAATCATGATGTAATAACTGCTTTTTTCAGTGTGGAAGACAAGGCAAACAAAGGATATAATGTGAAAATTTGTACTGCTCATTGTTTTGCTCACCCTAACAGAACAACTACATTGATGCATTCCTGAGGATTTAGTTGCTCCCACTTATAGAAATTATGGTAGTGCACCAGCTGGCAGCTTTTGTTGGAGGATTGCTTCCCCTGGTTTCTAGAATGGTTTCTGATGGCAAACTTCGGATTTCTTTGTCTCTCAAGCATAGGATAGTTTATGAATTTTTACTGATTTTCCTCCCACTTGATGTGAATTTTTCTGAATACACGTTTGAATACATGTACACATATTCGTATGGATTATTACATAAGCAATCCTATTGATGACTAAAAGTTTCTGGAGTGGGGGACCACCTCCTTATCTGCAGCTAGTTAAAATCAGAAACTAAAGCAGATAAAAAGTATAGTTAGACAAACCTGTATCTTCTATTACTGCAGAAAGGAGAAGGGTCAACTTTATCCTCATCAAGAAAATCAGAAGAGATCATTTCTACAATTCTCCTGTTCCATATCTCAAGCATTTTAATATAAAATCTTTCCAAGTATGCAATTTTCATTCAGGCTGGTCTTCAATTCATCTCTCATTTGGACATACGGTATAACTGCCTTGAAACAAATAGAATAATATGTGTTGCAAGGCTGTTTTTTTTTCCACCCTTTTTCTGATGTTTGCATTTTAGTCCTTTACAGGAGCACCTGTGATGAGCTTAAGGGGATTTGCATGTGTACAATACAGATCCTTATGTTGGCCGACTCCAGGCAACTTCCCAAATACATTGTTTTTAAGCTAGGAAGACAGTATAGGATGCCCGAAGTTCTGTTGGCGTTAGTAGATGTGAACTGGATATAAGGCTTCAGCTTGATGGTGGAAGATGCATGGTATTTGAGTAAAACTTTTTGGGGGCTTTTCATTTTCCTAACAATTGAAGTTGGCAAATCCTGCTGTCTACAAGTTCAGCTGTCTTGTCTTTATCATGAGGAGGTGAGTCGGGGATCTCAGTTTTTGCACGTTTAAGTGTAAATCATATTCTTGTAGATGTAAAAGATGAAAGCTGTATCTTAGCAATGGTGGCATTTCAGCTCTTATTTGTTTTTACATAGCAAGTGTTATTCCATTAAAAAAATGATAGCAAGTGAGCAAACTCTGTATGGATGGGCCTTAGTTCGGCTCCTGTAAAGCAAATGGCAATTTGGTTTACAAAGATTGTTTCTGCTCCCATGGTCAGTTAATTGGTCATGAACTCACTCTTTCTCATTGCCGCCCGCATTATTATCTTAGAAATAAGGTTAATGGGTCTCCAAGCAACAGGCTAAATTATTCTCAAGAGTGCTAAACAAGCAGATCGCAGCGATTTAATTGCATATGGAACTTTCAAAACATACAGTTTACAAGTTTCAAAGGTGAAAGAGCATTGTTCTATGCCCCAGACCTGGACATCCTCTTTTCCTCAAGGTGATGTATGAGCCCATCGACAAGACGATCGTTTCTATCCCTATCGCTGAACATAGCACTTCCTTCCTCTGCCATCCGCCTCCACGATTCGCCCGAAGCATCGACCATAGCCATTCTTACTGTCTTGGCCACCGACTCACAAGTAAAAGACCCATCTCTTCGGTCCCTCTGTATCTCTAGTCCAAGCTTTTTACCCTGCAACAGCCTTGCATTAAGCCCTTGGTCATTGATCACGGGAAACAAAACTAGAAGCCGCCCAAGTGCCAGCCCCTCAATAACCGAGTTGCAACCGCAGTGAGTCAAGAAGCCGCCAACTGACTCGTGACTCAGTATCTTCACCTGTGGGGCCCATCCCGTATAAACAAACCCGCGCCCCTTTACTCTACTTTCAAGCCCCTCTGGCAGCATCTCCAGTACGTTCTTAGTTGCTCCAGTTGGGTTCTTAAGTACCCAAAAGAAAGGCAGCATCGACTTCTCCAACCCCAGAGCCAAATCGATCAATTCTTGTTCAGACAAGGCAGCCTCGGTCCCTAGAGCAACGTAGATCACCGAGTTTACTTTCTGGCTATCTAGCCACTTTCCGATGCCATCCCATTCTTTATTGTGTTCCTCATCATCTTCTATTACTGGAGGCAAAAAACCGACAGGAATGATCGGTTTTTTGTACAACTCCTGTAAGAGGTCGAACCACTCTGGTTCTAACTCCGGCGAGCTCCTAATAACCACAGCATCACTTTCTGCGATTGCAAACCCGAAGCGGACCTGATCGGATATTCCCGACTTGTCCTCTTCGGTTTTTGCTACGTACCTTGTCACCTCGTGCAGGCGAAAAGCAATGTTGGATTCAAAAGGAATCCACTTGGGCACCACTGTGAAGTCCTCAGCTTTCAATCGAGCATCTTGGCCGTTGATAAGCAGTGTTGGTGGGCCCATGAAGGATAGGCACGCAGCGGTGAAGAGACTAAAGAAGGCACAGGGGATTCTAAGCTTAGCCGCCACGGATGGCAACCAGTGAGAGGGATAGTCATAGAGAACCCAATCTGGTTTAGAGGATTCAAGGAAAATGGTCAATGGCTGTTCTAGCAAATCAAAGGCCTTCTTCAATAGCTGTTGGTTGTTGTAGCTCACGTCCATGGAGGACTCTGCTTGGGATGGTAAGTTGGGTACTTGAGGTAAGGGAAATGATACTATGTTGATTTTGGGGGACAGGTTTTGGGGTATCTCGGGGAGCCTCATGATGTTTCTTGGTGTGGATACAAAGAAGATTTTGTGACCCTTTTGGGCTAAGAGTATAGAGAGTCGGAGAAATGGTATGAGGTGTCCCACGGCTAGCCATGGAAACATCACTATTTGCAGCTTATTGCCGTTTTCCATGGAAGGAAGCCCGGACAAAAGAGAGCTCTCTTGATGGGATAAAAGAGCTAATGTGTTGAAAGCAGGATGACAGGTAGGACCATTCCCCAATCGATCAATCAATTCGCGGAATCCGCCGCCGGACTTGGGGAGACTTTGAGCATATGTCACGAGGCATTTTGTGGGGGCTCTAGTGGCCTACTATGTGTTGTCCTTTTCTGCTCGCTGTGTCAAATTTGAAATTTGCCTTCTATTTCTCGTAAGACCGGAATCGTAAACGACAAAGAAAGCAACGCAGATGTCTAAAAGATGAGACCAGAATTCTAAATTTTTATTTTCTTTTACTCTTGTAACCAACAACTTTTTTGTTTTAGCTTGCTTCTCTGTCTCTGCGTTGAAGTTATACAAGTCACATATATATATATATATTTATTAATTATTTTTTTTTAAAAAAAGGGAAATACAGAGATGGTCTTACCCTTTTACACAAAGATAATTTAATTTTTATTTGAATTACTCAATTATTTGTATGAGCTCAGTCCGAGTCCAAGAGCTCGGGCGGGTGCGGGTTGAACCGACTTTAGCTGCGATTTCCTCTTGCACTGTCTCGCGCGTCTCTTGCCTGTCCGCGTCCGGACGGACGGGATAGGTAAGTGTCTTACAGAGGAAAAACAAAAAAAAAAAAAAAAACGCAAACTTGAACCCAAAAAAAATAAAATAAAAATTTGCGGAGGCTCATCGCTCGCGGCACACACAGACACACATATATATATGTCTGCTCAGCCACCCTTTTCTTTTCTTCACAATAAACCCTACGTCAGCGCGCGCGCGGGTACACACACTCTCCCCCCAGAAAGTTCTGAATTTTCGACTCAATTTTGTTGTCTTTAGATTAGGGTTTAGTCTAATTTTGTTCAATCACTTCTCTTTTTTCTGTAATGCTTCAAGCTCCCCTTTGTTCCATTACACCGATACTCGCCAATGTACGGCCACTCTAAGCCTATGAACGTCCACCGCCATCAGATCCCCGCCGAAGATGACGATGACGGTGCCACCGGCGACACCATTGATCGCCACCACCACATGAGTTTCGAAGACGGCTCTGGCGCGGCCGGAATCGTCGTGGAGGACGTATCCCCCGACTCTGTGTACATTACTGGCGGATCAGACCCCGCGATTCACGGGGCCGACGTGTCCAGCCAGCTCACTTTGACGTTTCGCGGCCAAGTTTATGTATTCGATGATGTTACTCCTGATAAGGTATTCGATTTTGTTTTGGTAATTCTAACTTAGGGTTTTATTTGGGGATGTTTGGCTGCCGTGAGAACATTCTGGGGAGGGTTGGAGTTCTTGAACTTTGAAAGGCTCTTCATTGTTCGATAGCAACAAAAATGGGGGAAATTTTGCTTGAGATTAACATAAACTAGCCTTGATTTTGAGGTTTGAGTTAATCAAGACAACAGTTAACTTGGATTTGACTCTCTGTTTCCTAAATGCTCTTGAAGAACATATTTCATGAAAATGGATAATTAGGATTGGCATTGGAAGGTTTTGATCACAATAATATATGGGAATCCTTTCAGGTTCAAGCTGTTTTATTGCTATTAGGCGGATGTGAATTAACTTCAGACCCACATGGTTTGGAAGCTGTGCCTCATGGTCAAAGGGTATTTCCCAATCATAAAGCTATAGAATATGTATTAGCTGCTACAAGTTGGAAATTATTTTTCCCTGATTTATTATATGTGTTTCCCAACCCCTTTGCAGGGCTTAGTGGTTGACTATCCTGGACGATGTTCTCAACCTCAGAGAGCAGCCTCATTGCATAGATTTCGGCAGAAGAGGAAAGAACGATGCTTTGATAAAAAAGTTAGATATAGCGTACGTCAAGAGGTTGCACTCAGGTCTGTTGACTGTGTGGCTGGACATCATAGTTAATAATGTGTGATGTTTTAGGATTTTTTTTTTTTTTTATCTGTTTGGCATTTTCTTTGCCCTCTATTCTGTTTATGTTCTGTTGACTGATTCTCAAAAAAATTTTCTTTTCAGAAATGTGTGAGATCTAGGATTGCCCATGAACATAAATGAAACTTTGCTTTTGACCAATATTTTTTGTTTTTGTTTTTGTATTCCTATTATGATTTCTGTGTAACTGTGTCAGGATGCAGCGTAATAAGGGTCAATTTACTTCTTCAAAGAAATCTGAGGGATCAGATGGCTGGGGTGGCTGTCAGGATCCAGGACAAGATGACAGCTCGCAAGGGACCTCGTGAGTTGTATAAAAACACCTCATTGTGTGACTGTATCAAACACAAAGCAGTTTTCTTTAAAATCACAGTGGATTTAGCAAGTGGAAAAAGGAATTGCTAAATACACACAAAAGCAATGGTTTTGCATGTATCCAGCCATCTTTTGCATGCAGTTAGCAATTCCCATGGGAAAAATGCATAAGAAAGAGGGAAAAAAAATGTGTATTGAAGTTATTTTGTTTTGCTTTTTTTTTTTTTTTTTCCCTTCATCTGAGGCATAAGTCATTTCTGTAGCTGCCAGAGTTCTTTTGGTGTTTGTGTTTTTCTGTTATGTTGTGTTCATTTGTAACATTTGCACTGTTGGCTAGGTGTACACATTGCCGCATTAGTTCAAAATGCACCCCCATGATGCGTCGTGGTCCTTCTGGTCCAAGGTCTCTTTGCAATGCTTGTGGGCTTTTTTGGGCAAACAGGGTCAGTATATAGTCTAATGAATTTTTCTCTCATCTTCATCTTCTTTGTTTCTGTTATCTTGTGTTTCTAGTTTGCCATCTTTCTTTTTAAATTGGTTCATATTTATGTTCTCCTTACATTCTCAGCCTAGATTGGATGACTTAGCTTTGATTGTTGGAGAAATAGCAAATGTTTGAGAATCATGTTCTCCAAGGAAAAATAATTTCTTTCAATCATGTTCTCCCTGGTGATAGATTTTCATCCTTGTGTTTCATGCATGATATTATCATGTATTTCTCAATCTTTTCTCCTCACATACATTACTTACTGCTATTGGTTCTGATTGTTACATGTTTAACATGCATAGATCTATGCTATAACTGTTGCAGAATTTAAATGATTGGGAAAATCATCTTGATTGCTTGTGTGCTTTTTTAAAATTTTGAGTTGTAAATGAGGGATTAAATAAGGTCAGCCAAGGAATTTTATGATCTTTTGGAGGAAAAATAAAAAGCTAGGAAAGTGAAAATACCTGTCAATTGCAAGAGGTGAGAGTGCTAGAAATTGATGATAGAAATAGATGCTAAGAGGCGATTGTGGAAGTTGCATGGAGGTTTTTGTCTATGTGGAGAATAATGAATGTCACAAACACATTCCTTCGTATTCTGGTCGAGCAGGCCTTGTAAACCATAGCCAATTCATAAATTTGATGGGAGATTATTATGTCACATGATGCCAATTAGTTGAACTTTTTAAGGCTGGGAGGTATTCAAGAAGAGGCAAGCACCTTTGCATAGTGACATTTTATATGGTTGAATCCAGCCTTGCTTTCAAATGCTAGTTTAAGTTGGTTCAGTTGCCAAATGTTGAGTTCTCAAGAAAAACTGAACGAGTTTACTGTTATTAGAATATTCGCTGTAGGCTGATATTGCAGCCCATTCATGCATCAAAGCTGTTAACTTGTAAACTGCAGGGGTGTGTTGGACTGCTATTAGACCAGCCCCTCTGTGCAGTCATTTTCCGGTGGCTCCTCAATTTGCACCAGCTTGAAACTTCTGTCTCCCACATACCATTCCTTTGCCTAGGAAAAGATCAAGAAAGAGTCTTTGAGTGTATCAAAAAGTCAATTTCAGTATTGATGTTTTCAAAATTGCTTTTATTCTTTAGTTATACATTGTTTTGTCAAATGAACCATTTGTTAGATTAGACAAAAATCAGAATGTTTTAAATCTAGAAGGTTCCACTTTAATTCCAGGAATTTCAGGTTGAAATTGTTAAGTTTATGATTTCTGGTCCCGTTAGGTGATTTGTTCCACTTTTGTGAAGAGGCTGGTGGAGGCGATGAGCTCAATTTCAACTCTTCTTACTCTGCAAGTGCAGAGGATTTTCTACACACTTGTCTAGTTAGTGGACAAGCAACTTAGTGTGATCACCAAGGGGATGAATAGAAGGTACAAAAGTTTGTGTTTTAATCTGACTTGGAAAAATTTAGGCTGTTCTAACCTGTATTTTCTGTGATTTGAATATTTGAGTAGGAAACATCAGTAGTTTTGAGTACTTACCTCAAGGGTTTGACATTGACCGCACTCTAACAATGCCAAGAAATTTAATTTCAACCCGTTATTGCAAGGTTCAGTGCTATATTATTGAGAGGCTTAGTGAATCTATTGTATATCTATTTGGAGATCTTGGATTCCAAATTTGTAACCTTCGCTGACTGAGTTGATGCTGGTGAAGGGGTTTCAAATTTTTGTAGCAATGAGGATTCTAAGTCTATCAATTTTGAGGTCAATGTCTGTACATTGTTACAGTGGAGAGTGTAGGATATGGAGGGAATCTGTGTCTCTGTGTGTGTTCAGCTATGATATGCATGTTGTAGAGGTGGCATGTCTAACCATGGGCGCATTTACATTGGCATTTGGCTCCAGCAAGTATAGTATTTGGCATTTTGCTCTTGCACAGCACTTGTCAGCATTTACTTCTCTTTATGCTAAAAGGGTTTTCATAATTTCCTCGCAAACTTTCCATTTATACATCACATTCTTATCAAAGAGATGCATCCGCAACAAGTTTCTCACATCATATTTCCAACTCTGCAGGGAACTTTGAGAGATCTCTCCAAAAAAATCCTGGATAATTCTCTGACTCCAATTGAGCAGGTGTATCCCTCAGCTGCGGTTTCTTCCTCGTTTCATATATTTATTGTCAAAATTTTGGTGCTATATTCTTTTTGGCCATCTGAATTAGGTTGATGCTGAAGCAAATGACTCGGACTCTGGAACAGCTATCGACGCGCAGGACAGTCTTGTAACTTACTCAAATGGAGATAATTCAACTTTGATGGCAGAGCACCAAGTTTCCTAGTTCTGGAAGAATGGTTGTAACAGTTTGCGTCAATTGAAGTTGAAGACTTTCTGGTCATTTCTGAGCCTGTCCTCCAGAATGTACAGATATTCTATAGTGCCATAATCAATACACGAGGTTCTTATAGTTGGTGCTTTTCAGGATGAGAGATCAATCGATGCCTGGATGTTTTGCTTGCATTTCAATAGATTTAGAACAACTTTAGAGGCCACAAACCATTATCCGATTCAGGCCGATTTAGAACACATTTAAAAACTACAGAACGTTACTCAATTCAGCAACATTTATTTATTTATAATATATATAGCTTAGTGTATGACAACGATCAACGGGTTCCATCAGCTTCCACATTGCAGTGATGTGCCGTCAACAAGGTGGAGGGTGCAGTTCTTCGGAGCCAAGCAACAATTGCATCTTGGACTAAGCTCTCGGGAACCAGAAGACTCGCATGTCATGTAATCTACTTGCAAGCAATACAATGGGCAAGCTGCGGTTCCCACTCTTTCGGAAGCAATCTCCAACGAAATGGCGCCTGATGACGATAGCAATACACCAGTACCAACAACGCAACACCAAGTATAGTTACAATATATAAATAAATGGACCGAACATTAAAAAAAAAAAAAAAAAAAAACATAATTGCAGTTGCATGTCTAGTCAGGAATCAAGAACTTGTCATGATTCGTTGCCCTTTAATAAATTTGATGATTCACCTCGAGAATTGGTCGGTATGGAATTCCATGTTGAAGTACTACAAACAGAATTAAAAAGAGAAAAAGAAGTGATGCATGCGAACCAGCATATCTTGCTACTGAGGTTTTAGCCTTTTAGCATTGGATCATCCATGATATATATATATATATATAGATCAGTAAAATAGTAGAAATTCCATTTAATTTTTAAAGTGCAGTGCATGATCAAGACTTTGCTTTCATTGCAAGACCTTCAAATTCGAAGCCAAACTAGCAAGGCAAGAAAGATGGAACAACATACCACAGATAAGGAAAATAATCACGCCAACTCTGTTAGTACCCATGCTCCAATGTCGACAGTTAATAATGAATTTCATGGATATTATGCTTTTTATATCTATAGCAGGTCTAGTTCAACTGTGTTTAGAGTAGATGGTAGCCTGAGAATGCACCAATAAATATCATAAATACGCTGCTAAAGTCAACTTGAGCATGCCGTACATTGAATGAGACTTTTTCTAGTGTTGTGACGATTAGCTAACGTGTTAGATCAATTTGTGTGTACAATATCAAGTATGCTTCTCTGTTCACTTGAAGGAATGTCATTTGCATTGACATTAGAAAATTTGCAAAAATTATTTTCTCATAACCAAAAGACTTGACTCGCTAACTTTAAATAATGATTCTTAATACTAGTGTTTGATGTGAATATTGATTGATAATATCTATTGTAATGTAGAAAAATGCTTCGTTAAGATTTCAATTGAGTCTAACTGGTTCGAGGTACCCCGATTATAATTACATAAAAATATGAGCATGACTAGGTCGGCTTTAGTAACAATATTTTTGTAACAACTCAAATAGCAAACAACAGACAATTTAGTGCATGGATCTTAAAATTCAATATATATATATATATATATAAACGCTGGCCAGACGTCATGTAATTATTTTAGGGGAGTCGTTCCTTTTTTTTTTTTTTCACAAATATCTCCCTTTTTGGTCGGTAGCGTGTCGCCTTCAACTTTTATTTAAAAAACAAAAAAAAAAAACCTTATTTTCATATACACAGAAATACTAGACAAATCGACACACTCTACGAAAAGCAAAACACAAAAAGTAATTTTATAATTTTATATAATTTTCCTTTCAAATGGAGACTGTTCGAGGAAACCGCAAAGCTCAGTTAGCTATTTAAGGGTACCTTATCTGTCTCTTTCTCCTCTCTTCCATTTTCGAAGCTTCTCGAGCTCTAAAATTAATAATATCTAATCTTCTTTTTTTTTTTTTTTTTAAAGAGTTTGCAAATCCAAATATTTTATGAAATAGACATAATAATAATAATTATTATTATTATTAAAAACAACAATAAATATAAACATTAAAATAGAGGGGAAAAAAACGAAGTGCGAGTGCGTGTCTCTTCTCCTGTAGGTAGCTGAAAAGCTTTAAGTTTAGGAGGATTTTCGGTTTTTTTTTTTCTTTTAATTTTTTATAACGGTCGGTGAGGCTAGGAATCTTCGGGGGATGGCGGCTGCGAATCCCTAGCCACTGAAGGCGCGTCCGTACGAGGACCGCGCGCGGGCGCCGATACAGATCGAGGACAACGATGGCTGCGGTGGCGAGTACAATGACGGCGACTCCATGGACGACGCGGAAGAGAAGGCGCGGGCGGATCCGGCGGTGAACGTGGCGGAGCATCATGTGTGGGCTGCAGTCGGAAGTGGATGTGGCGTAGTTGTGGCGTCGAGGACCGGCGAGCTCGCTCTCTCTTTTGAAGGGGAGGTGTACGTTTTCCCTGCTGTTACACCTGAAAAGGTCTCTCTCTCTCTCTCTCTCTCTCATCAATTTTTAGTTGCTCGTTTTTTTTTTTCTCCCTTTAATCTCCTTGTCTAAATTTCTGAGTTGAGCTTTTAGATTGTGTTCTCCCTTTTTAGTTCGTTACGTGCTTTCTAGATAGACTCTCGTTCTTGTTGACCCATAAGTAAAAAGTATAATTCCTTTCTTCTTCTTCTTATTTTATTTACCTAGTTGTTTGCCTGTCTTATAAATGTCATTTGATTAATAGTGGGGCATGTTCCCTGTTTAGTTACTTCTCTTGATTATTGGGGAAACTATAATTAATCACTCGCTCTAGTGTAGTTATTGTTCTCTCATTGTGTTTCAACTATTCGGCCGCAGTTGATTTTTAGTCTGTCAGATTGGGAGTATCCTTAAAAGTACTGGAATGAACTTTTTGCTTTTTCCTGGCAAAAGCAGGTGCAAGCAGTGCTTTTGCTTCTGGGAGGACGAGACATACCAACTGCTGTACCAACTATGGAAGTGCCACCAAATGATCATAATAACAGGGTAATTCAGAATTTTTAGTTTACAGCCATTTCATTGATTATTTTATGCTGCCATGATATATTAGCTGGTGTATGCTCTAGGTAATGAATGACAACTCAAAGTGTTCAAATCTTTCGAAAAGAATAGCCTCCCTTGTACGGTTCTGTGAGAAACGGAAGGAGAGATGTTTTGACAAGAAAAATAAGATATACTGTGCGAAAAGAGGTTGCTCAGAGGTACATGGCAATCAATTTGTTTTCTCTAAATTTTGCAACATGTTTATCTCAGTTTAGTTATTTTCTAGCATCCTTGTTTATTATGTCTCTGAACCTTCTGGAAAATATCAGTCTGCAATTTCTTTCTGTATTTCTGAGATTCACAATAATGTAATTTTGTTATGCCCCTGAAAAGTTGTCTGTGAACTTTTTCTGATGTTTTATTCTTTTTTTCCCCTTTGGGGGGACCAAAGTTGACCTTTTTCTTGCTGCTTTTGATCGGTAAATGTAATTTTGGTTTTCATAATATTTGTCTTCATCACATTCAATTGAAGTTTTTATTTTGTTTTATTATGTCCACTAAGATACCATATATAAGCTCCTCCATTTTTTTTCATGATTATGGTGTTCCCTCCATGCTGATGATATTTTACATCCTCTAACGTTAGTGCTGAAAAGGGTAAAATTCACATTGACTCTGTTTATCATGGGTCCCATGTGATAGTTCCATTTACTGATTCAGAGATAGGTCCAATCTGTAAGCATGTTGTTCCACTGTACAATGGTTTGATAATGGAACATTGGATCTTTTGTTGTCCAAATGTTAACAGAATAGGGCTAGAGAATTCTATGCCTACAAGTTTGTATTATTTCATATAAGCCCATTTTTGCAGTATATAGTATGGCTAGCAAGAAGTAATTTAACAGGTTTCCTTTTAACTGGAGAGCATTTAGAGATGGAGGGAATAAGCGGAGAACTGTTATGCAAGAAAATAAGCAAAGTCAGTTAATAGGGGTATTTTAGATGTTCCACAACATAAGTCTGCCGGGTTTGATCTCCACTCAACCAATGAGTGACCATTTTTTCTCTAAAATTTGCATTGAAATTCATGTTAGATGTAAGTTCTCTGGTAATGTAATATCTCACTGTTCCTTTCTTGTTTATTTTCATGTTAGGATGCAGCGAAAGAATGGGCAGCTTGCATCCTTAAAAGAAAGCAGTTCAAGTTGGGACTCTGCACAAAGTTGCCTCCAGGATGGCACCCCTTGCCCAGAAACTGTGTGAGTGCAATCATGGTCTTGCTTTAGCAGTATTGGCATTTAGGAATTTATGTAATGTTAACATCTCCTGACTTTATCTGTTTGGCCTTGTAGAATTATTTTCATGTTGAATTCTGTCATAAATTATATCAGTTGACATGGTACTTGGGGTCTATTTCTTTGTAGGAAAATAATCTATATTAGGACAATATATTCTAAAGAACTCATTTTCCAAGAAAATGATTTCTTTTTCAATGTTTGACTACTATACTGAAAATGGACGAAAAGCAATTTCTGGCATTTGCCGTACATGAAAACTAAAGTTTCTTTGTTACACAATGAGTGTATATATCCTGTGCATTTCTAGGCTTGAACCTGAACTGGTAATTGTGCTTTTTATTATAATTAGACCTCAATGCTGATGATGGTGGCAAAGGGTGCAACTGGAACTGCCCAGATTTCAAGGCTTCCTCACTGTGGTGAAGAATCTCATGTGGGTATTTTGATAGGTAAAATATATCCCAAGTTGCCACCAATGGCTTCAGTTATGGAGGATGGGAAGTTGGTTGGGGCGGAGCTGAGAATACAAATGATATTGTGAATTGGTGCTAAATTACATGACTGTTTGTGTCCCCTGTGACAAGGCAATGGTGAGATTCTGACAGTGCTATGACAGTGGTTGGTATAAAAGTCAGATGTCAGTAGTAACACAATTGGCAATGTTGGTGACACAGTTCTGCTTCTCTTGCTCCTTTTGCAGTTAGCCAGGAAAATGACTTCAAGTCAGTTTTAGCCCATAAGTTACTAATTCTGGCCTTTGGCCCGAAAATGAAATCTTTGACTAATTTTCTAACTGCTACTCAAACTCCAGAAAATGTAGAAAATGAGTTCAAGGAAAATATTTTTCTGCAAACAAATGAACCTTGGTTTATGATTGAATTTTCCTCATTTCTGCAATGTTTTCCAGTGTCTGCAGATGTCAACGTTGTGGTGTTAGCCCAAATAATACTCCAGCCATGTGTCGTGGGCCAGGTGGACCCAGAACTCTCTGTAATGCCTGTGGTCTTATGTGGGTAAATAAGGTTGGTTCTTTTGGCAGCCTATGAAGCTGTATAAGTTCAACTGCAAAAATGTCTTAGTAGCTATAATATTCTATCTGTTTCTTCTTTTTTTTTTAGAAAAATGTTCTTTTGATTGTCAAAATGTATCACAATCTGAAAAAAATATTTTTTTTCTTCATTGTTCAAATGTATTGATAGAAAGTATTAAGTTTGATTAGTTGGAAAAAAAAGAAAGTAATCACAGCTTGTGCTGTGATTTTGTTCTTTAATGACGTGGATTTCAGTGCAAAGTGCTGGTTCAAAATCTATGGTTTTTAATTGGATGTTCATTTGAGTTTAGAATTATATGCAACAGGGATGCTATTTTTCTGAATTATTGGCTAATGCTCTATCTGTTCCACCAAATTGCAGCAACTTCTCATCTCAGTGCCCCTTGATTTTTGCAGAGTATTAACTAGCAATAACTGATTGTGGCTCAGTTTTCATACTGACCCTGTCATTGCTTAATTAGCATGGTACATGTGGAAATAGGAGCATACAATTCACTTGCTTATTTATGCTCCTAACCATTTAATTCTCAAAGTGAATTATATGTTTTTGGGATGAAGGGTTTTAATGTGTAATCTCCGCATCTTGTTTAATGTGCCCATTTTGGTTGCAAAGAAGAATGTGCACCAATGCCAGTTTTCATGAATTTCTCATTATCCAGAATGGTTCCCCCAGCATGCAACATACCTTCTGTTGAGCTTGCTTGTGGTCTTTAATATTTCTAATTTTTATGGCTCTATATTCCTACTAGTTATCTCTCATGTTCAGTTGCAGGGAACATTGAGGGATCTCACTAAAGGAGGAAGAAATCCTGCTATTGATGAAGTTGAACCTGTATGTGTGATGACTGAGGCAACTTTATTTCCATAACCTGTATTGTCCTTAATTCTTGAAGATACTTGCATTTGATGTATTGCTATTTTGTAATTGTGGTGCTGTAGTGAAAGTTTGTATATCCATCTGCTTATGTAATCACTTATTTTTACCTGTGATCATGCAGTGGTTAACCTGATAACCATACTAGCTTGTTTCATTTTTACAGAAGCTTATGTTCTTGATTTTCTGCATTGCTATGCTTGTTATTCATTTATTCTTTGGTTGCTGAATCTCCTGTGAGGTTATGGAATTTATGCTTTTGTTCTTGCCCATCTCTAATGTATATGCTGGTGATGTTCTTGATATTGCTGCTATTATTGATTCACTGGTTATGGAATTTATGCTTTTGTTCTTGTCCATCTCTAATGTATATGCTGGTGATGTTCTTGACATTGCTGCTATTATTGATGTCACTGGTTATGGAATTTATGCTTTTGTTCTTGTCCATCTCTGTCCTTGTTTTTTCTTTTCTTGATTTTTAGAAACAGTAAAATCAAATTAAGAATGGATACCCAAGATTGTGAGGACTAATCAAAGTCTAAAGGTGCTTAAGATAAAATTATGGAAGTCTATCTTTCTTTTTTCTTACCCTTTTTTTTTCCTTCAATGGGACTCTTGAATAACTAGTTAGTTTCACTTGGTTAAAATTCTGTGTAAAGGTGCTTCACTTTCTTGTTTCTCTTTTTCAGTTTCAACTTTTCTTGAATTCCACTTCTTTTTGACCAGATGTGTTATGCTAATGATTTCTCATCTATTACTAAGTTATCTGTCCATGATTTAGGATGATTACATTTTTGAAAGTGTGAGACAATATCTCATGAATCATGTTATGAGCTTTACAGGAGACATTGGTTGAGCTTGCTAATCCATGCTAATCCATCAGATACAGAACTTGACATTCCAGCTAATTTTGATTAGAAGGTGATAATCTGCTTCTTGTTACTAATGTTGGTTCCTACGTATTTATTGCCCCTGATGCCACGAGGAGGGCAAAGGTATGATCTTTCTTGAGGATGGGTAGGTAATTAACAGTTGTGAGTTGTAACTAGAAACAGGCATGACATTAGATACATAGCACAGCTAGGCTATAGTCTTGAGATGGAAGGTGTGGCGGTGCATTCAGCTGATTCTGGAATTCAGGCTATGCCTGTTGTTGATGTCAGTGGTGGATCTTATTTGTGTATCAATTGGTTAGATATGGCTGAGTGCTTTCACAAGTCTCTATGTGACTGATTTATTCGGCTGCCACATAGATCCAATGTAATTTGGTCGATTATTTCAAGGTGGTATGGATGATGAGATTAAATGTGCTTATGATGTCTTGAGCAGCTAGCTTGTTTTATCAGAAACTAATTTGATCAACAGTGGTGTGCCTTGGCGTCGATTTTCTTTTTCTAATACTGTGCTGGCCTCGTTTAGAATGTTTATGTGCTGGCCTCGTTTAGAATGTTTATGTGCTTGCCTTGAGGAAATGGACATCTCTCTTCCGCAAAAGTGGGCGTGCCCTAATTGACTATGGTTATTTCAATCGATGTTTATATTCTGATTGTATTATGTGACACAATTTTTTTTTTCTCGTCCATTAAATTATTCTTTTTATTGCCAAATTGGCAAATGATGTTGTGCAGAAAGGCAGCAGAGCAGGGACCAGCGAGTCTTGTCTCAATTTACCTTCGTAAAATCCGCACGGGATATATCTAAAGCTTCCTATGATTAATTGTGTAACTCATGCACTCAATGATCACTAGCTCGCCTTCAAATGGGAGGCAGGGAAAACCCTCTTAAGTTTAAGGATTATTGAACCAAGTAAATTAAATGATTATCAAAGAAAAATCAATTAGAGAGGAAGGGAAGGAAAAATAAGGAAAAAAAAAAGATCTCTTCAATAAATCTGGGTAATCCCAGCAAAACTGAAATTGATTCAAGGCAAATCGAAAAAGCGTAGGGAGGGAGAGAGGCCTTAAATTAATAAATAGTGATTGAACTTTAACTAGCAGTTCAAGAGTGCTATTAAATGAAAAAAAGTTATAAAAATAGAAAAAACAACCAACTTAGTAACTCGAGTCAAAATCAGAGAGCTGGACATATGATGGATGGCTGACGGATGGAAGCCAGAAGCCTCCTGGAGTAAGGATTAGTGACCTACTTGAAGGCTATCTACGAATACTTAATTTGTGGTTTCTAAATCATGACGACGTAATCTTGACCAATTGTTGACACCCCGGTTGCCCTTTTTCAATAGAAATTGAAGGTGAAAAAAGGGTTGGTGAAATTCTATCTCCAGAAATTTGAATTTATTGTTTAGCGTGCGTACAAAATTGTGGGACTCAGGTATAGCTTGTATAAAGGTTATATTGTACTCGGAAGCTGGGGAATCTACATAAATGTACAATTAGGCAGCTGTTTATGGCAAAAAACTGTGATCTCCCTAGCGCTGAGAATCACAAAAGTGGGGATGGCTGGATCAGCCAGTATCATGTCAACGACGCTGGGAATTTGAAGCTTCACAACGCACGCATTCACGACAATAGGCATTGGCCCAGGATTCTGCATCATTGGGGAACCATATGCTTGTTGCATGCCGACCATAAAACCTTCAAAATTTCTTTTGAGGGCACCGCAACGATAGCTACTCGTGAAAATCCTCGTAAGGTGAAGATTCACTGGAAGAATCGGCTTCAAATGGTGTGGTTTCCCTTGGAGACGACGTAAGTGAATCTCTTTGCTGTGAGGAAGACCCTGAATGCACCATGATTATGAGTCATATTATCAAAGTCAGTTCAACAAAGACAATAAAGTATTAATCTCAAATTTAATTAGAACAACAATACACTTTTAATCTCAAATTTAATTGGGTCGTCAAATAAATCTTTTCTCACCATTCTCTTCTATTACCAAATACATTTAGTGTGAACTCTAAATCTCTCATCACCAAGGATTTTCAAGTCAAATTAGGTCATCTCTCCCTCTCCACCCACCTTCTACTTAGATTTGATCAATCTTTCTTAATTGGAACATTAGTAGACGTATGTTGACATGTCCAACTCAATACAAATGCCACTTTTTCAGCTCATCTATAACCAGTGTTACACCTACTTTGCCAAGAATATATTGACCAAATTCTAACATAATTTCCGATCCTAAGGCATAGGCTGAGCCAAAACTCTAACCCTAGACCATGGACCATGAAACTTCAGGCACTCTAAGCAGCTATTTGTCCATCTTTCCTAAGCATTACACTCAAAACTACCCGCTTCCCGGAATGGATTCCAATCAGAGTTTCATTCCACAACTTGTCTTATGCAGTTTGTCTGTTTGATCTTGGGCTACCACACCATACTCTAGGGAACAAGAGCATTGTGGTTGATAACATAAAATCTTCCCGTTAGTCCACATTCAAACCAGTGTACAAAAATTGGAGAAATTATATGTGCCTAAAAGAACGTCTGACACACCTTTCTGTCCTCTCGAGTGAAATTTTTTAGTGTGCCGCCTTAGAAGCCTCTTAGCTTTTGTTATCGTAAGCTGCCTAGCAAAAGGAGAGAACTCTGCATCACTTGCACTCCATTCACCGCGGAGATCATTCTCTGCTTCAACTCTCATAGTCCGCAGCATAAATGCCGTGGCCTTACGTCGCTGAGTATTAAACAGCCCCCTTATGGAAGTTACGAATCCATCACCTGCTCCATCACTTGGACGCTTTAACCAGTTTGGATACTGATCAGATTTCCCTACCTGACCAACATCATTATCACTAAAATGAAGGTCACTATCTGGGACACCAGATTCATTGGGCTCTTGTTGACTGTGTGCTCTATCTTTGAATTTCTTAACCTGAAAATGCAATAGGGAGTGTATCAAAATAACACAATAGATAAAAAAAACAAAGCCAGAGAAGTCTAAAGGACCCGATAATTGGATGAAAATGCTTCAGAAATGATGTTGACTTTAGACTAATGAAGAGACTAGCGACTTTTAAAGCATTAGCCAGTTTCACTTCTGAAGTTTGAACAATAAGAACCATACAATCTCATCATCTTAAATCAATTTTGAATGGTCTATTTTTGTTTTGACATTTTTTTCACTAGACTCAATTAAGAAATTGGTCCAACTTAGCTAAATACTACAATAATTTTAAAGTGCATAGGACATTAATAACTTTCATGGGAGCATCAATGATTAATGTTATGTAAAATTGCAGTTGAACAATATTATAGGGAGGTCTAATGACAGTGAGTTGATATAGGCCACATTCAAATTTGAGAATTAGAAGGGGAAAAAGACTTTCAAAAAGTCCCAATTTATAATGCTTGAGCATAATTATAGGGGAAAAAAACAAAAGAAAAAATAATGGAAGGTCAAAAAGGTACGACACAATGTAGCTCCTTAGGCTGCATGTTACACAGCCCTCTCTGTCTTGCGTGCATGAACACAACAAAGGGTTAGATGTGTGGTTGATAAAGTAAAGAATAACCATCATCTTCCTCATTTGCATCATTTTCACTTCATCAGGGGTTAAAGCTTTATCTAAATCACTTAAGCGACAGTCTATACACTGCAAAATTTCTTGCAACACCACGTGCTGACAAGAATAAGTGGAATCAAATCACCGGTGTGGGCAGAACCAGATCTGGGAATGAATTAGCTTATAGGAAATATAAATGTCTTTATGGAGGCCCATTACCTGCATCCCTGTCACAGACTTCAGTGTTCCCCAGACAACATGTTTCTTAACTCGTGAGAACAATTTTCTCCAAGTCCCAGTGAACTCAACTCGGTGAAATGTATCCATCAGTAACTTCAGCTCATGCAGGTTAAACCTTGAGCTCTCATAAGTAAGCTGTAGCTCGACCTATGCCAGAAACAAACTCGATCATTTTAACTGCAAAATAATATGTCATTTTACACTAAGTAGACAAACCTGACTAATCTTAATGTTGCAAAACTCCATCACTTTCCGAGGCCGAGATCTTTTCTCTTCCTGTGACTTTCCAACCTTTTTCTCTTCATTAGATGACCGACCAGACTTTGCAGGCTTGGAATCTTTTGATTTATTTTTTAAGGATTCATCTTGTTGCTCAATTGAACCCAGTGATTCATTTTTTGAAGAAGAAATACTGGATGAATGAGCCTCTCTGACAAGCTCAGCAGCAACAGATTCTGCAACAGTCTCCTCCCATGTTCTGTCAAAAGAAGATGTTCTTCTAAGCTCAGGGACCGAATTGCCAAAGAGTTTCAATGAGGTCTCAGCCTCTTTTGCTGTATGAATGCCTGATGAAAAGGATTCATGGTTTGATGAGCCTTTCTTAACACGTCTTGCACCGGCAGTTGTTGAAACCTTCCAAACCTCCTGCATCTCACAAAGCATCAGCTGTAATTATAGGCACTTATATCTTTCTTGACTTGTTTGCATCAGATAATTTGTATCATCAATTCAAGGGTGCCAAAGTTATATAACTAACCTGTCGCCGTTGTGAATCCTGTTCTTCTTCCGGGAAGAAATATCCCCACATCATTCTGTACATCGTCTCTGTCAAGTATATCTTAAGGGGATATATTTCTACCTGTTGCAAAAAGTATGTTCGTATTGAACAAAACGTGCAAATAAAAGATTCATTGATATCTGCGGAAAGGATGAAATCAACTTCATTCTAAACAAAAACTCTTAAATAGATACATTCACTTCTGAAATTCTCTGAAAACACAAAAAGAACAAGAAAATTTTTACATTGAAACTGGAATGTAATGACATCCTATTATGATCAATGTTTAGTTAAAGTCCCATCAGTGTTCGGGAAACATAAGTATTTTAATTCTTCCTTTTCCCTGTCAAATGTGAGCAAGTATGAAAGTGCAAAGACAAATTACAACAGTTCCTTTATTTCAAGCAGCTACTTATCATGCTTCATGGACCATTAAATTGAGCAGGAATTACTAAATAAAGTGAACCACAAGATGCCCCTGTTTCTTCTTACTGAAATCATTATTCTCCTTATCTCCTGTTTCTTCTATTTCTTGAATTGCTCACTACATTAATGTTCTGAACCAGGAATTTTGGCTTATCAACACAAATTCAGCACATTCAGGAACAAGAGGACTACAAGTCCATGACATCACACCCTCTTCCCCGCTATTCTCTTTCAACTTCCATTGTCTTTAGTTGATGTGCTCAAGCTTGAGAATTTAGCACATAAAAAAAAATGCAAAAGTATATGGTGGCCCCATGCCCAGTTATAATTATATCTACCCAAAAGAGGTGGAGGCAGAAAAATATGAAAGAGAGAGAGAGAGAGAGATGCCTGGAAAAGCTCAATACGAGAAATTCCATCCTTTGGAGTTCCTTGCTTTGCATCTACACGTAGCATGACTTTTCTGCAGCCAGCCAAGTAAATATTGCAATTTGTAAAGAATAACTATGAAGTATTTTCATTTCGAACAAAAAAGAAAATATTTCCATGCCACCTAATCCATTATACTTGAAAGGACATTCAAAGCAAAGTAAAGATAACTTCATTGTAGTGATATAGTGATCCTCACTCCTGAACAACTCAACAAAAAACAGTAGTACAAAAGTTTTTCTAACCTTCCCTCTTAGAGAGGCTTATGTATTGACATAATATATACATATTCTGCCATTACTCCCTCTCAACATCACAGGATACAAAGTATAATAACATATTAAGCATATTGAAAAACCAATAGATCCTTTAGGCTTTGGGTAGGACCTCAATGTTACAACATGCTAACCTGCTCTCTAAGACTCCACATTCTCCAAGTGGTACACATGCACTTGAGAAAACCAGCGCAATATTTAAAGTTCTCAGGACTCATATGACCCCTAAAAGGTTTGAGGTTGATTTATTATATCAAATTTCAGGAAAATTTATTTTCAGATTCAGTGAATGATCATCACCACTGCAGCAGATTGACTGCATATATGTTGAATGGGGCATATGACTTCATGCTGGGCAATAACAAAGTAAAGAGTCGGGAAACTTTCCTTCTCAAAATGTAGCTTTCATTCTGCAATTTTATAATTTGTGTGAGTAGAATGTTTGCAAGATCTAAATATTTGGACGCCTTCAAGTGGCATGCTCTTGAAGACCAACAAATTTTAGAGAAAAGATAAAAAGGTACACAAAGAAAACAGGTTCAAAGGAAACAAAATGGTGATTGAGATATATGCATTACAGTCCAAAAAATAAAAATAAAATAAAATAAAAAGAGTCAAAAAAAGGTTAAGTCCCCAAGAATCTTTCCTTTCTCCATCAACCAGGAAAGCATGTGTTGGAGTCCAATGCAACAGAAGGAAAAAGATGTAGGAAGGCAGCATAAAGAAACAAGAACATGGAGAAGATGACCTAAGATCCAGTTTCACTTGAAATAACAAAAAGGATTAAATTGTGAGCCACCTAGCTTAACCATTAAAAGTGGAGGCTCCATTATGGAAAAATGAGAAGGGCTTTAAAACACATGCAAATAAACACACTCTGTTGCTCACAATGACAGGCTTATAAGTGCAGCAATTGAAGACCAAGTAAGCAAACCAATAAAGGAAAAAAGCATACTTTCCCCAATCTGGTGGAGGATTCCATGGGGACAAAAGCATATCAGACTTGGCATTGGACAGGCAGTTTCTCACAACAAAGTACTTGGTTGTAAACAGAGCAACACCAACATCCTTGTAATCGCGGTCAAAATCAAAGATCTGGAAATAAAGCAAATATAAAACTTAACATACCATACATATCCATGATGGAAACCAAGTACTACACAAGAGCTAATGAAGGAAGACCTGCTGACTTGTACAATTGAAAAAGATAAGTGCATCATTTTTTTTGGGGGGGGGGGGGGGGGGCGGGCAGTGGGGGTTTTGTCCAAGAGCACATCTATTAAGAGAGAAGCCTTTATATTCCTTTCTTTCCCCATTAAGGGGAATAAATGGTAGTTTTGTTCAGGCAAGGAAGATTTATGCTTTTCAGAAATGGCCTTAAGGGCAGCTATTTGCTGGTGCTTGTCAGTATTTAGTTGAAGGAGAAAGGGGAAAATAAAAGGAAAGTGCAAAAGAAGAAGCCAATGCTTTAATGTCCTCAGTCACTCACCATGTCATTTATCTCAGCCTCAGCAAATGATTTACCATCAACAAGCATACTCCAAACAACTTTGTTAATTTGCAAAGATATACGCATGGCATAGGATGGACTTTTGTTCTTCTCCTTCTCCATCAGTCGTAGCTGGGCAGCTTTTTGCAGCGCCATCCTTAGTGATGCAGATCCTGCCTTCCTAGACTTTTTCGCATTGGCAAGTTCTACCTTCAATCCTTGCACCTGGATAGGTGAATTGATTTGACATAATTGCATTGCTATAGGAATAATGATTGCAGAAAACTTAAGAGTGTACACAAACTAAAAGAAACACATGTTACTACAGCCCAATCATACATGATGGATAAAAGGATAATAGACACTCACCATGTTTTTGGAACCTCAAGCAGGATTTAGAACCATGAACAGCAATAATAATTGAGCAATTATAATAATTCGATGTAAATTTTCTGACATTTCAAGGGAGAGAAGGGATACATGCACTACAAGTACAAACTACCAAGGCTCCTTTGGAATATCTGTCTCCCTGTCCTTGGTCTCTCATACCCACCCACGAGGGAATGGCTTCCAGGTAATAAACATCTTGTTTTCTATATCTCACCTTCATTAGTTGCCAAATGCCCAGAGAAGAGTAACAAAATTTTCATTCCCACATAATGCTATCAATCCATCCCTATGCATAATAGGGTGAACATCCTATTGCACAAGGCTCCCACACTATGGAGTCTAAGAAGGGTCAGATGTAAGCATGTTTAACCTTCTTTTCACAAAGAGGCTATCTCAGCAATTCAAACATGTGAACTTCAAGTCACAACAGAGTAACATCAAGGCTTGTCCTATCTCAATGTATAATAACAGCTGCAGAAATTTAACACCAATTCCAAAGCAACTACAAGCTCCAAAGATACAGGAAAATACATTTTAATCAAGAGGAAAAAAAAAATGTTCCAGATATTTAGCGCACATTTCATTCCAGAACAAAGGCAAACAAGCCTAGTCCTAGAAATCACAAAACTGGGATTTTGATCCCATAGTCCAAACCGGATCCACTTTTTATTAGATTTGGACTAATAGACTGAAATTTGAAAAAAAAAAAAAAAAAAAAAAAAAAAAAGATAATCCAAATTTAATGCCATTCTGACTATCCTGGACTAAAACATTAACTATCATAAACTATCTATAAATTAAATTAAAGTTCAGGAACCCTTTTCTTATTTAAAGTAAAAGAAAATGCTCCAGAATATAATGGAAATGGCTATTCTTTGCAATATCTACTTTTCTTACCAGAGTGGGTCGTCCACCAGAGATCGTCCAAAAGTCTTCCTTTCTTGGATAAGGATCTCCAGAAGTATCATAATAAAGAGATAATCTCCTAATGTCATCAAGAAGCAATTTCCGCTCCCTTTTGATTTGCTCAAGGTTAATCTTTGCAAGTTCTACCTCTTCAACACCATCCGGTACTACCTCATCTGCCTCCTCTCCAACATCTTCATCATCTTCAGCAGGATAAGACAGACTACTTTTCCTTGGCCTGAACCACATATGTTAGTCAAATAAGTTTAAAGGCAGAACCTCTAAATACCACATGATTGATGATGCCCAATTAAGTTCTCTATGGAGAGACCAAAAAGCAAGTACATTAGGTGGATAAAGTACGATGCTTAGACACTTGATTTTATTCAATTTTACAATAGATAGAAATTTACACACCTAATTGACAGAAAGCAATTACACATGTCAACAGTAGCACTCTAAAGTGCTACTGAACAAACAAACTATTCAGTAAGTACAGTTCTACTTAAATAAAAAGAACAAAATATGTCAAACTAATTTGTCTATAAACCAATCAAACTCCAAAAGAAAAGAAAAGGGGTAAAAGAAAATGTGAAAGGTAAAGGAACACAAAATTGAATGAAGAATGGCATATCAGAAGCAATAACACATCAAACAAAGGGGTGTGACGTGTTAATGCATAATGCTAACCCTCAAAGAGGGATAAGGAAGAGACTATTGCCAAAAGAACAATCAAAGAAGAAACAGAAGATACAAGGAACATGAGTCTCACTTGGGAGGCCGTGCAAAAAGGAGATTTATCAACACATCCCCCATAACATGGAATTGGCGAGATGTCATTGTTGCTGTTATATTGCGAGAATTGAAAGTAAGCTCCTTTAAAGGCTTCACCTGTAGTGGCATAAATTAAAGGGAAGGCTGTAATCTAACTAAAGTAATAAATTATATTTTAAATAACCAAAAAAACAAAAGAAAAAGAAGAAGTGGCATTCAATTGATTACCAAGAGAAGAAAACACAGACACATGAAGAAACAAAAAAGAAAAAAAAAGATATTGATGCACAACCAAAATGATTGTATGACCAGAAAGGGAGGCATTCAAGATCAACCATTCACAGAAAAACACAGCATTATTGTCTAACCTTCAAGTCTGGAGTCCCGCCTTTGTGTCTTGTGTACCGGAAGTACATATCACAGGGCATAAATACCCTTTCAAGTAGAGCACCAGTACGCTTTACTTCTGGAGAGCTTCTGCGAATTCTTTGAAGCCATTGCAGTCCAGCCCCTGGATCAACATCAGTTGGTGCAACATGAGCCTGCACATGCTCCAGCATTACGGAGATCTCCCTGCGTTTCCACATCATTTCAGGAACAGACTCGGGAAGCTGCCCATTTCCATTACCCAGTGCTTGTTCAATCATCTCATATCCAACATGAAGGATGGAATGAAAAGATCGGGCTAAAACACGACCACTAACCGCAGCAAGCAGGAATCTACCCTGTTGACCAGGAAAAGAAAATTCATGGCAAAGAAAAATGTCCAAAATAGTTAGAAATTTAATTAGAAAAACTCAGATGACCTCAGATTTGCCAGTGGTGCTGGAAATTCAAAATTTAGCAAAATAATTCTTATTTGCAAATACTGTCAGCAAGACATCACACAGTAGAAATAATTACAGGCAACAAGCAAAACCCAGGCAAGACATTCTCCAAACACAGAAACAATAAGACAGCAGCTAAACAAAATTGACATGAACTTTTAAGGTAAACTGTATGAAGCACAAAATTCCAAAACAATAATGAAACTCACACATGTCAAATCTGGATTTCTGCCTACATATAAGTCAAAAACATGCAACAATCTTTGAGGTGAAGTCATGAACTTGTCACATAGACAACAACTTTTTTGGTACATAGGAAAAATTGGTATGTATAACACTTTAGAGATCAACAAGTGGAAGATTGATTCAGGTATACTGTTTATACTTCATATTCATTATTCAGCAATTCACATATCTGGTGTAAAAACTAGTTGGTGAGTCAAACATGTGCATTACGTCTTTGATTTGCAGTGAAACAATGTTACATTAACACGATGAACTGGCTAACCTATGAGTTTAAGAAAAGAACAATAAGTATTCATAGAATTCATAGCACAGTTTATAACATTTCAAAAGTGACATTGCTTTGCCATGATGGCAGTAAGCTGGTGAGTTTCTGGTATGCTAGTGTGCCTTGGATGGCCACAGCATGACATAGCCCGCAAAATCACTAATCAGGCATAAACTCAGTATTGAATGAAACAAAAATGGAAAAGCATACATGGAACACAAGATAGATAACTAAGGCCATAACCACAAGAAGAAAACAAATGATGGTTACTACATCCTCAAATGAACCATGAAATTGAGAAAGAAAGTAATACTTACATTCGCTTCTTCTGAGTGAAGATTGAATTGAGGTTCGATGACATTGACCATAAAATTATGAGTCCCTTCCTCCTCAGAATCATCTGTGATTCCATTTGTTGCTGGCAATGAAGTAAAATACAGGCTTCTTCTTAGCTAATAACTAGGGCAACATACCAAATTTACACACTATTCATGACCATATATTGTCCTATGATGCCAACTTCCATAAAAGTAAACCCAGGATGATTAGGACCATATAAGCAACATGAAAAAAATGCAACACTTAGCCAGTGAATGCGACTAAACTAAAATCACAAAATGTACTCCACACATACCAACTGCATCTGATAACAAATTCTCTGTTTTCATTGAATGTGATGGAGATGTAAGAGAGTCTGAAGTGTCAGCATGTTGACAAGAGGAATTTGTATTATGACTGATAGAGGGGGGCTTAGAGATATCATCTGGTTGCACTTCTGCTTTAGCTTGTAACTGGTTCTCCTCAAGCCATTTTCGTTGTGCATATTGCCGAGAAGGAGAAGGCTTCGGAGGTTCAAATACTTTGGATATTCCACCAACCCAGGACCAAACAGCTTCCCTATTCTCAATGGTCCATAAAAGCTTGAGGCTATAAACAAAAATTCGCTGACAATTGTCAGCTATTACCACGTTGTATCCATCATCATCGCCAGGGTCAGATTGTGTATGATCGTCACTCTCACTCCCATTCTCAAACTCAGACCTTACATATGTCACTTCAAGATTTTTTCGCCCAGCCTCTTGCCATGCCAATAATCTTGCAGGGTCAGCCTTTGGTGCCTGCCTTCTGATTGTAAAATAATCACATGACAAAAGAAATCTGTCATCACAGTGCCTCTCAGTGCACCCACTTATGCTGTTGCATTTTTCACTGGGAATTCTATCCATAGCCAAAGATTGAGCATTTTTCCTTGCCACTTGAACTACTTTCCCACTACTGGCAGAATCTTCCTTATCTAAGATGACCTTAGGCTCATGAAGGTCAAGACCCTGATAAACAAGATCAAGAGGGTCACGCTTGCATTCAAAAGTGTACCTTTGCTTACCCCGACTATAGCAAAGCTCATATTTCAACTTCGTCATGTTAAAAGTTAGTCCTTTGGCAGGATCATCATCATCTAATGGCATATGCTTTATACAAGTAGGTGTAGCATCCAGGCGAAGAAAAAACTCTATCATCACCTTGTCCAATGACAAATTGCCCGATCTGGGGGTTCTTGGAATTCCAAAACGAGGCCATCGAGAAAAGGTACGTAATTTATGAGGAGGAATATAATTCATGCTCCAAAACTTGAGTACCCATGCCAAATCATGAGCACCAAAATTAAATGTTGGTGGATGAATTGGACCTTCCTGCTTGCAAGGTGGATCATAGACAGTTCCATCTCTATGATTGCTACATTCCATTGAGGAAGAAAGGGATTCATTGTCATCTGATGGAACAAAGGGCCTAAGAGAAAAGTTCCAGTGAAGTGATAGAGATGTAGATCTAAAGGGGTCGAAAACCTTTTCACGAGGCTTCCCTTCAATGGGAAGTGCATGCAGATAATGATTAAGTGGAGTCCCAGAATCACAATCCCAGTCCATTGTGACTCCAAGACAAAAGGTTGGTGCTTCAAGGAAAGCACGAGGTACACCAGTTGGAACTTTGATGCCACAACTATTTGCCAAACTCTCCAAACTGCTCAGCAAAATCTTAAAATCTTTTGCAGACACATAAACATGGCCATCTGACTGCTGGATCTCCATAGAACCAGACACAAGTTGAAGTTTGTCAAGCTTCTCATAAGGATCAGTAGTTGCCAGGACATGCCATCTTGTTTCAGAAAAGAACAAGGAAATACGTCCATGAATGTAATATCTCATATCATCCCACCAAGGCAAACTACGCTCCTTTTTTGGAGGTTGGACTAGTGGACCAGAGTTCCGAACACTTAGATTAGCCCTACGAAGAGCCACTGTAAAAGCATAGCTCACATCAGCAAAAGATGGTTCATATCCCACTCCAAAAGATATTTCTGCTTTCTGAAAATATATAGGCAAATCAAAGTATGTTTTCACTGGAGGAGTTGTGCCACTAGCTGAACGAAGCATGCACACCTTTCTCCATCTCCCAACAAAGACATCTTGATAAATTTGGGGCTGAAAACATGTTGCCTAGTTAAAAGTACAACAGCAAAAATTAGAGAGTAAGAGAGGAAGGTAAATCCATGTGGGTTACTACAAGGTCAATTCACTTTAATGTAGATCTTTGATATTTAAACAGCTTTCCAAACTAAACCTTTTACAAGTATCTATCATAAGAAATTTTCCCCTTTCAGTGAAAAAAAAAATCATTGTATGATTCTTTGATGGGCTAATAGAATTTCTAAAAATTTTGTTATTAAGCAATGTATTTTACGGTAAATTGGCTTGATCAAGATAACATGTATTGCTTTTGAAAAGAGAAATGTGGTATTATCTAAGTAATAGGACAAATGAGAGACAAGGGCATAAACATTTGTTACAATCCCCAATCTACCATCCAATTCAAATCAAAACCCATCATCAAACCAAAATTATCTCCCAGTCCTCCTCTATTAGCACAGAGCTTTGTACCTTCTTTTAAGTAAGCCATTGAAGGCAAGGTCATAAGGAAGTAAGCAAAGGACAAAGACCCAACAGGCATAAAGTATTTCTCAAAAAGTTGTTTAGGTACTACCTTGAAAACAGTTAATTATCATTCATTCCACAAATGCATTTAGTTGTTTTCCCAGAGTCAATTAGCAAGAAAATGGGCAAAAGAGCATATGACAGAAAGAAAATTTTGAAACATCAAATGGTAGAAATAAATTAGGGGAATGGATAGTAGGAAGCTTTGACCCTCACCTGTTGTGCTAGCACAATGCAGCCTTCACATTTGCCAGAAGTAGCAGCGAAGAGAGGAAAGGTATAATTTCTTAACTGAACTGTCAGAGAGCCTGCACACAAAAAAAGATTACTTCCATAGAGTCGTGAAAATGGTATGTCGTTTTCAAGACAGACAGGGTCAAGCTTCTTCAGGACCTCTATCATCCCAGCATCCCCACCATCAATTTTCTTCAAGCTTAAATCTAACTCTGTAGCAGATATGGAAAGAAGAGAAGTTCTTGCAGTGCTAGGGTTAAAACCAGCTTGGAACCCTCCCCTATATGCACCTGAACCTTCTGATGGTACTAGCTTCTGGCAGGCCTGATAGTATGATCTGAACGATTGTTTATAGAGCTCATCCTGTATTTTCTGAATAGCCAAAGGATCCTGCAAATCAATCTCAACTCCATTATAACTAACTTTTCTTTCCCAGGTAGAATCATTTGATTCAGCAGCTTTAGGACAATGATTAGATTTAGAAATAAGTTCATCAAGAAATTTCATCCTAACAGCCACCTCACAGGCCTCAGTCTTCATTAGCTGGTAGTGTTCATCAAGCCAACCCTGCATTGGTTCTTCTTCGATATCAGCAGTTAGCTTCCTTATGCAGAACTTTACACATCCAAACTTTGTTGAACTTGGCTTTTTAGGTTTTGAGCTCTCTTTCTTTGCTGGAAATATAAGTTCCGATTTGGCAGCTGCAATTAGCTTCAAAGCCCGAAGCATATCCTCAACAGAATCATCAATAGCACGCAGTTGCAACCTATATGGCATGCTAACATGAACATCAAGCCCTTGAATCACCCAATCCCATGTATTAATTGGTACTTTTGCATCAGAAATTGCAGTAGAAGCACTAGGAATACGGGAAATTTGCATTCTGCTGCTTTTGAACAATCTGGAACCATTGAAACTGAGCAGAAGTCCTTCAAGAAGTACTCCTATCCGAGCATTCTCTGAGAAAATTGATTGAACCTGCACCTTCACATCAACCCCATCTCCTACCTCAGCAGATATGGTCAGCATTTCCACATCAACAGCAAAAATGGATTCTCTTTTCTTATGCTTGTCAGAATGTCCTGATTGAAATGTTGTTTCTTTTTCTTCCATATCTTTTATGCTTGAAGCAGATTCTGTATAGCAATTACTGGATCCCTGAAGCTTCTGATTATGTACCAGCAGTTTCAATTGTAGAACGAGTTCAAACAAAGACAGATGTACATCAGGCTCCCACCTAATTGTAATATCAGTTGCACTAAATAGAGAGCAGACAGCAACACCTTTGAGACCACCAGAACGCCGCACAAATTTTGCATTCTGCATGTCAAACAGGGTGACTTTTGTATCAGGACCATGTTCCTCCAGATATTCTTGATAGATAGACCTTCCTCTTTCAAGTTCCAACTCTATGGATTGTTTTTCCTTGTTCGCAAGTACAGTGAAATGGAAGATGTCAAAAGATATGGAATACTTCAACTTCTTGCACTCAGAAAGAATTGTTGAAATTATGCTCGCACTACGTGGAGTTCCATCAGCTGAGGAAGTAATTACAACTCGACCACCCTGTGATCCATAATTGACACGCTTGGGATCAGCAACATCTGTATTTTCCAAGCCTGTGTCGCCACAAAAATTTACAGAACAACGTTCAAGATTAAATTTCACGAGTTTGGTCCCTTTCCCTGATGGCTTAGATGACCTTCCACCATGGCTCTGTGCTATCTTTTTACCAGAAGATAGACCTTTTAAAAGATTTTGAAAGGATATAGTAGTCACAACAAGTGAATCCACACGCTTGACATTAAAATAAACACCCATACCAGTCACATCCATGGCCAGAACCAATTTACATCCAGCACCTTCTCCTTCTGATGATTCAATTTCCTTTTTGCCCCAGTCCAGACTAACCTTTTCTATGTGCAACAAGGCACCTGAATTTGATTCCACGCCAAAGGGGCTTTCTTTCAAGCATTCCTGATATTCATCTGCCATGTGCAAGTTTAGTTCGCCAAGTTCCATATGTACTGCAGTTCCTATGCTTGATATATTATTTGCAAACAAATGTGATGATTGGGAGCAGCCCTGGAAGAACAATAGAAATAAATGTGCTGTTTCACCAGTACTCGTAGTTTTATATCTCAGAAATAAGGCACAAGTTTCAAGCATGGGTAATAATTCATGTGACATATTGAATAACAATCAGGCATAAAGACATACATAATTCTGTATCAAGCAGAAGAATTTAATATCATAAAATACAGAGAAATCTGAATAATCTCCTAGATCCACACAGCAGGATACCACAATGAACATGTAGACATACAAAACGATTTTGGAGCTTATCCCCCTATACACCATAACAAAGAATGACAATCATAGTATAGTTTAACACAACAAACTTTCACATAATATACCTGTTTCAGAAAGAGGTGGTTTGGGCAGCTAGGCCTGTCTTCCTAAAGGTGACAGATTAACATGCCTCTTTTTCTAAATACAAGATCACTGGCTTGATCTTTTGGGCAGAAGAATTACTGAGGTGTGTGGCCAGTTTTAATGAACAAAACTCTTGAAATTCCTGAACAGTGGCTAGCTACTGAATCTTCCAGAGGAGTTGAATGAACAACTTGAAGGTGGCCTATTCATTGAACCTTTGGCTGTTAGGTAAAACAAACCATACCTCTAATTGCTTGTATTGTCTACCATTAAGAGAAAATTAATGAACCAGGAAAATTCTAAGATTTGCCAAACCTTTTTCCCCAAGTCAAAATCTTAGACTTCTCATCCTCCTCTACCTCATCTGTGTAGCACCAAAAAGTTTTACACTTTCCTACTCATATTCCGTTAAAATTACGAAAAGTGAAAAACGGAAAATAAAAGAAAAAAGTACGAGCAAATTGTGTAAATGTGGAAACTTTGCTTGCTAATATTGTGACAACCAAATTGTCAAACTCGAATGATTTTTGTATATTGTCATAAGATTTGATTAATAACTAAAAATACTACACTTTCCTGACTTTGCAACAAAGCCTACAACAAAAAAGACAAGGGAAAAAAAGGGAAGATAAATAGTTTGCTTCTTTAGTACAATTCATTTAAAATTTCAGTAGCAAAATAAAAAAGTATGACACCCTCACTAATTTTGGCCAGATCAAACTGAAAAATTAGTTTGGTATGGCCCAATCTGAGAGGACGATGAAAGAAGACCCACAGCCATGGAGTATGTAGCCAAACACTAGATTTTAAGATTATAGGGTTGGATCATTTTAACAGTTCCTTGTATAAAATTATTGACTCTAGAGATAATAGCAATATTCATACTCACAAAGTTCAGATAAATTGATAACACGACTTACATGATACAAAGGCAGATCATTGATGCTATAAAGCACAATGGTCATCTCAGGAGCCGAGACGGTACACGTCCACATGATTACTTTTGATTCAGTTGATTGTGACCATACAGGGGCAGATTCCTCTCGAAGCACCATTTTCTTCTTTTTTGACAGGTGGAGCCGCAACCATGGTTCTAATCTACTCATCATAACATTGCACTGAGTACCTCCCAGCTTCATATCTATTTCAGCTCTAACAGATGATATCGACTGGAGATCAAGAGCATATAGAGAGTAAGGAAATGTACTACACCATCAAAACAATTAATCTTGTACCCATGAAAGTTTCAATACTCAACTCTAATCTTGAAAATGATATTGATATTTTTTTTTTCTTTCTCAGAAAAAAGGTAAATATGGAGGAAAGATGACCTGGATTATCTGATGGCAACTTGTTTCAGAAAAATAACACAAAATGAATATTACTAACAGGAAAATAGTACCTTAGGAAACCACTATAGAGGGGAGATTGCCGGGGGGGTGGAGGGAGGGAGAGAGAGAGAGAGAGAGGAAATGGGGAAGGAGACATTGAAACAAATAAGGATCTCAAAAATCTATAAAACCTTCTATCTTCCACTAATCAAGGAAAACCTGTTGATCTCAGTCCAGGCCTCTACACCCAAATGAGAACCCAGATTTTACATAGTCAAAGTAACTTTATTATCAAGTTTAGCCAATTGTTTTTCCAAAAGCTGAAATTGCTGGCAAGAACTGCATCTTAAATCAACCATATTTTCAGCATGCATCAACATAGAAGGCCATACATGCATGGTAAATTAGTTCCTTCACCGACCAGTTTGAGGTGAAACACTGAAAACCTTGAATGGAAATAACTGCTGAAACTAGTTTAGCTATCAAGTAGGTAAACAATTCTTGACCATAAAATGCTGCCCAAATATGAACCAGTATAAGACAATAAGTCAAGTAATAGAGTAATACATCGGCTTACACCATTGAAAAAAGGCCATGATTTAATTGTAACATATGTAAAGGGATTCAACTGAATGAATAACACTAAGCTGTCATGATGGTTGAATTGCAAAGAACTCACCTGTACTGGAATGTAGACAAAAGAAACAACATCAACTTTCAATATCTCCATAATAGAAGTGCCAGCCTCTCTAAAAAGCTGAAACATAATCAAAAAGCATCAGTAAAAACCAGGCCAAGCTGTATGATGAATGTGAAAATTAAAGAGCTTTGATAACAATTCTAACAATCATACATGTATCTCACTTAGATCCAGCTGAACATCAAGGCGTGTACTCTCCCCAACATCTTCAGTAGATCGTGATTTGACGCTTTTCAATTGAATGCCCATAATATTATTCTCAATAACAAGATTATGTTCTCTATGCACAAACCTCACATCCAATTTAGGTAAAGTAAAGGAAACCTGCCAGAGAAAAGGTGAGGCTGATATTTAGATAACACATGATATTTTAACAAAACAAAACAATGTGATCAGTACAGGAAATAAGAGCATTGAGATGAAGAGTGCACAAATTAACCCACTTAAATTGCATATTAAATGCTACTAACCTTAGCTGGAAACATAGAAGCATACTTCATAATTACTTCAAGTGATGATCTTTTTTGGTGTAGATTTTTATCAGTTGCAGAATCAGAAATGGACCCTCTATCTGTGTGAGAAATAGCATCAGATGAAGTCTTCTTTTTGGAAAGTAGCTCCTCATCCAGATTAACAGAGACCTCTCCACTATTAACGTCCACATTCTGAAGGATTACACCTACTTCTCTACATCCAAAACGAGACATGTATTGAAATATTCAATTGCCGATGTCAGACCATGCAAGATTGAAAAAATAAAAAAAGGAGCATTTGCTTGACAGGCGCTTCAGCTAAACAATATAGAGACATGAATTCCAGAAGGAAGAGTGACAAGCAAGAACCTCCAATAATCTTATATCATTGCATGGATCAAAAAGCAGCATATTGAGCATCAATTATATGGGAAAACATGTAGCAACTAACAAAACATAACATCAAGAAAAAATTACCTATCATGACCAAATTCACAAGAGATGGAAAACTCTTCACAGCTAAAGGCAGCAGAAGACCTTTCTGTTGTACCAAATGAAACCTCGCATGCAGAAATAAATGTTTCATTGTTGAAGTTGAATGATTGGTCACAGCTAATACATGGTTCCCCCATGTAAACAGCTACAGGTAATATGCATAGTTTAACAAGCAAGTTTGACTTCGATCCACCATCTTTTGAAATATCGAGCTTCAGTTCTTTAATCTCAATCGCAGCTTTGGCTGTCTGCAATATTGCCAGGGAAGTAACATGGGCTATATGTCATTTCTATTGGTACCACAGAAATAGGAGATGAGAGCAGTCAAGTGGTACCAACTCAGAGAGCTACATGATTTCAGATGTCACTACATATTATTGGATTCCACTAGTAAAAAATCAATTACCTTCACAACCAAATCTGTCACAGAAACCGACAGAAATCTTGCTACGTTGGCTAAAACCATCCACTTTCCCCTGCCTGAAGCATGAGGCCGGCCTTTCCGAGTTTTAGTTTTTTGTGTGCCTTTAGCAGGACGTCTCATTACAATTTCCAGGTCACATATTAATACCTGTAGCTTTGGATCCTTTGAAATGAAACCAGCACCAAGTTTGACCAACGACTGACGTAAGCTGAGTCTAATTTCCCCGACAGATATAGATTCAACAGCACCCTGTAAATTGTCAGGGCCATGTAAGAACAAATTACCTTGTTGCACATTACAAAACAAACTAATCTTTGTTCTACGACCAAAAAAGAGACACATAACATCCACAAGATGAACAAAGAGGGCTGAAAGAGGAAAAACATAACAATAATCAATTAGTTCATGCTCTTAAAGCCAGATTGCATTTTCACTTCCAAAAGATAACTTCTTTAGCAACAAGAGGGTTGCAGGGGTTACACTTCTTCTCTATTCATTGTAATTAATTGTTGGACTACATTACCGCCCACTTATGAAAAATCATCAGCCAAAATTGCAATAAGTCTAAAAAGGAAGGTCCATATGACATATAATAGGCTTGTATTACATAAAGAATGACTCATTAATTCCGCCTCAATACCTAAAATGTATATATATATATATATTCCAAGTAAAAGAGATCTATTGCATTTTACTGACCAAAATGTAGACAACAGGGAAAAATTGCAGTAAAGAGATATCTTAGTAAACCACATATCATTTACTGCATGGTAACCCAAAAGCAACCAATGAGGACTTCATTCTTCAATTACAAACCAATTAATTTACCATGGTTTGAAAAGGGATATGCCATTTCTATCAATTCACTTTCAGAAGGAGTAAAATAAAGTCCTTTATGTAAGAGAAGCAACAAAGTAATTCTAGTAAACATTAAACCTTTTTGAACTTCACCACGACATCCCTTAAACATTTCCATCCACCAACCCGAAATCCAACAGATCCTCCCACAATTCGGCTCAAAATCCAAGCCACCAACCTAGAAGCAAATCTGGAAAATGATGCAGCACAAAAATTAGCAATATTTTGGATTGCCAACCATTACTATGGAATGCCTTAAATTGATCGCTTCCATACATATGGGCAGCAATAACATTAATCTTAGATCATAGTTGCAGTGGCTGTTAAAAAAGAGAAAGCCTGTGGACTGAAAATGACAATGATAGAGAACCTGAATAAAAACCAGTCACCAGTCTTCCTTTATGTCTTTTACTACAAGTAAACAAGTTGGGTCTATCATTTTTTAGCCTATTCTATTTTCAGGGAGAACAATCTCAGAAAGAAGCAGCTCCAGGAGATGTAAAAGCATAACTACAGTATATCTAGCCAACTAAAGCACAGTAACATGGCACCTATCAAGGAAAAAAATGGGGAATAGCATGACACTTTCCTGATCCAAAAAAAGCACACCTTAATCTATGGACTAACATGCTCAAAAACAAAGACAATGCATATCTAATTCATTTGGTAATGCCAACTTCAAATCCATCCATACCAGAACTAAAACATGATTTTCCTCTTTTCATTTTGACCACATGCAAATTGAAATGAGCCCTTCTCTAATGTTTGTTGACTGAGCCATTAATCCTCGTAATGCAATCAACTCTTCTCACAGATTCAAGTTTTAAGCAAGACTTAGCAACTGTGGGACACTCAGAACGCCAATGACTTCATTGGTTGTAATCCAAGAATAACAAAAATGGTAAGTTGATGTAATAAGAACTAAGTTTATAAATGACTGGTAAAAACCATCAACCATAACACAAAGGAATATTCAAGTGGGCTATCCCAGGAAACTGTGGAAAAGAAAAGCATTTGGTGCACATAAGCATCATCGTTGGCTGAAGTCACCAAAAGGTGAAGGAATAGTCAATTTTATTTCACTTAAAGTGTAAGCACAGCTAAGATGATCGGAAATGATTAATAAAAATCATTTCAAACATAAATCAAATTAATGGTTACTTATTAAAGTAAGCCAACTGATTAATTAAACTAATGAAACCGCAAAGATATACAAATAGGAGTTAAAGAAAAAATAGTGTGAGGGTAATAAAAAAATGTATGATCAATGGAATCAGCAATATAGAAGGACCACCCAAAATCACTGATGCAAAATGTCAGAGGCAATATCTTGACAATACCACATAGTAAAAAGTATGAAACTGGTTCGCAGGTCTTCACTATTCTTGTGCCATTTTACTCTCTCTCTCTCTCTCTCTTGCAGTGAAAATCATCATTCCAGTACACCTCCACTACCATTAATACAAAACCCAAGCACCACCTCATCCTCTGCCATTGCAAGACAGGTTCTCCTGCCAACCAAACAATTCCGAGTTCTGTAGCCCCAACCAGGGAACTTTTTATCCCGCCGAAACTATCAATCATTTTTCGTGGTGGAGCGCCAACCAAATTTCGTTACAAACCAGTGACTCTTGAAGAACAAACGAATCGTGCACCTACACACACACACACAAATAAAACACCGAGGCCAAATTGAGGGGCTTACATGAAGATCATCCACAATGTGACGGAAACCATCAAGAATCCAAAGAGGAATTTCACGGGCGAGTCCGCCATTGGTGCTTGAGATTTTGTTGCCTTTTCACTTCAAGAAACTCGGAAAATCTCGAGTCAAATTATCCCAAGAAACCAAGAATTCGGGTGAAACGCCATTCTCTGCGCATAAGTTCCTCGTCAAACATGCAGGCAAGAATGAGAACATAGAACAAACCCTAAAGAATCCCAGAGTGAGAGGAAGAAGAATTTCCAAGAAATAGAATTTCTTTTGAAGAAGAAGAAGAAGAAACAAAAACCAAAAAAAAAAAAAAAAAAGAAAACGACAAACTGGTTTGTTGTATTTTGAGGCGCGACAATTACAATGACCAATTCTTCGATGCGTAGAGATCGCGCTTTGTGTACAATTATAACAGCGTAGATCCGAACCTTTCGGCTCTCGCTGATCACAGTGGCACGCAGAGAGAGACAGACAACATAGAGGCTCGACGATTGTCTTTTTCCCTTTTATTTTTTTTTTTTTTTTAATATTTTTTTTCCCCTTTCCTCTTCTTTTGTGGGGTTTCAATCGAATGTCGCGACGGTGCAGGAGGGAGCTCTGAGGCTGCGGTATTGGTTGTCTCCACAAACGCGCGTGAGATGTCTTTGTTAAAAGTTGATTGGCGTGTCCTTGGGATTGGACACAGGACATGTTCGATTTTCTCAACGCCTCAACTGAAGGTACAGATAGATTCACTTAGTCGTTCAGATAAATCTCTACAACTGTCACATTCTGAGTTAGGCAAGCGAGCGTCATGGTCCAATGGTTCGGTGAAAGTGGACTTCAGCCACAAAGCCCGTCGTACAGGAATTTGGGCTTGTGGGCTTACTTTATGTCGGCCCAACAAAATCCATACGAACTTTGCTCCCCCACCCTTCTTTTAACTTGCTAGTGTTCGCAGAGCCATTATTTTTTTTTTTTTATCTAGAAGGCAGCCTATCAGTACCCATGTTTATATAGTTCAAAATTTTCCTCTTCTTATCGGATACAGCCATCATCACAGTAGACTCTAAAAAAAAATTGTGTAGTTAATGCAAAAGCGGATTTTTTTCCTTTTTTAATTTTTCTGTTTCAAAGAAAAATTTCAGAAATAATGAAAAGTAGTTTTCTGAATCCTTTACAAATTCAGAAAACTGGAAAACCCGGTTTTCTAAAAAAGCATTTATTCATTTTTATTTTTTTTTTTAGTAAACATGTCTTCCGCTCTTTTCTATTTACTACTAATATTTTCTGAAAAACTGGAAATTTCATTCAAGTAAAAACACATAGCATCATTAGCGTGTCTGTTCTATGCCAATCTATTTAGTGTCCCTTTTTTCTGGTATAAATATATCGTGCAAGAAAAAATTTAACTTTTAATTGTATGAATTCAGGCTTGACATTTTTTTTTTTTTTTTGGACCTTTAGATTGCCTCGAAACCGTTCGAGCAGGTATTAATTTTGTTGACTCTTGATACCTGTTTGTCGGCAGTGAACCTGGCGAATTCAATCTGCCTTAACACTGCTTGAAGACTATAGATGCAATAATTTATTACCTCGATTTTGTTGCCATTAGCTGCTTATAAAGACAGCGTGTGTGTCCCTTTATTTTTAAAATTTCAAAGTTAAATTTTTAAAAAATATAAAACTTATAAGAATAACAAAAACAACGCTCAGTGTATTTTTGGTCAAATAACTTCCCAATAAATAAATAAAAAGGAGAGTAGAATCTGTGTGTTCCTAGTTTTTGCCCCTGTCCTATTACAATTGTAGGCAGGCTCTTGGTCGCTGATCGTGTAGGGATCAACGATGGCAAGTTTTGTGTTGATACACGGAATTTGGAATTTGAAGGTCTGTTAACTAACCACAGAATATTCGAACATCAGGTTACTGTTCCCTTACCCAGCAAGTTTGCGACAACAATATACGGGGAAATTGCCCATCACAAATTACAATCAACGTCAACGAGTTGATCGCTCCAAGTGGAGAAATTCGATGAGTTGAAAGAATTGAAAGCACTCAAAGAACAAAAACCTGCATACTTAGCTATACAGGCAAGTAGACCGCATTGTAGGTTTAAGATCCAGTAAGGCATAAAAACTAACCCCAAAGAACAGAGAAATGATGAGCCTTGAAGCCCATTTATGTGTGTTGATTCTCTGCAGGCTGAGCTATGTTGTACAGCACCAGACCCAACACAAGAATGCCACTGCCCAACAGGAATAATGGGCTGAGACTTGAACCCTCAGGAAGGTATGGTAAAGGGAGGGATAGCACATAAATTGATATCGGCACTGCAATACAAATCACAACACACATTACCAATGAAGTTGTTTCATCATTATGTGAGCATGAACATGTGAAGAAGAGAGAGAACCTGACAACATCACGGTAAGAGAGGAAACCACTGCAGAAGAAATTTTCAATAAATGAAGGATTGATATATTGAAAGCCATATTCGTAGCTATATAAAGCAATGGAAGCAATGGGGCCCCTTCGCAACCTGCAGAGAATCAACATGTCAAGCAATCTAAATAACTACTTTAACATGGAGAAGCCCCGCCAGAAACACATCAAAAAAGTTTCCAATTCTTAGATAAGTGTGCAAACAACATGTGCATGTTTCTTTACATGTAAATGTTCTTCAGGCCTACACTATTAATTAGATCCTTATAGCCCTTTAAGAAATCTAGAAAACAAACAGAAGATAGTGAGAAGCAAAATATCTGCCAGCATATCCAACCAGAATGATAGAGCTTGCCTTGCACTTTGGCTCCAATATTTAGAAAGCAGTCAGCACCATTTTCCAGATAGGAAGGAAGTTGGGTAAATGGTATGCCTTTCAAGTTTGACAGCAAAGGTAGAAAGAGTAGCACGAAAAGAGCCTACAGAATATAAAACAAACGCAAGAAATTAAGCAGTGAACATAAATCTCAAACTAAAACAGCTATTCGGCCCATCAGCTATTTCACAATCAAATACATTGTCCATATAACCAAAATTTTCAACAAATTTTGCCATGCGATGACATTTAAGCTAGGCTAGTTCATGAAGGTCAGAATTTTAGTGCAGATATTAAGCAAGTTCAACATATGATGATCAAAATATAGAGTAATTAATGGCTGGCATTATTGGGCATTGGATTGATGCATCTGCATAGACCAACATAAAGGCTCACATTGGCCTGACCCCAGTCAGCTCTTTGCCCTTTTTCTCTCTCCTCTTCTGTCAGAAATTTGGTTGATCTCCCTTTTTACCTAATTCTGTCCCTTTTGCTTCCCTTTAATTATTCATCCATTTCCTTTGATGTATTTATCAGGTTTATTACCTCAGTTCCTCGAGTTACAAAGTATATATCAGTCCAAAAAACTAGATGCATAATTATTTCAAGAGTTTACCCAATACAAGGGACCCAAGTTCGACAATGGAAAAGGCATTGTCACATTTTCTGGGTACACGAAGCTATGTCAACACTCAGTTCCAGTATTCTCACCCAATCTTTTCCTTGGGAATGAAGAGTGATATAGATGAATTACCCAAGATAGGATAATTCCCTCCATGTTCCTCAATACTTCTCAACTTGTGAGTGAGCTTTCTTTACTGTTTTTTCTTTTGTTCTTTTTTTTTTTGGAAGGGGGGTTCAGATTAAGCCTTCTTTTCAACTAAACCCACAAAAAAGGTAACTCAAGACAATGGAAATAGCAAATGTGTACAAGGATTTAATGTGTTAAAACAAATCCATTGCCTTATCATTTGCCCAGACCAAAATGAATTGCAGTTATCGTTGGGTCCACTTGATTGGTGGCTTAACCTAGACCATACCACAGAAGTATGCGAATACTAGTGCAAATATGAAAGAGTTGACTGGGCAGAAATAGAGGAGGGCTCCTAGCTTCCTCACAGGTTAGACACTGCATTCTATCCATAAGGTTAGGCCAACAGAATTTTAGATCACTGCATTCTTACTCACGGGCTCCTAACACTTAGCCAAACCATCAATAAACTCTTAGAGTAAGCAATTTATCAATTACCTGAAATCCAGATCCAAAAGAATTGACGACAAATATGTCAAGAGACTTCCCCTGCATGCAAACAGGCTGACTGAGAACTTCCAGCAAAACAATAATCATTAGAATAACAAGTTTCAAAGGGAAATATGGCATACACTTAGGAGCTTTGCAGCATTTACAAATATCAATTCCTGTTAACACACAGAAATTTGAGGTTATTAATACTGCATATATAACATACTTAAAAAAAGTAACTTCTTTCTACATCCTTAACCTTTATTATAGATGCACCAGCTTGAAACGCACTTGACACTATCATCACCATAGGCCATATTAACTCAACTTTGGATAGCATCTGATTGGCATTAGATCCACTGCAGTTACATAACAAGCATATCACTTTCACAATCCTTCACTGCAGGCAGTAAGAATACATGTGTAAGGAGTATAATCAAGTCCAGCAGAGTGATAAAGAATTGCTCTTCCAATGCCAGATTTCTCATACTAGGACAGGCCAACATGGTATCACACACACAAAATCTATCATCTTACCCATGCTATTGTCTATTTTTCTTCTGGGAGAATATAAGCTCAAAAAAAGACTTGACCAAGAAAGGTGGAATAGGCTAAAACATGGCAAAGAGCAAAAGGAACCCCCAAGAGTTACAAGCTAGATATTTATTTTTTTATTTTTTTATTTTTTTTATTTTTTTATGACTGCCACTGAAGAAATATCAATGCCAGCCACAACACGGTCTTCTGTCAGGGAAAGGAAGACACAAAATTTGAATTCAAAGTTATTTCCAATGGATTTCATCATTGTCTTGGTTGCAAAAACACTAATTGATTCTAATGTGCCTCTAACTAATTGTGTATTTTGTCTACTTCCATTTGCCTTTTTAAACACAGAACTGATGGAATCAGAAAGCAGAATACTTACAACTTCCGTAATAAAGAACTTAAAAATAGCAGAAAGTAGCCAATAGAAGCCCCAAGAACTGCAGGTAAGATTCCATGATGCAGAAAGAATTAGACATTGAGAATAGTTGAGTAGGTGCCTCAGGAGAACTATTAGCTTTAACTTATTAAGGAAGGAATAGTTGGAGCTAGAATATTTAGAGTGTAATATGAGAGCACTGTACTCTATGAAGCACTGTACTCTATGAGACACTGTCAATTTTTGTACCACCAAAACTACCCGATGGAGAAACAAGAGATTATGGAGGTCCAAGAGACAAAATTCTGAATCAGTGTAAAGTCCACCCCCCCCCAAACAAAAAAAATTCCTATTAAGCTATAAACAAGCAACACAATAGGCACCAGTATACTTAAATTTTCTCCGACCTTCACCCAATGCTTGCACCAAACACATTTGCATCAGCAACAAGTCTAAAGGTTTCAACAAAATATTCAGGTTCTAATAATTGCTGGCAGTGCCTCTCATATAATTTTGATTAAAAGGACTTGAACATAGTCATAGACACAAAGAATGCATACAACACTAAAAATATACACAAAGAATTCATATCAAGCTGAAAATAAAACCAAAAGTATTTAATTTAAGAATGTTAGACCTACCCAGAAACAGCCACTACAACACCAGCAGCTACAAGTAAGCAGCCAATTACTTGGTTGAATGAGTAGGTTCGTCCCAATATAAGAGTAGAAAACATCAGCTGCCAAACCAAAAATGTCTGGAAGGAAAATGAATTGCTAATGAGCTATAGAATGCAGCAACATCAAAGGGATAAAACTATGTACTGTGTTTCCAGGCACAGGTGAATTGACAGCCTTACAAAATATAAATGCATGCAACTGGATAGAAATCATTGAATGTCCTTTCCTTCTATTATCAATCCCCCCAAAGTTCACACCTGGTTAGCACTTAGTAGAGAATACGTAGATTGGCTATGTTTGAAAAAAGTGCTTCCAATGTGATCAGCATCCCAATTGCTAACTTATCCCTTGCCTTTCCTAAGACCCCATTGACCATTTCAACATTGCTCCTCTCCCCAAAGAGCGAAAAACCATGACCGTTATGGCATATGGCTTAGAAGGTTAATAAGGAACAAGTTATCAATTCAGCATATGAGGCGGATTGTCAAAAAAATGTAGCATTCAGATTTATAAATTTAAAAAAAAAAAGATAAAAATAAAAATAAAAGAGGACAAAGATTTTAAAAAAGAAGGAACAAAAGTTACCTGACTCAGTATAGGAATCGCAGGTCCAGGAAGCATGGCTGTAAAAGGGGGGAAAATGACACAAAACAAGATAAAAAACAAATGTAAACACGACCCATGAACCCAAAGGATGAAATTATTGTGCAAGCATACACAAGCTATTATGTCGGAAACAATGCAGAAGGGTCACTCTAATCTCATCATAAGGCACCGTAATCATAATCAGATTAAAATGCATCCACATGTTATGCCCCATCACACATAAACATTTCATAAGCACAAGGAACAAAGTTGTTTTCTTTAGGTAAAACGCACAAGGAAGCCATTGCAACACCAACAAAAACAATATACCCAGCTCATTTTCCATTGTCAAGTGCCCAAAAATAAAAACTAAAAAAAAGAAATGAATAGTAGCACCAAAAAAAAAAATATATATATATATATATATATATATATATATATATTACCAGCGGAAGCCATTCCAGCGGCGACTCCAAGGGCTTCGAGAACACCAATAACCACAAACCGCGATTTAGGAAGCGTCAACATTTCACTAGTCACAATTCCTGCACGGTACCTCGCATACAATATCGAAAAGTAAATCACCACGTACCTGTGTTTCAAAATTACAGTTTCAATCATTGCAGGCCAAAATTAAATAATAATAAAAAAATCGCAATTTCGAAAATGAGAGTTTGAGAAATAGAAAAGGTACCCGAACGTGGTGAATTGGGCTAAGAAGAACGGGTAGTGTTTCATGGGGACGAGAGCAAGCTTGTAGAGCACGCGATTGGCGACGGCTAATGTAACGGTGATTGCGGAGCTGACGAGGATCACTCTGGTGTTACTAGGGGACGCGATGGAAGTTTCTGGGCTTTCGGAGGCGGCGCGAACGGTGAAATTGGGGGCTTTTGGCGCGTCGCCTCGTCGAATGCGAGTGCTGAGGCGGGAGAGTTTTGGATACTTGCTACGTAATGGTGATTTTGAAGGAAAGCGGCGGAGACGAAGGGCAGGGCTCTGAGCGACGGGCATTGTTCCATTGACGTTGTAGCCATGGAGGATAGGGACATGAGAGAGAACGGACACGAACGACGCCGTCTGACAGAATCCCATGATTTCAAGGAGAGATCTGGCGGGGAGTCCGGAGATTTGAGAGGAAGAGCCGGCCGAGAAGAAGGGGTTGGGGGGGGGGGATGAGGTCAACGCATCGAATTTTGACTATTTTGGTCTGTTTGGTTGCTCCACCCACCGTGTCGGTGCAGCCGAACAAGCGAGGAGAATTATGCTAACGTAGCATTGTTTCCATGGGAGGTCATTTTGGAGGAAATACAAAATCGATGGTCAGGAGCTTATCCACACGTTGCACAACTTTCTAATAACATAAACAAAATCTTAATCTTAAATTAAACTTTGGTTAATAAATTATATTTGCCGATGCATGCATATTATGAGCAAAGCTTTGCTTTGACGAGGAGCGCTGGTTAAGAGGAAGACGAGTCGAAATTATATCTAATTAAGTTTGTATGGGAAAAGGTTTCGTTGTCAAATTTATACTCACCTTTTTATTATGCCATAGGCCCCAAAACAAATCTTATCCTTCACAAGAAGCATTTTTCTATTACACAAGTTTAGTTTTCCTCCTTGGGGTCAGAGAAAGGGAAGAACGATCACATTCTGAAGCTGGAAGAATAGAATTTACTGCGGAGGGGCAGAGAGGAGGGGAGGAGGGAACAAGGTAAAAAGCAGAGACTGGCAAATTTTCAAACCGCCGAAGGCATTTCCATAGCCAATATAGGACTGTACAGTATACAAACATTTAGAGACTCAAATATCCCATAGCCATCCCTCCTTTCTCATGATGGCCTGTGATATGTGAACTTATATTATCTACATGACTAGTATACAGCTCAATGGAAATACTAGCCAAATCCAAACCCTTCATTGCCTTCATGAATGGCAAGCAATAATCTATCCTCTAGGTGTTCCTTTGAAGGATACTCTGGTAAATCCAACTGATTGAAGCTGCGGAAATAAGTTGAGTGAAAGTTAGCTTTACAGAATTCCAACATAATCACAAAACTGTGGGAAACGGCGACCCATTTAATTTAATGAGACCTAAAAATTAAAAAAGAGGCAAGTTATTAGAGCAGAAGAAAACCAGGTATGAGCAGAAGGCAAATGATCGGGGCTCCCATAGGCCTTGTGTATCTGAAACTTCTGGGAACCTGAGATTCCTTGGAGTGCACTAAAACCTTCTAAAGGCACCTGCAAGCATTAGAGAACACTCCACATTCATGATTTGATTAGAAAGTTGGAATAAATGACCAACTGTTTGCACCAGGGTAGTTAATAAACAGCATTAAGATGAGCATACTCCCCCAAAAAGCATCAGTTTCCAAGACAGATCAACAATGTAGCATACGTTACAAGAATTCCAAACCCAATAAAATCAGTTCTCAAGCAATCAAACCAAGAAACAAAAGACACAGTAAAGGGCAGGGAAATTGCTCAGAATCTTTCAATCAATGAACAGAAACATAAGCCACCATTTTTGTGATTGATAATTGTTTATATCCATTTGGTTTTGCTTTTTCATCAACATTTTGTTGCTTTGTCGGTTACTTTTCCCTTCATTTTATCTGTTGTCTTGTGCACGCGTCTCAGATTAGATGCAATTATGCAAACCTACCAATGGAAAATAAAAAAACGAAAATCCAAAAAAATAAAATAAAATAGAAAAACCAAAACAGCATTGGAAAAACAACTATAAGAAGTACAAATTTCAAGAATCCATATAAAATATACCTTGGAGGTGCCTGTCACAAACTGCAGAAGACGGGCCTTGTCCTCCTTGCTGAACCCTTGAACAACCTCCCAAAACCACTGCATGACAGGGGAAGCAGCACTATAACCCGAATACTCGGTGTTGGCCCTCAAATCATCCACTGGAAGACATTGATAAACAACAATTCTTTAATGCCTCGTTTATATATTGGAAAGCTTTTGTGTTGGCCTAACTTGGGAAGAGAGGAGGGTAAGAAGAGGGGATATTATGCACACAAAGTCATTAACATAAACTCACAATCAACATCTGGGAGCCCGCTTATCAATAATTCAAATTCCTTGTCGTTGAAAATGGATATCAATTCCTTGGGAATAAGTTCAGTGAATCCTTCCAAAAAGGCATTTATTTGAGGACGAATTGCAGTAGTCAACCGATGCTCAGCAACCAAATCGACATATTGGTACTTATTCTCCTCAGTGACTTTCATATTACGTCCGCCAGGAATCAGTTCATAGTCAGTTACCTGCAACATATTTGATCGAAACTGGGTTATACAAGTGACCTTCTAACAACATGGATTATAAAAGTGACCTTCTAACAAAACTCAAATTACATAGGTATCAGGAAAACCATTACTTCAGTCCTTTCATAGAGTATAAGCTTCTCCTCATCGGCATCAATACTGAAGGTAAGGTCCAAAACGTCACTTATATCATTCTGGCAAAGAAAAGGTATAGCAAGTAAGAGACTGGGACAGAACATGAGAGATAGAGAGAGAGAGGGAGAGAGAGAGAGATGAAAAATAACACAGAGGTACCTCAAGCATCCATTTCAAATTTTTGAAGTAATCAAGAGAGAGAGAGAGAGAGAAAGAGAGAGAGAGAGTTCAAAAGAGTGACTTGGAGGTACCTCAAGCATCCATTTCAAGTTTTTGAAGTAATCAGGATCAATAGCCTCGATGTCATGATACGTAACTTTAACTCCTAAAATATGCTTGTAAAAAGATCGAGTAAAATGGACATCCAAGAGTTGCCCATCCAAGAGAGCTTTTCCAACCTGAAAAATATAGTTAAGAATCAAGCAAGAAACCTAGCCAACATTTAATCCAACAAGAAGGCCTGATATTAAACCCCCACGAGAAAATAATATGAGAGAGAGCGAGAGCATATCAAATAATACTCACAACTCTGCCAACAAACTTGAAGTACGAAAGATGTTCTGTTTGGTAAACAGAGTTGGGATTAGGTTGAAATGTTGATTCATTCCCCACAGTCGTGAAAAGTAGTGCTCCCTTGTCAAAAATAACTCTGGACAACAACTGATACCATTCCCTTGTGAGTCCACCAGCATCTATACCTTCTTCTCCTTGAAAGTGAACAGTTAAACGTCCTTTCAATTCCTGAGTTGAACGCATGCGAAGTTGGTTATATGAATCTTCTAGTATGTAGGCTCGTCTAACAGAAATTCTCAAAGGACTCTGATGATGATCATGCTGATGCTTGATTTTTGATCTAAAGTGGGCACGTTTGTTATCAAAATCAACAAAGCGTGGTACTTTCAGCATAAGCGAGAAAGACTTCTCAAGCAACCCAGGATTCTGACGGATGAAAGCATTAAGCAGCTTCCTGTGTTTCTCTGAAAACTTCACAAAAGCGATGTGTTTCTCATCAGCCTTGAGGACAGGACTTGAGGTTTTCTGCTGTGCAGTAGAGGTGCTTCCTTCTTCAACTTCAGGTACTGTGTTAGTATAATCATGACTGGAACCTGCCTGTGCAGGATGTATCTTCTCACACATCACAAAGAAGGATTCAATATATGGCAAAATGTTCTGAGAGCCCACAGGAAGTGGAGGTATTAGTCCGGATGGTTTAGATGTGGAAGCTCTAGAGAAAAGCAGCACATCAGGCGCAGTATCTGAATAGCTCTCTATTTTGCTTATGCAGGTGCTAAGTTCCAGCCACAAAGGCTCTAAATCTGCATTGATGCCAGATACCAGAGAAACAGCAGCACTATGCTCCTTTGCTGGAAGACTTTGCTGGTCCTTCTCTTTCTCAACCAGTGATGTGAGAAGAGAACTTAATGCCTGCAAAACCCTTAAGATTGCAGCTCCATCAGAGGATGCTGTGCTAAAGAGTGCTTTCACATCTTCTCCAAGTATGTGCAGCTCTTGCATAGCAGATTTAGTCAAGTTTTGCACAGCATCTGCTAGCTCATTAATAAACAGTTGACAATGGATGGGAGCAATAGTCACCAACTTCTTCATTACCTCCACCACAAGAGCATAAGCATTATCTGAGAGCCTGGGAGCAGAAAACAATAATCTCAGAACAAGCTTTCAAGTAAAAGACCATTAAAATTCAAAAATGATCACATTACTATTAGCAGATGATAACAAATTGTTTAGAAAGTACTTAGGAGGTAAAAGTCCTCCTGGCTCAAGAGAAATTCTTGCATCATGAATACCTATCTTGCCAACCGTATGCAAAGTTCTCCATAAAACAAGCAAAGGCTTCACATAGAACAAGAAAACGGCGGTCCAACCATGACAGATGGTATGCATAAAGATGGAAATATTGCTAAACACCTAGTAATATCAAATTAGCACATGAAACAGGACATAAAAAAAATGTTAAATTTCATGGTTGTAGGTCTGAGGTTTAATCATACCCTTCCCGAGCAAGCAATGAACAGAGAAGCCGAAGTTCTGCTTCCGGCAGATTAAGGAGCATACTTTGAGCAACATCTTCATTAATTGCACCAGAAGCTGTCATTTGGGATGAATCAAAAGCAGTGGATGACGAACCAGCATTTCCTGAAAAAACAGCACCAGCTTCCCCACTAATCTCAGCATTTGAGATGGACATTTGAGGAGCAGTTATAGCAGTTGGTGATTTTTCTGTCGTGCTTGACTTTTTTTCCGCATTGTCAATGATAACCTCCAACAAATTCAGAAGCTGCAAAAGGAACTAAAGTAAGTATCACACCATCCCCATGGACACGCTGAATATAATTAACTAACAAAAGCATCATCATGTGCAACCATTACCTGTTCGAGATGTGCTATGCTCCTCAAATAAAGAGGTTTGTTCAAGAGGCTCAAAAGCAGGGCAATTGATATATATCCCTCTTTATGCAGCTGTCCTTCAATTTCATTCTCCTCAATAACCATTGCAGCTTTGCCAGTCCCTTGATCGGAGTATGCCGATTGTGCAGGAAGTGGCAACCTAAACTGAAGCAAAATTTTTGCTACAATGGGATGATTCCGTGCCAAGTAAGTCAGGGTCTCAAGAATCCGCCTAGACACCAGGGGTGGAACCCCTGTAAAGTAAACCACATTACATAAGCCACCAACTCCTATTACCACTGCTACAAGATTTAAGATCAAACTCTGAAATAAATTTAAATAATTTCAGTTTAGGGCATAACATTGAAGCCAGAACAATTGTGGCCCAACAATATTTGATTTAAGTAAAAGATAAAAAGATACTGCAAAGATTCCAACACTAAATCATCTTCATGGATTTCATGAGTAGTATGATTTGGACAAGATACTGTTTGATTTTCACTTAGAATCAGTAAATTGCTAGAACCCCTTCATATATCAATCATGTTTGTTGGTAACCAGATTCTTCCAAGTTCCAGAATTCATGTCAAACATACCCAACTCAGAAGGGATTTAGAGATCACAGTCCTCTGTTGTCAGACTAGCAACTAATGAATCACCTGACACAAAGATAAATCAAATAAAATATTTTACCATCAAAGGATTGTGGACGAGAGTACATCACATTTCCTTGACACGCATAAAGCCGATATGATGGCTCAGAAGCATCCAGATAATTAAAAGGCCTTCTTGAGTCAAGCATCAGCATGTCCATCATTATTTTTACCAGAGAACTTCTGGTTTCACCATGAGCACACAAATTCAGGAGGAGTCTTTGAAACGATCCCCTATACAGTGGCTGAAAGATATAAATCAACACATTGATTAGATGAAAAGTAACACATATCAATAGAGCACTGGGGTAACTAAATATGTACCTGAACAATGCGAAACACCCGAATCATTGCTTGCAGAGATTCAGTCTCAACTAAAGGAGCTCCATCAGCTTCAACAAGCATAGCAGTAACAGACCTCCGTGAGGCAAGACCAGCTCTCTCCAAACTGAATAAATTGCCATCACCCCGACGAGAGGACTCACCCCGGCGACTTCTAGGGTACCTACCAAAGAGTGCACGATTATGATAGCGATGTGCAAATCTTTCCCGCAACATATTGGCCTCTGCAACTAGAGCAGGAGTGAGATTGGCAAGAATGGCATCGGATGAAGTGAGGAGGACCTGAAGATGCAATAATTAATTGTCTTAAAATCAAACACATTTGTGTTCAAGCAAGCATTGCACAAGAAAGAATCTACCTCTTCACGCAGATCTGAAGGAAATGTTGCAATGATGGAGACTGTATCCATTTCCACAGGCTGGCCTTCAAGTTCATGAGATTGTTGAAGCCTTTGCGCTTGTTGCTGTGCCAAAACTTCTGCTCGGATATCTGGAGGAAGTGCTGCAAGAAACTCAGGGTCAATATCTCCCATATTTTGTGGTTCAGAATTTGAAGGTTGGGCCACTTGACCCTGCTGAGCAGAGAGAACTTCAGCACGAAGTTCCTCAGGAAGGGCATCCAAGAATGTAGGATCAATTGACCCAGAATTGGTATTACCACCAATTTGCTGCTCCACAGCCGGACCATCCTCTGCTTCCCGGCTAGAATTTTCAGAAACTTCAGTGACGCTATGAAGGGATGCATCCCGTCCACTTACAGAAGTAGAATTCCCAAAAGACACATTCATTCTTCTTGTCCTTGTTGCTTGTGGATCCAAAGGCATCCTATCAGCTGAACCTTGCCTCTCCCCACCATCATCATGCCCATCAGCACTTCCAATTTCTACATCCAGGCTCCGAAGGCTTTCCCCTAATGTTGCACCACTTCCACTGCTTTCTTGGCTCACTGCTTCAACATCACGGACAGCCAAGTCATTCTGTTCAAACGGCATTTCAACAGAATGAGAGTGAGAATCACCAGCCACTGGTCTGCTATCAGTGTTGCCAGAAGCATCAGTTGCCACGGTAGGAGGAATATTGTTGCTCCCATGATTCACATTGTTTTCAAGATGAACATCAACCTGTGCAACAGCTTTCGGTTCCTGTAACTGACTAACTTCACCATTATTTTTAGGTTCCACTGCTGATTTGTTCTGATCAGAAGATTTATTGGATGTTGGCCGCCTCAACTGAGAAACAAGTAACTCCTCCAGCCCTTGGGGTAAAGATGCATTAGATCCACCACTTTGATGGTTATCATCAATCCACAAATTCAGACGGTGCCCATTGCGCCCATTTCTAAGTGACCGAAAAATAGTATCCAACTCTGATGAGGTGTTCTCCAAATTCCTATCTGAAAAGACCATATGGTAAAAAAATTCCAAACACAAAAATTAAGAGCAAATTTTACTCATATCAATACAGAGTCCAACTATAAGTAAAAGGACACCAGTTACATGCAAGAGAATTTAAACAAATGCAGTATAAAAATTGCAGAGCATGTATCAGTAGAAGAGCTCACCTGATTGTCTTAGAGGGGCTGCATGCTGTGAAGAAGGTCCTACCAAAAGAGGGTGGTGAGGGGAGGCAGTAGCATCCCCACTCCTGCCAAGAAGATTGTAGATTGATGTAGTTCGTCCATGGTGTCTAGAACCAAAAACTTCAACTGGCATTAAGTGAAGAGTTTCACTAGGGAAACCATGGTCTCTACCAAAAACCTCTATATGTTCAAAAACATTGATCCCATTGATTCCCTCCTCCAGCCTAAAAATCACTCCATCCTCATCTTCCTCGTCATCTTCATCATCTTCCTCCGGTACTTCCTCTTCAAACTCATCATCCTCAATATCATGATCATCTTGATCTGTGTCAGGATGTGGTAAGTGATGGACTACATCCTCTATCAGCTCATTGTGCCCCTCATCATCGTCTTCATCATCATCATCATCATCTACTTCATCCCCATCATCCCCAGACATCTCTTCATCTTCATCATCCTCTTCATCAACAGTTCCTTGTTCATGAGGCTGTATTTCAAATCGTATACCAACAGTATCCATGCCATTGTCAACACCTCTCATATCCCCCGGAGTTTCCTGCATATGGTCGTCCTCAGTAGTGGGGACAAAACCTCCAGCAAGATCCTGGTCATGCTCCATATCTTCTGTAAGAGCTTCAGATTGACCACAGCTTTGGACTGCATTAAATGATTCAGATTGACCACAGCTTTGGACTGCATTAAATGATTCAGAAAGGCCGGCTGACACTAAATTGTGATTGGATTGGGATGCCATTTCTGACTGGGATATGTCAACATTCCCTACTTCTCCAGATTGACTCTGAGCAGAGGGTTTTGTCAAATTCTCACTCTTCCCTGCACTAGAATCAGCGGAGTTAACGTGCTCCTTGGTCACCAACTCAAGAGCTTTAATGAGCCCAGTTACAACTTTTGGTGAGTCTACACTGTCCAGATCCAACACTTCAAGAGTTTGTGTCAAGGATTTAACCAAACCAACTTCTATGAAAGTGGCTGAAGCTTCTGGGGAGATATATGAACCAGTAGGCAGACGACCAGTAAGAACATCATTAAGCAGATCAACATATGCTTGTATATCATTGGCTGGTGGCCTAAAACCATGACAAGGATCAACAAAGTCACTGAAAATACAACTGATCTCTGTGAATACTCTCTTTCTTGCCTCAGCTGAACGGACACAACATGCCACCAAACATTGATTAGCCCTACTTGCCAGTCTATGCCTCCAGTCACCCTCCACTTTCCTTTCCTTTTTCAAATTCTGTGTAGATGGAATAAACCAATGAAGAATATGGTGAAATATTCCTCCAGTGCACAATCCATTAGGACGACCCCTGCAGCTGCTGAGTTCAGCATCTCTTCTAAGCAGCACCTGAACAGATGAAGAATACATTAACAGAATCTCTGTCAGAAGCTTCAGGACAAACACAACCTTTGCAAGGCAAGCAGAAACATCTTGAGCACTGGTTCTAGTTTCCTCAGACACAGCAGCAATGGCTTTTCCTTTTCCCTTGACAGCAGCAACATCGATGTCCATATCACTTGATGATGGCCTGTCGTCTAGCAAATCTGTTGCTGCTTCTTCTTTCGTAGGAGGTATAAAACTGCTGATGGAATCCAAAAGCAACTCAATTACATTTATAAAGCTCTGGGAAGATTTCCGGTGAGCTTTAGCATTCTTGAAACTGGAATCTTTGACATGTCCACTCCCAGGTGATGTGTTCACATTGCCCAAAGCGACCTTCCCATCAGTAGCACACAATTTGTCCTTTTCTGATGTTTTCTCCTTCTCTTTTTCTTTCTCTTTGGTTTTATCTTTCTCACGATCTTTAAGCAACATGATGTAAGGCCTTTCACCTACCATCTCAACTTGGCAAACTGACTGTGCAGCATGCATAAAAATCACAGGATCCCTCGAGATGACAGAACTCAAATTTAGAAGAAAACTGCGTGGTGTGACTCTTCCATTTGAATGTCTATTAGCAGCAGCTACAAGGCTATGCTTTATTTCTGATTCCATTGCTTGCTGCAGAGTTTGGGGATCTTCAAGGACATGACGGATAATAGTAGCAGCAAGAGTGTCAAATCCTGGAAATAGACTACTGGTTGGCATAGATAGGAGCAAACTTACACCTTCAGCTTCAAGAAAACAGACAGCAACAGAGTGAATTCTGGTGAGAGTGGAACACAGCTGCAGAACAGCATGCATAGTTTCTGATGGAAGTTGATTCCTGATACAATTGCAAGCTATCTGAATAAGTCTCTTCTGCTCATTTACATCCACATATTTTATAGGTGGCCCCAGTGCAGATTGCACTCTATTATGCTTATCCTCATCGATAGTAACTCCACTTTGATGACTGCTGTTTTCATCTGTTTTCAACTGCTCTAAAATTTCTGAGTTAATTTTTTTATCAGCCTGCAGGAGCCGATCAATAGCAAGAAAAGCTGTTATTACCCATTTTGGAACTTCTTGTTTTTTTTCTCTCACAGTCAAACCAGAATCCCATTGTGAAAGCAAATCTGACACAATCTTAACAAGACCATTCTTGGAGGCAATTTCTCGTGCCACCACATCCTCATGGAAAATCAAAGCAAGAACATGAAAAAGGGCAAATAACATGGTATTATTCCTGCTATCAGAAATGGAACCTCGATCTTTCACTTGGTCAAGAATAAAATAGATGATGCTAAACCTATATTGACCATCATTTTGTGAGCATATCAACACAAGAAGATCGCGAACTGGAAAAGCCAGAGCTTCTTTCAGTTGTAGAAGTTTTGCACATGTTGATAACAACTCCTCAACTGGTGGAAGTTGGATCATCTCAACTTCAACCTGCTGAGAATTTGCAGTTGCAGCTTCTTCCTTTCCTTCTGTTTCTGAATTTCCTAGGGAGAGGGCAAGAGCACGAGCAAGTTCATCATCTTCTGGGGCTTCCTCAGGATGAGAGAATAACCACTCCATTGCCAACTCCACACTATTTGAGCCAACTTGCCTCAGAGCTTCTTCTGCCCTAGGCCTGGAAAAACCCATCTCTATGATTGTGGAAATAGCTGTTTCATTTGGAGGAGAGCCAAAAATACGAGCGCTGGTGCTATTATTCACATTCTTCACTTCAACTCCCGAATAGATGTGTTTAATAACAGAAATCACTGCAATAATAAAATCATTACTGCTATCAGTGAACTGCGGATGTGTCCAGACAGGAAGCACTGCCTTAAGCACCATGGACTGAAGCACCTTAACAAATGTCTCTGCATCACCTGGGAAGAGTATACTTCCATTTACCAGAGGGTGAACAAGCAAGTTCTTTGTGAATGGAGATAGAATAAATGAAGATGTCACCAGATGGTCCATCAGTTTACCATATCTGGCCAAGGGACCATAAATCCAAGGATGATCTGCATCCTCCTTACTATCCTGTTTCACATTTCCATCGTCAGTCTCCATGGGGGAAGGAGGGGCCCTGTTAACAGCAAAAAGCAACTGACTGGTAGCTTCAAATGTGGTCAAAACTGAATGGATAACACCATGCCCATACAAACAATTTAACAGTATTGGATTGCAGGAATCTGGCCTCTCCATTAGAATGCCATCAATGAAATCAATGACCCTGCCAAAATAACGGCACTTTGTTGATATAGATATCTCTGATCCAGAAGGACTTTCATGACCACCAAAATTCATGTGATCAAGAGCAATGGAAGCAATAGTACTTGCCACCGCTCTAGAAGATGGGGAGACATTTACAGTATCATCACGTCGACGAGAGGGCAGTGGCATTGCCTTTCCCAATTCTTGAAACAAATGCATAATGTGAAAAGATAGCGACCTCACCACATCACAGCAAGATCTATAATAGGATCTTTGCTTGTCAAATTCCATTCTAGTTATACCATCAGAATTATCTGAAGTTTCAGAATGATGGGGTTGATGCATGGGTCCCAACCTGTTGGAATGACCATCAGTGCTCAACCCTTGTTGAAGTCCACTAGCCCGTCCAATATCACGGTACAGGCTTATAAGGTCCAAAAACTGTGATTCGATGCTCCATTCTGATGTCCTCCTCCTCAAAAATGGATCAAGAAACTGCCTAAAGGAGTCAAATCGTTGCTCTTCAGATTCATTTGTATTCAATTCCAACTGCTGTGACTCTCTGGCAGAACCAGAACCTGCATCATCACTTCCAACCTTGGCATCTAAAACCAAAGCAATCTGCCATAGTACTTCCTGGTGCAAATGTCCGACATCCTCCAGAACATCTTTACTACCGTTTCCAAACTCTGCAAGCAGTGCGGTGACCCACCGATTGTCTTTTGAGGCAGCAAGAAACAGAAGGAACTCAACAAGAAAAAGTGATGAAAAGATTTCATCATCTGGCATTGCCTTAGGATCCAGTAAAAAAGATCCTGAAGCCCTGTTAAATCCAGCCAAAGCCTTTTTTAGATGATCCCGAAGAGAGACACAGAATGTATGTGCCAGAGGTCCAGCGTGATGTTGAGTAAAGCCCTTAAAAACCATGGTACTATGTAAGGCAATGGACATCCCTTCAGATGACTGGACGACACTAGGCTGCAATAAAAGCTTCAGGAGCGCCTCAATTCCTGACTTTTCCACAAATAACCGACATGTTTCAGAATTTTCCATGGTTCTGTGAAGCAGAACCATCAAATGAAAGACGCAAAGCTGAATAAACTGCTCATTACTGACAGCTTCAGTACCTGGCTCAACTGCAGTATCTAAAGAACAATGTCCCTCACTTTCTTTTTCTTCAGAATCTGTTTCCATTGCAGCACTCCCACTAGCTTTCCCAGCTGACCCTACAAAGTTATTATCCCCAATGGAAGCAATTTTGTGAATTATTTCTATAATGATATCAACACCAGTTCCTCTAAGAGAAGATACATGCCGCAAAAGCTCTTCCACAGCATTTGCCAAGGGGACAATGGCATCATTCATCACTAACACATATTTCCTTTTGGTGAAGGTGTCAACCAAAAACCGTAAAGCTGAAGCTTCTTTAACAGCTTCCAAGCCTTTGGCATTAAGACATATGGCACCAAGGCCATTTGGAACACATGTAATGGCTTTAGAAGAAGGAAGTATTCCAGCTATCACTGAGGATAAGAATGCTTTTGGAAGACCCAGTTCATGCAAAGCAGAAAAACAAGTAGGGTCCTTGTGAATAATTTCACTCATAACTGTCACAGCTGAGTAATAAATGTCACCTCCAAATTTATCTGCATTTTCATATATTAGTGACAAAGTAGAAGGTAAAGAACTGTCATGGGAATTTAGAGATCTGGTATTGTTCGCAGGGGCATATGTAGCAGACCCAAGTGCCTTCAGAAGAACCTTGATGAGCCTTTTCTGAGAGTAGACATAATCGTCACTGCATCTTGAGGACTCTCCAATCACCATTGAATTGTTGTTCACCCTAGGAAAGCCAACCATCCTATGTACTTCTGTCTGTAACCTCTGAGCCAAAAGCTCTACACCACCCAATTCCCTTAGAAGAGAAACAGCTGAACTACTGTAATCCATGAGCTTTTGCAAGGATTTTACGGCCAAATGAACGAGGTGAATGTGATTAAAATCAGAATCCTCCAAAAGAGGCAAAAATGTCGGAACCATTCCTGATCCTCTAACATTATTCCCAGAGGCTGAGGATGAAACAATGTGAAGCAAATAGAACTGAAGAAGTGCTTCAACAAAGGCAAGAGATGAAGGATCACTGGAGTTTTTCAGGGACAAAACAGCCCTCTGAAGCACATTCAGGAGAATCATTCGGTTTCCCACAGCAAAACTGATACTTGATCCACTCAAAATTCGGGCCCGCTCATGAGATGCTGAATAAGCAGCCAACTGAGCTCCTAAGGCAAGCATTGCAAGGGTTCTAATGGTTCCAGGCACACTTTCTTCTGACCGTACAATCCTAATTAACTCATTTGTATACTCTGGCTCATTAGCGAAAAAGGATGTCAGTTCTTCACTAGCATCACTAGACTGAACAAGCACAATGAATGCAAGCAGGCAAATCCTGCTGTACAGCCTGCATACTCTTGGAGAACAAAAGGCTCGAGCATATCTGATTCTGGTCAGCAATGAAAACCGAAGTTCAGGAGGCACACAGTACTGCTGAATACATTCCTTCATCAATAGCATATCATCTTCTTTCCGTAGGTGCAGATCTGGTATGTTTATGACCCGCAAACTAGTGGAATTCACATTCCCAGTTTGTCCCCTAGTGCTTTGGTCATTGAGACTATGCAATTCAAAATAAAGGGCTGAACCAATTCGATATTGAGACTTGTCATGACTACTATCTACATCAGGTGGGAACAAACGCAGCCCCTCCTCTTGGGTTCTCTCATTAGCTATAACAGATGAGTACAAGCCCAAGCCCTCCTCCTTGCTTCCCCATCCCTGTGCTAGGGACAGGAGACAGCTGTTCACAGACCCACATCCAATCAACTTCCCACTGCCATGCAGCTTAGAGGGGTTGATCTTAACAAGTGCCGAAAGGGTCTCCAGTGTAGCTATAAGAACCTCAGCATCAGTGGATGCTAGCAGAAGCTTGAAATGCTGGGAAGTGACCAATGAAAGCATGTTAGTGGAAACAAGGTAGCAGGCTTCAGAAGGCATATGTGTTAAAATAACGTAAAACAGTCCCACAATCACCTATAAAATGCTACATTTAATTTCAACCTTCAGAAGTATACCTCTAAGCCATCAAATGAACTCTTGTTATGACAATTCTCTAAAATTGTTTGCATAACTCGTAAAATTTGTAGAACTGCATGCTTTGGGAATGGAGTGTCATCTTCAGATATATTATCTGACAAAAGAAGGTCATTCCTACTAGATAAATATGTCCTGAAGTATGTATCAAAGTGCTGAAAAAGCAGCCTCCAGTGATGAAATTTCCCCTGAAATTAGAAAAGTATATAAGAGATGGCAGTTGAAAAAGAATAAAATGAAGACATCAAGAAGCAAAGCATGCTTTACCTTGCCATACTCCCAACGAAAGCCAGAAAGGGGAATTGCTATATCTTGCAATGGACTCTGGATCACCTTGTCAGTGAATGCCTTAATTTTAGGAGGCTGTAAGTAAAAGTATATGTCAGAATGGTCTGAGGAAAGATATCAAAGGGTTGACTAACAGCAGATGCTTTGACAGATGTGCACTCCAATAGCCAAACAATACTCATAAACAGAAACAAATGCATAAGCAGATGGGTGAAGGGAGAAAGAGAGAGATCAAAGGAGATAGAGAGGGACAGAGTGAGGGATGGAGGCAGAGACAGAGAGAGAGAATTCCAGATTTAGAGGGACAACCCAAGCCCCAGTAAAATAGGAAACAAAAAAGGAAAAATTAAATCGTGCACCTCATATTTAAGGTCTGGTAACAAGCCACACCCCCTATTATTAAATGCAAAAAGTCGCACCCTGGCATTTGGTCCCAATAACAAAAAGCACCCTCCGTCAAGTGTCCATTAAAGAATGTTTAATAATTGCAAAAATGCCATTATAATTCTCATGAACTGACCAAAATGCCCTTAGTGCACCCAAAAGAAAACCTATTGAAGTTTTGGAACAATAGACCATTAGGCACTAAGAATTGAAGAAAAAAATTCCACAAAATGATGTTTTGTTGATTGAGACATAAAAAAAAAGAGAAAAGAAAAGGAAAAGGAAAGTATAAGGGAGCTAGAATCAGAAACTTACCAAAAAATTCCACAAAATAAAGTAATATACAAACCAAAAATTGAAAATTAGAGGAACTAGAATCAAAAATTTTATACACTTGTTCTCCATGGTGCTTCATGCCCACTAAGGTGTCTAGGATTTTTGTGAATAGAAGAAAGAAACAAAATAAGAAAAGTATTTAATTTGTCTTTGATATATAACAAGGGGTAAAGATATCTTTTCATAATTCCCGTTACTGTTGACTGACCCCAGTTAGTCAAAGCATGCAGCTTCTTACTCATGAAAATAGGGGGTGTGGCCTACTACCAAACCTTATATACAAGGTGCGCCATGCCATTTTCCCAACAAAAAAATTGATAAAATCACATGCTTCATATATATTAAGCACATAATGAAGAATGTAAATACTCTAGGGCTGAAAATCTGCATGATCAACCCCATTCAGCACAGTATGGTCTCCACCCTGGACCACTTTATCAAATAGCATGCAAGGAATTGACAGTAACCTAGGTGTGCAAAGGAGATGCTGAGATTATAAGAATAGTCCTATAAATCTACAAGGCCAAACCAATATGCAAAGTGCATTTTCAGAACATACAGGAGACGATTTGTCCCTATTATGGTGTATTTATGCCATTGTTGACCAATTATTATGTCATTTACTCATGATGGTGCTATGTTGTACATTGCTTGAGCCTTAATAGCCCAATGCACTCATCAAAAAGTAGCCAAAACAGGCTTCTGATGATGACTACCAATAAAGCTGAAACAGATTTCTGATGATGCCTACCAATCACTTAATGATAAATAATAGGAACCAATAGTCCAGAACAAAAGAGTTTTGTATTATAAATCAAAAGAAATAAACCATCACTCTCAGAGAGCAGGGAAATTTAGTGGAACGCTAGATTGTGAAATGCAGTCTAATTTTAAAGAAAATAAACATTGGCATTATAGACAGCTGGGTCCATTCAAAAGTCAACCATGAGGTGGACAAAATATATTGGAAACTTCAGGCAAGTCTTGAATTACTGGCATAGCACCAAGTTTCACAGCCTCAATGGTAAGATTTAGACATTATATAAAAAATAAAAATAAAAATACCGTATGCTCACCATTGACATAAGGAATGCACTGCCAAAAGGCAGTCATATATTATCAGCAACAAAAAAGCACCAGATAGCAAAACATACAATGAGGAATAAGCAAAAGTAAAATATTCAATCCATCAAGTGCTAATCTAACAGCACATATTGAAGCAGACAAAAGCATAGCATCGACAAAAGAAAGAAAACAATGTATTGATGCAAATCATCTTAATGCATGTTCCAAAAGCCAGAAATAGAATGAATAATCCAAAATGATCTTTTTTTTTTTTTTTCAAAAGAATGCTTAGTGATGAAAGATGTAAAGATGCTTAGTGAAAGATGAATATCCCTGGACACGCCTCATGTCCTACAATAAACAAGAATGATCCAGGTAAGGTCACCACGGAAGAAGTTCAAAAATGCACACAAGTGCCATGGCTTACCCAAAATTTCATGCCCGACCCCTAGATGCTGAACAAATTGAATGAAAAGAAATACAGAATATTAGTTCATTGAGTATAAAAAATTTTAGCATCAAAATAGCTAAACGTCTCATCTCTCAAGGTAAAATATAATTTCTACTCCTAATATTCACTCTAAAGTCTAAGCAGGACACATTTACCCAGACTATCTAATGACTATTGAGGCAAAAAGCTCCTCCCAAGCCTTCAGTAACTGTCCAAGTATACAGCATACTATGCTTTGCTGTCAGGATTTATGGCACTATGGTGTTCTCAAAAGCACTATGTGCTCTAAAGCATTAAGGTATCTTGGAGCTTAGGTGCAAGTTGTAGGCTCAAGCCTGAGCAAAGTTAATAAAAACTGCTAAAAGAAGCATAGAAGCAAGATGTAAATCTAACAAGAAAGTAATTAATTGAGTTTCTTCAAAGCAACAATATTCAAAAGGCAAAAGAAAACTATTTCATGTAGCTCATATAAAATCACAAAGTAACTACAAAAGTACTCGTAATGATTACACGAAAAAACAAAAGGATAAGACAAGTGTTAAAACAGCTACATTATATTCTTATTGAAATATAACTAAAGGATAAAGGGGATGTATGACGAGAGAGAGACAGAGAGAGAACATCTGCAGATAGGTGAGGGGACTAGGGAAGAAGGGGAGAGAGAGAGAAACAAAAGAAAACTAAACTAAACTAAACTAAAAAGGGAAGATTTTAGGGTTTTAAAATACCGACTAACGGCTGTGGTGTAAAAAGCCACAAGGCCTCAATGCCTTGCACCATTGGTGCTCCTTTGACAAACTGTAGCGCTATCATGCACCTTGTTTAAGATAATTTATAATATGCCACTCTATATACTAGGAGAAGGGGAATAAAACTAGCAATGTGTATATTCCCATACTTCCTGCACATCTTTAACATGCTTGCCATAATGACTAATAGCAACTTCATAAATTCCTCTTATAGTAGCCCCGTAAATGACTTGTAGGCTCATGGCCCTTGCCATGACTAAAGCTGAATAACCCTCTGGAGAGCATATAGGGTCATATACTCATGGTAATGAACCCAAAAAGAAAAAAGAAAGAAAAAAAAATTTGGATCAACTAATAATACATCTCAAGTCTGTTGCAAGCAGAAGACTTTAGGCCCAGTAAAATGATAATAATAGGTCATAGAACAAACCCAAAATGTCATGCTTTTATCAACTAGAATTGAACTACACACTAACTTTTGAAGCACAAGGTAACAGAGTGCAGATTATTGGTTCAACTCCATAATCAAGATTTTAGCCCAGAACTCCACAGAAAAATTTAAAAATTGACAAATCATAACAACTTTTTGCAGTAGAATAAAGTACTGTTAGCTATTAAGCAGTATTGCATGAAGTCCCTACCCACAAGGAATATACCCCTCATCCCTCATCTGAAACCCCCAAGAATATTACCATTGCAAAACCATTGCTTATCTCATTAGGCCCACATGCAATCAATAGTCATACAGGAAAGTATCGAAAGTCCATTGCCATGGTTTTTTCAGAAAACAAATTAGTGTGGTAGTGGTAGTGCAGCAATTTCTGATTGATAACTACTGATCACTTTTACTTCTTCAAGGAAAACTTCTCTTGTTTCTCAAGTAACTATGTCTTCTCACACAACTGACCATATTGCATATCTTTCCAATAAACCAAATAAAAGAATTTAAAGAAAATAATTTGCTTTCAGCAGTTGAAGCAAACATCAACCCACTAAATTTAAGTGCTCTATGCCTAGGCAGCCAGTTTAAACTTCCAAAAACTTGCTAAAATTGAGTTGGCAACAATCATAAGAAAGAAACAATCATAAGAAAGAATAAGTAATTGTACAAGCTGGCTTGCACATAAACCATCTTACACATAACCTTTTAAAAAATTAGAATCTACCTATCGTTGACCGATAATCCCTCTCGATTAACACAACAATACAGTGAAAAATAAAATATCCGTAAAACTAATTGAGGAAAAGCAACCGGGAAAACAGAAAAACTGAAAGGTAACACCCTCGACAACTGACAACCGTCCATAGATACAAAGGTCAACAAAAAACCCTACAGGGTTCACTAAAAGGCACGCAATATTATAAAAATCCAAGCAAGCCCAAAACAACAGAAAAAGAAAAGAATAGGAATTAAACAAATTCATTTTTTTTAACGGAAACAAGAAACAAAAGATTGATGAAAAAGAACTCACGGGCTCAGAGTCGTGCTTTACAGAGGGGCTGACGATGCTTTCGCCGGACAAAAGCTGCCGCAACCTCGATCTTATCGAGGTCATCTTGACTCCACTTCTCTTCTTTCAACTACAATTGCAAAAATAAAGAAAATATTTTTCAGAAGGCCAAAAATAAACAAAGAAACAAAAAAAAAAGAAAAGAAAAAATTGCAATCAAGAACGAAGTAAAACAAGAAATCACATTACCAGACCAGACCGAACCAAAACCCTAAAAAGAATCAAGCAAAACTAACACATAGGGAAAAAGAACAAACAGATCAGATACATAGATACACCTATACGTATAGAGAGAGAGAGAGAGAGAGAGAGAGAGAGATAGGGAAATGAAAGCGGGAAGCGAGAGAAAGGCGATGGATGCATACACATCCGCAGTCCAGGATACAGAAATACAAAAGAGGCGAGAGACTGTTTTAGAGAGAGAGAGAGAGAGAGAGAGAGGCGAAACCCCGAAAGCAAAGAAGAAGACGGGTGGGGTTGAGAGTGCTTTGGTGTTTCTGCGTTGTAGTGTGAAAGTGTTTGTGTAGTTTGTAATTTATATGATTTTTTTTTTAAAATTAGGTTTATTAAGTGAGAGAGAGAGAGAGAGAGAGAGAGAGAGACAGATGGATGCGTATGCTTGTAAGAGCCGGAAAAAACGAGTCCTTTCCACCGCGGCCCCACAGGGCAGAGTCGGTTTATGTGAAAATAAAGACGCTACTTGGAAATTTTGGTTCGACTAGTCGTTGCGTTTTAATAGTTAGGACACTTTGTTCACGTAAAATAAGGTTTTGAATTCGTATTTGCGTCACATATATTCTAAGTATATCTAATTTTAAGAGTTGCCACCTATATTTTCTTTAAAAAATTATATCAGATTTATTGTTATTAATTTAATTGATTTATAGAATAATATATTCTCCTACTCATATAAAAAGGTAACAAAAATAGTTACTCGGTCATTATTCCGTAGGCTCTCATGGTTTATTTGAATTATTTTTTTGCTTGAATTATTTATTATTTCTTCAATTTAATATTTGACAATTGATTTATTCCGAACTTCAAACAATAATAAGTAAATTTTTAAAATGGAATATCGTGTACAATTATTTTTTTAATATAAAAACATAATAATTATGATATTTATAAATTAAAGTTAAAAATTACTTTTTAATATTTTTATTCAATTTTTTTCATAATAAAAAACTCACTATCCTAATATTATTAAATTTGATTAAACCTCCCATGCCCCATTGTTATATAGCTTTTCCGCTAAGTTTTCTTTAGAAAAAATTTGACCAGGCTCTTGTTTCTCGTTAATGTAGGGTAGCTTGATTTTACAGTCAAGATGGTTATATATATATATATATTATATTAAATTTTGGATCTAATCTTAAAGATTAATTTCTTCGATTTTAATACATGGACACAGATAATTGACCTCGATAATGAAAAAGAATAAAATACGATTAGAAATATAATTAAAGTATGGGTGCACACATCAAGCGAAACATTGATTTAATTTCGTTTGATGTTTTTTATTCTCGTGTGTGTCAATGTGTCAATTTTTAATATACGTCAACTCTTTAACCACTTGCTTACATGATTTTGATCATAATTGTTTAACTGAGTCAAATTTAGATTATATTAAATTTTTATTAAGTCCGACCACATTCTAACTTTTTATATATAAAAAAAAAAAATCTAAAGGATAGACAATCTATAATTTTTTATCCCACCAAAATCCGACTAGTTTGACATTTTCTTGATATTTGCATTTGGTAAAATTTCAAAATGTCTAATAAAACATAGGGTGTGGCCCGTCTACAGAGGTGATGATTGTGGAGTTCGAAGCAGCTCGAAAACAAACGGCGTTGTTTGAAATAAGATTACACGAGACTGATAGAAGCTATTTTGTGTTTTTTTTTTTTATTTAAAAAAGTTATTATAATTTATAAGATTACATAAGTTGTTTTTGCTCTCGTTTATAGTTCAATTCAAAACTTCTAGCTCACTGCCATTTTATAAAATGATAAATTTTATTTTAAAAAAATTAATTTCACTCGTTAAGTTAAAAATAATAATAATATTATTATTATATTTGTTGTTTTAAAATACATAAAATACCTTAATTATATTAATGAAATTTAATTTATATTTAATATTTGTTTATTAAGTACAGTTAGTCAAGTACTATGTAATAAATATATTTATTTTATTATCATCTCATAAATTTATTGATGTTGCATAAACTTCAATTTTTAAAAAATAAAAAACTAAATATTATAATTATTTTATACTTTTTTATAATTTAAAAAAACGTTTTATTAATTTTTTAACTTTTCTTAAAAATAAAAATTTACTTCATATTAACATATGATAATAAAACACGCGAATAGTTACTAGATGGTTATATTTAATAAAAGAAATATTTAATGTGGGACAAACTTAACTAATAAAATTGATTTATTTAATGAATTTTACTTCAAAAATAATAAATATGATTACAAAAATTCTTAACTATAATAAATCTCTCGACCTTTTATTTATTTGTCAATCACGGCTCGATCTTTATTGAAAACATTTCAGGAGCAAAATTATGAATGGCATCGAGTCGTCGTGGAATACTCTTTTAGGATCGCTAAAAGAGAAATTCCATTTCAGCCTAAGGATAGAAGTTAGCTCGAGGATGGACTCAGTGCAGTGACCAAAATAGATGATTTCATGGCCAATGCTTTCTCTCTGCCATTAGATCTCACGATAGCAACCGTAACGTTTCGGATAATGAACGTTCAGTTCGTTCTGTAAAAAGTGGGATCTGTGCCCAGCACAATTTTTTTTAGGCATGTATTCCCAAGCACACGGAAGTAGCAAAAGAGAATGCCAGAGTCCTGTGCACCATGCAAATTCCGAAGTACGAAACACTATTTAGCCGTATTTGATCGGTCGGCACAAGAAGTCTGCGAATTAAGGGTGTGTTTGGATATAAATCATGGGGAAGGATAAAAAATGAGAAAGAAAATAATGAGAAAACGAGTGATTTATTATTTATTTACTTTATTTATAAATATTTGGATGAGATTGAAAGGGACAAGAAAGAAAATAGACTAAAATTGTGTTCTCTTATTTGTAAGTATATATCCGTGCAAAATTACTTTCTTGTAGTTCTCTAGAAAGGAAAGAATGCACGCGCTATAGGGTAATATGGTCATTTTCCAAAATGATTTTTCTTCTCATACAATTTTCTCAGTTTTTCTACCAACTTACTTTCTAGCTCATTTTCTTTTTATTTATTTTCATTATTACCCATTTCTACCAAACCAAACACATTAAAAATAACGACTTTTTTTTTTTTTTGGGTATAGAGATGCTACAAAGAAATTTGGTAGAACAGAAAGTTGGATTATTTGAAATTAAAAAATTATTTTAAGTTATATATTAAATATTATTTTTTAAAATAAAATTTACTTTTACTAATTTGAAATATAGATTATATAAATTATTTTATATGATAAAATGAAACATATTTAATTGTAAGCGTACAACTAAATCGATTCTTTTGAATTTTGTGTTTTTTGAAAATTATTCTTAAAATTGTCCATCCTTTTTTTTTTTCGCAATAAAACTATAGGCAAATGATTCTTCTATACTGTATGGACAGACATACCACATATATATATATATGTACAGAGAATATTTTATATGTAACTAAATTTAAGTGGTTATTTGGCCAAGAAAAGAATCCCATTCTTTCTAAAAGTGTAATTTTAGCAAAGGATATTTATATACTCTATATTAACTACCAAATAAGCTAAAAAAGGCAGTTCACTTGCAGTGCACGCCAAGTATGAAACTGGACTAGATGTAACATTTTTCCGCAATGACACAGGTGAAGAAGTGTAGTGGAAAGAAGAAACAAAAAGAAGATTTGGTCACTGCAATAGACCTAATTATTTCTTTTTTAACCAAAAAAAAAAAAAAGTTAACTGCTAAATAGATTGTCTCCGTGATTATACAAGCAAATATGAGCTCATCGTCTTTTTCTAATTGTCCAATTTTTTTGGGGTATCTTTTTAAATAGGAAACCAAACGCAACTAATTTAAATTCTAGAAGTCAAACAGAAAAAGGAAATAAGGGTTGTAAGTTTTTTTTGGCTATTAAGAGTTTACAGTTACCATCATTAAGATTTTGAAAGATATAACCACCTAATATAAGAATTCAGTAGTTGGTTTGTATGATTTTTATGCACTTAAATTAAGTTTGAATTTATTTTCCTTTTTTTTTTTTTCAAAAATGCAGAATGAGTAATTGAAGTAAGCCGACATTAAGGATAAGCCCTTGAAGACCCGAGTCCAATTTTCTTGAGATGCCCTTCTTGTAAGCAAAATAAACAAGATTTTAGAAGGCTGCCAAAACTCGGAAGGGCAAATCAAATTAAAATAAAAACCTATAAAAAAAAAAACAAAAAACGTAAAAGTAAATGGCTTAACGGGGTAAGGAAGAGTGCGCGGGAGAATAAAACAGCTGCGGCGCAAAACGAGCCCATAAAGACTAAAGAAACGATTATATGTATGTTTATTATTTATTTATTTTTCTAATCAATCGGCTTTTTTTTTTTTCAATCTTTTTTTCCCGACAAAGTCGCTTCGGCTGTTTTGTAGGCCCCACATTGTTCGTGCATGCAACGAGAGGTCCCACGCACTGAGAAGAAAGCAAAGGGTGGGAGAGACTATAAAAGACCTGGACATTACAAATGGTCAAAGTCGTACTTCGCAATGAAGTCATTTCTCTTGGGGGTGAGCGTTTTGATAAGGATAAGTCATTTTCGACGCCGGAAAGGAAAAGTGATTGAATATTGAGTTGAAATGGCGAAGCCCACGGACCATAGAAAACCAGGGAGACATTGCAGAATGCACATACATCGCTTCCTTGGGTTGCAAATCCTTTTTTTTTTTTTTTTTATTATGAGGATTTTCGGTAAGTTCGTTAATAAATTTTAATTTTATTTAACTACTATATATTATTTCTATAAGTTTCCGTTATATCTCCAGTTCTTTCCAAGTTACTCGCTATTGCTTAATAATATGGGTCCTGCTAACTGTGATCAAAAATATGTTACTTATTATTAATTCATTCACAGGTATCTGCTCTGCTCGGTTCTCTCTCTCTCCCTATTAACCATAGACGTGTCTCTACAAGTTTGAATTTGATTTTTTGTGATATATTTTTCCTGGAAACTCTCTTTCCCTTTTCTTTTTCTCAAACTTATTTGGATCCTAACAATAAACTAACTTTCACGCAGATCTTTGTAGCCCCCTCAATTGGCTTGCTCATTGCAGCTATCATGGATGGTATGTAAATTGGCCGCTTTCCTTTGAGTTTGCCATTTTTCATTTTATTTTCTCTTGATTGCTTCTTTTTCTGCGGCATGCACTTTTTTCATTTTTTCCACTTGTTGAAATTGTTGGTGATACGGTTTATTCTTCCGTACTCCGTGTAGGTACCAATACAGGTCAACAAATACCCACCATGCGGTGTCGGGCATGACAAGAGTCTGTTGTAAAGCTCACAATTCTATATTTTGTCATTTTACTAGATTTTAGCATTTTTCTATTAAGTTGTTATTTCTCTCTCTCTTTTTTTTTCAGGTTAAAATTCTTAGGTTCCATGTCCAAGTTGCAAATTTTACAATACCATACAAGGAAGGATAAGAGAAAACTTATCTTTAATTTTTGGAGAGAAAATATGAAGTGGCAATATGTTAAAAGTATTTATAAAAATTATGCTTCTTGCTCGTTAATTTTTGATAAAAATGGCAACCCACTTATTGCTTATTAATTTCTCAATCAATAAACGGCTTAATCATGAAAACAAGGAAAAATTTCGTCCTCAATTGTAGCTAGAAAATGCTGTGACAGACCTGTGTTCGAGATAGAAAATGATTTAATATTCCCCATATTGCAATGGCATTAGCGTGCAGTGTACAGCACTTTGGCTCCGGCTTACCTGCGCTCATATTTTTGATTCTTTTTTTTTTTTTTTTTAACTATAGGGTTATGTAGTATTGGAAGCGAACTTTCTTTCGCGGTTTATATTTATTTCTCCAATCCGGAATCACGCAGAGAGAGAAAAAAAAAAAACCAAATCCTCCATTTTAGCTTGACCCCAAGGGTCCAAACGTTGATCTATAAGATCGGAAACTCACAGGCCAACTACCAAATCCTCGAGTTTGCAGCCTACCAGTTCTTTCTAGCCGTCAAAAAATGGCCCATATATTCACGAAGCCAAGCGCATCCTTACTAGCACTACGTAAGACTCAAAAATATAAAACCAGCTTACAAGTCCATTCTTGTAATAAATAAAGAAATTGTTGAATAGAAGAAATCTCCTCAAAGTTTCCCTTCATAGTTTACATTGACAAGATTGCATCCAAGCAGGTACGAAAATTGTTACTCCATAATGCATAGATACTACCCAAGTCTCCATGATTTCTGTCTAAATTCTGCATTGTTCCGCAAGTGTTTTAACTTTTCTGGGCATGAAATAAAACAATGAACAAAGATTTATCTTCCAATACAGCACGCACCATCCTCAAATGTAACTTGATCGAAAATCATCAGTAAAGAGTTGGTGGCTACACCACTAGTATTCAAGCTTTCAAAATAGACTAGACCCACATCCTCATCACCGTCCAACCCTAATACAAGCAGACCAATGTAAAAGCTCATTGGGTGAGCAGCTTTGAATCACAAGCCACTATTTTAACGTGACCGACATTCTCCGTAGATTCCTCATTTTTAAATAGCGCATTCTGTAGAATGAAGGTCCATACATTGTCACAAAATCTGTAGGTGTGCAGATGCCCCTGAAGCACACAAAATCTCATATATCAGTCTCTCTAGTATGAACATATATGAACTTAAAAGAGAATCAGAAACGAAAAACTCCTAGATGAAATAACCTGGTTTTATACAGGACGCCAATGATTGGGCAAGTCAGATAAACGATTTAGTCCTCAACCAGGGGTGGGAGAGACCAAATGCTTTGATTTATTATAAATGCAAAAGAGGAAAAGATAACAACAGCATGTGATTAGCTATTTGAACTGATTTTAGAGATATTAATAACTCGAAAGTAGCAAAGCAGAAAAGTGACTGAAGTACTTCATTGTAGCATCCTTTTCACCTGCGAGACAAGGAATGCACCATGTCTCTTATGCCAAGTACCATGTCACTTACACTGCGACACCAAGTACCTAGGGTATGAGGACCGTAGGGCACCATTGAAATTTTCTTTGGTGAAAGAAATAGCCACTTTTCCGCAAAGCAGAATGACTTAACTTTCCTCTTTTTCCTCTCCTTTACCCAGAGTAGTTTCAAAGAAATGAAAAACAATGAGACCAAAATTTTAACACATACAAACAATCAAACAAGAAGTTAAGGGCTCAAATAAAAAACTGTTCAAGCAACATATACCAAGTCGGTGATATTTTGTCCCCACAGCACAACATCAATAATTCTATCATGACACTTCAAGTCTAAAACTCACATACTCATTACCCATGCATTCAATCCTTTGGAACACTGCGAGTATATACCTAATCTTGAACCAATTGCCATATCACACCAATTACATGAAACAAGATAACGGTGCTAGGTCTTGATATAATCTTAATTTCAATAAACATAATTCATTAGTCAACATTCTTCCGAGACAGAAGATACCAAACAAAATATTGTTTACTTGCAATTTAAAAGACAACTACAGGAGTAACAGAAACCCATTCACATGTTCAGAATAGGGAAACACCCATATTATAAAAGGATATGTTTTCAGCAAATTTCTTGGGCTAAAAACTGCATAAGAAATAGGCAGAAGGTATACATATCATGATGTGATTCTTGGAAGAATTGACACTTAGAGATTCAAACTGCATCATTTAGTCATCAGATTCCTAGGAATAACATAAATTTGAACAAAAAGTGAAGTGTACCATAAAGTGAGATTTATTGCATGCCAAGCATATATATTGCTTAATAATCTCAAAAACATTGACAAACACACACCAAAACTAAAAAGCAGGTAAAGTAGGCAAGGCTATTGAGGATTATCAACTATCTCACCCTGGATCACTTTGCAAGTAATTAAAGCATAATTCTAAAATATCCAGGTATCAAGGAAGTAAAAATCCTTGAAAAAGACATACAAAACCATATTCTGATTATCAATTAACAGCAAGAAGGCATTTTGCATTCAGGCATCTTCCATGACTTCCAAGTGGCAACAGAAAACACTGAAAAGAAAGGTGTCAATCCTAGGTACTCGGTTTGATTCCATTCCATAAAACTTGTTGTTTAATTTCCCGTATCTGGCCAAAAATCTGAATATGACACTAGGAATCCAAATGAAGGACAAAACTCAAGTAGATTTTTAATCAAAACTGGAATCAACAAAGTTGAAAACATAACTAAATGACTTTATCCCTCATTCTCCCTTTTAAGCATAAGACATAACAATTTAAACATAATACACGCCATACCATACGAACCATGGGTAACTACACCTTTCCACAATTTCGTAACTAAACTTTCAATCAATGGGAAACCAACCAATCAAAGCAATAACAATAATAAGGCTAGAAAAGAAAACGCTTAAAAAGGTACCTTGATGGAGACTTTGCTCTTCACTTGCGTTTCCAGAGCTTCAGTCATAGACTTTTTGCCAAGAAAAAAAAAATGGAAAAGAAACATAGTCAAAAACAATATAGACAGAGACAAACTGAGAAACAAAAAAAAAAACACAAAAAAAAGGCGTAATGTGAAATTAAATTACCTTATCAAATTGGACAAGAACCTGAATTGCTAGCTCTGGGCTGAGAATACCGCTGGAAACCATCTCGTCGAGAGTCTCCGTCAGGCACATGCCGATCGTCGATCTTCTATACAGCTCGAACGTCGCCATTCAACTAGATCTGTCAGTTCACACGCGCGCGCGTAAACACAGAGGAAACTTAATCAAAACTACTAAGTGCAAGCACGGAAAAATAAAAATAAAAATAAACAATTGATCTATCGAAAGAGTGCGAGGATCTGCAGAGCGGAGAATATAAAGGAAGAGGCGATGATAGGGATGCATGCGTAAAATTAAAAGAGGGGAAAATGGGAAGTCACGGATTGGGCGGCGACGGAGGGGTGGCGGTGGTGGAACGTTGCTTGGCTCGAGGAAAGGGAAGAAATTTTTGGGCGGAAAGAATTTGGGGGGCCTTTTATACCCTAGTTTTCGACGATCGGGGTATATATAGCTGCGACGTATTTGGAAACTATGAATTGACTATTTTACCCCCATGATAGGCTGTTCCTGGGTGGGTTGGCTTGCGCGTATTGGACTAAGAGAATTTGGGTCGATCGACTGATGTTCGAAGAGCACATGGACTTTGCCTTGCATTTGGGCCCAAAAGATTGAATTTTCAGCGAGAGTTGCATAGAGAAAGGTGACGTCACACGTGAGGAAGGCCTGCTTATCTTTTGTGGCCCAGTTAGTGGAGACTGGATTGTTTCACATGTCCTGCTACAACACATTTGTGAATATATGTTTCTTTCATTCGAGCTTTTTATTTCCTTAACGTAATTCTGTCAATATTGTTAATTAATGTGAGAGCAGGCTAAGAAGACAGCAACAGCTGATCTGCAGGCTGAGAAGCTGCTGATGAAGCCGGAGATATCAAGAAGACAATCTGGACAATGGTCCCTCGAGCTCGAAGCCGCAAGTTTTGGGAAACGATGGACATGCTCTTCCCACGAGAAATTTATATGGGCAAGATCTGATTCTGAATGTCACGAAAAGGAATGTTTAACATATGGGGTATAGTCCAACAAAAGAAATGTTTTAAGTAGAGCCAATAACAATATGCAATGTAGATGTTTGAATTACTCGATGTGGAAGCTTGGTAGTAATTCAGACTCGGAGGTAACCGACATTTCTCAAAATGCCACTTTTTTGTGGTCCAAAAGAGAGGAGAGAATGCGGATGTTTGGATGATGAAAATGATGCGCGATCAATGTCCGGATTTTCAGTTGTCTTGTGTTTTTTGTTTTTCTTCTTGGGACGAGGGACAAGCAAAGGACAGCGCGGACCTTTACGAGAGACCAAAATACGGCTTGGCTTGTGGTAAACCCCGGCGAAATTACAAAATTGAAGATAAGCCATTATGGTTTTCGGCCTGGCAACTCGTTTACGTCGAATATTATTGTCACCGTATTCGTTCGCATTCTCGTTCATGTTTGCTGACATAAGACACTCGTGCTGGAGTGCAAAGGCAATCATCACGCGTGTTCTAGGCCCAAGAAACCTAAAGTATTTGGACAAAGGGGAAAAAGAGTCCCCAGAAAACTAAATACCTGACCCAGGTTTGAAATTTGATAATTCTAGCGTCTTCCCAAAAGCCCAGATAAATATTTTTTTTTTTTAAAAGGAAAAATCCATGATCGGAGAGGGCTATGAAAACGCGAGTGGAATCAATGGAGTCCCTGTTTATTGATATGTGACTAGAAAAAAAAAAATTGTCTCTATGTGTTGTGGAGATAAAATACGTTTCAATAAAATTTAAGTGGAGAAGAAAAAAATAAATAGCTTCTTAGTTGTGGCATCAACTGCGACTTGGAGGGCCTTCTAAACGAATGTAATCGTACATGACTCCCTGTAAGGGGCTATTGCGGCTTGCTTGTGTCAAAAATATAGTATTGTTACCATTCAGAAACTGAGACCCCGGAATGTCAACACTGAACAACCTGTAAAGACCGTGAATTCCATGCCTTGCAATTGTGTTATCCTTGCCAATCACTCCGGTTGTAAACAGAAAACCGCTTGGATTGGGATCATTTATCCGAACCTTCAAGAAGAGAACAAAAAAAAAGTCCTTGTCGGGTAGCTTATAAATGGAAATTGGCCTGTGTCTCACCGCCCGCATGTTATTTGATCAAGAAAATTAAGGTCTATGGCATTATATACGGACCTGTAATTCGGCATTGTTTGCAGTTGCAAGTGCCAAGCGTAGCTTGTATGTGTCTTTCTGATTTGCTTCAACAAGATTGAACTTGATCTGCCAGGTGGTCCCTTCATACATGCTGTTACCCGTGTTCCTGCAAAGTCCAAATTGGGAAGTTTGAGAGATTGGTTAGTGCCAATGGCTTAACTAACTGAAATAGCTTCAGCACATTAACAAATGTTGGAATGAATGGACCTTGTTGCTTGAGCGAAAAACCAATCTCTTCTAAAGTTACTAGAGCCAACAGTATAGACCAAATCTTCTGGATATAACTCTGTGTATCTTTCCCATAATCCATATTGCCTGTACCTGCTAGTAGAAGAAGATGATCAAGATCTCGTGCTCAATCACTTCAATAAAGCCATTATTATTTCTTCGGTGCCAATTTGAGAATGGTGAGATCGCTAACCTGTCTTGATTGAGGTAAAGCTTGTTGACGTATCTCAGATCTGGATCAGGAACGTAGAATTCTGCTGCACTACGGTCAGGGAAGCCTATTTCCCAGAGTGTGGGGCCATCTCTTGGAGGCTGATATATAAGGTCACCAACAGTCTTGTTACCACCTGCTTTTGCACATGTTCAAACAATAAATTTGGGGGGGGGGGGCGGAAAACGAACAGAGACCCCAGAAGAGTTCATAAAAATTGGAGAATTAAGAAATATAAAACCTGGGGAAATGCTGATAGGAGAATCATATTTGTAGTCCCCAATTAAGCCAGGAACCCACGCATATATATTGTAGTCACCAGATCTTACACCATTGATAGTAAAATAACCATTTTTATCGGCTTGGGTCCAAAATTGGTAACCCTGTTACCAACAGAGAAATTTTGCTTTATTATACTTGATTAACATTGAGGCGTGCATAATATGTTAGAAAACACAGTGGAAAGTGGAGTAGTGACCTTCGTTTCTGTTTGCCAGGAACCAACATCTCCAGGGGCCGCCAAACCCACGAAAGCTCCACTCCCTGGAATTTTCACATTGCTTAAGCACGAAAACAAGTACAAAAGCTGTGGTTAGTATAAAACTCCCTTAAAAGTTGTCCTGATTTACAAAAAAGTTACTTTATTTTATCGGGGAGATTTAATTTCAAGAGATTAGAAAGAAATGATATACCTGTCTAGAACTAGCAATCTGCCAGTCACAGTACCTCGTTGATGCAATTTTGGATAATCTTCTGAAGCTGGGAAGTCATAGGGCCAGCTTCGAACTTCATTCAAAGTCTAAAATTAAATCCAATCAATAATCAATTCCTTTCTTATATTCAATTAGCAGCTATATATATATATATATATATATGGACCATGCGAACGTGATTCGTATCAGAATTACCTCCTGTTTAGCAGCCTCCCACAGTGAGGATGGGCTACTTGCACCAGACAAGGAATTGAGATGAATAAAAATGGGACCATAAACTTTCTTCCACGGCTCGCTGGCCCCAAGCTTTATAATCATATCCGCCCCCGCGTAATGTGTGCTGTGGAGCACCTGGTCATCAGACATCGGGGTTAGCTTATATATATATATATATACGCGACGGATTGTCTTGATGGGCGTAGTCCTTAGTTGACACTTCGGAATTGTACTTGGCTTCGTACCATCCTGAGAACTTGTCTTCTTTCTCAAAGACTAGCGCTTTGGGTTTGACTGATTTTGTATTTTCTAGTTCATTAATAATAATCAATATAAAAAACAGAAAAAGTTTGTATCAAAAATATTCAACTAAAAAGCATCCAGAATGCGAATTTCACTAAATAAAAATTATTTCTTTTTTTTTTGAAATTTTAGTTTTTGGTCAAAAATAATAAATATATAATTAAATCTGTAAAATTTGAAATTAAAATAAAAAGATGTGCACTCAATGTATTTTGACTTTTTTTCTTGTCTATTGCATTGCAAATTTATTGATTTTAAACAGAAAAATTGAAAAATATTTTTTATTCAGTACAACTTATATTCTAGATATACTTTAGTCGAATGCTCTAACTACACACACACACACACACAAGCACACACACACGCACACACACACGCACAGAGGTGGGGGTAAAGAAAGAATGTGGGCACGGGTCATACAGTGAGACAAGTAGGGCCCGCGTGTGAGGCAATAAACTGTTTGAGGGGCCCACCCGATCTGAATTCGTTACTGGGCGTAATTTGCCAAAACCCCACGGTTTTATCAGAGGATACCCATCCGTGAACTTGAAGATTCCTGCTTTCGATCGAATACTCATATTTGTCGTCAACCTAAATCATCAAACGATTATTCGACTATCGTCAATCCATTCTCTCGCCAGAAATTTAAGAAATAAATAAAAAACAAATTAACTTTTTTTTTTTTTAATGACAATGAATTCCATTCCGAGTAAAACCCAATTGAGAACAATATAGTATTTTATTGCTCACCTAAATAGATGAGTTATATATATATATATATATATAACAGAAGGAATGAGAAGAAGAAGAAAATAAGGTTTAATCAAATTGGATAATTTTAAAATAATAATAATAATAATATGCACGTCAAGTACCGTACCTCTCCCCGGAATTGAGGCTCGATGGGATCGACAAGTAAGACAGCCTCCGGATAGGCAAGAACTTGACCCCTGGGCGGTATCCGATCATCAGGTAGGGGCATGTATCTTTGCCTATTGTCTGATATGGCCATATAGTTAAATCTGCGTATCCAAAAGATGTCCTTTGTATTTTAGTTTAAACTTGGTTATTATTATTATTATTATTATTATTTACTCAAATTAATGTGTACTAGGAATTTAAATAAGCAGAGCTGTTAGTTTGTTAATTGAAAAGGATATATTGGAGATGTTACTGCATACGTACTTGTCCTTTCTAAGCTTGAATGAAATCCTGGCATTATCAAGGTCGAAATCAGGCATTCCCTGTAAGTGCTCATAAATTGCATAGGTGTAGAATCCCGACGAACCCCGAAGCATTATGAATCTGATCAGAGAGAGGAGAGAGAGGGAGGACCATAATTCTCAATCACTTGCAATACTTAAAAATTGACTTTATACTCAATAACAATGCCACCATAATAAATTTTCAAAAAATAAGTCGTACATGAACTTTCTAATTACCTCTTGTCAATGTTCAATGGAACAGCCTTTCCCTGGAGCGCGGTATTCCATAATCTTGTAAAAGAGATCTCCACTTGTTCCTCACTTTGCTCTATTACCTTAAAGCTTGTTCCTCCTAACCTGTGCAGGTGCAGCTACCAATTATTGGATTAAAATTTGCTTGTTTGGGTATAAAATGAGAACATCCTACCAATGTGGAGATAAATTGTAGCTCATGTATATACTCATAGCATGTTGTTCAGAATATGTGTGTGGCTATTTGCACATACAGAACATCATAATTGCCAAAATCAATCGCCACCTAGCTAGCAAAACCATCCAAGTTACACCATCTAGCTAGCAAAAGTTATCCAAGTTACAGGTGCTAGAAATTACTTCTTTTGTATAGGGACTTCTGTAGATACAGATTGCAGTTCAGACGAAAAAAAGAGAGAGAGAGAGAAAGAATTGGTTCCATAAATACTCATATTTAAAGTTTTAAACTCAGCTGGACTCGCGAAAGAGAATCTGGAGTGTACCTGTCAAGATCGCCCTTTTTCCCTGTAGTTCCTTTTCCTGTCCAATCAATATCCCAGTACCTTCATTCACATGATTGGTTAGAGTCAACAAAATATTGTCACGTGCAAAACGAAGTAACTAAAAGGCAAGGAACTTGGCTGTAAGTTTATAAACAAAAAGAATGTATTATAAAATTTTAAAATATTTTTAAAAAGTTTTAAATTAAAATTAAAAATTTTATTATTTATTTTTTTATTTAAAAAATTGTAATTTTTGTTGGTAGAGTCACGAATAACTCGTAAAAAATCTTGGTGACATGTTAATCAACATAAAATAAAACATATTAAAAGACAAATATGATTATATTTAAATAGATAATAATTATTTAAATATTTATGTTAAAATTAATGTTATCTGTTTGTCTAACATAGCATTAGGTCAGATCACTTAACAAAAAAAAAAAATATATTATAATTTTATTATCTCTAACATTAACAAGATCCGAGAGTATTTTACTAATAAGCATCTATAATATTTCATTACATTGAAAGCACCAAATATCATAAACACATAACCTAAAGTCCTATTGAGGTCTGATTTTGCTGTATCAGACCACCCTGTCCCCATCCCCGTCCCCCACTAGTTATATTTTTATTTGCTACTGTCGTGCTTGGTGAGGAGTAGCACCTAAACAATTGACTCACGAAGGAAGCCATTGTTCACGAGGTTTGTTGCCGTCTCTTGTCGGTTGAGCGCAGAATCGTTGTTTTCGTTTTTCAACGGAGAAAGTTAGGAGTTCGTTGTCGGGTCGCTTTCTCAATTGCCCTTCACATGACTAAGAAAACGGCTCTTTCCTAAGTACAGAATTAAAATAGCTTATTCCAATGTCGTTTTAATTTTCTGGTTTTAGGGAGTTGTACTTGGCGTCGTTTTATTTTAACTGATTAACGAAAGACTCCTATTGTATTGTGGGCCACAAATTATTTAAAAAAAAAAAAAAAACAGGAAATATGAAACAACGTAGCATACCCTCTGTCATCATCTTCATTCAGGACTTCTAGCAAATTGTCAATACCATTGTACCGAATTCCGGTGATCATCCCCTGCGGGTTTGATAAATTGACCTGGAGCATGCCGTTATCCAATACAACCTGCAAATTAAGATCACCCCTTCACTTATTATAAGGCAGTTCATGCTAACATCGATCGAACATGTGCAAAGATTATCCAACAGTGTTTACATAATTTCCATGGCTTTGCAATTGCACCGGTTGATTGGACTGGCGAACCCCGCTACGGCCGAAAAGTTTTTGACCGCCAGAAAAGCGTCCCGCAACACTTGAGTTCTGAACACCTTGTGGCGATGAAGAGGATGCAGCAATGACTGAAAACAAAGAGAATGACAATAACAGGCAAAAAATCTGGTCGGACGCCATTGTAGATGGAGAGAAAAATATGATCTTGGTGCGCCCCCCCCCCCCACGCCGGGGCAGCACCTTTAGGGGCTTATATCCCCTCCACTTGCAGCCTACAAATCAGGAAAGAAATGAGGCACTCTTTGCTAAATAGGCAATTCCTTTATTGCCCAATTTAATGAAAGGGATGCTGTATCTCCCTTCAGAGAGCATTTAGTCTGTGCTGATGATTTGCATACGTGTGCGTGTGCGTGCGCATCTGAATTCAAGGCTTTTATATGTCAATGTCATTAATCTGTCGGTTTCTTGCTTAAACATCATTTAACAGTACAACATAACCTCATGTTCATACGCGTTTGCACCAATTGTACCCTACATTTTTTTTATACGGAAAATATGGAAATCCAGCAACGAGAAAGCATTTTGACGACTTGGCATTGCTCCGCTCCCTATGTTTTAGGGGCCTATTGTATCTAACTGTTAAATTTATCGAGATTAGTGATATTAGTAGAATTTGTGTTATATTTTATTTATTCGTATATGTCTTCTTTAGTGTTATTAATATTAATTTATTTGAATTATATATTTCCTTATTTGATAAACAACTATATAAATTTTATTTAAAAAATATTATTTTAATTATTATTTTTTATAATAAAAATTTTAGATTCTAAATTTGAATTAAATTAACAATTATACAAATATCTTCTCTTTTATTAATTTTTCATTTTTAAAAAAACGTAAAGTAAAATCTTAAGTGATTTTGAAAAAAAAAATAAAAAGAATAAAATTTTAAATTAATGCAAAATTAAAATTCATCAATTTATATTATCGACGAAATAACTTTTTTTATTATTAAAAAAAAGAAACAAAAAATTTGGGAAAAATTATAATGAAAATTTTGTTCATATTACTACTACTGATATGCTTGTTCATATTACCGAATGAAATTACATGTCAAACCAATGATGAAAATTTTTAAGTGTCTTTTGCAGTAACATAGAGTATTTTCCTGTCCAATCAAAACGACTGGTTTGATTGTGTCGGGTTGGAGATTCCGATTCCAACTCACTCAAATTAGTATATCGTTATTTGATAGTTTGCACGTATCATTCATTATTGAACCGAAACAGGTATGAATTTTGCTGTCCTGTAAAAAATCAATGAAGCTGGACCCCCGGTGCAATCAGCTCTAATTAATTGGCTGGCACGGACAAAAATCCAATATAATTCATCAAAATCATTTTCGATTTCGCAAATGGAAAATCTCATTCATCAACTGAGAGAAGAGAAAAGAATAATAACCCTAGAATTCCATCCAATTGGTGCAAGTTTCGAATGCATGTGGACCGTTTTGGAGTTGAGTTTCATTGCGTGCTGGCTTGAATAAGCCATCAAATCGTCCTTGTATAGCATCCCATCCATGTATTGTGTGTTTTGTAATTCTCTCCTCTTCAAAAGTTGGCTCTCTCGATAATCAATTAAATCAGAATTCAACAGCCCACCTTGAATCTTTGTAGTGCATTCTCTCCTAAAAACTGCATTTCCTTCGGGCAATTAATGATATATTTATTTCTATCATTTTTGAAAGCTTAATCTCGAACAATTTATAAACATGCAGTGTTTGTTATACTTCTTTTTTTGAGCATAGCACGTATATGATTTTACATTCTACAAATTAATTTTTAATAATAAAAACTATGTAAACACACTTTTTGTTGAATATACTATATATGTTTAATAAAAAAAGACAAACTAAAATATAGAGTTAAAAAGTAATTTTTTTAAAAGTAAAAGTTGTGTTACATGCCATTGTTTATTAATGAGATATATAATTAATAATGTAATTATTTTATCAATAAACAATGCTAGGTGCCACAATCTATAATATAAAAAAAACCATTTTCTAACTTCCCTCTTTTTTTTTTTTGGCTCGTGTGTTTTGTTTAATCGAATATGTATAATTAGTAATAAAAGGTGTATCTATGTAGTTTTTTCTTATTAATAAAATAATTATTTTATTAATCATAAATGGCGAGTCTGATAGAAAAGTCTATCCAACAAGTGTTTTTTATTTCATAAATCTGAACTGGAGGGGGTCACATGCCATTTTACTCGCACTGCTACTCTGTGATTTATTTTCTCCAAATAACTGAGAAATAAGGCTATAACACGGTACATAAAGCATCTGTCTCTAATAGTTAATTAGACATCACACGCACAATCACAACGGGCTCTAAGGCCTTCATTTCGAAACAGAATTAGGAGGGCCCTCCAAACGAACGTAATCATACATAATCCCCTGAAAAGGACTGGCACTTCTTGGTTGTGTCAAAAAGATGGTATTATCGCCCTGGACAAGTCGAGCACCTGCTATATCTATATTGTAGAGCCAATAGAGACCATGAATTCCATGTCTTGCAATTGAGTTGTCTCTGCCTATCAGCCCACTCGAAAACAGAGGGCTTGCTTTTGGATCGTTAATTCGAACCTTCATTAATCAAAACAAATTCAGTTAAAGTGTAAGCTTGCACAGTGGACGTTCCATTATATGATGCGTTCATTCACTTCATGATCATAGATTCATAGTGACCTCGTCTACCTGCAATTCAGAGAGAGTGGCAGATGCAAGTGCTACACGCAGTTTATAAGTACCCTTTATATCAACATTTTCTAGTTTAAACTTGATTTGCCATGTAGTTCCCTGGTATGTATTGTCACCTTTCTTCCTGCAGTCAAAGCAGATAATTAATCAACACTTCTAGATTTTAAAGGGCATGTAAGCATCTAAGAGACAAGAGTAGATGCTGATTCTAATGGAGATATGATAAGGCATTTTGTGGCCTTTCGAGTACAATAAGTCATTGTACTCTGACCCAAAAGCAAAGAATGTTTTACTCCGTACCAACCAAGGATGAAACCGACGTCAAGGGGGCAAAAGTAATTAAACCTGGTAACTTGTGCGAAAAACCAATCCTTTGTATAATTGCTAACACCAACGGTATAGACCAAGTCTCTCTCGGGATATAATTCAGCATATCTCTCCCACAATCCATACTGTCTGAACCTGCCAATTGAACTAGAAGGTCAAGTTTTATGGATTTAATTAATGGGACTAACCTCTCAGGATTTTAGAAATTAGTTTGTTGCTAATTGAATGCGTAGCAGATCATGTTTCTTTTTGGTAAATTGACATGACTAGATTACTTTGGTACGAATTGTCATTTCAGTCATCGGAAATGGTAGAATTTGAAGGGAACTGGTCTGCCATCAAATTCCACAATGAGTTAAAAGAAAAATGGAAAGAAATTGCTGGCCAGAGGGGGGCTAATTAACCTGTCAGGATGATCAACAAAGAGTTTATTGATGTACTTAGGATTAGGGTCAGGAACATAAAATTCTGCCGCTGATCGATTCGGAACACCTATTTCCCACAATGTCGGTCCGTCTCTGGGAGGTTGATACAGAAGATCACCCACGCTTATATCACACCCTGCACATTATTATATCGAACAAATTATCTAGAGCCAAATCTTCAGACAAAAAGACGTAAATCTGGAAAAGAAGAAACACAATAAATGTTGAGAAGAATTGATACCTGAAGTAACCTTAAGGCCGACATCATACCGGTAATCGCCAACAAAACCAGGAACCCAAGCATAGAGATGATAGTCGCCGGTGCATATATTATTAATGGAGAAATAGCCATCCTGATCTGCTTTAGTCCAGAATTGGTAGTCCTAAATGGCACGAAAGATTATCAGCTCTGATTGAAAACCCCTGCACGCCACACATTACTTATCACGAACTAACTTCTTTTCACATCAATGCCATCGATTGTGTGAATTGTATCTATAGAAGGAACTGTAAAAGGATAAAAATTAATTGACAATCCATAGGAAACGCAGTCACAGCATACAAGTTTATTCACAATCCTGCAGTTTCTCATCACTCCAGCTACAAAATAGATCACCTTGCATTCCCTTTGCCACGATCCAACATCTCCCGGCGGGGCCAATCCGACAAAAGCTCCATTTGCTGGTATATAGTAATCGCTAGCAAACCTTTCAATATTGATTACAACAAGCTTAGAATCTCAAACCAATTATCAACCTGTCTACGTGGAGGCATGTTGCGCGTGCTACCTGTCTAGGACTAATAGTCTACCGCTGGCGTTTCCGCGCTGGTCCGGTTTTTGATAATCAACCGAAGCTGGGAAACTATAGGGCCAGCTTTGCTCTTCAACAGTCGCCTGGATTTACATCCTCCTCATTAACTCATGCTAATTACAACATATCAACGAATTCACATGATTTTGGATTAGGCTTGGGTTATAAAATGCATATTAACCTGATTTTTAGCATCCTCCCAAAGTGAAAGCGGATCATCGCCATCCATCACAGAATTGAAGTATATAAAAATGGGTCCAAAAACTTTCTTCCACGCCTCGCCAGCTTCAAATTTTGGGACCAAATCTTCTCCAGCATAGTGAGCGCTGAGAAACACCTGTTTGAATACCACATTGTGAGTTTGTAATCCCTATTACCATAAACTCGAATCAGATTGAGTAACTTCATGTTTAACTGCTAGCAAAATCGGCCACATCAGCACATTTTAACCCCCACATTTTTGCTAAAAACATGGGTTTTTTTTTTTTTTTTTCCCTTCTTCAACTTAAATTATTATTATATTTACTTAGTGTGATATATGGCCGTTTAGCACTTACGGCGAGCGTAGTGGGGCCCACATGGGAGGTTAAGTTCTGCTTGACAGGCCCGCCAGTTCGGAACTCGTCGCTCGGTGTGATTTGCCAAAACCCGACGGGCGGGTCCATGCAGATCCACCCATGAACTTTATTCTCTTTGTCGTCACACGAATATTGGTACTTGTCGTCCACCTACGACAACGTATCATCCCGATTACATCAATGCAAATATACTAAATTTAAGTAAATATAATTAATTTTTATATTACATACAAAACATTGATATAGTATTAAAAATTATTTATATAAATTTAAATTCGTCACTTTTAAACTCACTAAATTTTTTTCTTTCATTCCTTATCAAACTCAGAAACTGATCAGGGAAGGGTCCTGCAAAAAGCTACTCGAATGGCATCGGATAATTACCAGCTAAATAACATTCATTACTGCCTTGACAAAAAATATTTATTGAAATTGAAATAGAATTTCAAAATTTTATACAGCACAATTTGAACATATATAGCGCAATTTTAAAGTACTGCACATCTCTGTCAAAAAAATTTGTCATAAAAACATATGTAATATGAATATTGTTGGACTTAAAATCCCACCGATCGTGCCCTTCACAACGGTATCCGGACTGCAAGAAAGTTCACTTTCAGACATTTTTGTTTCTTGCATATTTATTTTTTCAAAACTTTACCTAAATTTGTTGAGATTTTCATTTTAAAACTTTACCAAATTTAAGGTTTGGAGTGAGACTTGGAGTTCAAACGAGCTCACTCAATTATAACTCTTTTGCCCAACCAATTGAACTGATTTCCAAAACAAGTTGTTCTGTAATGAAATCTGATATCATCATCCTCATTAAAAAAATTTGGAGTCAAATGTAAGCCAGGATCCAGCCCAAGCTCAGGTCGAGCCCATCCATGGAAATTGGCCTTTGGGTTGGGTTTCAATGCAACCAGCGGGCGTTACCTCTCCTTTGAAGTCCGGCTCGACGGGCTCAACAAGTAGGACTGCCTCGGGATAAGCCAGGGACTGGCCTCTCGGCGGCAACCGGTCATCAGGTAAGGGCAGGTATCTTTTTCTGTTATCTGCCATGGCCATGTAGTGAAACCTGTCCACCGAAAAAAGAAGAAACATAACAGAAATTCTTTATAAAAGTTTTAATTTCTAATAACTCATCTAATGATACCAAGTCAAACTGAAAAGAACAAAACAGCCATAACAAAAAGATTCGATTACTTGTCTTTTCTAAGCTTGAAGGCAATTCGGGTTTCGCTGAGACTGAAACTGGGCCATTCCTTCAAGTGCTCATAGATGGCGTATGAGTAGAACCCTGAATACCCACGAAGCATGATAAACCTACACAATTAACTAATTAATGATTAAGCATCTTCAAATAAGCAATTGCCTCTTCAAAAGCTTCGTTACTGAAAATAATTAATATGTAAATAATTGAAAATATATATATATATACACGAGCTGTGGCTTATAAATACGTGCCTTTTGTCTATTTTCAGGGGAACGAGCTTGCCCTCGAGGGAGGGATCCCATGTTCTAGTGAATGACAGCTCCACCTGTTCATCGGTTTGCGCTATAACCTCCAGGGTCGTTCCTTTAATCCTGTATCACTCAACTTCAGCTACTTAATTGGTGGCTTCCAGTGAAAAGCAACATGGGGTTAAATTGTTTGTTGAAATGGTTGATTTTATGATTCCGCAATTTTCAGAGGAACTGTCATATTGTGATTTTATGATAAGATGCCTCGTTACAAACATTTAATGTGTGCAGTTGACAAACATGTTGGGACTGAGTGCATAAAATTCATACTGATGGCATTGGTTGTACATGGCAAAATGCAACATTGCGTCTATGATTTCTGTTTCTTTACCAGGGTTTATTAACATAAAATAACTAACAAATATATTGGAGACAAAGGGAAAGGGGCTATTTACACGTCAAAGATTCCAGTCCTCGCACTCCCTGGCGCGTTCCAAACAAGGTCCCAATACCTGCAGATTCTAGGATTAGAATGTAGCATTGCCCTTAGCTCTTTGATCCATTCTCATTGCAGAAGCCACAGCCATAAAGAAAGGGAGTAACAGCAGCAGATGAAATGCGTGTGCGTGTGTGTGTGTGTGCATACCCTCTATTAGACTCCTCGTTACGAACTTCGAGCAAATTGTCAATGCTGCTGTATCGTATTCCAGTGACAATTCCCTCTGGATTTGACAGAGTGACTCGCAGCATCCCATTGTCCATCACCACCTACACATGCGACATCAAACTCATTTTTACTGGACATCGAGCTCGTCAAATTTCTTTTCACTCAGTTGGCCTAAACGAAGATTACTCAAAACAAAAACTGGACTGCAAAGACAAAAACGCAACATTCATTTACATGGCGATCTTCAAAATGGAGTTTGACCCCCTGAGTTGACATGGTAATTGGGCACTTTCTTGATCCCAACAAGTACTGAAAATCTAAGATCCCAGCAGTCAGGCGGCAGCTCAAGCTATTAGTGATCAATGGGACAAGCTTAAGCTCTCTTAACAGGAAAAATTTGAAACGATAATGCTTCTGGGGGCGAATATATATGAAGTGCTTTGACGAATAAGGGTCGGCTTAGTTTTCTTGAACTGGATAGAAAGCATCGACATTGCGCCACTTTTCTCTCTTCAATCCCTTAACTTGGTCGCCACTCGCCACCACCATTGTTTGGTGCACTAGATAAAGGCGTGCAAGAATCACCATACCATAAAGCGTCGAAGCACATATCTCGGAATCATGACAATTTTATGTAATAGATAACCACCAACATACGACAGGTTTGCCCACAAATTAATGATGTTTCCTATATATAACCTGTGATAAAGGTATTTATAAATTTTCATTAGCTTTATCAAAATTGCGAGCTTGCTACCAATGTCCTTGTAAACAAGGAAGCCTGAATTAGTTGGTATGCCCTCTAAATAAAACGTGCACTGATTTTATTGGTTTTTTATTTTTATTTATTTTTTTCTCTTAATTTTCACGACGTGGGTCGGTAGTTTTAAATTTCTAACTTTTTATGAGGAAACTTAATCCCCACGTAAAGGAGACCTTGTGCCGTCTAACAGGTCCAATATATGACAATGCCGAAAGTTATATTTGCATTGCATTTCTTAGATAAAATACAGAGCTAAAATTGTTTCGTATTAGAAAGATTTAGGGACACGTATCATCATTGTCTAAGAATCTAATCTGTACTCGACTTAGATGAACACAAGGCTCGGCTTGGCTGTGCGGATCCCGGATCTGGAGTACCTTCAAGACGGATATAGTCATGAAGGGGACCCTCGAAAGGGCTCGTGTATCTCCGTTGGTTAAGTAGATAATATTCTCCCCTTCAAAAACACACGAAAATTGGAAACTGGATGCAGGATCTACCTCATTAAATTTTGACCATTAGTTATAGTAAACTAACAACCAACGTTCAATGATATAAGTCGATGTCTAATTCCTGTATCAGATGAACTCCTTAGCTTAAGTCCCTTCAACATAAATATGTCGGTACGTCAAAAAAACAGATTAAAAAAAAAAAAAACACTTGTAATTATAGCGATGATCTCATAACTAATTGATTAAAAAGGTATTTATTAGATTAATTAATAAAAATAACATTACTCCCTTTGAATGTCGAATGTAAAAGAAGAAAATACCGCAGCTAAAATTTTCGGCCAATCAAATGAATTTAATTTTATCATAGCTCGTCTTTTATGCAGCATCGCGGCCAGGTCAACCCGAAAGAGGATCTGTGTTACATAATACGCCAACGTACCATCACACTCTCAACGATTCCAATACAGTTAACCACAAACGGAACAGTATTCTCTCAGTCCATTTACACGAGCCCTGTAGTACTTTGTCTGCTGCTAATGCACTTGAGTAGACTCGTTTTTCCTTTGGAAGATAAGTGATCCTAATATGATGGCAATACCGGTTATCGCAATGGTGAATAGAAGCCGTTTCGATGAAAACTCAGTTGGCTGTCTTCTTCGAGCTGGTTGTGCTCCTTCAGCTGCTCTAATGTCCCTTCAGACAGATTTAACATAGATTAGAACAGGATCAACTGATGGAATCTGACATGCTACTAAATTTCAAAGTGATGAAATCTGCTAGTAGAAGCAGATTGCCAAACTCAAACCATGAGTTTTACCTAAACTACTTAATTGACCAAGGTCCCTATACATAAACAGTTCCAAAAGCAGTCGTTTTTCGAGCAGTACAAGGATGATTACCCTGGATAAAGTTTTACAAGGTCCATTGAAAATTCTAAAGAACCAGCCCAGCATGACTTTTCATTATGAATTTATGATGCTATATCTTACAGAATGAAGGCTGATTCCTGGTTCAGGGCTAGCAGTCAAGAAGATCATTTTGCCATAGAGTGCACTCAAGTAACGGTTACACATCTGATGACCAATATCAATATGAAACATGAACCCCTGGGCTTAAAGTTTCTAGAGTTTTTATCGAGTGTTCATGGTCAAATTTAGCATTTATATTAGAATTACATAGCATATTCATGCTCACAATATGATCAATATACTGTATGAGACCACACTAAGTAAGAGCTGCAGAAATCGTGAAGGCAACAGAATATCTAACATATGGCTCTGAAGGCCAAGAGGAGTGGCTTTCTGTTTTTTTGGGGTGGGGTGGTGACAAATGACTATAACATATCTTGTATGGATAAAGTTATACCTGGAAGACCCAGCAATAGTATCTGCCATGCCAGTACATCTAGTCTCGTGGTTATATCTCTCTCGAAGTCTTACATACCTATTACACAAATGACAAAGTTCTGTCCGATTCCCACATACCTCCTAAAGTTAGCAAAAAAGACAGATCAGCTGGTGAAGTAAGAGACTGAAAGAAATCCTGCCTATGTTAAAACATTGACAATTACTACCTGATGCTCAGCTAGATCAACAGCAGGCAGTGGAAACTCACAGAACTCACATGTGACAATCCTTTGGGGGCAGTTTTCACCTTTATGAATAGCTAAAATTTCACGTTCCATTGTCTCACTGCAAAGTGAACAGGATACCTGCTCCAACAAAGGGCACCTCAGCAGAGTCAGAAGCATATATAATGTATAACCTAAAATCAACATAGAAACATTGGCTGATATATCAATCATGTTTCTATGAAAAGAAGCCCACCACACCACTTTATCTTGTTATTTCAGTTTTATAATTTTGGCTACACAAAATGCAAATGGTTCAAAACAGAACATTAAGGTTCCTGATCACCAGAACCCCATAACCAAGACCAATTGACTTTAATATGTGGAGAAGATTATAGCCCTGTGGGTCAAGCTAACTAGGAAGAATGAGTAGAAATATTACATGAGTACAAAATCCTGATTCGAAGCAAGTAAAAAGCTTGGCAGAAAATACATTCCCTTTATGGATTGCATGATCTTCCCAACTCCAGCTGAGGTTTTTAAAATGTTTGCCAATACTTTTTTACAACCTATGGCAGTTCAATGAAAAAATAAAGAAACCATCTCCAAGAAGGCTGGCTTTGTGCCCCAAACTAACCTAGAGCTCTGCTTTCAAACTTATTAAAGTCCAAATAGGCTCAACATGGTCTTGGTTCCCATTACATGATTTCTTATTGCATTAAAGCCCCATTAAAACCAAATCCTCAATGCTATAAGCGAGTGTACATCAGGAACCATTCTACTTTAAATTGCACATTTCCTGAGCACGTCAATTTGGCTTCAGGTGCATGCATGTCAATCTTGGCTTGAGAATCAGAATGAATGCCATGGAACACTTTCCCTCCAAACTTTTCCTGTTACTACATTAAGGCATCCCCATCATCCACTGCTTCCTTGTAGAGCCACCAGCCAGACTACATGAAACATTTAAATGGCTAGATAATTCCAGAGTAAGCTGTCCATATCTACCCACTCCACCATCACGTAGACTTTTAAACAATGGGCATCATAATAGACATTCCTAAAAATCGCACTGTTTATATTTCTGCCAGTAAATCACACACTTAACTTATAAAAAGAAGCCTCAATAGCCAAAAAGGGAATGGAAAAGATATCACTTCACAATTTAGATTAAACTACCACAAAAAAAAAAAAAAAACAAAAACACAAACATACCGGGGCATGAGCATTCAGAAAATGTTCCTCAGCATGTCTCTTTGGGATCATATTACCACAAATTTTACATTTTTCAAGATTTCGAGAACAATGTGCGATATGCAAATGAATATTTGAGGATGGTATAGCCCTGTCACTGGAAGCAAAGCAACAGGTACTCATCAGTCCGTAAATTAAGTTAAGCCAGCTGATTGCACTGTCAAACGCTAAATACATATGTGGCGCCATCAACCATTATGTACTATCATGCACACTAATATGTTATCAATAATTAAAGGTGGGAAACAAAAGAGGTTACCAAGCATATCTTAGATAGCATAAATGCAAGAGGTTCCAGAGTAAGCATGCCAAAAAATATCATAATATGATTGAAAATGAACTTGGGATCTGTGAAAATTTGTGACAAAAAAGAAAAAAGTCTGAGCTGTCATTGGATTATGTTAAGATAATGGCTGTGAGCAAACTGCTGCATTGCAAGACTATACTGTGTAGTAACACCTTCCAACAGCCTGTGCAACCATATGCATATGTTAGCAGCAGCATCATACCAGTTTTCTAATATGTAAGTATTCATATGTATAAATCGCATGTAAAATATGTAATTTTTGCGCCAAGAAACATGCATAAAAGAGCTATTGCACTTGTCAAAAAGTGGTAAGTCCGCATACATGGTCCGGCCACACACATTAGCTTCTTCAAAGCAAAGAGATAAGTTGAATGAACTTGTGTATAAACACACAAAATTGCCAACAAATAAAATGAATCATTCTGACAATGTCTCGAGTTCTTACTTTCAAAATCCCGAGAACACGAGTATTCACGAAAGCTTAACAGCAAGGAAATTCTACACGAGTTGAATGAGCTGACCAAAGAAGCTCGATTTTAGCCATAAAGGCATAACTTTGCTGAGAAAATTAAACCTTATGAATCTCGAAACAAAATTTGGCTTTTTGGTTGACTTTAACTTAACCAACCTAACAAGGGTTTTCCATCCAGTCATTTCAGACCAACAAAAGAGCTTACCAAGCAAGTGAGATCAATAACAATAAAAAACAACGTTAACAATCAGCAATCCAAACACAAATTAAGACATGAACAACAACCATAATAATCAGAAAATAACAAGGTACGTAAGAATCGAGGAATTTCCGTATCCACACGGAGCCATAGATTATGACGTACCAGTGAGTGCATATCTTTGTTGCCTCCTCAGATGCTACTGCCATATCTACACAGAGCCCTTCTTCTTGTATCAAAATCTTCAATCAAAACATTAGGAGAAAAAAAAACAAAAAACAAAAAACCGACAAAAGAGAAAAGATGGGTTAGTGGAGGGAACGGATCCGAATTATATCGAATCAAGATCGTTGATCCAAATGCGTGAGTCGAAACTACAGAATTCTGAGATGCTACCTTTATTGGGTATTTTTTTGCCTTTTTCAATTTTGAGATTTTCTAAAGCCTCCGCGAGAGAGAGAGTGTGTGGAAGAGAGAGAGAGAGCGAGCTGTTAAAGAGAGCTTTGAGTCCACGTCAGTGATTTTTACCAAATAAAGTAGTGTTTCTCTCCACGCTACCTTGTAGCGTGTGGTACACGCTCTCAAATTTAGATATTGGGCTGAGTTGGGCCTTTCTTAAACCGGCACATCAACCCCAGACAATTGAGGCTATGGACTTTCTAGAGCGACCGGCATTGGGCTTAAAGTCCGCTCTCTCATTTCTTAGTGCGTTTCTGACATTTAATTTTTAAATTAAAAAATGACAAACAATAATAAGAAAATTTTAAATTCAAATTAATATAAAAATAATATTTTAAATTACCACCAAACTATCATATACATGCTCTGTTTCACGATTTTTAAATTTGTGTCTACCTTCTTCTTCTTCTCCTTCTTCTTCTTATAATTTGTGACGAAATGTGAAAGTGCTGTGAAGCCCAACCCGCTCTAGAGTTTTACATTGGGCTATGCGTCAGATTTTCTGTCTTGGGCTGCCCAAACTTTCAACAGTCTCTCTCACGAAATGAGAGTCGGAGTAAATGTCTGACCCCAAAGTGCCGCTCTTAACCGCGCAGCCCGGAACCCAAAACACACCCAACAACCCCAACAGAAGATAAACAGCACAGCCGGCACAGACGGCCTCCCTCCGCCGTTCCTTGTTCTCAGGAAACAATTTCAAGGGTGAGCTTCTTATCTCTGTCTATCTCTCTCAATATATATACACAGTTCAATTCTACACCCTGAAGGTTCACTTCCCTTGTTTAGATGTCTATATTCAGCCAACCCGCTTATTTTATTCCTTATTATCCGACTTTATCAGGGATAATTTCCGTGCGGGCATTAAATTTTGAGCTCTTTCTTTAGCTGTGCAAAGTTAATCACGGTTATGGATTTGGTAGCACATACAAATCATGTCCATGAAGGGTTTTGCTCATTTCAGCCATTCCATAGAGACAGTACAAGAAACGGTAGTGTTACTGGAGTTAGGGTTAGACGTAAAGGTTGTTCTAGTGTGAAAATCTGTGTTGGAGTTAGAAAGTTAAGAAGAAATGGGGTTTTTGCTCTTTTGGGTGTCGAAACATCTCGTTCTAATGGGGCGCTGTTTAGTCCTGAAAATCTGCAAAATGGGCATATTTCGCGGATTCCCGTTCATTCTCCTCAGAATTTTGAGGAATATGATAGCAATCATCACCTCCGTAAATTGGTTAGAAATGGGAAACTTGAAGAAGGATCTAGGTTCCTCGAGAGAATGGTTTATCAGGGAGATATTCCGGATATAATTGCATGCACGAGTCTAATCCGTGGGTTTTGTAAGATGGGAAAGACTATGAAGGCAACGCGGGTTATGGAGATAATAGAGGATTCTGGAGCAGTTCCTGATGTTATAACTTATAATGTATTGATTAGCGGTTACTGCAAGGCAGGGGAGATTGATAACGCCTTGAGGGTTCTAGGCCAAATGAGTGTTGCTCCAGATGTTGTAACATATAATACGATCTTGCGAAGTTTGTGCGGCAGTGGTAAATTGAAGCAAGCAATGGAAGTTCTTGATAGGCAGTTAGCCAAAGAGTGTTACCCAGATGTGGTTACATATACTATATTGATTGAGGCAACTTGCAAGGAAAGTGGGGTTGGCCAGGCCATGAAGCTCTTAGATGAGATGCGAAGTAGGGGCTGCAAACCAGATGTGGTTACATACAATGTGCTTGTGAATGGGATATGCAAGGAAGGGAGGTTGGATGAAGCTATCAAGTTCCTTAATAACATGCCATCCTATGGATGCCAGCCTAATGTGATTTCTCATAATATCATCTTACGTGGCATGTGTAGCACTGGGAGATGGATGGATGCAGAGAGGCTTTTGACTGACATGGTTCGTAAAGGCTGTTCTCCGAGTGTTGTTACCTTTAATATCTTGATTAACTTCCTTTGTCGTAAGGGTTTGTTAGGTCGAGCAATCGATATACTGGAGAAAATGCCCGAGCATGGTTGCACTCCAAATTCACTAAGTTACAACCCATTGCTTCATGGGTTTTGCAAAGAGAAAAAGATGGAAAGAGCAATTGAGTATTTGGAGATAATGGTCTCCAGGGGATGTTATCCTGATATTGTAACCTACAACACTTTGCTCACAGCATTATGCAAAGATGGGAAGGTCGATGCTGCAGTTGAGATACTTAATCAGTTAAGTAGCAAAGGGTGCTCACCTGTTTTGATCACATATAATACAGTGATTGATGGGCTTTCAAAGGTCAGGAAAACAGATCAAGCTGTAGAACTATTAGATGAGATGCGTGGAAAGGGTCTCAGGCCTGATATAATTACCTATTCTTCACTTATCGGTGGGCTTAGTAGAGAGGGAAACATTGAGGAAGCAATTAAGTTTTTCCATGACTTGGAAGGATTGGGGCTCAAACCCACTGCTATTACGTACAACTCCATTATGTATGGACTTTGTAAAGCTCGGCAGACTGATCGTGCAATTGACTTCTTAACTGATATGGTGTCGAGGGGCTGTAAACCAAATGAAGTTTCATACACCATTCTCATCGAAGGCATAGCTTATGATGGCCTTGCCAAGGAGGCATTGGAGTTATTGAATGAGTTGTGCTTAAGAGGAGTTGTGAAGAAAAGTTCGGCAGAACGTGTGGCAGTCAAGATGTAGCTTGCAGTACATGTTGTCTTTTGCTCTCAGACCACCGGTTACTGGTAATCTTTTCCATTGGGTTTCATTGGCACTCCTTTCCGTGCATCAAAGATTTTGTATGTGCTTTTGCTTTACTTTAACTCGCTTGTGCTCTAGGTAATGAGCAAATCCAGGTTCAGTTTTAACAGATATCTGTTGCCGTTGGAGCAGATGAATACTTGGCCCTTCGGCTAGGGAAAGGGTAGGAGTCCAAGCCCCCTCCCGCTATTGGGTGTTTACACTCGCCTTGGAGTCCCAAAAAAAAAAAAAAAAAAAAAAAAGAAACAGATAACCCATATGCCCTCTATCTTCTCTATCTATTTGGCTGTCTTGCCATGTTGGAGCTATATTGAGACATTCAACCGAGTCTTTTTTCGGCTCATCTCGGCAAAAGCTGTTTGTCCAGCATTCTTGATGCAATGCACAACGGATATATATTAGATGCTTGTCCTTAATGTGGGGATAACATCAATAAAGACAACCCTTCCCTCCCACTTAAAAAAATTTTAAATAATAATAATAATAATAAAAAAAAAAGCCGAATTGCACACGATAGAAGATTTTAAAACTGAAAAACCATACGGTGCGTAGATGTTACCCATATCTATCGCACGCGCCGAAACTGCACAAGGCCGTTTTTAAATCCGCGTTTGGGCAACTGTTGCCGAAGCGTTTACCACGGTATGAATAGGAGAGACCTGAAAGTCTGGTCACAGTGGTGGCTTGTCAAGGTCTATTCACGCCCTTTCGTTCCTTGCGGGAGTGGACCAAATAATTCGCCCAACGGATATTCTTTCCACGGGCTTCTAATATTCCAGGATTCCCGGCCCCGTCTAAGAGTCGCGTCTTTCCTGAGCAGACACGTCACTCGCATACGTATACGCAAAAAGAAGAGAAATTTTTATTAGTGCCCATCAGTTCAGTCTTTTTCCCAAGGAAAACAGAGTATTTTGGTTATTCGAATCTCTCTCTGTGTGCAAATTCGCTCGGCTCCCAAGCATAAACACGAAAGGAGCTGTAATTTAAATATGATCCAGAAAAGAGTTAACCGGGCCTATGTCTCACGATATTATTGCACGTAGGGGGACCTTGGGTACTCGTTGGCTCTTGCTCAGCCAGCCCATGATTTTCTTCACTCCAAATCCAAGTACAAGAGAGACAATGTCCTACTAGACATCGGTCATCCATTGTTCGGTTTTATTACCTCATTCGCGAGTGCGTACTTGCGAGAATGTTTGGCATATTTTGTAAGAGACTGTCGTACTGAGACTATGTCTTATTGGAATAAAATACAATGCGCTTCAACGCTCCACATCCCCTCTTTTTAGTTATCGGCGTTGCAACCATATTCTATTTTCCTACTTTGCTAGCAATTCAGGGTAAGATCAATTCAAGTTTGAACCTCTCAGCACCTTTCCAGTGCCAATGGCGGTGGGCTGTGATTACTATGAGATATTATTCAAGCAGCGCTGAGATGGCATGCGATGGCATGATTGTATGTTGGACCCGAGACAAATGGGTAGACAAAAATAGGATTCGATAGGCCGAAAGTAGCAGTGCCCCCAATAATTCTGCCTAATGGGAGTCGGCTACATTTAAGCGCACATTGCGTCGTCAGAATCTCCGATGAAACGCGACTAATAGTGCTGTAATTCCTACTCATTTCTTGCGGAGATTAAAGTAGTCAGTTTTGTCCTCGTTGGCTTTTCTTGGATTTCTAGACTTTAATAGTACATCACGGACAGCATATGTCCCTACAATTGACGTTGGGTTTGAACAACGTTCTTGGACCATTATTCAATGCAAGATTCTCAATCAAAGAGCATCGATGATAAATCATTCCTGCGCCCACTCTCAAACCCCATTACCTCCCTCCATATCATTGCCCTTTTTTTGTTGCCTCTACTTTCCTTCTTCAAAAACCAGCGGAAACTACTAGTTTCACCTGGTCTTATGAGAGCTTCTCTACCACACACTACAAATCCTTGACAAGAGACACAGAGCCAAAGAACCCACAAGGCACAAACATTCCAAAGGAATAAACCTTTGTCCTTTCTGCTCAAGAACGTTCCCAACTCATGGAGACAGTTTCATCCCCCAGGAACGGAGATGAAGTAAGACAGCTGTCATGCTGGGGTCGTCTCAAGTTGAAGTTTCCATGGATGAGAAGAAGACTAATAAGCAGCAGCAACACTGGAAGCACAAGGCAGGGAAGCGTAAGTTGCAACTCAATAGCAGCAGCCCTCTTGAGAACCAACAAGCCACCGAAGCCAGCTGGCGGTTTTAGGTACGATCCTTTGAGCTATGCTCAAAATTTTGACGAGGGTTGTTGGGATGATTATGACGGGGATATAATGAATCGAGGGTTCTCTTCAAGATTTATTCTCACTTCATCTTCAAGATTGCGTGACGATAAACAAAATGTTCTTGGAAATTAAGCTGGCTTGCTTGAGGTGTTGAAGGAGATTGCTGGTCTATGGAAGTGTTCTTAATAATGTCTCAAGTTCTCTCCGGATGGATTGTGAACTCTCGGTCTCTGTGAAAGGGAAAGCATACATATACACGATTTTCATTTTGGCTATCAGCATCTTCTGCCTTTCCATTGCTTTTGAAAGATTGATTTACAGCTTCGAGAATTCTTCAAGGTAACATTTGTAATTGTACGTGCCTAAAAAACTTTGCTATTAGAGTTCCTTTTTTTTTTTTTTTTTTGTGGTATTGAAATGTTACTTGGGAAGTCTTTGAAATATCGTGTTCACATTGACCATCTGACCTCAGCACTATCTTCATCCAAATGGATAGATATAGGCAATTATTAGCCCTTGGATTGCTGCAACTGATGCCAAAATCATCTCGTGCTAGATACAGCAGTTTGAAAGAGAAGAATAATTCTAATTATCGTCCAACAAAGTGGAGTCTTTTAAGTCAAAGCATATAGACATATTGATGTGTGAGACTATCTCGACCCTGAATTACCAAATGCGTAAGTAAAAATCCTCTTAGAAGTTGGTCTGGATTTAGTATCTAAGATCTAAACCTGAAGTACTTGTACGTAATTTGTGAGCCCTCTTAGCAGTTGGTCTGGCTTTAGTTGCTCCCCCCCCCCAAACTTTCCAGCAACTGCTATGAAACCAGGTAAAAGTAGCTTGCTACAGCAAAGAAATTGGAACTTAAAGACAGGACTCCTGTCCACAGCAATACCTTTGGCAACTGGGCAGGCAACCAGTGGACAATGCTCTCACTATGATCAGAGTGAAGTGGAGAAGAACCCCTAAGAAAGCCACCTCAGCATCCGAGGCTGCTGAGAGAACATAATTATACCTCTGCCACCAACTCTCGCGGTACTTAAAAACACAAAATAGTTGAATATTAATCCTATTGCAATCCAGCAATTGAAGTTCATAGGTGATGCTGGTTGGCATGAAAGCTGTTGCCCCCAGAGCTACTGGAAAGTTAAAGAGTGGAATCCATTTCAGGGTAGGGAAAGCCCTTGTGCAGTAGCCAGTGCCAAAACAGGACCCATTGCACCTCCGAGGAAGAACCGGTCGAGGGCAGATGAGTTTAGTTTCCAAGGCTGCCAAAAATCCGTTTATTCGATAAAAAAATTACAAGATATACAAAATTGTAAACATCAAATGGGATTAGTCCAAATGATCAAAATTCCAAAATAAACATGTACATACAAGAGTAAGAGGCACGTCAATGGTTAAGTAAATCATTATAATAGGCACATCATTCTTATGTGGTATCAGATAAAAAATAAAAAATAAAAAGTAGTTCATTTAAACAGTAGGAGAATTTTTTTACTAAATGAAATATTTAGGCGCTGTTTATTTTTGACACCTCTTTATTAATTGAATGAAATATAATTAAATAAACGATAAGAAGATAAATACTTTTTAATTCATATTCTTAAAAACTTTGTGGTGCATCGTTTATTCATTTTGTATGAAATAAAAAGTTCCTATTCACACGCCCTAGCAAAAAGAGGATCCAGCGGACCACTTTTTGGGAATTAGAAAGCGGCCCCATGAACTGCCTTTTAATCCAGCGTATTTTTCTTTGCATAATAGAAAGTGCTGATATTTTTATGCAAACTTTTCACTGGTTTACCGTCTTCTATTATAGAAAACTCCATGTCTTCCTAAACCTGTTCTTTTAGAGAAAAACTAGATAATGACATTTAAAAAGAGTATAAGAGTAATGAAAAATGTGGATCAATAATATTTTATTTAATTGTATAAATAAATAAAATTAAATATAATAAAATTATTTTACTATCTTTTTATGTCTACTATGTTGTTTAATTCCTATCACGGTGGCGAGCATTTCATCGACTTCTTTTGCTCTCCCACCCGATCCTTTGGGGTTCGTAGGGATGCTTGAGATTGTTCTATATTTCTGCGTAATCTCAAGGATTATGAAAAAGATGGATGGAGGCTGGAGAAAAAAGCCTCATTCCCGTGAATTCTAGTTGGCTAAGAGTAAAGCACCCAGATTTTTTCCCTACGGAAGAAAACGAATTCTATTATCCATTTATGGAGTCGTTGTGAAAACTGGTTCGGCTGTTGTTTCAATTGTTGCAAGTAGAGGCTGCTTCATGTACCCTCTGCGCTGACTCATTTATGATATTTCCTTTGCTATTTTAGTTGCAGGACTTGTGGTTTTGTTTATTGGCTACCTTTTTTAATTTCAGTGTCTACTACAAGCTATGAGTTTTTTTTTTTTTTTTTTTCCCTTCATGTAGTTACGAACTTGACTTCATATGCACACACTACCCGAGAAACGTCTGCTGAACGAGATTCATTGACCACCCGGGGCAGGTCTTAGGCCTGGGCTCTCGGGCATGAGCACAACGAGATGGACATTGGTTTCCCGATCTGGTCTTGACAGTTGCTTGCCAGGAACGGGATCTTGAAATGTATAGTTATCTATACCCCCGACTACCTACTTGTTGGCTCGGTGGGTGTCATTCTCCCTTCCGAACGGCAGCATCAAGAGTGCCACACTACTTTTGCCGTGGAAGTTTCCTACCTTAAAACTAACAGAGGATGTATAGGAAAGAAAGGTTACCCATATGTGAGGCAGTTGTTCTATCATAACACATCTTCCATCCAAGATGTTACCTTGAATCCATTGGTTCCAGTCGTCTAGTCTACTCTGAGCACACTCAATGCATACTGCCTCGTTTAAAGTTCGTTTTGGGGAAGAGAACTCAAGCCTAACTCTGAAATTGACTTCATATTCACGCGCAAGTTACCTGTTTATTTGTTTTTGTTCTTCCTGTAACATGTTTTTCTTTTGTCTCATGCTATGTAAACTCTGATTAAAAATTTTATGATTATTGTGCAAGACAGAATTTTTGTTCAAAGATTTTTACTTTAATTTAAAGAATTTTGTTATCCTTCGAATGAGATGAATTAATGTTATTTTGTAGTAGTCAAAATAAAAGAAAAAAATAAAATAAAATTATATAAATATTTGACGTGAAGACAATATTATTTTTTTATTATTAAAAATTTATGTAAATTAATAGTGTTAAATTTTTTTGGTATTAAATATTATTAATAATAATTAAATAATAATTTATTGTAATTTTAAATCTTTATTTATATGAATGGTTAGGATTTATTTATTTTTTTCTAAATTATACATTTAATTTTAAAAAAATTAAATTTATTAAAATATTGTGTCAAACAGATAAAAAGTAAAAATTTGTATTATTATAAGCAAATAGTATAATTACTATGTATAGTATAATTAATAAGTATATATATATATATATTAATTATATTAATAATTTATTTTAATATTATTTAAATAAAAAATTAAAAAATATATAATAACATTTTAGTTCTATTTGGCTAATTACTTTTTTTCAAAACTAAAAATAAAATAATATTCAAAAATAATTTAAAATTAATTATATTAATTAAATATAAATTTTAATTCATTTAATTAAATTTTTAATTCATCGTTGAATTTTTCGATTGCCCAGGTCTAAATGCTAAAAGATTTCACTGCCTTTCACTTTATAGACACGACACGGCCCAATGGGCTGATGGACCAAAATAATAATAATAATCAGATGCTACGCACAGTTGTTTGTTTGATCTCAGCGAAGCAACGGTACAGCTGCAAAGTAACCGATTCCGATGGTGAAAGCGGTGGTCGGAGACGAAACGCGACTCAATTTAGTCGAGGACCGCCTCAGCCAATCTGGTCTCACCTCCCAGGTCTTTCTCTGAATGTCCATCTCAGCCAATCTAGACTTTTGCGTAACGTTAATGGTTTTCAATTGGATTTTCATTTTTTTTTTTTGGCTTGAACTTGTTTAGGTGGGTCTGGTGATAGGCAAGCTGAGTTCGGCATTAGACCGAGGTTTCGTGTTCGATTTGGTACCGACACCGCCCAACGATGCCGGAGAGCCAGCTTGTTTGCTGATCCAGACCGCCAAAGATGACAAGAAAAAGGGCTCCAAATCGAAGTCGCAGGCTGTCGATTCTTCCACCCTGACCATCGATAAGGATTGGGTCGCCGAGCACGCCCGTCAGGTTCATTGTTTCTATTCCGTTTACTTTCCAGGTTATGCATTTAAAAAAAAAATTGTGGGAATTTGCCTTTACTTTTCAGTCCAGTGAAGAATTGTGTTGGTTTTAGGTTTCAAGAATGTTAGTGGGTGGCATCAAGGTGGTTGGCATCTATGTGTGGGTTAGTGATAGCTCTTTCAAGAATTCCACTATAACCCTTTGTCAGGTATTTGTTTTTTTTTTTTTCTTAAATTTTATTTAAATCCCTTTTCTGTTATATTCAGTATAGTTTACCTGCATTTTATTTATTTGTTCATTTATTTATTTTTTGAGGAATAGTTTGCCTGCATTTTATTGGTAGCCCATGAATTGGGTTTTATTCATATTGTCTAAGAAAACAGCTTCTCTTCCAATTTATGTTATACGCAGCTGATAAGCTATTATTAACGATATAGCTTTTGCAGACGGTAAAAGTAGTGGCAGAAGCTGCACCAATTTCAGGGACTGACTGGGATGAAAGACTGCTCATTCACATATGTTATAGTCCTAGGAGGTGTTTACTTAATTCATTGGCACATCTTCTCGCTGCTCTGAATAATATTTCATCTTAATAAAATTTTATTTATTGTACATATATCACTAATTAGTTCATTTTGTGTAGGTGGACATGTCGTAATTGTATGCTAACTTCAAATATTACATCAAGCAGCATAAGACCTTGTGATTTTAAGATGGGAAGGGTATTAAGTTCCCTGCAAACCTTTAGGTGCAACTACAACTTTGAACTCAGGTAACTGCATTGATTGTACTTGTTTTTCTACCTCACTGAAAGATGGCTTATGGAAATTTGATTATTGCTCTATGAACTTGCCAAATACTGAAGTGGTTTCATGAGAATTATTTGTGTCTTAGTTAATGTGCTATTCTGTTGTGAAATACTCCATTGCAATTGCAGTGTCTTAGCATTATTATTGGTTTTTGGTAGCTGGTTGTTTTTATTTGTTAAGCAATCTACACTTGCACCAAATTGTTACATTCTGATTTTATCTTATGACTCAAAAGCTGAAGCTATGTCTTACAGATTGCCTATATTTCAAGATAATGGATCTAATGCTCCAACACTCAGCGCAAGTCTTCGTCATGGAATCTCAGTTCATTCAAAAGAGCTAAGAGATGCAAAGGCAATAATCAATGGTGGCCTGGTATGAAGAACTCTAGCTTGTCTGTTTGGGTGTTTGAAGAATACTAGCTTTTATGTTTAGGTGTTTATTTTCTGCTTTGCCCTTTACAACTTTGATAGCCTAACTTTTTCTATGCATGTTCTGTTTGGTAGTTTTTGCTATCATCAACTACTCATTGTCTGAAAAATCTTTGACAATCTCATTAATATATTTTTTTCAAAACTACTATGCCTTAAAGTTTGTACTTTGTAGTAGCTTTTAAAGTAGTTCTACTCTTATCAATTTTAAGCGATACTAAAAAGATTCATGTTATAAAGGACTTGGTTAGTTAGCCACCAACTTACAGCAACCCTTCTTTCATTACCTGGGCTGGGAACTGTTGATATCAAACCCATGTTTAGTTGGATACAATACAGGCAAAGTTATTAATTTTAAGTGATATGCTTATAAAAATATGCTTCCACTTATGTGGGTTCAAAAGTCTCTTAAGGTCTAGTTTTCATTGCATTATCCTAATACGTTTCATATTTATTCTTTATGGTTTTAGGTGGTTAACGAAGAGCCATGTTCAGCTGATGGTCTGCATGAAGTTGAGATGCTTCTACCATTCGTGAAGGATGTATTAGTAGGAGGTATGTGGCAATTTCAGAATTTGGATGTGCTTATTCTTAAATCCAGTTTGGTGTTCTTTAAGTTTTTGTTCGCAAAACATGTGATAATTTGTCTCATTTCTATAAAGCAAGCAGCCAAAAGCATGTTGTTGGCCTTCTCGTCTTTGGTGGATGTGTCTGCTCTTTCACATACTTGAATGCAAAAGAACCAGTTTCACAAGCTATTGCAGATATAAAGGTATCTAGAAAATTTTCTATTTTAAATTTGTTTGCATCCAACAAAGAAAGCATGTTTGGGCCATAAGTAGTCAGCAACTTGCCCATGAAATGCTCCCAAGCGAAGTTGTGCCAATGAGATTTGGCCATCCAAACTGAGTAGAATGCATCTCATGCATCTGTTTGGAATGATCTCACATTGGGTCAAACTATGCATGCTACTCACTCTTTCAGTCAGTTATTAGATCCTATGGAATTATGTGACTGTCTATAGGAGTTCAATTTCAAGTTTTACCACAGTTGAATCTGGGATTAATTATACTGTCCCTAAATTCAAATGATGCAATAACTGCTGGAAAAACAGAGAGAGTATAATTCCAAAGAATTTTAGCGTACAAGAAGAGAAAGTACAATATACAAAGTTTAGATAAGGAACGTGACATAAGACACAAATATGCATGAAAGTTGTCACTGGTGTGTCCTTAAGCAATCTAATATGGGTTTTCCAGACCTTAAATCACTTCTATACTTGTATAGCTGCACTCATCCAGCAAATGATGATTCTGCTTATGTCGCTTGAATGTATGTTAGACATTTTTATCTGTTCCTATCAAAAGGGAGGACTTTTGTTTACCCTTTGTATAAGTATACACCATGGTGCTTTCATTATTGACGGTCTGATGCGAGGTCCTTAGACATCATAGAATGATGCAATAATGTTTGCCAGAAAACAGAGCCTTCTGCATGAAGCCTAGCAATTGCAGCTTCAGCACACAACTGATGTACTGTGTTTAGTTGATCACACATACATAAATTATGTACTTTTGATAGTGCCATGAATGCCTTTTATCTTTTTGTAAGGTTATTGTTTGTGCCTTTTCTATTTCAGGATGATATCATTGGGAGTCTGCAAAGCAGATTGGATATAATCTGCGATGAAGCGGGTGGAGACCTGGTTCCAATTGATGATGGTGGCAAGGAAATAGGCCATGATGAACTAGCTCAAAAACCTGTTCCCAAACTTGTCCCACATTTATTGAGGTGCGTTAAGAACCTCTGAACTCTGGATTTCTTTTCACACAGCACAATAAAGTTTGAGACTTTGATGCAATTTTCCGGTACACAGCTATCCCTAACTATTGAATATTCTACTCCAAAAAACAAAATTAGGAAAACATGCGGTCTTTCATTTCCTCGAAGAGTTTTTGTTCCTTGGTTGGGAGATACATTTATCTGTGACTACCTGCAACCATCTGAGACACTTGAGGTTTGCACTGGGTGCATTTGAGCAATTCATTTAATGTTGTTTTTGCATAGTTATTGCAACATTTGCAAAATTTTTAACGCTTATTGTTTCTGGTTTCATTAGGTTGTAAAGGATCATTGTGTTGAGCTGATGTCCACGGAAGCTCCAACTGATACATCAAAGATTCTCGAACCCGAAATTGATGCTCCATCATTGGTGGCTAAATCATTTTGGGATGCCGTGGTCCCCGGCCATTCCCAATCTAGTTCTTCTGTAGAAAAGAGTGGAAAGAGTAACAGAAGTGCAGAAAGTAACGACAAATCTATTGTGTCATTCGGATTCAATGTCTTGTCCGCCATTATCTTTCTTCTTCTTGCTTTGTTGGCAGGCCTTGTGCTCGTTAGGAAACAATAGAAACTGAGTGAATTTTGGCTTATAAATGAAATTTGCAACCAAACAGTATATGCAGGTTTTCCTTATAAATTTAAACTGTAATTCGATTGTCTTTGTTATTGCATGATCGACCCCCGTGCTTTAGTCTCAGCTGCACTCTCGGGAGTCTCATGGTTCAATGCAATCGTCCCTTTCACATTGAAATGTGCTTTAAGCAGGCTGGGACATCATTTAGTGTTGGAACTTGGAAGAAAGTTTACTATTTTTCATGCCTTCCTCACAATGTCGGCAAACTAATCGCTAGTGGTCAAAACCAAAATGGTCTCGAGGCTTGTCTTGACGCAAAGGGCCATGGGTCGAAGGGAAAGGGTCCCGATTTACGCGGCACGTTGGAAACGATTCGTACGCTGAAGGCTCGAGTTCCGATGATTTCATTGTAACCGGTTGAAGGATGTTCCATTTTTCAAGAGTACGGTGTCATGCATTTTTATTGCGTGCCTTTCACCCACTTATAGGTCTCAACTCTTGCGGGCGATTTTCCATCTACATTGATTGTTTTGCGTGGAACAGTTGTATCGGTGTCTAAATAATTTGACAAAACTAATACCAAGATGTGGACACATTTCTACCCGTTGCAATTTAGTTGCAAAAGAATCATCTCCCCGAACCCTTCAACTTGGATACCGAATCAACAGACGAGACGCAACACATTTTTCCCTGTAGACATCACCTGTCAAGTGCGACTTGCTGCGTGGCGAGTGGGATTTGGATTTTGCCGTAAAACCTCCGTCCATTTCAGATTCAACCACCGGATAACCAACGATCTTCATATAATCCATAGGTCTCTGAACCAAACAAAATCAACTGTTAAGGAAATATATGGTTAAAATCATTATACTCGAGACAAACAAAACAGGGTTGACAGTCATGGATATAGAGATAAACTGTCAACTCCAAACCGAACATAATTAAGAATTATTGGAGTGACATTTTAACTCTCTTCAATCTTAATCCATGCGCGACCTTAGCCCGATGAATGCAGCTAAGTGATAGTAATCTAAGAAGAATTACTAGTAAGTGAGGCCTATGTTCAAAAGGAAAGTATTTATTATTTTGACGACTAAGATCTACAATTAATTAAATTATGCACGCAATTATAGACTGTAAAAATCAAAGACTAGATGGGATTTTTTTTTTTTTTGGATACATCGGAAGAATTCTCACATTTTAGTTTACCAACATACATTTTAGAACTAATAACTCATTTTACCAGATATCCATCACGTGACAACAAATTCCAATTTGAGTTTAATATAAGCAGACTGTGAACACTCAAAATGACATCAACATATATGTGTGAACAATCATGCAATTTGCAGTTTAATAACATAAAATAGTGTACGATGAACATGCTAATAAGTGGAAGCGCATTTAAGGTGCCGGACCAATGCTATTTCAAGAATAATTTAATCTAGCAAATCTATAAAGTTAATAGAAGCATAGATTATGTTAGAGAAAAAAACAAAATAAAAAACCCACCGTACAAAGTATTTTTCTCTTTTTTATTAGTGCTGTCTCAAATATCAAAGATTTTTTTTTTAAGATACATATTATATTATATTTATTTATTTATTTTTAATATAATTTATTTATAATTTTATATTATATAAATTTAATTGATTATATTTTATTTCAAATAAATATTATTTATTATGCAATATAAAATTATAAATAAAAAATAAATAAAAATAACCCTTTTTAAAATATAAATAGTATCTTAAAAGAAATTCTCTTTATTCACATCTCAACAGACACGTTCTCACATTGTTAGATTTCTCTAAAAGTGATCATCAACAATTAAAAAAACATGTATTACCAGCTAAATTCAAAGCAAGCTTTTTCTTTGTACTATTATTATATACGGCGACATGTCGTGGAACCACTAGGACCCACAAGCAGAGGAGGAAAAATGGTGGGGGAAAACCGCGGCCCGATATTCTCCCTACCACCCGAACACTAAGCGGTTTCTCAAACGTGGTTTTCTGACCACCACCCCCCCTCTCTCTCTCGCTGTCTCTCTCTCACTTGACAGCCCACAGCATCAAATTAGGGCTTTAGGTGATGTGTAAAACCAAACCACTGTTTTTTTAATTTGTCAGCTTGTGAGTCGTTTGCTAGTACAACCAATGCCATAGGTGGTCCGTAGGGCTGTCGAGTTTCCACAATGAAATGTGTGCAGGAAATGAACAGCCTTTGGGATCAAAAAAGAAGAAAGGAAGAGCCTTTTGGTTCAACTTGGAAGAGTAGATATCGTCCTTTTGCCTACCAGAGGCATGACTTGTTCAATTCTAGGCTTATATGCATGTATGTCACGTACTGTTTCATAAAGTTCGACTCTTCTTTTTCTTCTCAGTATCTGTGGTAAAGTGAATTTTTGGTATTGGACTCTTTGTATTTATATGCGTGGCTTAGCTTGAAAGAACCCCAGAAAAAGAAAAAAAGAAAAAAAAGAAGAAAGTGGAGAGAAAATGACGACACACAAAGAGACGTGTACCTCGCGAGTCTTTTTCCTTCTACTCACTTGAAAAACCACCAATAAAGCGGATCAAAAGACTGCTAATCTCATCACTCTTCTGATCTGCGATAGAAAGTACTGCTCTCTTGATTTTAAGATTAAGATAAAGTGTGATTATTTTATTTGTGCAGCACCATCGTCACCAAAATGTTTGCCTTTCGTGCACGTGTACAACACTAGCTTCCTGGTTGCTAAACACTGCATATCCAGAAAATAGAGGGAAAATGGTACTTTTATATTTCTTTTTTCTACAATTAGAATTAATGATAACTACGAAGTGCTCGCATTTCGGGCTTGTTCTATTGGGCTAGGTGGACTGGACCAAACTAGATGGGCTTGTTGTATTAAGGCCTACTTCAACAGTGACAATGCGTGGCGATTAACAGTGGCAACGACATTAATTTAGCATCGCCCAAAAATTTCTTGTCATATGAGTGAGGACAATTATTTATTCATGCGGGGACTGGCAGTGGGAATCTTTTTTTTTTTTTTTTAACTCACTTCAAACAGATTAAGCATTACAGTCAGAGAGAATTTTGAAGGAATTTTATTTTTTTGTTTGATTTCCAATATAAAATTATTCCTGATGCATCAGCTACGCTTGAATTTGAGCTACTTAACTGTTTAAAGAAGGGGAAAAAAAATGGTGACATGTAATTTGGCTTATTCAAAATTTAATTGGATACATCTAATTGCATTCAACAATATTGTACTAGACGCATCCAATTTACCCTTAGATGTATACGTATCATCTGGTGTGCCTTTTTGTATACTAAGACCCAAGAAATCAGCCAAAATGGGTGGTTTAAATTACAATAGTTCTTGCAACATTACGTAAAATCAGGTACAAAGTTGATTTTGTAACATGTCAATATGTCTTATAAATCTCCGAGCTCTCATCGCCAATTTAGCCAAAAAGCTGCCACCATCTCTTCTATGACTGCAAAAACGATTGATTAATTGAATTTGGCGGGCCTGTTTTGTTGAATAATACAGCAATAAGGTAGAAAAAGAAGGTGGGGGGGGGAGAATCAACAAAATAAGCGTAGGAATGAACTCGAATTTGAGAACTAGGCCAAATTTCCAGAGGCATAGACGGCATTGGATGGGACCAAAAAAGAAGCTCGTGTTTCTACTCATTATCATCAGTACTATTAACTGTGTAACTTGGGGATAGAGAATAGAGTTATTACATTTGTAGTCCTATTAACATATTTCGCCTTCCAACCAACCCCTCCAAAAAAAAAAAGAAGAAGATAAAAGTACACTCATTTGCTGCATGTAAACATGTATAATAGCTACACGATAAGAAAATCTACAATAAGATCCTTTATTTTTCGGGGGGAGGAAAATCTATAATAAGATCGTGCAATCGTCTTGGTAAAACACGGGCTAGCACATATGACCGTGCACAACAAACCAAAATCCAACTATCATACAAAGAGAGATCGAGCACAGAGACGCCCGGCAGGTTCTGAGGTGAGAGCCCCGTCCTTTTCCTTTCAGACATATGTGGGGTCGGGGGTCAAAATTTTCAGAGAAACAAAGATCACGACTTTAGTTCATTGATTACGAGGATTTCGGTGAAAAAGACATCCAATCAACCCACGAAATTCACACGCACACACCCACAAAAAGGATTATTAATTAGCCAGCTCGGTTGCTTATATATTATTATTATTATTATTATATTTATAATAATAATTATTATTCATAATTATATATTAAAAAGTTATATATATATATAAACCCTAAACACTAAAACTAATCTAAATAACTCTACTTTCATTATATACCATTCCAATTCGCTTCTATAAAGGTGCTTGCAACATAATACACAAGATAATTATGAAGGACAACCATTTCTTTCTCTAGCTAGGTATTCTCCTACTTGGCCTGGCTACGTCATATTTATCAAGCTATTAAAGTGTCCCAAGAGAGAGAGAATAGATAGTGATAAAAGGAAGATGGAGCTCGATGAACAGGGCTTTTTGGAGGAATTACTAGCTTTAAGGAGAGATGGTTGGGGAAACATTCCAGATTTTCCAACAGAAATGAATCAACATTACTTTTCTAGTGGCTGGAATTATGGCTGCCTCGATGAGAATCCTGCCATGCTCGCCACAGGTTCTTTCTGCCAAGGACTCTCCTCTGTGCAGCAAGGCCTCAGCAACTACTTCGGTGACATCTATGACCGCCCCTTTGGCGACGAATTTGCTGCGCTACAGTTTGCAGAAGCGTTCTCAGTACCGGAGCTTACTCATACTTTACATAACACGCTTGACCCGCCACCGCTTCCGGGTCAAGAAGGCACGCCAATGTCTCTGGCAGCCGATGAGCAGGCTGGTCTGGTTGTGACAAATGAAACCCACAATTTAGAGATGCAAGCTACTTGCAAAGCTGAGCGAATTCAATCTCCTGAGGAGCCTGCTTTCAACATCGGTCCTTATCCAGAAAGAAAGACCCGAAAGAAGAAAGTGCTGGGGCAGCCATCAAAGAATCTAATGGCTGAGAGAAGGCGAAGAAAGAGGTTAAATGACAGGCTTTCCATGTTAAGATCAATTGTTCCTAAGATAAGCAAGGTAGTAAAGCCTGAATTAACATAATGTGAATAGTTTTATGTTGTTTATGGAGGTTAATTGACCTGATCTTTGGACATTTTTGCAACAGATGGACAGAACATCCATACTTGGAGATACTATTGATTACATGAAGGAACTACTGGAAAGGATCAACATCTTGCAGGAAGAAACGAAAGTGGATTCAAATAAGTTGGACATTAGGGGCAATGTCAAGGACACAAAAGCAAATGAAGTAATAGTCAGAAACTCGCCAAAGGTACTTGTTGAGTAGCAAGTGGCAGTTTATCCCACGTGGAAAATAAAGTAAAAAGGCAAACAATATATATGCTGTTAAAAAAACTTCATAACTCAGAGTTTTAAAAGTTCTGGGTAAATAAATAGTGTCAGAAAACTCAATAGACGATACTTGCTCTTTTGTCCCGTAACGGATGAGACACCCAATTTCAACACTAGTATTAGAGTCCAAATGATCTTTACTGCTTTCAGAGCCCATATGACCTTAAAGAAAGAATGGTTTTCTGGTCATTTCCTCTTTTCTTTCGGTTCTTCTGCTCTAAAAGCTTCTGGAATACCAGAAACATTGTCCCTACAGCAGCCTTGCTGCTCCTCGGCTTTGTGATCTTCTCTACAATCTTAGCTATCAGTACTGAATCGGCACTTATGTATAAGATCCCAATAGTGAATAAAGTTGGTGTTATCCTAAGCCTGAAATTTCTTCATGTTGGCTTTGCAGTTTGACGTGCAAAGGAGAAATTTGGATACCCGGATTGAGATTTGCTGCCCAGCAAAACCAGGGTTGTTGCTGTCAACAGTAACTGCTCTAGAAACATTAGGCCTTGAGATTCGACAGTGTGTTGTTAGCTGTTTCAATGACTTTGCAATGCAAGCTTCTTGCAAAGAGGTAGAATTTCAAATCGTCCATTGGCCACATAACTCATTTTCTCGATGCCTTATACTTTATAGACTTCTTGAAGGGCAAACCAATGACTAATTCGGGTTTGTTCTTTATGTTAACGAAAGGAATTGGAGCAACAGCAACCATTAAGTTCGGAGGACATGAGGCAAGCGTTATATAGAAGTGCAGGATATGGAGGAAGATGCCCGTAGAAACAAGACTTTGGAAGGAGACTGGAATTCATTGTTAAGTTTCACGAAATATGAGGTCTTCGAGTGAGGTTGTAATAGTCATCTTTTTAAAATATGTTGTCTACTCCCATCGGAGCTTTTGTATTATCTACTTCAATTGGAGATTGGATTCGATTGAATCCATGTTAAGGAAATGTTTTTGGCTGATTCGCTCGGTCAGAGTATATCAAATTATCCAAATTAGCTATCGATTTCTCCTCCAAATGGTGCTTTTACTGTTGCCTACACCTATTGATTGTAGTTGTGAAATATCTGGGATTTGTTTTAGGAATAGCATAGTCCTTCAAAACTTGCCATGTGGACGTTTGGAACCGGTGGTTGCCTCCCCTGAATCTTCGGTGAATAAACGTGGAGTGAGTAGTTGGAACTGGAATATGTCTCACCGAGTGAAGGGACATGAGATAATTGTAATTATGCTTGTCTTTTTGTTTAGGGTATGCTTTTTGGCTTTATTGTTACACCCCGCGATGTATATTCTATTCTCTAATTAGTTTTCCTTCTGCGGCGATTCTATATCTATTCTGTTGGACATATCAGTGACTTCCTCGTTAGTAAGGATCTAATACCAAAATGACAAAAAAAAAAAAAAAAAAAAAAGCCAATCCGTCTTCTAGGTAAGATGTTGTTAAGGAAGGCATAAAGAGCATGTCACAAGATGTCATACAGAGCATCGTCGGTAAGGCAGACAGAGCAAAGACTCTTTTGTATCTTCAGTAAGACACACAAGATAGAAGTTAATTATATCGCAAAATGTGCAAGATTTTATCGGACCAACGATATCAACAACAGCAAACTCTTAATCTCCAACTTAATTCGGATCAGTTCCATAAATTTTTTCTTATTATCCATTTTATTGCGAAGTAAGTGTAGACTTAAATCTAATTATTGGAAATTTATCACAACTAAAAATTCCTTTGTCAATTTATCTAAATGAATATATATATATATATATATATATATTAATTGTCAAGCAGGGGTAGAACGGGAACTGAAAAGCTCAGTTCTACTGCCATTCCATAAACAGAATCTTCCTATAGGGTTTTGACTTGCAGATGCTAAAAGAATCAATTACAATCTTTTGAGTCAGGGATCAGTGCTCATTCACAGTTCGCCTTTGTTCATTACCAGATTACCATTAGCACTCGGTCAAGCCCAGCTTCTGAAGCCGGAGGGAATATTCTCCTTGTGTAGGCATTTGTCAGAACAATTTCATGACAGGCATGATTGCCTTGGCAATTGAAAAGGCTTGATTTATTTCTCGGTTCCCAAAGTGTCAAGCCTGGTACATCTTGTCCCGGCATGTCCCAGACCCACAGTTCTTGACGTAAATGATACAATTTTTTTTTTCCCTTACAAGTAAATTAGCTGGCCTTTTAGATTGCGTGACGAGCAGATGCAAGGACATGAGTGCTACTCGTGGATCGTAATCCATGTCAGCAACTAATTTTGGTATCAGTGAGAACTGAAAAGGCTATTTCTTTGGCACATGCAACAGATCTCGTTACAAATTTAAGCCCAGAAAATTAAGTCTAGCTGATGGTGACAAAATGATAACAGCGAAATGCATGGCTTATAGTGTTAAGCCAAGTCCAAGAGCACAATGCAGAGTTCTTGTAGAACCCTTAATCTTGGCAGTTGGATTATAAGAATTTGATTTCTGCTCGAAAGGTAGCTAGTTAAAGTCTTTATCTATGGCTTTTTAAGCCTTCGGATCCGTAAGACTCCATTAACTGACGGCAATTCAAACTGAATTATTCAACTAGTGTGCCACCACAAGTGCATTATTATCTAGGTATAGATGTGTCTTACATATAGCCCTTGGGTACATTTTGATGTGTAGGTTTAAGGGTGCGTCCTATTTAATTCAGACAATCATCGTGTACGGAAAATCAATTAAACAAAAAAAAAAGAGTCGCTAGATATTGATAATAGTTTAGAAATCCCTTTATTCTTGGTTGTAACATCATCGGTTTGTGAAAAATATCTCCTCCCCGATCCACCTAGACCCGTAAAAAGAAAAAACGTCGGTTTGGGTTTGCTAGCCATACTTTTTAGCTCTCATTTAGGGTCCTGTATTAGGAAGGTTGGATTTGCTTTTGAAATGCCCCTAGTCGAGTCACATTCCCGAGCCTGATTTGCTAGACCCTTTTGTGATATGACCCAAGAACACACGGCCTTGCTTTTTTGAGGAAAAGCTCCATAATTGATGAACTCCAGTGCTGAATAAAAGCCAACAGCGGGAAGCAACTAGGGCATTTCCATGCCGTAATCGGGAAGAGGCTCAAAACTTTCCACGCAGGAAATCCACCAAAGCAATACTCGCATCCTCAAATCTGGGTGCTGTGGTTGATATTTCAGATCTTTTGGAGGAAAGATGATATAACCCGGCATACCGAAAATTCCACGAAACGTGACCTGTGACATACCAGGATATATTACCACCAGGGAGGGCATTGGGCCTATGAAAGGAACAAATTTTGTAAGTATACATTTTAATCTCATCAATATATTTGATGAGATATTTAAATTTAAGACTTATGGCCTCACAACGAATAATCTTTTACCACTTAAATTACATGATCAATGGTGACACGTCATATTTTTCACTCTATGATGAACAGGGTAACTCGGACGTCGTCTCCATGGACGTGTAATTCCTATTAGGACCTACAACTGTAATCGCAACAAATTATCTTAATAGATTATTCAAACTAGTAGTAGAATGGGCCACTATTCATTCAAAAAGAAATGGGTCTTCTCCTTTATGTTATAATGCACCTGGAATATGCATTTAAATCCAATCCAATCTAACCCTAGCTGAAACTTTTTGGATCACGCGAGCCAAAATCAAAGTTGCTGGTCTTTTACAAATTAGAAAATCCCTTTCTTTAGACACGTGAATAAAATTAGCAAGTCAGTGTCCAGATGAACCCCGGAAAAAAAAAAGAAAAGAAAAAGGCCAGTTGTCTTGTTGTCGTGCGGTTGAATTTCTGCACTGCCAGAGTTTGAAACCTCATTTACTTTGATCTTTTCCTTCAAAGAAAATGCAGATTGGACAGTCTTTTTACAAGCCATGCATTGCTTACAGCGAAGTTATTCTTCTCTTTTCCTCCAGATTAAACCAGAAAATTGAAGGAGAAGTTGAGATGACTAGCTTCGATCCCCTGCAACCAAATCTCACCTCTGATTTTGAGTTTAGCTCGTATTTTCAACTTTTAAGCAGCGCTGCTGAGCCCGTTGGAACGATCTTTTGGTTCGAATGGCGAAGCCCTTCGGCCCCATCAGACATAAAAGTCCGGCCCAATATTTTCTTACTTCGCTTCCGGCATTATTGTTCACGGTGTAAGAGACCGAGTAGTTCCGTAATCCGTGAAAGCCAGCAAGCATAGTGACTCTTTTTTTTTTTTTTTTTTACAGAAAAAATAGTGACTTTTTTTTTCTTTTTTTGGGTGTAAAACGATAACTTGTGTAATAAAATTACAATAACAAAAATAACAACATAGTCGGACGCGAGGTTATTCAAATTTCAACCCGGATCATAGGATTTTATAACTTTATAATTATACACGAAGTCAACGATCTAAATTGCATTAGAATTTTTTAAAAATAGAATTTCAGCAAAATTTCGATTTAAATTGAAAAATCAATAAAATTATAATCTAATTTTATAATAAATATTTTTTATAATGAATTTTTAAATTTTTGAACTAAAACAAATTATAAATTCTACTCACACATTAACTTTTTTACTTTCACTTGTGTTCCTCTTATTATTGTCTATTGTTCTATACCATTTTTTGAAGATTGTTGGTAAAAATGAGTTAACTTTCAAGTTTTTAGAACCCATCCTGGTTAACAATATAAAAAAAAAAGATATAATTTTGTTTAAATTTCAATGCTAAATATAGTGAGCAAGTAGTTAGATATGAAAACTATTTGTTTATTTACAAAAATTATTCTTTAATAATTATAAAAAAAAAGGAGAAAATCTTTTAATACAAAAAAATTAGTGTGATTTTCTGTATTAATATGTATAAAATATTTAATTTTAAGTTATATATGTTAGTTAATTTTTATTTTTTTCTTCATTTTTAATATAATCTTATGACTATATATCTTTGCTAGAATTCCAATTTTAACAACCGTAGTCTGACTCTGATGTTATGCTTTTCGGTGCAATAAACTATTATAGAAAAATAAGATTAATATAGTGGCGTGTTTTTTTTTTTATTTTAATTCCAGAGATAACTGATAATATGGACGCCAAGCAATGGGCCCATAACTTCTGCATTCAATACCCAAATAGAGGCCCAACTCATACTAATCCCTCATCCCGTAGACTGGCGACACTGGTACTCTATCATTCTCTGTTAGTCCTTTTATCTCGAAACAGCCTTCTAAGGCCATCAAATCTTTCTTCGAACGCACCAACTCTCGGCTTCCTCCAGATGTCAGGCTAATGTCCTGTCACATTTTTCTCTCGTCAATTACTTCATGTCTCCATCAGTGGCCGATTTATTATATATCTCATTAAGGACATCAACTTTGCAAGTTAAGAAAAGGTAAAGATGTCCAGTTTTAACTGTACAATGGAATGCGATTGCCAATTTGTAATTACTGTTCTAACACTTGGAAAATGGAAAGTTGTGAGAACACCCCCCCCCCGGGTCTTTCCACGAAGGTCCAGCCGCCCATGGCGAGCACAGTGTAACAGGCTATGTTAGGACCCGGGCTGTTGGAACTGTAAGGTTAAAACGGGTTCCACTTTATGTTAGTGTTGGAATGAGGAAAAGCCGACCCTAGTTGTAGTTGGTGGATGAGTTGGACATTGAAAATGACTGGGACCTAATACTTAAAGCAATTTGCACTAACTCTTGTCCGCATACAGCTTGAAGGGACAGCCTTTTTCACATAAAATTTGGTTTTATCTTATGGTTAAAATGCCATATCGCCACTTCCATCGTCACAAAATCAATGCAAATCGATTTTACACAAAAAAAAAAAAAAAGAAAGAAAGGGAAAACGCTAAGGAGTCCTAGACAGAAAAAGGAATAGTAAATCAAGTTTATCTTTGTGTGAAGAAACAAGGATTTTCTTCAAGTTATAGATTGGAGATTTTCAAGACCCAAATTTCCTTTTTTTTGGGGGGGGGGGAACACATATCAAACGGAAAATTAAAGGGAAAAACTTAAACCAAGTTTATGCTTGAACTTACCAAAATTACATATTGAGAAGAGGAACAGCAACTTGAGTGTTGCATATCTCTGAAAATCTCACCACAATTAAAAATGAGCCCTGAGATTTTTGACGGGAACTGATGCGACCGACCTTAGCAGTCACAACAAAATATTTTTCAGTTTTTTTTTTTTTTTTTTGGGGTAAAATCGCATAACATGTAAAAGATTTAATAACAAAATTGAGTCCGCTTCGCCCGTACTGACTGGGAAACGTACGTGCAAATGTACCCAACCACCAAAGCCACTCAGATCTTATTCTTAATAAATTGCCAGTTGCCGTCATCGCCAACTTAAATGGTGCTTATCCTCAACCGGGTGTAAAAGTTGCATTCTTTTTGTTGAGCAACGTCAGAAGATACGGAGGAGGAAACTGAAGGAAATAATCTCAAATGGACGACGAGGAATCAAGTCGACCGTCCGTAGGATTCCCTCTGGGATTATCTCTTCTATTGTTCATGTTGTTTTCCATGAGCATGCTTTTCACTTGTTGTCTCCACTGGGACAAGCTACGGTCTCTACTCGGTTGCTCCAGCGACGGTGACTCCCATGTCCCAGAAGTGGACACAGACCATTTGCCCCAGAAATCTGCATCTCCTCAAGTGTGTATATTGTCCCTCTCCCCGTCTCTGCAATTTTGCTACATTCATGCTCTTGATTTTCATCATCTTGATTTGCTTTATGGATTAAGAAAAATAATATAGAAGGTGATACAATATAATTGTTCTAAAACAGATATCAAAGCAGAATCCAGCTCAAAGTCTGCCAGTATTAATGCCAGGGGACCAAGCACCAAAGTTTATAGCAATGGCTTGTCCAAGTGAGCCGCAAAGATTGAAGATCATGGGGGAAGTGCAGAGGTCTCCACAATATATTTCCAGCCCCTATTACAGTATCACTGTGAATTAATGCTCTAATACAGTAAAGCACCTCGCAAATTCAATTATACTGCTTTTTCTTTCATTTCCCCTTTTTCCTCCTCTTTTTGGGGTGGGGAGCGAGGAGCAGGGTTGTCCCTGTGAATAGAGGTTTTCAGAGCATGGTAGTCGAATGAAGTCGCTCCCATCATATATACATCATAGAAAAACCCGTTTTCCAAGACCATTGTAACTTGTATAATTGCTTTTTCAGTATCCTTTTCTTCTTCAGCAGTGCTTAACGAAGTAGAAAACGATTGCTTCAACAACACTCAAAATTCACGTACACCAAACTAGAAACTATCTTGATGGGGAGGAGCCGATTCTTCGTGAAACAAAAGTTATAACTTGCTTAGATTGGAACTTCAAAGCCAGCCACTTTTCATCTGAGCGAAACATATTCGTTCTTCTAATTCTTTAGGCACCTCAATAATCATAGAATATCTAATTGACGTTGAACCTTGACTTTGATCATCTGTAGTTTTGCTTCACATGTGTTCGTGGCTAAGGCAGGATACGTGCGATTCAGCCTAATACACGAGATATCATTTCCTCTTTTCCTTAGCCACCGGAGACAAAAGTCATTCTAATTCTAACTTCGTTCTCTATCTCAAGGAGGATTCATTGATGTGTCAAGTCCATCTCTGGTTTTATATATAGCTTCATAAGCTGATCTAACTTTCCATCACCTTTAGTATCAATTGGAATCGTGGAAAGGAAGTCATGTGGGATTAAATCCACTCCAAGTTTCACAAATTGTCCTCCGGAGATGAAAATATTTTCTTTTTTTTTTTTTTTTAATAACTCTGAATTAGGTAGATCTATTCATCATTTGTGAGATCTCACTTCGGCGCTATGTAGCCCCTTGTTAGGTATAATTTGAATTCATGACGACAAATTCTCTGATACGAAACATTAAGGATTTTAACAAATGCGCCAAAACCCTAGCATCATTGGCATGCGTAGCGTAAATCAAATAAATCAAAGGTCATAAATCAAATAAACCTTAAGTCTCATACCATAAGGTGGTGTCACCTAGAACCTAGAACACAACAATAAGCAACCCTTCCTTTAAAAGGTCATAAATCAAATAAATATCGTCCATTTTTGTGCCAAGTATTTTTAGGAGATCCCCCCCCGGGGGCCCCCTTTTTTCTAATTATGTATAAACAAACATAGGTAGCACATAGGAAACTAAAATGACTCTCCGTCTCAGACTTTCCCATCTACTTCCCTGATTTTACTTTGGGTTTCCTCTCATTTCGTCTAGGTTTCAAACTTTGGCGTTCGTTTCGTAATGGATGTAAGCTGGACACGGCAAATTAAAAATAGCTTCGCTGTCTAATTCAATTATAAGAAAACTTAAGTGGATCAGTATGATATTAATAAAAAATGTGACTAACTATTTCTTATTTAATCTTATATGTAAATAAAATTAAATTAAATATAAAAAAAATTACTACACGATCTTTTTATGGCCTTCATATTACTTCATGTGTATTATTATGCAATGGTGTTCCTCAATCATATGTACTGGCAAGTCAGTCGCGCACGGCCTTTTCTTCTGTAAAATAATGGGTAAACAGGCAATCTCAAAAATAAATAAATGAATAAATAAACAAATATGGGAAAAGTCGATATACTGGCTTGGCAAGAAGAATTCGGAGGTACATGCAAGCCCAACTGAAGCCCATTTAGTCACTTTCCGGGCATGTAGGGCGAGAAAGAAACACAGGCCCAATAGAGACCCACGCATTCTGGGACTCGTCAGTGCGCACACTAAATGGCATTGACTAAAAATTTGGCAAGCATATTGCCAGTTGGCCGAATAAAACAAACGTCTCCACTTCGGGTTGGCTTTCACAATCCTGCAGTGGGCAGTGTTAGATGCTAAAAACAAAAGTTATGGAAAATTCAACTGAAAGCGAAAGAGAAAGATCGAAGAGATACACACAATGTCGATTGGAATTCGTAGAAAAAACCATAAAAGACGATACTATACCAATAGAACGTAGCTATCAGTACATTTCTGACACAGAATTATTCACCCGCGTGCGTGCGTGCGTGCGTGCGTGGATGTGTGGGCTGGCGACAAGGGCCGTAGGGCTCGTCACTTTTTAACGCTTAGAGCGCAGACAAGTCTCATTTATTAAATAAGTTTGATTTATTGCATCACATGCGTTCTTCTTAACGTGTCCCCGTCAGGCTAGAATCGAAAGAAGCCAAATAACGAGAGAGAGAGAGAGAGAGGTACGTAGCATTATGAGATGACAGAACTTTTGATCCACAACACCCACAATTGAGAGACCAGACATTTGTGGCCATTGATTGTTGACTACACACGGATAGCCATGTAGAGCATAGCATAAGCGTTTTGTTAAAAATCTTGAAGTTTGGACTCTTTTTTTTTTTTTTTTTAGGTTCCCCATCCAAGGACTCCCGAGGACATTGGCATCCCCTCATTTTTTACAACAAATTTATCGAGCAGCGAGGGGAAAATTCTCTGCCGCCGCGGGTGTCCCGGACGCGCTTGATGCCATAGAGTATCTTCTACCTTCCAAGCCGGAGGGATCGTGGTCGAGGGACCCCAAGCCGTGACAGCATCCCGCCATATCCGTTTATCTGTTTTCACGAGGAAAATGAGCAGAAGGAAGAATAACCAGAGGGAGAGAAAGAGCGGGTCAATAATTCAATATTATTGAATCATCGTATTTGTCTTTAATATATATATATAAATGGAAGATATTTTTGCTAGGTTTCAGGTGGAAAATCAATTTAGCGTCGTCAATGCCCTCTTTCTTCACGGTTACTGGGGAAGACTGCCTTCAACGCACCATACTTACAAGCTAAAGTTGTAGCCAGCTATACATAAATAATGGAAGCTTGCCGGCCAATGGGCTGGCGCTGGCAGCTGAATCGGGCGCTGGGGCTGTTCAAAGATTTAGATTTCATTATTAACTAATAACTACGTGGTACCACTCAAAAGGAGAGAAAAATTAAATAACTACATGTGGGAGCCACGCATGGGGGAGTGGGAAGGTTAAACTTAACGGTGGCCAGTGCTTGGAAAAGGCAGACGACGGACAGGTCTAATTAAGGGCATTGACACGTCCTGCGTCAAAGCTGGCACACACACACACACACAAATTAAAAAATTTTAAAAAAAAAATTAAAAAGCTCTTCCGTTTTGAATTTTGATCCCTCGTCGTGCACAGAAAACTCTTGTTGAACGAAGTAACTTTTCTTGATTTGTCCAATAAAAATAAATTAGCGAGATTTTAGGCGACGTAATTTTTATCCTTTCAGTCATTATAAATTTCTTTTTTTTTTTTTTTGGGTCTTTAAGATGTATATTGAGATAATATATTCAAGGCTATACTCTTATTAATTTTCGGGTCGAAGGTTTATTTTAGTAGCTACTGAAACGGTCTATTTGAAAACTCTTTTGTATTTTTCATACATCAACGGGCACTGTTTGTAAGTTATAGTCTAATTGCGTGAACTCAACACAGAAGTATATAATGCAATAATAATTTTTTCTAGTAAAAGATTAAAAGGAAAAAATAATTAAATTAATTTAATACTTAGATCAATTTAAAAAATATTAAAATTAGTAATTTTTATCATTCTTATTATTCTAGTAAAAAAATTAATAATTCTTATTATTTTATTGTTTTTTCTTAATTAAATTTTGTTAGAGTAATTATTTTAAAGTTAATTTTTTCTTAGCTAAATTTTACTTGATTAAAATTTCTCCAAAATTAATGTTTATAATTTTTTTTATTTTCTATAATTTTTATTCATAAGTTATAGTATGAATTGTATAAAATTTTTTTTCAAGTATAATTATATAATTTAAGTTTTTTTAATTTTTATTTTAAGAAAACTCTCAAATTTATTTTTTATTTATTGAAAATTACAATTCATGTCTAATTTTAATTTTTTTTATTTAAATAAGATTAAAAAATATAAATTTATGTATCATTTAAATATAATAATAATTACTATTAAATACGACATATTATTTATATATTTTTGATCAAGATCTTATAAATTTCATAAAAATTTACATTTAAATAACAATTTTTTCCCCACGAGAATCGGAGAAAAAGATTTGTAATGTACCTTTTGGTTTAAATAAAAAACAGCAAGTTTATACAACATTAGGACATGGAGCAACGGACGATAGTTTATCATTTAAGTGACCTGTTTGTTTCCCCCAGGACCTAAAGGATAAGAATGATTGACTTTATGAATTTCTATTCATCAATCTTCGTTCACAATTTTAGAAATAAGCTATACACTTTTTACAATCAATAATAATATTATAGCATATCCAATATATTCATAAAATTCACCGCAAAGATAATAATAATAATAATAATAATAATAATAATAATAATAATAATAATATTATTATTATTATTATTATTATTATTATATAACTTGACAAGAACTGTACCCGCCAAAAACAGGAGGACACAACACAACAGTAACCAAAAGATGCCATTGCGCAAAAAGAGAACATAAACAATTGCAAATCCACCAAGGATTGGGACGTGGGTTTTAGGCGCAACTCGGTGGGCGTGGGGTGGGCCGGGGGAGGACAACGTTCAAAGAAGTCATATGTCGCGTTCAGTAGCCGGCAAGTCAAAATCAAAAGCCGCTTTCTTGTTCTCCCAACAATCATATCGCTTCGGCCTGTTTTTCTCTGTCTCCCGTCTGACTACCTCACTCCCCTCTACTCAATTTTTATTAAGAATATGTCAGATATACAGATTAAATGATATATAATAATATCACGTATAATAGTATAATATATGATATTATAATATAAATTAAATTAAATTATTACTTTATATGTTTAGAGAATTTTTAATAATATAAAATAAATTAATAATATAATATATTCAAATCATATTATTATTTTATTTTATTTTATTTTTATTATAAATAATTAAAATTTAGTATTAAAATTATTTTATTTTATATATTAATAATTTTATACTATTTATAAATTTTTTAAATTATAATTAATCATACAAAATATTTATTAAATTAATTTAATAAAATTAATAAGGTATGCTTAAAATAAAATATTAAATATTAAATTAACAAATAAAATAAAATTGTTTAATATATCTCTTTATTTTTTAAATTTTTTTATATTTATTTATATCTCTCTCTTTTCTACCTTTCATTCTCATCCTTCCTTTTTTATTATTATTTTTAACTTTATCACCACCTTTCATTTTTCTATTTCTTTCATTTTTACTTTCTCTTCCATCTCTTCTTTCTTTTTTTTCTCTTTAAGTTTTCTCCGTCTCTCTCAGTTTCCTTTTTTTTTTTAATTTATATATATATATATATTCTATCCTTCCTTCTTTTCTTGTAGGATTCTTCGACACTTTTTATTCTCTCTTTTTCATTTCGATCTCTAAATTCTCTCTTTTTTATTTTTTTGAAAAAAGACAAATAAAAAGATGAAAAAGAAATCAAATAAAGAATTAGAAAGAGAAAAAAGAATTAGAGCGAATGAAAGGAAGAAAGTTAGAGAGAGAGATTTAAAAAATAGTTTAAAAATATTAAAAAAATCATAATTTTTAGTTTATTATAAGATATATTGTAATTTAAAAAATAAAAATATAAAATTAATATTAATACTTGAGCAAACTTCTTATATTGTTTATTAAAAGTTAAAATTGTATTACTTGTATAAAAATAATTAACTCCCATTTGTTAAATAATTTTTATAAAACTTTTATAATGAATTCTAAATTAATTAAATTTATACTTCAACTAGAGTTAAGTATAAATTTTATTAATATTTTTGATTAATTTATTTTGAACAATTTTTTAAACTTTTAACACAAAATTTAATAATTTTTTAATTATTTTTTATCTCTTTTTTCGTTAAAAAATAAAAAGTCTTTACTTTTCTTTAATTATATATATTATTTAATTTAAATTCAATTACCTTATTTTTACTTATAAAAATAAGTTAACTTGATTCTTCATAAATAATTATAATAATTAAAAGAATATATATATATAAATATATATATATATATATATATATATATAAGTAAAACAAAGTGATATTATACAAATAAATTGCCAATGATAAAACCTTGAATAAAGAATGAAAGACATGTGTTTTTAGTACTAGACAACTAGAAATCATATCATAAATTCAAGTGCAAATAAATCTTTTGACTGAAAATATTCTTACATAAGACAAGAAAGAAGTATACATGAATATATTGTATATTATAATTGAGATTACAAAAAGGGCCAACATATGGTACATGTATTTACACAAAAAGCTTCGCATATTTAGTTTAATTTTGTGCAAAGTAAGCTTATAATATCTTAAAATTCAAGGTAAGAGGTTAATTTTATCTCATATTTCTAACTTAACTTATCAAACTATAAATTGTTTGAATTAAGTATGACTATAAATTCTCTTTTCTTTTTTGTTTTTTTTGTGTGAAAATGAAATATTAACATTATATTTATCATAAAATCACAAAGTCTTAAGATCTTTTATTGGGAACTTCAATTGACATTATGGGTAGTTTTTTGTTAGTTGTATTGCATCGGATTAAAATTTCTCTTTTTAGAACAAGCCTAACGATAGAAAATCAAAGACACTTTTGTTGATAATTTGATGAATCAACGAGAGGAATCAAAAACATCTTCTTAAAAATAAGCTTAAATAATAGGTGGAATTGCGTCTAATTCCATAAAGAAAGTAAGAAAATAAACAGTGAAAAAAAAAACTGTCTTATTGAAATAATAAAATCAAAAAGAAGTTGTCGCAGTTTACTTTAACAAAAAATTATTTTATATCCAATTAAATTGCAAAAAGTAAGTCTGATTCTGGTATTACATTTTCTTCATTTTTCTTTATGTCGAAATTTATAATCTATGACATCAATCAAAGTATTATGTAATAGCATTATATCCACTCATTGGGACTGTACAAATAAGGGACTCGGGCAATCAAAAAAATTTTTTTTTCTCACCAACGAGAATATCAAAATTGTTTCATACCCAAAGAATAAGAGCAAGCAAAAAATTTTCTAAATAAATAATAAATAAGACACGGAGAGAATTAAACTTTACACCGATGAAAAAAATCATAGTCACTAAACGAGAAGAGTTGAGTTTTGAACGAAAATGCTGAAATATGCCAAAGAAGTCGTCATTACGTATTTGGACAAAGACGCTGGAATCTGCCGAGAAATGAATTTAAACGTGGATGGATAGAATATTGGAAAACTAATGTTATCGAGATGAAAATGTAAAAACAAAAAAAAAAAAAAAAGTTTTGAAGTTTTATATATATTATCATTTTTTTTTAAAGAATCAATTTGACATTTTGACTAAAAAAAAAAAAAGAGCAAAGTTCAAAAGTCTAAGCCAAACGTAATTTTTGATTTTTAAAGAAAAAGATTAAAAATTAAAAATCAACAGCAATGCCAAACGACCCTAAAATGGCTTTTTTTTTTTTTTTTTTTTTCCCACCTTTCGTATAAGTTGGTAGTTTCATATCAGGACAGGAAAGGATTGGTACTCTGTGCGCTAAATGTGGAGGGTCCTGAGCACTCTCTAAGCTCTCGTTTCTTCTCTGCTGAAACCAAAAACTCCTGAATCGGTCCTCAGCTTTGCCCAAAGAGTCACTAATCGCAGGTAAACACCGTAGTAGTCGGGGTTTTGTTTTTTTTTTCTTTTAATTTTTTGTATTTTATGTGTTTGAGATATTGTGCGGTGGGCTGTTTTAGGCTCTGATTAGTTGCTGAGAGGAGCTGAAGGAAAATGGAAAGGAAAATAACTTCAGCGTGTTTACGGTTTTCAGTTTCTCGGTCTTTTTGGTTGATGGTTCTTGTAGTCAAAAAGTTTTCCCACCGTTTCTCATCATCCAAGCACAGTCTCTCTTCCCCCACTCCTTTCTGTTAAAAAAGAAAAAAAAGAAAGAAAGTCCTGCCTCTCAGATATTTCATTTTCCTCTAAATTCCTGTTTATTTTATTATTTTATTATTTTATTATTTTTTACTCTCGCCTTCGCGATTTCAAATAAAAATCTTAATTAATCGGTTTAATTCATGCAATGAGCAAATTTATATTATTTTCTGTCATTTAGCAGCATTTTGATTATTTAGCAGCATTTTGATTATTAATCTGTTTGAATTGTTTGCTATTCAAGGGCAGCCAGCTGTTGTTGTCTTGTTGAGTAAGGTTTTTCCTAAGACTCATGACTTGTATGGGTATGGCTGGCTTTATTGAACGCACAGACTTCGTTATTAATCAAATTTATTTGCGAGCAGGTTTTAAAAAGAAATTCTGCTTATTGTTCTTCTAAATACTGATGTCTCCAATTCCACTGGGAATTGTGGAGGAGGAAGAGGAGGGTCAGAGCAATGTGACTCTACTGGCTTCTTCGGCCTCCACGGAAAGTGTATGCCATAATGGTTCAGAATTAAAAGAGCGCAACTATATGGGGTTGTCTGATTGTTCTTCTGTGGACAGCTCTACAGTCTGTACTTTGTCACCTGAGGGCAAAACTAGTCTGAATCTGAAGGCTACAGAATTGCGGCTTGGCCTTCCAGGATCTCGGTCTCCTGAAAGGAATCCAGAAATTTGCCTCTTGCACTCTGCGCGCATTGATGAGAAGCCCTTCTTCCCTTTGCATCCCTCAAATGATGGTTGCTGCTCTTCAATGCAAAAACATATTGTTCCCGGTAACAAGAGAGGGTTCTCTGATGCCATGGATGAGCTCTCTGAGGTGAAAGCAACTGGATTTACTGAATTGAACAGAAACATTTTAACTGATGTTCTAACTTGAGGAAGACTCATCTTTGGTTCAGGGTAAATATCTCTCAGATTCAGAGGCGAATGCTAAGTTGTCACCGAGGCCTTCTCAAAACTTGGGACTTAAATCGAGTTTGGTGGCTGAGAAGCTTAGGGCTCAGCAAGCCAAAGCCAAAGAGACAATAGCCCCAAAGGTGGCCCGAGAGAGGCCTCGTGCTGCCAATGACGTCAGGCAAAACCATAACAGTGCTGTGAACAACAGCAGTGCGCCGGCTACAAAGTAAGTGTGGAATCATTTTCTGTTGGATCCAAGGTCAACTTTGGTAAAGGCCTCATATCTACCTTCTTTGGCAGGGCGCAGGTTGTGGGTTGGCCACCGATAAGATCATTTAGAAAGAACTCACTTGCTGCCACTTCAAAGAACACTGAAGAAGTTGATGGAAAAGCAGGTCCTGGTGCTCTATTTGTTAAGGTCAGCCTGGATGGTGCTCCTTATTTAAGGAAAGTTGACTTGAGAAACTACTCTGCATATCAGGAACTGTCTTCTGCCCTTGAGAAGATGTTTAGCTGTTTTACCATAGGTAAGCAAAATCAAAGTTTCTATATAACATAGAGAACGTCGCCATTGGTTGCTCGTACTTTGTAATACATGCTGCACTTCATGGATATAGATATGGATTTGATGGATCAAGTTACTGCTATTTTATGTTGATGTCAGGACAATATGGATCCCATGAAGCTCAGGGGAGGGAGATGTTGAGCGAGAACAAGCTAAAAGATCTTCTGCATGGCTCAGAATATGTTCTTACCTATGAGGATAAAGATGGTGACTGGATGCTTGTTGGTGATGTCCCCTGGGAGTAAGTACTGATCTACTTATACATGTTACTCTCTTTAGATTGCATCCTGAGAGTTAAAAAATCTACTTGTTTTTGGTATCAATACTATCTGAATTCCAATGTTTCTATTCCCTCATAGTGTATTATTTGAGTTGAAGCTACAGTTCCCTTGGCCTGGCCTTTATGGTAAGAGCTTGCAGGCCTGATAAAAGTAATGGTGGAGAGATGGGAGTACGGGAACTCTACTGAGTGCATTTGAAAAACACTTTTTTCATTCCCAGCTTTGTGTACATATTTGAGCAAGAACTTTGTGTAGCAATTCTGAGAGCATGTATGCAAGGAGGACACAAATAGAATTAGCTTTTGTACTCAAATAACAACCTTACCTATAAACAAATAAGTCTCACACCTGTAGAATGATGGAATTTGAAAATGATCTGCCCAGCTCTGTGTGTAGCATATAAAATCTGATTGCTGCTGAATAGCAGGAGTATCATAATTGAAGTGCAACTGTACAAGGATTATTCTCTGGTATTCTAACTCGAGTCTTGCACTTGTTTAGGATGTTTGTAGACACATGCAAAAGATTGAGGATCATGAAGAGCTCTGATGCCATTGGCCTAGGTGCGTATTTTATGCTATATCTTTACTGTTTTTGTGCCATCATGAACTGTATATTTTCTCTTGGGAATATGAGCAGCTTTAGAATATTGTCTTTAATAAATTTTCTATTTAATACACAACAAATTGTTAAATACATGGGATAAATAAAGTGAATTGTGATACTCGACTCACCTCTAATCTGATCCTACAGCATATATAAAGAGAAAATATGTTTGATTACCAAAAGCCAAAATTTTTGGACGGTTAAACACTAGAATCCACACGGATCCTACCTTTTCTTAGCAATCAAATTAGTACACCCCATTGAGTTGCAAAATCTACAATGCCAAGAAAATACATTTTGATTCAAGTTGGTGTTTTGAGCTGTCTATCTATTGGTAATGGCCAAAATGCTGAGCAGGTCAATTAGTGTAATTATCCTCTGAGTTGCCATTACAGTTAAAACTGTTGGGATAGACCAATGTGTAAGTTTTTGAAGTTCTCTGACTTTGGGCATTTTAAGTGCCTAATATAGTTGCAACTTCTAATATGATTACATTGGGTATCAACTTTCATGGGTAATCCTATATTAGCTGTGAAGGCATCATACATTGCATGATGTACTCCAAGCTTAAGATAACAGATACATTTCTATTACAGTTAGTTCTTGAAGTCAAAATCTGGTCCCAAGCCTAAGAGCATTTTGCTACTTAAGTTTTCTGCCAAATAATGTAATGTCAGGTTCATTTAAATTTACATAAGTTTTGCGTATCATCTTGGGCAACATATTTATCTTTAGGTAATTGTGTGTGCATAGACATGGGCTGAGGCTTTCATGAATAAACACGAGCTCTATCATAGCTGACGCAAGAATCAGGTTGCCTATGAATCTGGGTACATCAATTGGTGATGTGATTCTTGCTAGTATTGTGATTATTCGTGTTTTTTTTTATGTTAACTTTCATTCTGTCAAAAGCTCATTTTCTTGGAGAGTTTACGTTCTGCCTGCAGCCCCAAGAGCCATGGAGAAATGCAGAGAGGCTGAAATTGTTTCTGGAGGAGAGGAACTTGAAATTTCATATGGGGGCTGAGGATTCTTAGGCAGCTGGACATGGGTAGTAGATTGTGGTATGTGCAGCGATTGTCCCTATATGTCTCTGTTTGTGTTTCAAAGAGATTTGTATTCTCTAAGATCTGTCAGTTAAAAATCATAAAACTGAAAAAGGCCCGTCCTCAAAAAGACTTAACTATTCGGGACTGGGCTGCAATCTTAGATGTTAAGAATCTGGACAAGTTCCTGTTTACTCACAGGAACCAGAGTCTGTAAATTGCATTGTTTATTTAGTTTAATTTGTTGTTTGTATGGTGAAAATCAGACGGTAATCTGTCACACTCTGGCCTTGCTTGTTTTGTGTTAATGTGTTGTTTGTGGCTGCCTGTGGTTTCGAACGCGTGATTGAATTGTTTGGTTAGTAGAGACAATTCAGGATTAAAGATGTAGTGGGTGTAATAGTTTAATGATGTAAAATTTGAATTTATGTGTTGGTTACTTCAAACAAATGAGATATTGCCAGCCATGGAGATATGCTTGTCGGAGGGTACTCATTACAATGCATGTGATGCTGGGTTGATAGGTTGCAGCCGCCGGGCATCATTGATGTGGCTGCCCCATAATAATTTATGCGTGCAAGTGGGGAGTGACTGGAGAGAGGGGGAGAGAGAGAGAGAGGAAGGGAGGGGGGGCTCAGTGGGTGGTGGGGGCACAGAATTGAGAGCAAGGAGGCATTGTCTAACTCTGGCGTCACTTGTACTCGTGAGGCCTAGGTTAATAAAGAGTGCATTTAAGTCATGGCAACGTCCTGCAGAGAGGCTGACAGTGTCGGCCTCACACAGAGCTGCGTTACCTCGGCGACGTGGGATACTTAACGGACTTTTTGAAATTTATGCTCGGGATAGGAACGAATTGTTGCTATGCCATTGTTCCAGTTCTCGGATCAACGCCTGTGCTCTGATCGGTAAGCAACATTTCCCATTTGAGGTCCATTCTCTTGTGCTTCCAAACGTCTCTTTCCGCGATCATATGGAAACAGTGTATTCGTCCAATTCTAGTTTCTCAATGGTGGGTTATCGAAGGAACTCTTGGGCGCCACTGAAAACAGATCAGCGGCGGGGTAAATTTTCTCCGTCTTCAGCATGGGAAGGGGCCCATGTCTACAGCATTGAAAAAGAAACAAAAAATAAAAAATATAAAAACAAGGTCGAATGTTTGTGCGCCCAAGTGTAGTAAATATTCTGGATTAAATGAATTTAAATTCTTCTGACTTATTATTTTTTTCTTTTAATTTTTTGTGATTTTAATTTATATTATAAAGACTGAATTTTAATTTGGAAAATTAGTATCTTATGTTATGATTTTATTAGTTTTAAAACTTCCATTTAATTCTAAGTATTTTTACAATATTTAAATATTATGAGATTTAAATTTTTTGAGTCATTATGATTATTATTATTTTTTGGAATTTTTTAGAATTTATTTTTAAAAATCTGTTAGTTACAAAGATTAAATTCCTTAAAATTCCAAAAATTATAAATTCTAAAGAGCTTTTAAAAATAAGATAAAAAAAGAAAAATAAGTATGGTGACTCAAAAATGTTAAATTTCATAATATTTGAATTTCTTAAAATTTTATAGAATTTAAAAAAGGTTTTAAAATTAATAAAATCATAACAGATGGTCCCAATTATCATAAAATTAAAAATCACTTGATTCTTATAGTATAAATTAAAACATCGGAAAGGTAAAGCGTAAACTGAACCCAAATATTTTTAAAGCAAAAATTTTGACATATCATACTGTGATAGAAAGCTCGTATTTTCATAAGGTTGGGCCTCTTAGTTGTTTGGGCTGTCTGGCAGAATTAATAATATTTCTTGGCCACACTGAGGATGGCGATGGTGGGTAGGCCGAGAGAGTAACTGGACAGTGGCTCCTGACTTGTCGAAAATGGAAGGCAATCGTGAAGCCTATCGAAACCCAAGTGGGCCTTTTTCTCTATCTCCCAATCAAGGCCACGTCAATGAGCAGCCGCCCCACCGCGGTCCAGTAAAGCTTATTGGGGCCTCTTCTGGACCTAAGCTGCTTCACATTCTCAGCACCAATCCATCAGGTAATCCTAGCAATCTTTCGTGTGGACAAGTCGAGCAATGTCACCGCCAATCCATTAAATCTTGGGCTTGGTAACAGGAATCCCTCTGAATTTTTGTGATATAAGTTTTCAGATGCCAATCAGCGCCCGTAAATTGACTCACTAGTCTTTTAAGGTACATTAAAGTCGTCGAGAATGCAAAATTTTTATTTTTCCAAATTTAGAGTTTTAATTATGAAAAGTGAATATGGAGTTTATGATAATGACGAGAGTTATCTCTATTTTATAATTCGTAACCCAACGAATCTCTTAATAAACCAAAAAAAAAAAAAAAAAAAGGCTCACCATTCGCATACAAGGGGTGTATTTTTCAAGGAGGTGTACTCGCGCAGATGCCTGAAGATTCTTGACGGGCACGAATAGTAGATGAAAATAAGAGCTGTAAAAATGTAGATCTAATGTTGATTTTTCTGTCTAAACTGCAGATGATATCTAGCTTAGATTAGACCCATAAGAACAAGAACTCCAACATTTCTAACGGGAAAGTTTACAATTTCACTTTTTTTTTTTAATTATTATTGTTGATAATTTAATGCATAAAAATGATAACACAAGTTTGCCAACTTCACCAACAGTGGTTGCAATAAAAGGACCTTATAGTTCTATGCTACTCATTTTTTAAGACTCGCTTCAATTTGGGCCAGCCCAATTTCTGTTTAAATTGATCTTCTAGACAAAAGGAAGCTGTGACGCCTTAGGGAATAGTCCTCTGCATTACTCTGCTTGTCAGACCTGCTGTCTATGAGTCTTATATTAAGAGATAAAGTAATATGAGTTATATATAACTCTACTTTCAGACGAAAAAAGAGAACAAAAAAAAAAAAAAAAAAAGAAGAAGAAGAAAGAAATCCTTGTGGTAAATAAGACTAACATTTTATTTGACCATCAAAGGCCTCCACACCAAATATGAAGGTTCCATCGTGTTTCAATAGATCATTTAAGCTTGGGACCCTCATCCCATTCTTAGCATAATTGCATTTCTTTTGGCTACATCGGAAAATATCACATTTTTTGGCATTTAGACCAAGATATTGTAATGCAGGATGGTACTAAGCCTTTTTGATATTTATTTCGCCTTTGCTTGACCCTGCTTCCCGTGCTCCTTTTGAGAAAGCATAAAGCATAAGCTCGCTACTTCTCTTTATCCCTTATATTAATGATAATCCAATGTTAAACCACAATGTCCATATGAAAAGATTAAAAAAGGAAGTAAGTTGAATGCTTTTGGAATAATTTAGCGGCAAAACAGATCAGTTGTGTTTAGTGATGCTAGAAAATTGTAGCATTTGACGTGAGTATGGGGCCAGGAAGATTGTGGACATCCCTAAAAGAAAATGTTGCCCCAATGCCTAACTTTTGTGTTTGCATGCATATCGAAAAAGACACTTTCTGACCAGAACCCATCTCCCTGCAGATGAGATGTCTCTATTCGTTCGAAGGTCTGTATATTAGACCAACAAAGTGTAATCAATGAGAGTGCACGTTCGAACCCCATCGTCAACTGGCTCCAAATCTATGCCCATGCCTTCAATGACTCATCTGAAATGGGTAAAAACACCATGCTGCTGCAACTGTGGCAACCAATGCACAGACACAGGGTCGCAAAAGTTCAAAACACCCATTTGGCATGTTGTGTGAGACAGCCGCTGCATTCGGTGGTGGGAAGCATACCCAACCAGCAAGAAAACTGCGAGCTTCTTTTCAATGCATGGTGTCACCGAAACAACGTACTATAGGGAACTAAAAAGCGAGTAAACTTGGAAAAGACTGATTTAGTGACGGCTGGGAAAATTGGTCTCCTTGAATTTCCTGCTTCATTAGGTTGCTTCTTGAATCGTATTCTTCGTCCTTTTCTTAAAGTTGCTCGTTTAAAAACCATTTTTGATCCCCTTATTTCCTCGTCAAGACAAAGTGCCGAAACTCGTGCCAGAGTTCACATATTAAAGAAATGATATGAAAGCCAGTAGGATTAGGCAGATATTGAATTATAGGCCAATAGTGTTAATTATTCTTCTTCTTCTTTCCTTTTCTTTTCTTTTCTTTCAGTCTATGAATTGTATATTTGCTTATCAGTGAGTTGGGGTGGCTAGAAATGTTAGGTTGACATTAAAGTTCATGAATTAAGCAGATTGGTCGGACAAATAAGAAGCTTTTGGTTTGATCATTTTTTAAATTCTGCCGTTAATGTTGGCTTTTGACTCTAATGCGTGATTATTGTCAATACATGACTAAGCTGATTATGACTAAAACATGTAACACTGTCTACATAGGTTGTCAACTCTGGCCATGCAGCCGTGGAGGATGGCACGTTTTGTAATTGCTTTGTCTGTCTGAATAGGTTTATACATATTAATTAGTGGAACCATGCTTGATTTTAAATTAGAAATGGTTCTGTCAACCAGTTTCACAAAAGACTTTCGGTGCAGAAAAGTTGATGTGTACATGGACATATTATTGCCAACCATTACAAGATATTTATATTTTATATATAATATAAAAACTAATCGGTATTTACTTATATTCATTATTTTAAATTTTGTTTGATCAGAAACTTTGTTTAAAACACACCTTGCCAACAGATATTAACCAAGTTTGACCTGATGTTTGATGCGGAAGTCAACTATAAGCATTCCACGTGGGTTGTTCTCGAATTTCCCAAACTAACAAAGAATTGAACTCCAGTAACATTAATCGAATGGAGACGCAACCGAAAAGCGGAGCTGCTGCTTGGAATTTCGAAGACGGGGAAAAGGGATCAAAATAAAGGGGATAATACAAAGAACAGTGAGGTACTAAATGCATAGAACCCACCATATTTCGAATCCCCATCACGACAGGTATCTTAATCCTTTTTGGACGCAAGTCACTGTCACTGTCTACACAAAGACACAATGATTTAAGATTTCATCGCCATTCCATTCTTACCCAACTGGCTTCGACCACTTCCTTTAACAGGAGGGAGGCCCTTTCCTTCCTTTATGACCCTATAAGGCCGACCTACAAGGCTATGACTTTGGCCCAGTTCTAGTGCCTAGATTCTGGCAGATTACGACAGCATCTACTTAAGGGTCACATTTTCTTTATTTGAGAAGGAAAGAAGTCGGCCTAAGCATTTCTACAGTTATATGATATGGTATTGATTTCTTTTTTAAAGAATTTCATTTTAATTAAAAAATTTTATTAAATTATAAATTATATAATAATAATAAATTTTTATATTTTCATAAATTTTATATTCTCCCATAAACCTCACTTTGTTTAAAACTTAGAATTTTAAAAATAAAATTCTAGCATTTTAAAGAAAAATTTATATTATAATATTATAATCATTGCGTATACAGAAAAACGACCACGTCTGCATAACTTTTATCTTTTTTATATTACAAGCAGATGATCAGTTTTTTGTGTACACTTCCAACATTTGGTTAAAAAGCAAGTCATCCGCCTCGAGACAGGAATTTGAATTAGATCGTTACAGTGGGCGCTAATTGGACTGGCTCTATATTGTGAAAATGGTGGAGCATAAGATGGCCAGCCTCAGGTACTTCAAGCAAACACATATGTGGTGGGTTTTCCTCTGTTCTGCGTGGGCGTGCGTCGGATGCATTCGTCACCTATTATTTTCACCGAGAATTCAGCAGTTATTCCTCACTTCTGGCACAGAGCTCGTGTTGATTAAGGAGATGGTACGCGTTCTCATAGCAACCTTGCAATGTCCCTGACCCATTAGCCAATGGGTCACAGTCTGTTGGTGAAGACATTTCGGGCACCCAGTAACTCCACGTATGTTTTGCAATTCCGAGGGTCTCCTCCATTCATCGTCACAAGTCCACCTTGATTTTTTCGTCGGCCAATCATGCCGGGATTTGACGTAGGGTCCTAACTGCAAGAAATCTGGGATTGGGCCAGCTAACATCCAAATGATTAGCATCTCAGTAGCCAATATGCCAGTCATTGCCGCCAACTAGCATCGTCATTTAAGTTGACAGTTGACATCTCAGCTCCTGCACTTATTATCTGCTAACTTCTACGTTCCATTACAGATATATATAATTATTGATGCGATAAACTCGATTGGATTATCACTCGAGACGGGAGTTTCGTGTTAAGGTCGGGAGATCTCACGCACTTGGGAGGGATCTGAACTCCTCTGTAGTATTTTAACTCTTTTTCTTACCCAAAAAAAAAAAAAAAGTAAAAAAAGTTATAGTAATATATGTTATTTAAATTTTATATTTGCTTATATATTTTGGAAGTGGAAGAGAGCTTCCGAAGTAATCTATATTTGAAATTTATTTTTTTTTTTACTTTTCTCTTAATAAAATAAAAATAAAAATATATTTTTAATAAATATAATAAATTTACGTATAAAAAAATTTAATATTTATATCTGTATATTTGTGTTTGTATTATAAAAATTGAGAGAGAATTTCAACCATTTTCTTTCTATCACATGGTGATTTTTTTAAAAAAATTTATAAATTAAGGAAAATAAAAGGAAAAAAGAAAAGAGAAGAATTTTTTTTTTAATTTTCTTTCTTTTTTTTTTTTTGTTTGTCTCTAGAATACAAATTTTAAAATTTAATTCTCTTTATTTTTTTATAAAATAAATTTGACCTTTGGGCCAATCATACCAGGATTAGCATGTGGGGTCCTAATTGCAAGAAATCTGGGATTGGGCCAGCTAACATCGAAATGATTAGCATCTAAGCAGCCAAGATGCCAGTTATTGCTGCCAATTAGCATCGTCATTTAAGTGGACAGTTGACATCACAGCTTCTACCCTTATTACGTGCCAACTTCTACACTTCATTATAGATATATAATTATACGGTTTTATTGATGCGGTAAAACGCAGTTAGATTACTACTCGATATGAGGGTTTTACGTTAAAGTCACGTGATCATATGTTTGGCAAGGGCTTGAACTGCTCTGTAGTACTGGCTCTTTTTCTTATATATATAAAAAATAAATAATAATAATAATAATTATTATTATAGTAGTGTACGAGATTCAAGTTTTATATCAAATGTACTTTGAAAACGAAGGAGACCATACAAAGTGGAAAACAGATACTGTAACTAAGAAGGGGTAGATAATGTCAAAGATTGATGTCCTTTTCCAAAAGATTCCTCTAATGGGCACTGATTTCAAAAATCTTGAAAACAAGCCACCGTTGCTTGCAGAGAAATATATATTATATATGTCAATTAGCTGTAACTAACATAATTGTAAATTCTGGGTTCACGATCGCATTGTACTTTGCCATAAAAACAAAGGGGGGTGGCACATGGTAACAAATGTGCTGGGTCTTCTTATCTGACCACTTCCAAATAGTCTGACTAGGCTATCCTCAAACAGGTCAATTAATTCGGTCTACATTGTCAGGTGGCGATGGGATCACATATTGAGCAAAACTAAGAAGATTAAAAAAAATAATAATAAAATTAAAAAGAAAAAAAAAAGAAAGAAAGAGGAAAGAAAATGAAAAATGTCTTGAATAGATACAGAGCAATTACAAGAGAGAGAGAGAGAGATGGAGAACAACTTCAATACAGATACTGGCCATGCTGATCATGTGGTGTATATCAATATATGCTTCTGGCAGCTTATATAGTAAAAATATATATCACAGCATGTGCCCTATTCGCAGCAACATCTCTAACAACCAGCAGGAAGGAAAGCTTTCATTTTCAACCTCATCATGTCATTTTGTCATCTTTCTTCAAAATAAGAGGATATTTTCTTGGAATCTAGTCCCGTTGCCTTCTACAAAATTCACGAGCATGTGACTTCTCCAATTACGTTAATGTGAGCGTTAATTAATGAACCCTTCTACTCCAACTAACTGTTTTTGTTGTTGTTGTTGTTGTTTTTTTTTTTTTAATCTACGATGTTTCCAATCAGCCCAGTGCATTTTTTAGAATCATTTTAATTTTGTAAGTTAGCTGAAATTAATAGTCCCCAATTGCACCGTCAGTTAAATTAACAACCGCTAAGATACCTTCTTGCTCACTAATTGGCCATGCCGCCGCCAGCGCACCCAATTATATTCCAGGTTTGAACCGAATGGCCAGTGAACATCGTTAGGGGAATGTTAGCTTGTTCAAATCCTATTAACATAATCAAATGGGAGTAATCTTAATTGACTAATGGCTCATACGATTTGACATCACATTATGACAAAGGGAAGATTTAAAAATGTGTCGGCTATATCATACATCCATGAGGATGATCAACTGATTGCGGTTGAACTCACATTGCCGCATTGCCCACATGCAGGGCCCTTTTTCTTTTTCTTTTTTTTTTCTTTTTTTCTTTTTTATTATAGTGCTCTGTTCGGGAGTTCTCACGTATGGCGAGACCCAAAAATTGGTTTCAAGCACCAAACAGCCGACTGAGCTATAGTCAACCGGATAAACACAATATTCAGTTCCAATAGATTCAAAAAATCTTCAAAGTTTTGTTCCTGAACCCAATTCATTAAACCCATATTTTGGATGATAAACACGCCATTAAATCGCTTATCAATTTCTTGGATCTTCATTGCCTTAAATTCTCGAAAAGACTACTTTTTCATTGGAACCCATTTCGTAAGCTAGTGTCTCTTATTACATTTCTTGCCAATTTTGCAATTTGCACACCTTCCTAGTTAACCACTGTTAGGGTTTTGCTTCATTGTTCGGCTCTATAAATCTAGTCTCTTGCCTGTTCTTTTTGTGTCAGGGCTGGGAGGCGTCGCTGGGTGGCTAGTGGCCATGTCAAAATTATAAGGTCAAACTACTATGGTCAGATGACATTTTCCTGGCACTTCTTCTTGATAGGTTAAAATTAATTAAGCAGTCAAATTGCATGTGGAGCAGTCTCTCTGCAAAATGATGGGATCTCTTTCATATGGGGTGTCCAATTATGTCATGTGACATGCGGACATTTCTTCGTTCTTAAATCAGCAGCTTCATAAGATGACTTGACCTATCGAGTATTAGTACATAAATTGCATTGCTTGATTAACTCCCGAAATAAATTGGCTTACACCTGACCCACCATTCACGTGCCCGTGGGTGGGCTCGACGTCATCGTCGATGGTGCAAAAAATTATTGATGTTTTAGATTTGAAGTAAGAAATCACTAAAATAGAAACATTCCGACTATATGAAAAAAATAAAATAAAAAATTGATACACTCAAATAAATATAAAAAATTAATAAAGTATAAAATATTTTATATATAATATACAAATTATTCATATTTACTTAA
>CM034050.1:4387865-4555036 GCA_019804595.1 Bruguiera parviflora
TATAAAATATTTTATATATAATATACAAATTATTCATATTTACTTAAATTTATCATTTTCGTAATTATTAAATTTTTTTAAGTAGAATTTGTATTAAATATCAATTCGATGAATGATAATTATATTTATACAATCGATAATAAGATGCGTCCAACTTGGGTTGGGTTGACAAACTTCGTGGTCACGAACCAAGTTCTCTTCTTGGGTTTGGTTTTTTTTTTTTTTTTCTTACATTTAACCCAAAATTTTAAATAACGGTTCTGAACAAAAATAAGCACGCGAAGCCCGCAACATAATACCTAGCCGAGTTTTCAAAAAGAAGCTAAACAGTGGCCTCCGAATGGTGGCATCTCTTTAGCCCACCCCTATAATACAAATGAAGTTAACAACTGTTTTTATTTTTTTTATCATTTTTTTATTTTTTGTGGGTGGGAGCAGGGAATGGGAATGACAAATGTTATCGTGAGATTGAATTAATTTGAAATTGGTGTTTGGTCTGCATTTTAAAAGAATAATTTAGATTATAAAAAAAAAAATTCTCCTTTGTGGTTATTTTTCCCTATTGGTTAGTAGTCTTCATTACATATAATGACGAAAATAAATAAATAAAAAATGAAACATTTCTTGAAAAATACATTCGAAATATTTGTGCTCGAGCCTTAGAGTAATAAACAATCTCATATTTGTTCCATAGATAGCTGACACGCATAATTCAATAAAATCTCGTTCTGTTAATTAACAACGTAAGTTGGAATTAGTTCAGCTTGTTAGCCAAACATTATCAGCCCTGGACCTCAGTTTTAGACTCTTTTTTTTTTTTGTGTGCTTAAGTATGCAAAAGTGACGTTTACAACATCTGTCATGAAAGAGACTTCGGGGGGCCAATCCCACAATCTACGTGGAGATGCCGAGACCACCACTCTAGAAATGAGAAGAGAAATATTTTTTTTTTGTTTGTTTAAAAAATTTATTAAATTCAAGTTATATGACGGAGATGATTGTCAATTTTAAAAAATAAATAAATAAAATTGTACTCTTTTTATTTGTTATGATATTTATTAAATTATAAATTATATAATAAAATAAATATTTTTTATTTTTTTTGTAAATCTTATAATTTTCTTTTCAAGATTTAAACTCGAAACATTTATATTTAGATTCTAGGTGCCTTGGCTTTGACTTTAAAAAAAAAAAAAAAGAAGAAAGAGAAATATTAATACTACATAGATACATTAATACATAAATATCAATTTAAGCTTTCGGGGGTGTTTAACTACTTTGGAACTGCCATTAATTCCCGCACCTTTCAACCCATTAAGAGTCATTATAGGCTGGTGCATGTGTTGCCCGCCAACACACAAGCACAATACCATGCATCAGTGCTGTCCATTTGATTCTCTGCACCACTACCACCAATTCAGTATATTTCTGTGGACCACGCATATCTAATCAATAGTATGTATTTATCAACAATTTTAAGGAATTATAAGACTTGTTGTGTCCCGTGTACGCAGACACTTACAAAGAAGAAAAGAAAAAGGGCTGTGTCCAAAATCTCAGAGCTGAAATTTATGAAAGGTGAAAGGGAGTTTGCTTTTTTTCTTTTTTTTTTTTCAAGAAAATAAAGAATTTAATTCTCTACTTTTTTTTTTCGAAGGTGAAATACCCCAAGTATTTGATCTTAATATAACTCTAATGGATTCATAATATAGCTGATGTGGTGAACATGTATAGAAGCACTGATATACAATAATAGAATCAAAAGGTAGTAACTGTTTGTGAATTTAGCACATACATTTATTTATTCGAATTTAAATTGGAGTCTCTTTGTCTAGAGTATGAGATCTATGCAATATTTTAAACGAAAATTCTATGCTAGTGAAAGGGGGCGCAGTTCAACTATCGCACCATATGTTTCTTTTTTTTTTTTTATAAAAAAAAAATTAGATTGGGGATTTAACTAAAATATACTACATTTGTAAGCAAACGTATTGCATTTTTGCAAGAATATGTTGCATTCTTTAAAAATTGTGCTACATTTTCTAAATGTTGTACCCTCGTTTTGGCAGAAATCAGAATATATAGCCTTCCTAACAAAATTTACTGAACTTTTATAAAAATATACTTCATTTTTTAACTACGGTAACTGTATTTTAAAAAAAAAAAAATCAAATATACTGCATTTTCAGCAAAATTTACTACACTTTTAAAAACACCCTGTCGTCGAAAGAAAACATATTGCATTCTGTTCAAAAAAAAAAAAAACTTTTTTTAATGCAAAAAAAATAAACCATAAAAAAAAGGTACGGTAACTAGAATGTTGTTGCCATCCGTTCAATCTTAATTTGCCTGCCCGCAGGTGCAATTCTCCAACATATTGATGTCGAAGTATACGCCACGAGAATTTATACAATAATTTCATCGTAAGAATTTGACGGTGGTGATTCGACGTGTTTTACCTTTAGTTGGCCTAAATTTAAATTTATAAGGTAGCAAATTTTTTTTAAATAAATAAAAACTTATACACAAATATATTAAGAAATTTTAAATTAAATATATCGTGCTTAAATATAAAAAAGTTATTTAAAATTATTATTATTTAAATAATAATTTTTCAAAAAAATTTAAATTTAATATTAATAGATAACCTCAACTTAAATTTATAAAAAAAATAATTAAAATTCTTATAATGGATTATATATTATATTATATTATTTATTTTATTTAAAAACTATACAATAATTTCGAAATGCTAAAAGAGTCCGCCCATTAAGGATATCGCAACATGTTCCTTCAGTCAAAACTCAAAGCCGAAAGTATTTACTTTTTCCTTTTTGCACTTACCTAAAAGTAGCACTACCTTTGCTTTTTCCCATTTAAAACCTGTTTTTCAGTATTAAAGTGCATGTTAGCATCGATATTTCAAGCACTAAAATTAGAATGATTAGGTGCATTCTAACTAGTCGTAGCACCATTAGCCGATGATTACAGGACGAAAGAAGATCAAGCAAGCAAAACGAGCTCAAAACTCAAAAAAGCAAGCAATTAATGAGATAGCAAGGCATTTGGCATAAGATCAAGCTGAGAATTGTATTTTGTTTTGGCAAATTTTTGACAACCGCATTTGATACAATAAAAGATAAAAGTAAATATTGACAGTACAAAATAAAAATACGAAGTATAAATTAAATTCATATTATTTCATTCGATGATAAAAATAATATTAAAAATTAGAAACAATAACACGCGTGATATTGTAGGTTATAAATAACAAAATGTGATTGTGTACGATAAAAAAGGATGTATAGTTTGCACGAATATAGAATTACAATTACAAAAATTTTTGAGAGGAAATATTAAAATTCAAAATTTCTCGGATGGCCGAGTGAAATTTTATGTAAGGACAGGGGACCAAAATGAAGATTATGAAAAAATGTTCGTGGGGCCGAATAAGATTTTAAGATGGGCATGTGAAATTTTTAATAATTTTTGATGGGCTAAAGTGATGAAAAAAAATGTTTGAAGTGGCCATGGCCGCCTTCTGCCCCCATTGGGATTCCCCCCCTACCCTTTGTGCCTGTAGTCGGTAAATATTTCCCAAGAGTGCTTGACAGATAGAAATTGACTTGCATGGCTCGATATTTTGTATTCGACGTTGTTTTCAGTCGAATAGTTTTTTCTTTGGAAATTACAATGAACTTTTGTAGGAACTATACCCTATTGAAATTACAAAAATTAACTCACAGATTTTACTTTCTTTTTTACCGTTTCGATTTTATATCTTACATTTTTTTTTTTTTTGTTGTTGCAGAATTTACTTTTAGACCGATATCTTTAAAAACCCATCTTTTTGGATGTATATATGACTCGTCATTAGTTAGAAATCATTTGAAGCAAGAACAGCCAGGCAGATGAGGGGTAGGAGACTCGTGGTCAATTATGATAATCCTTTTTGGTTTTTCCAAACTATAATTTAAAGCATCTGGAATAAAATGCGCTGTGTTGTCCAAAACAAGTGCTCTATATATCGATAAATAGAGAAAAACAAAAAAGAAGAAAAAATAAGCTCTACGCCAAAATACAAAAGGACTAGCCATTCATATCTATCTGACATAGAGTTTCGATGTTAGGAAGAGGCTTGTCCCAAAATATTAAATCTTCATTACTAAGAACTCTCGAGTTTTTCAGAAAGTCTGCAGAGTCATTTTTTTCACGCAAAGTATGCCGAAGCCGACGATCTTAAAGTTGCTGGATCAATCTGAAGTATTCTGCTATGAGTCGGGGGTAAAGAATCCTTGTACTAAAATGTTATATATATATAAATAAAAGGACCATGGTCACCTCAATCAAGGGTTTACACAATGGTCTCTCCAAAGAAATATCCAAATATTATTTTACCATTAAAGTATTGAAAAAAAAAAAACGCCATAATGTAGCAAAAAAAGGGCAGGGAGTAAATTAATTAACTCTGTTTAATTAACTGGCCGAGCAAATATGCCAATAAACCAACAAAGCCACAAATTAAGACCGACAACGAAGGCCCCCCGTGCCACTTCCAGTGTCGTGTTCGGTTGCCGCTGCGCGCAGTGAAATTCTTTCGAGGAGTCTTTTGAGTGTTGTCTCCTAAAACACGAGCACTTAAAAAAAAACAAAAAACAAAAAACAAAAAACAAAAAATCTACGCAACGCCACTGAAAAACCTACCCGTGTAGCCTGTAGCTCATCCAAAACGAAGCAAGTTAAACAAACAAAACAAAAAGCCTAGCTAGTTTATATCCCAAGTCTGTAGATGGTCAAGGCAATGGCAGGGATTTCGATCAATTTTCTTTTCTTTTCTTTTTTGGTTGGAAAAAAAAAAAAAAACAACAAAATCTATATCACAGTTATGTAGGCAGTCGTAGACCTACTCGCTTTCTCGCTACCAAACAATTAACGCACTAATAACAATGCTCAAAAAAAGTCATTAGAGAGTTTCTAGTTTCTACATACGGAAGTGAAAAGAAAGAAAGTGGAGCAAAAGTTAGCATTGCTTTGCCTAACTCAAAATACATACAAAAACTGACACACAAAAAAAAATGCTGTTAAAGTACAAAAAAAAGTTGATTAGCTAAGACTTGGAGATTAGATCCGATTACTTTATTCCCAGCGAAGTTGACATTTTGACGAATCCGAGTTTTTCGTGGTTTTGCTGAAGACGTCAGCAAGCTAGGCAGCAAGAGAACTGAGGAAGCTTTTCAAAAGAGGGTTTATAAAAGTTCAGACCGGAGAAAAAGGGGCCCCACGCGAGTGCCTGTCTGAATTATTGACTCTTCGATGACTTACGCGGTCTCCGCCGGCCGGCCGGCCGCGAGGACGGTGATGCTGTCTCTCTTTGGGAAGGCGCCACACGGTAATAACTGCGAGTGGTTTATTAGTCTTTTACCCGTGCTCATTCGAGAACAAGCATTTTAACCCAAAAAAGAAAGAAAGAAAGAAAAATTAAAACAGAATTTCTTGTTGTTTAAATATTTATTTACGGTCACGAAGATGAATGACCTAACCAACAATGTGGCCTATATATAAGGGGGCCTCGAAACTACTGACACTCCCCTAGACAGGACCGGTCATGTGGTTGTCTGAGCCACAGGTAAAATCTGACTTCTACTTTGAAAATTAAAATAAAAGCAAGAAAGAAAGAGAGAGAGAGAGAGAGAGAGAGAGAGAGAGAGCATTTACTCAGGATTTTCAACTATTTTACAGTGAACTGGGAGAGGTAATTAACTCCAAAGGGTACTTGCACATGCAAATGCCGGGACCTGACCTGCAGTGAAAACGCCGCTGTTTTTACTGCATGCCTCTGAGCCCTCAAAATTTCAATCATTTTAGCCTGGCAATCCTAGGTTCCTAGTTACTAAAATTGCCTGGGGCACTTTTGAAAAAGAGAAGCGCAGACGAACGCACAAATAATAAATTTAAGTCTACGTAATTAAATTCTTACACTATATATTTATTATTTCATATTATATTAATATTTTTATATAATATAAATATTAATTCTATTCATTTGAATTATTATTATTTAAAATTATAGCATATGAGATCAAGTTCTGTCGTGAAAATCTCCAAGATTCGCTGACTGATTGAGACCATCACGGAGCATTATGATCCAACGGCTGAGAATAACGGTTTTGAAATTCCGTACAAGTGGTGAGGTGGGCTACAGGTATAATGCCCGGAGCAGCTCCCATTTAAATTTGATCAAGCATAGAACAGTGGCGAGAGACAGCGTCGTCCCACTCGCACTTTATGCGATTAAAAGCCACGCATTCTGCTTAATTATTACATAGAACAATCACGTGAATTCGGGTAACATGCCATGGCGCGTGGAATCCAGTATGTTCTCTCTGAGAAGTATGGGACATGCAAAGGCGTTGTGAATTGTGATAAATTTACAGGTCTGTGCCCATAACCTGCTCAAACGTCAGGGATACACCACCGTTGACTGGCTAGGTGAAAACAACTGACACGTGTTGGTCAGCTGGGTAAGTTTCTTTCTTCTTTTCTTCTTCTTTTTTTAAAAAAAAAAATAAATAAATAAAATAAATGGATATGGTAAATAAGGAATTTACTCGTATTGGTTAAAAAATTGTAAAAATAATGAGGAAGGAAATATTAATTAAAAAAAAGTGAACATTGAAAGCTGAACACTTTATATATCTTCCTTGGTGTATTCAGACACAAAGCAAGAGAGAGGCAGTAGATCTCAAGCCTTTACATTGCCAGATATCCTTTTGAGGTTATCGGTGGGAAGCGGCAGAGAAAAATAGAGAGGGACTGGGTCTGTCTTTTTGATTCTTCTATATCATAAAAATCCCACGTCTTTGTCTCTCTATCCTTATCTCTCCCATATCATCATCATCATCATCATCATCATCATCATCATCATCATTTGGTTGCATATCGGCTCTTATTTGCTGAATTTTCATCCTGCGCTTTTGTCTTCTGTGGCAGTATCAGATCGATCGGAACAAAGAGAACTTCTTTTTCCTTGCATTCTCCATCTCTAGAAAAGATAAAGAAAGCTGGAGACCATAATTAGAGAGAAAAGCAAAAGGAAAAAAAACTACTCCTTCGGCTTTGGTCATCCATAGAGGGAAAGGAAAGATTTCCTTTTGGGCACTCATTGAAAATGGGAACTGGTTGGAGAAGAGCCTTTTGCACAACGATCCCTAGAGACCCAGAAACCACCAGAAGAACTACAGATAAGCAGCGGCAGCAGCAGCAAGCGAGCCCCCCCAGAGCTAGCCCAAGCCCCAGAAGCTGTGCCAAGCTGGGGTTCCTTTCCGTTGGGAGCAATCCCACCACTCCTCGCCCAACATCTCAATCAGCCATCTCAAGCCCAAAACCAACCTTGCGTTGCCGGACCAATACTGGCACTGTAGACCCAGTACCATCCACAAATGAAAGTCCCAGCCTCCATTGCAAAACCACGCCCAAATCAACCAAAAGCCCGTCACTGAGTTTAAACCCATCCTCTCCTCGATCCCCTCTCAAGTTTTCTCTCTTCAGGAATAGCTTCAAGTTCAGGGTGAGATTTCTATCTTCTATGCATCGAAATCGCTATAACATTTCCTAATGAAAGCCATACCTGTCTAATCAGATTTTCTTTTTTCTTTTTCTTTTATTTTTTCGGGTTTTTGTGGTCTGATTCAAGATTTTCAAGTAGAACAGTTAGTGAAAGATCTAGCAGTTACAATGACGATGGCGATTGACTTTAGTGGCTGACGGTTTGTTTCTTTTTTATGGTTTTACTTTTGTTCTCAGAGTAGCTGTGGAATCTGTTTGAACAGTGTAAAGACGGGTCAAGGAACAGCCATATACACGGCAGAGTGTGCGCACGCTTTTCACTTCCCTTGCATAGCCGCCCATGTTCGTAAGCATGGCAGCCTCGTGTGCCCTGTGTGCAATGCTACCTGGAAAGACGTGCCTTTACTGGCCGTCCACAAGAGTCTCCGCTCTGAATCAGAAAACGATGCCGTAGACAGCACCGGCCTCCCTGCTACTGACTATCACAACAAGCCGAATACAGAAGAGAAAAAGGTGGTACTAGTAGAATCTTCACCCAGAGCCGTAAAGACCACCACCATCCCGATCAAGCACGAACCACAACAACAGCCATTAACTCCGAAATCGTTCGATTCCAGATCCTACGACGATGACGAGCCGTTGCTGTCCCCAACGGCCAGGGGAAGATTTGTCCCGATTCCAGAAGCCGACGAGAATGCCGAAGAGGAAGACGAAGATGTCGAGGAATTCCAGGGCTTCTTCGTAAATCCCGTCCCTTCATCGTCTCTAATCAAATCTGATGAAGTGATATCCAATGGCAGGGATTCACGAAATGTCCGGGTTAGACTAATGCCTGAAGCCGCCGTTGTGTCCGTTAGTCGTGGCTACGAAACTTATGCCGTGGCATTAAGAGTGAAAGCGCCGCCGCCGCCACCGCCACCGCCGCCGCCTGCGCATCCGGCACGCGGTGGCAACAGCACGATTGCAATTTTGGAGCCTTCGCATCGGGCGCCTATCGATTTGGTCACTGTGCTCGATGTGAGTGGTAGCATGACCGGAGCTAAGTTGCAGATGCTTAAACGAGCCATGCGTTTAGTGATTTCTTCTCTCGGCTCGGCTGACCGGCTCTCCATCGTGGCTTTCTCCTCGGCTTCTAAGAGATTGCTGCATTTGAGGAGGATGACTGCCCACGGTCAGCGCTCGGCTCGGCGCATCATTGACCAGCTCGTGTGCGGTCAAGGGACCAGTGTGGGTGATGCTTTAAAGAAAGCGACAAAGGTGCTGGAAGACAGAAGGGAGCGGAATCCAGTGGCTAGTATCATGTTACTGTCCGACGGTCAGGATGATCGCGTCCAGAACAATGCGGCGAATCGACGGCAGGGTTCAAGCCACTTGTCTTCTACGCGTTTCGCTCACATTGAGATTCCAGTCCATGCATTTGGGTTCGGTCAAAGCGGGGGCTACAGCCACGAGCCGGCTGAGGACGCGTTTGCCAAATGCGTGGGTGGCTTATTGAGTGTGGTGGTTCAGGACTTGAGAATTCAGCTTAATTTAGCCGCCGGCTCCGCTTCCGCCGAGATTACAGCCGTTTATTCATGCAGTGGTCGGCCGACTGTGCTAAGCTCCGGTTCTGTGCGGCTCGGCGATTTGTACGCCGAGGAAGAGAAGGAGTTGCTGGTGGAATTGAGAGTTCCATCGTCGGCAGTTGGGTCGCACCACGTGCTGTCCGTTCGTTGTCTCTACAAGGACCCCGCCACCCAGGAGGTTGTATACGGCCGGGATCAGGCTCTATTGGTACCTCGTCCACACGCCGTCAGATCATCGGCTCCCAAGGTCGAGCAACTGAGAAATTTTTTCATCGCCACACGAGCCATAGCAGAGGCTCGCAGGCTCGTCGACCACAACGATTTCACCAGCGCTCATCACCTGCTGGTTTCATCTCGGGTCTTGATATTGCAGTCGAGCTCGATGCCGCCGGATGAGTACGTAAGAAGCCTGGAGACTGAGCTGGCGGAATTGCATTGGAGGAGGCAGCATCAGATGGAGTTGCAACAGCGGCATCAGCAGCAAGAGATCATGATGGTCCAACGGCGGGAAGGAAGTGAGCGGGAGGCAACGGGCACGACGGACGAGTACGGGGAGCCGCTTACTCCGACATCGGCGTGGAGAGCGGCTGAGAAGCTGGCTAAGGTTGCCATGATGAAGTCTTCGTTGAACAGAGTCAGCGATTTGCACGGCTTCGAAAACGCTCGATTTTAATATTTTCTTAATTTAAATAAAAAAAATGAAAATTCTGATAAATCGGTGACTTGTAGAAATATTTTTTTTAATTCAAAAAAAAAAAAGAAAAGAAAATTAAGAGATTGAAAAAAGAAAAAGAAAAGAGTTGATTACGCGTTTGGATATGGAGATTACATAGCATTGAAATGGGGACAAGCTGGTAGCAGACGGCACGGCCCTTTCTGCCGAGGGGATGATGATAAACAGAAAGACAATGAGAGAGAGAGGCCCCACAGAATTTGATTGGATGGATGCTGTAGCGTTGTCGTTTGTTTTGTGATTATCAAAGAATCCAACCAAGGGGAATTTTAACCCCATTTCTACTGTAGGATTTACCATCTTTGCAGCTCGTGAAAAAGGGTGTGGATGTGTCTTGTTGGTCATTTGCCTTTGTAGCCATTTTAGAATTGGAGTTTTTTACTTCTAATTCTCTCTTGGAAACATTATCCAACAAAAAAATGGAAAACAAAATGTGTAAATGCTCTGTCTTCACCCAAAACTATTTTAAATATTCTCTTAGTTCTTTGATTGTTTTTTTGTTTTGTTTTTTGTTTTTTAAGTGGTTGCGGTAGTTAATAATCATATCCTTTTCGTCTTTTTAGCAGGTTGGTGCGTCAATTAAAACCGAAGTGCCAGGATATTGGTGTTTTGGAGTCATCTAAAAGGACAGGATGATTGCGGCAGCAGCCAAGGGGAGAGCTTTGAAATGATTATTGAATCATTTTGTAGCTATGATACCGGCCTCCCTAAGAATTTAACAATTATAGAGTGCCTTTGCATATGGTTAAATGAGGCCCCCTTGTGAGGCAAGATGATGGGCTTGAGGTCCCAAGCAATCATGCCACTTCTTACAAATCTCCGTACGATGCGTTGTGTTAGGCTCAATCTACTCATTGCAAGTAGCCCAAGTTCTTCGAGCTTGGAATGCTGCATCGACATTCTTCTACCCACACTCTTTCTCTCTGTCTTTTTTTTTTTTTTTTCCCTATTTGATTCAGGATTTAATGTCAATGCCAACAGTGCCAACTCCTTTTTCTCATCTCCTTCTCATTAGAAGGCCAATGGACCCATAAGCAAGATCGGTTACTCTTAAGTTGAAGGCCTTCCCAATTTATTCGATGGCATTTCAGAACCCAATTTAAGACATTAACTAGAGAATCCAATTTAAGACATTTACGGTGTCCACACATATTGACTCGAATCCATCCTATTTCCTTGCAATGTCAAGTCTCTTTCTCGTTCTCTAGTAGCTGTTTTTGATTTCTGCATAGCTTTGGTCCACGTTTTAGGGCATGGCCCACGAACAGCAGTCGGAATTTACCACGTAAACCAACGGTGGGGATGAACCAGGCTAGTTTCAGATCAAGTCTAAGGGCATAATAATGTAGATGCGAGCACGTCCTAAGTAGGGACCATCCTCTTAGTTCTTGGCACTATAATTAATGGGGACACAAAGTGCGAGCTTTTCCCACGTCCATATTTTACATTTCTATGTTGCAACACTGTCAATGCGAATTTTGGGTCGTCAGTTCTGTAGTCTGTCTACGGGGTTTGGTCTGCTTGAACAAGAAAAATGAAAATGTCAAATCAAAGCAGATATTAACCGTGGATCCCGCCAAGCTCTTGATATATAGCCTCGGAGGGATCTCGAATAAGAAATTGGCTGGAAAACCTCAATTGAAGTCGGTGCCCAATTTGCTCCAGGAAGTGAAAACTCTAGTTCCGGTGCCAAATCTCCATAAATGATCTCCACCAGCATACATGAGCCCATCTCTTTGGCTGGAATTACGATACACGGCTAGACAGCTACCACCGGATACTTCATGTGTGCCAATTGTGGGCCCCCACGTTTGCAGTCGATGATAAAAGGAGTGGCCTGACTTCTCATCACTTTGATTGCTGGGCGTATTTTTGGATCCTTTAGGCAAATAGGTAGAGATAGATAGGTAGTGTTGTCCCAGTGGAAATGCAAGTGACAGATCAACTCGGTAGCATAACTTGGAACGACCGTTGCTGACAGTACTCACCAAATGACAGCAAGGCACTTACGGGACTTCTCTCCATGCATTGCTATTTAGATTCCCACGGAATAAATTCTCTCAAAACCTTCTCCATGTGTTTCGAGTCCTCAGTAAAAATCCAAGCAAGGACCAATTATCACCCCCCCTCCCCCACACATCTTCCTTCAGTGCAAATTGAACTAACAGGGCTGGGAAGAAAAGGTTTTACAGAGGGTAGGATAATTTTCGTCTCGGCCTAGCACGTTTTACATAGGTTCGTGTCACTTCTTCTTTGGCCCATCATGTGTTTTTACGGGCTAGTAATGTGGCATAGGATGACTAGAGCTCTATTTTAGATAGATACATGGGCTGACGCTAATTCCAAAGGGCCCGAAAAGCGTAGGTCTTCGGATTGAAATCAAGTTTAGATTTTCCTAAAAGCTGGAATTATTATCACTGGGAGATAAAAAGTGGTAAGAAATCTCCCTGAAAAGGCAACGCGGCCAACTTATTCAAACTCCATGCCAAGTCCACACACGCATTGAAAAAGTAAATGTGAAATGGCAAAATCTTTATGCAAAGGAAGGTGGATAGACCACCATAAAGGATACTTGCATCAAAAACCATCTCTATATTGAAAATTTTAAAATGATGTAGTAGAATTTCAATGATACAGAGTTTATCAGATTCAGGCCATAAATTCGAGGACAGATCATTGCATGGAACAGGCTCGCATTGTTACCCAATTTTATCCCAGACTCCTAGTCGGTTTAAAGCAAGTCATGAAAGCAGCAGATCTTGAGTAAAACCCAAAGAGAAGTTCCAGATAGTCTTGCAACTAAAAAATGAATTGCTGGATGTCTGCAGGGACCTGCAATTCTGAATAACTGTAGAGACTGAAATGGGGTTGAAACTCACAATTAGCCGACAAAGTTTTCCCCGTATGAAATTCAGTGGATGCTGATGCACGTGTCATGAGTCGTTGAATCTTACTTTTGGCTTTGTTTAGCTCGAAGCTTTTGTTCCAAGACTGCTATTTCTGTCTCAAGGCTGAACATTCTGTTAAGAGCATGCATATTCTCTAGTGTCTCACTCAGCGTTCGGCTGTCACTTCCATCATATCTCAGGTGCTGCATTGGACCATGAAGAAGCTTATTCACTACACCGCGACTGAGGTCATCCACAGCTTTCATTGATTTCTTTGAAATATCATCGCCCATTTTTGATAGGCATTTATCTAGTTCTGCAACTCTGATTCTCTCAGCATAAGCCCTCAATTTCTTGATGGTAGGAACTGTCTCTAACGAATCTCTCCAAGCTTCGAATTGTTTTGATTCCTCAGCAATAATTGCCTGAGCTTCCATTGCTTTTCTGAGACGATCTTCTTTGTTAGCTGCCACGACCTCCTTAAGGTCATCAACATTGTAAACTTGCACATTATTGACATCATCAACACATGCGCCCACATTCCGGGGAACAGAGATATCAACAAATAATCTCAAACTCCCAACTTCTGAAGCAGCTGGAGAGAGATACTTAACATGCTCTTTCAGGAATAGCGGAGTCTCAGATGCTGTGCTTGTGAAAATCACATCAGCCTCAGCGGCAGAAGTCATCATCTCTGTGAGGGGTTTATAAATAATCTCAACATCCTTCAGCTCCTCTCTTATAGCTGCAACTTTCTCCTCACTCCTGTTCACAACAACCATCTTTGTGCATCCCTTTGCCACCAAGTGCTTGATCACAAGTTTTCCCATCTTGCCAGCTCCAATCACTAACATTCTTGCAGAAGAATGTGATGATTCAGGAAGCTTCATCAAAGCCAGTTCAACAGCAGCAGAGCTCACAGAAACAGCCCCGGCAGCAATATTTGTCTCGTTTCTCACCCTCTTTCCAACAGAGATTGCATGCTTAAACAGCCCACTAATGTTCCTTCCAAAGCCAACAACTCCCTGGCCTACCCTGACAACTTGTTTAACCTGAGAAAGAATTTGACCTTCTCCAAGAACAAGAGAGTCAAGGCCTGCAGATACTTCAAAGAGGTGCCGGGTAGCATCATTGTTGTACAGCAAAAACTGATGTTCACAAATTTCTGAAACAGGGATGCCACTTGTCTGCCACCAAGAGAAACCTCTGGTTTATTAGGAAATCTAAAATTTTGAAATTGATGTTAATTCAGTTAACAACCCCAGCGAAAGTGAGCAAAGATCACATGCAATATGAATTTAAGCAAAAACTACATAGGTAGAAAACAGGAACTAATTTAGTTTTCTAGACAACAACGATAAAAATGATTCAAAAATTGATCACTAGCAACTGTTGAGATGATTTTATTTGCCAAAAAGTCATCTAAGCAACAGTGTGCCAAAGTTCTTCATCCTATGAAAATTCCATTTTAGGGACAAAGTATACTGAAAATTTAAAATGAGCTGTTTCTTAGAAGCCACAACAGAGCAAGTCTGAAGAAGAGAGGACCTTTGACATCCATTCAGTCACTTCCTTCACCCCTCGATGTTGAGACAGGGCCACAACATACACTTCCATTCTGTTGCAGGTGCTAAGAACAGCAGCCTCTTCAATATGATTCAAACTACAAAGCTCCCCAATGGCTCGGGGCCATTCAGCTTCGGGAATGGCGAGTTTTTCACGCATTTCAACTGGTGCGGTGTGAACACTAAGTCCAATAACCACAATGCTGGCCCTTTCCTTTGTATATCCTGACGGAGTTCAATAGTGATAATATCAGTCAAACAACATAAGTGGGAGACACCGAAGAAACTTCAATTGTTATTCGTCATGCAAATTACCATGACTTGAATTTATAATAACATTCATGATATGATGTCCTGGGAATTATTATTTGACTGAATTATCCAACAGGAATAATTGCTCATCAAATGTTAATATAAGCAAAAATCCGGGAGGTGAAAATGGGAACTAACTATCAGCGGCGGAGGTCTTGAGCTGTTCAAGAGCAGAGAAGCTGGAAACCTTAGCCGGATCGATCTTGGTGTCGCTCTCAATCTCAGCATCGGTCGAAGCCGGAGCCTTGCATCTCACACCTCCTCTCGGCGCCAACATTCTCCTGTGAGAGCTCCTGTGTGGTCCCCAGAACGTGCATAATTGCTGTGGCGGAGCCAAACGAACACTCACGGGCGCCACCACCGCCGACGAGGAAGATGCCGAATTCAACGAGAAGGCCTCCATTTTGGCACCGGCCAGGGCGGTGGCGAAACCGCTGGAAACAACCATGATCGGCAGGAGGTTTACGGGCTGTTCAACGAGCTCCAGCCTCCCGGAGATTGGGCGGAGCCGTGGCGTTGGAGGGTTGGAGTTGGTCTGCCACAATATTGTTGACTTTCCTCAACGAACCTATTGGCTATTGGTGGAAAAATGATGGTAATTCTTTTAGAAAATCCAGAAGATGCTGTGGAGGAATGTGATCTCTCGTACTGGGTTTTCTCAATTCTGATTGGCGGATGCTAACACACGTTTTATCCACACCCACTCCTCCTTCGCTATCCCTTTCTCTCTTCTCCAGTCTCCGGATACGTGCTACATTTTCTTTGTCCATCTTTAATTAATGGGCTGGGCTGGGCTGGGCTGGGCTGGACTTGGGACATGCCAGATAGGTACCTCTTAAGGAAACGGGCAATTTGAGACCTAATGTCTGTTGTGGTAGATATGGCAAAAGGTAATTCATCTTAAATAACTTAATTTAATTTAAAATTTGACTCAAAATTTAAGTCGATTCAAAATTTGATGATTTAAATTTTGAAATTTAATTAATTCAAAAATATATATAATTCAAAATTTAATAAATTCAAAAACTCAATTGATCCGCTTGTTGAACACTTCTGTATTGTAGGCTTGCAAAATGAGAAGGCTAGAGTCACATCGTGGCACTTCTCCGTAGGATAGACAAATGTGGATGAGGCAGTTGTATTCATTGGTTCTCGTAATTACCGCTTTTGTGGGTCACTGGGCCGTGGACTATAGCAAGGTATGGTGGGAAGGGTGAGACTTGAGGTTGACTGAAATTTCTTGCTGAGATTGCGGGGTGTCCATTTGCCACCACCACATTGAATCCAAGTCGTGGAGAGTATCCGTTCTTCCATTTCAGGAGGATATGAAGCTAGGATTATGGAGCCACTCGGTCTTCGTAATTTAATTAAGCAGTCAAGTCAGTCTACCGGGTGCTTCCCATTAAGTCTCTTTGCAACCATCAACTCCAACCGAGACCAGAAAAAAGGCCCCGTCGTCTGGCAATCAACCACTCACACACGGTCATTTCCATCCCCAAATCGCAGGCGTATTTCCCGGTTTTCGCTTTCTTGCTCTAAACAGCACGAAGTCGTCAAATTGGAGCGGCTTGGCTCCCATGATATATCCAATAAAAAAATTAAAAAAAAAAAAAAAGATTGAGATTCCTGAGCACAACCGTGTGTATCTGGGTGGTCCTACGTGGAGCGCTAAGCCAAGCTTCAATATTCGACGAGTTTTCTTATTGAAATTCTTAAATCTCCTCAAATGTCGTCATACTGCGCTGTGCTACTAATTTTATTTTCAAAATTAAATTTTTTTATTATAATTTGTCGTCAACACGGATTAGTTGACACGACGAGCTATCGAAAATTGTCTTCCAATGGAGAGCGGCTCGGCTCTAAGTTTTTTTTTTCTTAAAAAAAAAAAACAATTTGAATTAAAAAAAAAAAGTGCATCTAAGAATCTCGATTATGATCTTTCTCATCATTATTATCTGAATTTAATTTTTTATATAAAAATTTTATTATTTAAATAATAACTACCCAAGAGAACGAGTCAATGGAAATGATTAGGTGCCAGGGCGGATTATGAAATATTACCTGACGAGATGCAACCCTTACCAGATGTAGCGCGCGGACGCGTTAAACAGACTAGTGGAGAATATATTAAAATTTTTTTGATTTATTTGTAAATTAATATGTAAAATATTGATTAATATTGTAACTTTCAATATTTCTGTCTGTACTCTTAGGAGCACGAGAACTTTATAGCGCACCAAATCTCTGGATATTCAGTACGAATCCAAAGAATTCACATTTTACGGTGTACGAATCGATAGGCACCGTTGCCTGCTACGGCCTTTATTTAAAAGTAAAAAGTGAACACATTTAGTTATATATATATATATATAAAATAATTTTTTTAATTAATATATTAAAAAATTAAAAATAAAAAGATTGTTGTAATGCTATCTTATAATTATAATGTGTTCTAATAAATACAATTACATAATTATACTTTTTAACAATTAATTCTTTCTTACTCGACAAATAAAATAAAATTTGTCATTTAAATGAACCGAAACTAGTTCAGGATACTGCTTTGTAATTTGCGGAGGGGCAAAAACCAATATAAATCAAAAAGAAAGGGAAAAAAAACAAACAGAGAGAAAATGAATTTGTATATACATTCGGCATTTGGACATGCAGTGGAGGAGAGCGACGACGCAGAGGTCCATGTGAAGATATTTTTACACTAATAGGAAATATATGTTGGGTTTGTTGGTCTTTATTTTCTGTATAGTAAAAATATATTTATTGTAAAGATAAAATTTAAATATATTTATTTTTTACTCACACCTAAAAAAATATTTAATGAGAATATAGATATTTTTTTAATTATTAAAAACTTAATTAAGAAAGATAAAAAAAAATTGTAGAATAAGAGAAAAAGAAAATTAGTTAATTACTGAAATTTTCAATTTGAAATAATATTCTTATATCCTATTATTGAAAAGTCAAATAATATCCAATAAAGTTGAAATATTTATATTCTCTCTAAATATTTCTAAGTGATAAAAAATAAATATATTTATATTCTATTTTCATAACAATTAGAGTTAAATAGCACATAAAAAAATTACTAAGCCCAATAATATAAAACTATATGAAAATTTTAATAAACAAAGTTCGTCTAATCATTCAAGCTTAGGAGTGTTTCATATTTTGAAGGCGTCACAAAATCAATTTATCATCAATCTCGTTGGATGCATTTATTCAAAATAGCTTACTAATCAATCGTTAATCTAACTAAGCACTCATTCGATCACGCGACCGATTTCTTAGAATCTTCATCGTTGACGAGAGACCTTTTTTTACGGTTGTCGTAGCAACAGATAACGTTATTGCTAATTTGACAAGCAAATTAATATTTCCCCATATAAGCAAATTTCATTCTTGTCTCAGTAAGCTTCTTTGTAAGATTACCAATTCCATTCATAATATACAAATGTACGGTCATTACAGATATCTATAAAGTATAAATTCAATTGATTGTCAAGTGTTATGAGATCATTCAAAGCATATTTAAAATGATAAAAAGAGGAATTTGCTTACCTATAATTTTTTATTAATAAAATTTTGAATTGACCCCAGTTTTTTTAGTATAGGCAATTTTTTTTTTGTCGTATTAGTGAGAGTAAGTTAAAAACAAAACATATATATATATATATATATATAATAATTGAAATGTAACGACGGCGTTTGACTTTTGAGCTCTGCCATTGTCGGAAATTAAATTCCAAAACCATGATAAGGATGAAGCTCCGATTGTTAGATACTAATCTGCGGGTTCAAGCCCATTGGGCTCTTGACCTTGACCCTTTCCAAAAACGACACGCATCTTTCTCTATCTGAAGCGTCTCTCTCTTTTTCCAAACAAACAAAACCAGGGAAAAAAAAAAAAGTCATTGTCTTTTACCATTGCCCCTCATCATACGATCGAGCCACTAAAGACGTTAAAAAAAGAGATTGACCAAAAAAAAAAAAAAAAAAAAGAGATCAAAAAAGCCAATGGCATTTTCTCGCCTTCTCCGGAAGTCTGCCACTACCGACAATGTCTTTAAATTTAATGATCATGCATCTAAGCATCCGAGGTTCTATGCTTAAGCCGGAAATCAGCGGAAAATGGGGTTGATTAAGTTAATGTTATTTGCATCATCAATAGATTGTTATTAATAGAATTTCCCGTTTGGGTTCAATCTCTATATACTCGTTTATACTCTAAAGAGATTTTTTTTTTTTTTTGCTTTTTGTAATAATTGTATGTTTATTATTAAAAGTTATTAAAATTATATAATACATTCTTTTTAAGTGATATAAAATCTTAATTATGTATTATAAAAATATTTAAAACAAATACGCGGCAAATATCTTATTTATCGTACAATTCAACTATTGTTGGATTTGACCAGACCTTCCTCGTATTTAGTCCTTATTTAATTTATTTTATAGAGATAATTTATTGCTTAGATATAATTAAATTTAAACTAATTTTTTTTAATGTTTTATACATCTAAATATTTAAATTTATTTTTATTAAAATAATTTGTAACGTAAACACTTAAACCTCAGTTACTATAAAATAAAACATATCAAACTATTAATTAAATAACTATTTTCAGTAATATAAAAATACAATGTTTTATAATATTTTCTATATTGCTATATATTATATGAATATTACCAAATTATTGGAAACTTATTTAGCACATTAGCTCTTTTTTTTTATAGCATTAATAATTTTTAATTTGACTTTTAGTTGTATGATATTAACATATCTTTTTTGTATACAAATAATATCTGGAGTTGCTCTCCATGTATAAAAGAAAAGAGACATTAGGAGATTGATACGTTCCAAGTAAACTTATCGACTTCATAATTTAATTTATCGACTATATTGTGGCTCTCGATTTGACTTCTTGAGATCGAAATTCATTTTGCTATAGGAATAGAAGTAGTAAGCCAATTAACCTTCGAACACAATGCATAGATTTGTTGCGTAAATTAAGTAAAAAAGAAAAAGTTGTTTTTTTTATTTTTTTTTATCGGCAATTTTAAACTTTAACTACATTGATCAGAGATTGATTCATACTTAGTTGAATGTAAGAGAAAGCGCGTGTGTCTATGAGTTGATGGGTTATTCAAATAATTAGTATTATCATTATTTATTTATTTATTATTTGGAAATATTACCTGTACACAATTGAATTGACACGTTCCAAATACCCCCCCCCCCAAAAAAACAATTTTTTATTCAACCTGTGTTGATTAAGAAGTGGCTTTTCGTGGTTGCAGATATTGGTGATTTCATGGGTGAGATCACAAATCCACTGATTCACTCGCGCAAGGGCTGTGAACCTGCGACCAGTGATTACTTTTTCCGTTGGATCGATTACACGTGATGAGAAAAACAAATAACTTAGCTCAAACGTTATCTGTAAATTAAAATTAAAGATTGCTTATTCATATTTTTATTTAATTTTTATTTTAAAAATTATTTAAAAATTATCCAATTTAAGTAAATTTGTTTACATTAGAAAATTAATTAAACTATAGAAACTAAAGCCGCGCCCGCGAGCGCCAGCACGGCCGAATCCGATGACCGAAGGCCAAATTCCAAAAGCCTACGGCACGGCAGTCACGGTTTAATCAGCGCTTGAGTCACGCTAAGTTAAAAAACCGACGGCTGTTATGATGGCAACAATGGATCGAACAGTTCAGAACCCGAGGGCGTCCGATAAATTAACATACGTATGGATATATTCGTAAGATCACAAGGAATACAGTCGAGTACGTTTTAATCCAGCAATATTGTTAGTTTCAAGTTCACCATATAAATTTTAATTCATTTAATAAAGTGAAAATTTTTAAAATTAAAAATAATAAAATAAAATTAGATAATATAAAATTATAAATAAATTATATTTATAAAAAAAAAAAACACGCATAATAAGTTACTTTGGGAGGTTCAACTCTGGTCAAGTAAACGAAACCATGGTTAACTTGGCGGTGGTCTCTCTACTCTTGTCCAGGCTAACCGAAGAATCCTTTATAAAGGGAAGCTTCGGTGCAAGCAGGGAACTCGCATACCATCCCAGGTACTAGTTTGACAAACAGAATAGCTGCCTTCCTGATCTGCACGCACTTGCATTTCACGTGAGCTACAAACCAAACTGCTCTCTCATCTTGTCCAAATGCATTCTCTCGCGGCATCCTTATCCGCATTTCTTTAGATTTTGTATTCCATCCTTGTCTCCATTTTTTTTTTAATTTTTGAGATCTTTTCTAATTCGTCTGATTTTGGCGTTGTTTTATTGTCAGAATTTCTATACACGTGTACGTGTTCAAGATTAGTTGAACGGTTTAATCTAAGTCTTTTTTTTTTTTTTAATTGTTTCTTGTCTGCCGAGATTTTGTTTGAGAAGAATCAACTGGATCATTTTTGTTGCAGATAGAAGAAGAAAAAAAAAGATGGCAGGGACTGAAGAGTTCAGCTTTTCATCGAGCAATAGCAAGGGCGGAGGCGGCGGCGGCGGAACAGGGCGCAAGGGGCTGCCTAAAATCCAAACGCAGGGAAAGAAAGGGAGCGACTCAAGCGATGTGTGTCATGACGACAGTACGACTCCAGTCAGAGCCCAAACAATCGACGAACTCCATTCTCTTCAGAGGAAGAGATCCACACCCACCACGCCTATCACCGGAACCCAGGGAGCCTTCTTCACCACCCTCTCCGAAGAGGAGCGCCAGAAACAGCAGCTTCAGTCCATCAGGTGCAGCAACCATTAAATAAATAAATAATTGATTAAATTTAAACCTGCCGTTTCTAATTAATTTTCGGAATTTTCAAGTTTTACTGCGGGGGGGTTTTTTTTTTTCTCTTAAAAATTGTTTTCGGTGTTGCACAGTGCATCGTTGGCCTCGTTGACGAGGGAGACAGGGCCGAAGGTGGTGAGAGGGGACCCAGCGAGGAAATCAGAGGGTCAGAAGGTGACGCACGTAGCACTTCCTTACCACCATGTCCCAACCATCGCCGTTAGCGACAGTGCCCTTAAGTTCACTCACGTTCTCTACAATCTCTCTCCTGCCGGTATCGTTGATTCATTATTTTCAAATCACTTTTAATTATTTCATAATTATTTATTTACTATTCATTGTTCGCCGTCCCCTTTCTATTGCGCTTTGAACGGCCACACCGTCCAGGTTAATAGAAAGATAGATTATTTTAAAAATTTTTAAAAAATTAATTAAGCGAAATTCGGTTAAAAAAAACTAAATTAAAACCTAATTATATGTATGTGAGATATAAAATTAGTATCCACACTCACTGTAAATCTTGCCAACGTGGCTCCGGCATTCAGGGTCCTAGACGGTCACTCTGTCATTTGACGGAAGCGGGCATAAACCCTCGTCCACTCGAATGCCCACTGATCTCCTTGTCTCGGCAATTTTCTGGTTTCTTTGTACTCACGATGTAATTATATAACTGCTACAACTCTACCCATACGCTTTAATGAGAGAAATATTTGACCCCATTTCCCCGTTTACAACAACAGGAATGTGAGAACATCATTATAATATATAATTATATTATTTGATTTCACAAAAAAATGTTGTATTTAAGACATTCTACCATGTAAGTCGGTCACAAATCTGAAAAATAGAGTAGATTATATCAAGGATTTATTAACAAGAATATCATCGTACTCTAATGTAGCGTATAAATGCTTGAATTAATGTGCCATAGAGCTCTACGAGCAAGCTATCAAGTATGAGAAGGGGTCGTTCATATCATCGAGTGGCGCATTGGCGACACTCTCCGGGGCAAAGACAGGCAGGTCGCCGAGGGACAAACGTGTTGTTAAGGACGAAACAACCCAAGAGGAACTCTGGTGGGGAAAGTAGGTGTTCTTCCACGCATCATCGAACTTGCTTGCTTGTGACTTTTCTGTATCATCATCCTTGAGATTACTAAAAATCGATCTAATACGTTTGCTTCTCATTTTTGTTTTTGTTTTTTTTTTTTCTTTACAGGGGCTCCCCCAATATTGAAATGGATGAACATACTTTCCTAACTAACAGAGAACGAGCTGTCGATTACCTGAACTCTTTGGAAAAGGTACTTAACCGCTCGCTCAATATTAACTCGAAAATGGTGACTTGTTAGCTATTAGTTGTTTACGGGAAAAGGAGCGATTTGTGAGTTCTAAGGATACCGTCAAGAGAGTGTTTTGTGCTCCTTTTAAATCTCACCTTATGTGGGAGTTTATGGGACGGTGATGGATCCCCTCACTGTTTCCAAGCTGCAAATGCTTGGTAGCCATCTGGATTAGTTAGCCGGTTTTCAATAGCTTATCTTTCTTTGCATTAATCCATAAACTAGCACGCAATTTTGTCTTCTGAAGAGGTTAAAATTTTTCGAACATAATTTTTACCTTCTACTTAGAAAATAAATATATATCATTAAGAATTTTTATTAATAAATATCATAATATATATTAATAATAATAATTTTATTATATAAAAAATAAATATATAAGTGAATGATATAAAATCATAATAAATTAATACTTATATTATATTTATATAAGAAAAAATTTTTATATTTAAACTAAAAATATGCATTGTAAATTGATAAAAAATTTGTTTGGTGGTGTGATAATTTCTTTAATTTAAACTTTAAAAATTAAAATTTTATAATTAATATTAATTTAAAATATAAGTTGTGTGATGATTAAATGAATGAAAAATAATTGATGGAAATCATTAGAAAAAAATAATAGTTTCAAATAATATAAAATTTATTTTTAAAATAATAAAAAATAAAATTTTTAATAAATATAAATTATAAGAAAAATAATAATAAATATTTAAATAAATGAATTTTATTTTTTGTCTTAAGTTAAGAAAAAAATATTAAAATTTAATAAATCTTTAATCTTAATTTTTTTAAAATTTGTTAATTTAACTAAAAAAAAGTACTATATAATTTAGCCAAATTATATATAAGCTAGCGGAAATCACTTAACATACAAAAGGAAAAAAAAAAGGATAAAAGATAACTATAAAGAAATTCAGGAAATTTTGTAGATAATTTCCGCACTTGCAGCGAAACATTAAATACACCTAATTTACAACACTGAAAAAATACACTAGAAAGGTCACATATTTTGTGGCTTTTAAGACACTTTATACGGTGGACATGCAACATCTAAAGACTTATAAGCTTCCAATGTAAATAAAATGGAAATCTGACTTTTAGATTTCAACTATTTTTAAATTTGTGTGCATAACTAGTGATGGAGAAAAATTGAGAAATGAAAAGTCCATTCAAGTGAATATTACAAAAACACTCAAATGAATATTAAAAGTCTTTTCATGTGAATATGAAAAGTCTATTGTGTTAAAGCTGTCGATCAATAGTCTTTAAATAAAATATTAAACAAAACAAATACAGAGAGAAATATGATAAAAATAAACCAAAATGTAAAATATAAAAAACATGTAACATGACATACCTATATCATAAGATTAGACATATTATATATGAGTTAAACAAAAATAATAGTTATAATTTTTTGTCACTTAATTAACTCTTAACTATATGTAAAAATATATTATTTGATTTAGTAAATAATTTTTTTTAAAGTCATTTTATTGTCTTTGTCTGGACTTAATTTGATTAATATTTACAAAATTTTATTGGGAAAAATTTATTGTTTTGTTCAAATGTTAAAAATAGTTTTTTTTTCCCTCCCCACTGTCAACAATTTCTTTTGTTTTCTTTTTGCTTATTGGAAGTGCCTAAGTGTCAATTGATTTTCTTTTTTCTGGCAACATAAAAATGCAATTACCTTACCACCTCTGCAGTCCTAATTTATAAAAAGCATTTTCCCTTTAGATGAGTCACGAAATGTGTGAGAAAGTAAATTTTATTTTAATACGTTATTATAAAAAAATTAATATTATATTATTATTTTTTTGTCTTCCCAATGAATTACAAAATTAATATTTTTCTTCTTTTATAACTTAAGTTTTATTATATAAACATTGTTGTGTTTGAAATGTAAGTACAAATTAAGTTATCATAATCATAAATGTATATTTATAATTATATTTATTATTATTATTATTATTATTATATAATTAATAATTATAATAATTAAAATTTAAATTATGATCATTAAGCGCATGTTATTTATTTACTTTTGTAATCTTTTTCTGTGTAGTGTTTAATGACGAAGTTAGTAGACTGGTTTAAAATCCAAAATTTCTTACGCGACGCGTGATTGTCTAACCAGTAACTACGTTTGACTTTCTATATCTTGACGCCAGTAATTCACTGATTGCCAATCTTATCCCGCGGCCAATTTGTTTTGTTGCACGGTGTGACTATTTATTAGTTAGAAAAAGAAAATCCAATCTCGCAGCTTGGAGTCTTTATGTACTGTCAGACGGTCTATGAAAGCTGCGGATCTACTGCAAGCATAGCTGACGGTGAAAGGTTGTCCATATCTCTAGATAAGATATATCCCAAAGGCTGACATCCCAACAGAATGGAGCCACCCAATTTTGTCATTTGGCCTAAATGGTATGGTATGGTTGCAAATTGCAGAAATAATGTGACTTGTAACTATTTCTATAGGAGTTGGGACATAGTGCTGAGATTCTTGGATTTCCTTGTTTGGCGGACCTTATCCATTCCGGGTGCTGGTCACTTGCGCTATTGCTCTTTGGGGTCCAACGAGGTTACAATATTTTTTTGGTCCGGGTCAGGAGCATTTTTTTCTCTCTTTTTTGGGTTGAATTGTCACAAGCCTATCAATTTTCCACCCATGCTGGAGCTTTATGGTATAAGGTCATGGGTTCTTCCATCAAGATTTTGGAGTGATTTATTTTCTTCTTGATTTGTCTTCCTCATTTGGTGTCTACAAAACCACATGATATGCTTGAAAGGATGGCTTAGGTCATTAGTCCTAGCATTAAAAAATGCCACTCAATGTGAGTGGGCCAACAACACGGAAAATTCACAAGCAAAGCCCATAGCACAATAGAAACAAAAAATGATCCTACGTGTGGCACCACCAAAAATGGTGCCTCATTTATAGGTCCTTTTCAGATTGGTTGTCTATACTGCTCTCAACTGTCTGCTTTGTTATTTTCTGTCATGGGCCTAATTAGTGCCAGACTTTAACCACGGTCTGATTAATGTTTAGGAGCCGATGTGACCTGTGTGTGTGACAATCTATTCATTTCGACTTGCAGGTGTTTGTGAATGATCAGTTTTTGAATTGGGATCCAGAGCACTGTATTAAAGTCCGTATTGTATCTGCCAGAGCTTACCATTCCTTGTTCATGCACAACATGTAAGTACCGCTGCAAAATCACAGACCAGGTTTCTGTTTTTGCTTATGGATCGCTTGGGATTTTATAAAAGGTACCATAAAACTTTCTGTACATCTCAAGCATTGCTCATATGGTAGGTGACTATGCTTGAATGTTGATGCTTTATGTGCTCCCAGTAGTTTCACCTTTTATACAGAATAAATCAGTGAGGTGAGGGGGCTAGTGTGGAGATGCAATAACATGTTAGTTTAGCAAACTATGATAACTGGGTGGGTTACAGGTGCATCCGACCCACTCCTGAAGAGCTGGAGAACTTTGGGAATCCGGACTTTACTATATACAATGCCGGACAGTTCCCATGTAATCGTTACACCCACTACATGACTTCCTCTACTAGCGTAGACATCAATCTTGCTAGGAGGGAGATGGTCATCCTTGGCACCCAATATGCTGGGGAAATGAAGAAAGGTCTTTTCAGCGTAATGCACTATCTTATGCCTAAGCGTCAAATTCTCTCCCTTCACTCTGGCTGCAATATGGGAAAAGATGGGGATGTGGCCCTCTTCTTTGGATTATCAGGTACAGTATCATTGGGTCATCATCCACCATGCAATGCGCAGGAGTAGTCAGCTGCCAACTGATATGTGCCTCTTACAATCTTTAGTTGATAGTCCATTCTGTTATAGTCTTGCTTCTGAGGTGCTGTCCTGTGGATTTGTTTGTCATAGGTACTGGGAAGACAACCCTGTCTACTGATCATAATAGGTACTTAATTGGAGATGATGAGCACTGCTGGAGTGAGAATGGTGTGTCAAACATTGAGGGTGGTTGCTATGCCAAGTGCATTGATCTCTCAAGAGAGAAGGAGCCTGATATCTGGAATGCCATCAAGTTTGGTGCTGGTAAATATCTGTACATCTTCCCACTTTTACTGATGAAACATGATCAGGGGTCATTCTTCACTATTAATGCTATCAAAATATAATGAATTTAGCTTAGCTGCTCTCTCAGCATCTTGTATTTGGAGATACTGAATAGGGCCTAATAGGTTGCTTGTGTTTGTCAGTGTTAGAGAATGTTGTGTTTGATGAGCATACTCGAGAAGTGGATTATATGGACAAATCTGTCACAGGTATGGCATTAATAACTATCTTGTGTGTACTTTGTGTGCATCTGTATTTATCTAAGCATGTGTATAAGAAAGATTTTAAAGAACTGGAGCCTTTCTAACCACTTTACACTGCAATTGAATTTGGCACTCCTTGTTGCAGAAAACACACGGGCAGCTTATCCCATAGAATACATTCCAAATGCTAAAATTCCATGTGTGGGTCCCCATCCAAAGAATGTCATCCTTCTGGCATGTGATGCATTTGGTGTGCTCCCACCAGTAAGCAAGCTGAGCTTGGCTCAGACCATGTATCACTTCATCAGTGGTTATACTGCACTGGTAATTTACTGAACCTGCTGTTTCTTCAACAACAATTGAAGTAGATCCATTCTAAATGTGTCTGCATCCCATTTGCTACTTGATAAGGCAGTCTGGCCACAATTTTTTTTTCAAACCAAAAAGTAGAATTTTCTGCTATTTCATAGGTTGCTGGAACTGAGGATGGCATAAAGGAGCCACAGGCAACATTTTCAGCTTGCTTTGGTGCAGCGTTTATCATGCTGCATCCTACCAAGTATGCAGCAATGCTGGCTGAAAAGATGCAGAAGCACGGGGCTACAGGATGGCTTGTCAACACTGGTTGGTCGGGTGGAAGGTATGCAACCTGACACACTCAAACCATTCATTTTTGTTTGGTCCATAATCATCACATTCTCTGCAGCTATGGATCAGGAAACCGCATCAAGTTAGCATACACTCGGAAAATCATTGACGCAATACATTCTGGGAGCCTATTGATGGCAAATTACAGGAAGACTGAAGTATTTGGGCTTGAAATCCCAGCTGGTATTGAGGGTGTGCCCTCAGAAATCCTTGATCCTGTGAATACTGTAAGTTGATTTTGTTTCCTCACTTTGGCACTCTTCTCCACTCCCTTTGATCTTCCGTTGATGTCTGTAACTTCGTTGAATTGTAGTGGTCCAACAAGACAGCTTACCAAAACACCCTACTGAAGCTGGCTGGCCTGTTCAAGAAGAATTTTGAGGTATTTACGAACCACAAGATTGGAAAAGACAAGAAGCTGACCGAGGAGATTCTTGCAGCTGGCCCCATCTTCTAATCGAGGTGTTTTCTAATTGGCAAAGATAGGGTGAAGCGGAAAGGAATAAGAAGAGGTAAATCCGTGACATAATGTAAATGCCTCAGTTGACAGAAACTTGCTTTGCTTCGTTAAGCAACTCTACATCATGTATGGAAGTTTCCAAACTAGTTGGTTTTTCATGTCTAGACCGAATAGGATTTTTATTTTAAGTTGTGAGGCATAAGATAAGAAGCGTTTTAAAGACATCTCGCACATCACATGTCGTGCAGAAGATAATTTCATGTTTTTGTTAACTCCTATATACTTTTATTCCTCGACAGTATTGATTAACGCCGGACATATACTCCGCGCATACTTTTAAAGTTTATTTAATGAATACATTAAATCTAAACAAAAATACACTCAGTCTCTTAACTCCGTAAATAACTTATTTATATAGTCATTTAAAAATTCATTTATTGTATTATTAAGATAAACTGATATATATGTTTATATTTGTTCATTAAAATTAAATACTTATTTTTTAATTAATTAATTTTACTAAAACGAATATTTTTAATCATTTTAAATATATTTATCATAATAAATTTTCATAATTTTAATTCTTTCATTAATATTATGAAATTAGTGGAGTTATTTGTGAGAGGCTTACTAACTCAACCTTGGTCGGTCAATAAAATTTCATTTATTGAAAATGATGTTGGTTTATTAGACTAACCGAACTTCAACGTATTAAAACTCAGTTTGGTTCAAACCTATGCGCAAATTGACATTAAATCTGATTCAGCTTCGGGCTCACTGATGTCCAAAGCCAACATGGCGCCCACTGGCACCATCAAATCTAATAAGTTCTACCCGTATCAGTCTCGGCCTCCAGGCCTTCAACCACCCAACAGCCCCTTCTTTTAAGTGTGGAAATTCAGTTTGTGATCTCCCGAAACCTCCTCTTGCCCTACTTGTCATTGAGAAAGGACAATTGGATTGTTCTCCATCCTCACGCGAGGTTTTCCATATGACGCAGTCGCTTAGCCAGTGGACTTTAGTCCAGATCATTACTTCTAGATAAGATTGTAGCAACACGTGACATTGGGATGAGCATCCCGATAGTTTAAGGAAAAATATAGACTCAATACACATTCTTTCGAAAAAGAGAAGGGGCAAATAAAAAAACCAATAAAAGAGAGAGAGAAAAGAGAACTCCACGGACATTCCTAGAATAAGAACAAAGGGTGCTGAACTATACTCAAGACACCTGCTCAAGTCTATGGTTTAATGGCAATTTATTCACTGGAAAGAGTTGATAGACGTGGTGTGGGGGGGGGGGGGGGACGGTGCAACATAGAGAGACTTGTTCCCTCATTTGACTCCATAAATTTGTTTTCAGGCAAAATAACAACCCTTGGGATGCACGACTGATAATTTGTTCAATATTTGCGAAAAAACCACTCAAAACGAGAGTTCGAAATTAACATAACTGTCTCTAACTACTTTGTACGGAGTTGAATCCCTCAGTAGTAACCCCTCTCTAAAAATAGAGTAATAATGGCGCACAGGCTGCTAGGTTTCGTATTTAATGTAACTGAATGTAAAAGAATTCTATTTAAAACTATTATTATTCAAGTTGTGAGTGTTTTCTATAGAAGTAACAATCAGAATCTCAATAGATGATCTCCGGCCTAACATCCTTACGATGTAATTATGATAAAAGTGTAAAAGATATTCTCCACGGACCAGTATGCTACAGCTTCGCACAAAGTAATTATATTTATGGTAAAGCAAATGCTGCAGAAAGTTACCCAACTGCCACAGAAGTTGGGGTAATATCAATGAAATTGCATTTTTGCCGATAAATTTTACGCTCGGCAAACATCCTGTAAGTTCCCCTCTGATGCCAATGCTTATTGTCTTTGACTAAGTTAAGAACTCTTAACCAAAACATTACTTTTACAGCCGGGATGCACATTTGATGATTAGGATCCACTAGACGAGGTTGCATCGTCTTTGTGCTTAATCGCGCCAGAATCAACAAGAATTGGAACCTCTGCTGCAAGCCATGGAGCAAGACCCAAGCAGAGTGCGTGGGCAATGCCAAATCTAGGACTGCCAATTTAACAGCAAGATGTGGGACACTTTACGTCATAATTCAATAGAGAAAGAAAATGGAAAGGAAAAGGAAAGAGAGAAATATGACAAATGAAAGCCAAAGTACAATTTCAAGAAACAAGCTTAATCTTATTAAAGGTAAGCACTTTTTTGAATTAAGTCTTTTTTTATGCAGGACAATTCCACCATCCATGTAACTCAAATTCTTGATGTCCAGATTATTTAACATTTTACAAATAACATATATAAATGGCAAAATTCAAATTTATAGCCTCTGGATTCACCGATTATCAAAAAGCATTCTGTAGTTGTTTTTCAATCAAAACTCGTACCATGTGGTTCACATCCCTATCAAAGACATGCCCATTTTGATTGGAAAACAACTTCGAACCCCACATGATAATTGGTGAAAGTGCATAAGTACAAATTTGAAAATTCCCCTAAAATAGATCTCTCCAGATCACCTTCTTCCTCACCTTCTACCCAAGGACGGGGCACAATTATCGCTTTCCAGCTAAATTGCATGTATTCTTCTAATAATTCACCTGAAATGGTGCAGTTCAATTTCAAGACTAAAGATTTTTATGCTCCCATGCACCGGACAATGGACAGATTTTCTACAAGTACTTAGAATTCAAAAAACAACCGAGTGAACTACAGACACCTACATCAGAACTTCAACCTCGGGCTTAGCCGCCTTGAAGCCAAATGTAAGAAGCCACAATCTTGAGAAACTATTCATACTACATTACCTCTTCTAATTCCCAATCATATATCACTATTGTGCTCCACACACGGGGGCACTCAAGCATGCCAAACAACTGAATGAGGTATGGAGACTAATGATTACATCCTCTTATTCAGCAAATGGGGCACAGCACGTGCTCCGCCAAATGGTCAATTCCAATCGCGTTCTTTTCACACGCATCTCCCATGATCAATAACAGAACACAAATTCCACAAACATCCAACAAAACAGCTTGAACAACAAAACCAGCGCACCAAAATTGCCTAGAAAAGTTCTTTTAATTTAAAAAAAAAAAAAACGTACCAATTTTTGGCCCAAAGCGGCTTGAAATGGACCGTCAAGCAAATCTTGCCCCCTCTATACATCTACAAAAACGACCACCAATATGTTATTTTCCGAAAGCAAGCCTAAGGGCAAAACAGGAAACCAACAAAATAAATTAAAACAAAAAAAAAAAAAAAAAGAAAGAAAAAGGGAAAAATGCAACTCACTTTCTGGGTCTTGCCGTCGAGCTGAGGGAGCTCGATCTCGGGAGCGGTAGAAGGATAAGTGACGGGAATATCAAACTGAAGATCGAACTCATACTTGAGGAGGTTGTGGACATACCAGCACTTGCCTGTCCAACGTGTGCCCTCGGGATTGGCTGCGGAGATGCGGAACCAATCGTTGTCGTTGGACTTGTTCATCTGTGTGTAGGCGATCAGGGCCTTGTACTCCTCCTTCAGCCTCTGCGTCCACGCTGCTCCTTCTCTCGGCCCCGCCTTCGTCGACATCAACGGAATCTGGGTTAGAGTCGATTTCGTGTTCGGATCCCACCCCTCCATTTTTTTTTTTTTTTTACACCTCTCCGATTATCCCCACCCTAACCCTCACCGCAATTTTTTCAGATTTTATGGTGATTTTTTTTTTTCTCGTTTGGTTCCTGTTTGTTTATTAACCAGGTATATATGAAGGCTGCATCGGATTGGGGTTGTCCCGAATCGGAACTGGACCGGGCCAAAACGGTTCAAAATAATTCTTAAATTACTATATATATATATATATATAAATAAAAGTACATATTTTAAATTAATAAATTGTTGAGTTAAAAAAATTAATAAATTGTCAAAGTTTAAAGGTCATTTGATTAATAGAACACACACACACACACACACACACACACACACAATATATATATTAACTGAAATAATTATAACTTTACTCTCTAATTTTTGGTAAGTTTTTTCTTTTTTTTCAGAAGTGATAAAATCTTCGAATTTTTTTATTTACATTAAATTTCTTTCTCACGTATCTTCTTCTAAAACCTCTTCTAATTTTTATGCATATTATACTTATCCTATCAAATTATAAAACAGTAATAATTTTACCTCATCCTGATCTCTATTCTCTTTACTCTCTATTTACCTTTTTATATACCTTTTCTCTACACTTACACTACATCTCTCCACACGTTCTCTCTCTACTCTCTCCTCACACAGTAGTAATCTCGTTTGAATTAAAAACAACTGGAATGTGCAATTTCCCAACGACCTGGATATGTAAAAGAAAGGGCCATCCTTTTACCAAACAAAATAATTTAAAAAAAAAAAACAACAAAAAGAAAGGACCATCCCGACAAAGCAGTCTTTTCCTTTGATTGCGACAAAGTGCCTAATCGCACAAAGAATGGATCCACCGCAAACTACCTAGCAGCATAAACACGATTTTGGAAGGGCAGGCGTCTGAAAATGAGCAATTAACTCTCCGCAAAACAAGCGGCAGAGCCCCCGGCCCCCCCCCCCCCCCCACACACAAAAAAAAATCAAAATTTACATTTCTTTAAAAGAATATCACTATGAGAAATTTGTGGAAACGGATACAAATGTTTTTTTTTTTTCTTCTTTCAGTGGCATTTTACCAAACATCTTGCGATGCTGGCTAGAGCAGATGCAACAAACTCAGCGACAATACCCTCGGGCACCCCATGAGACAAGTGCCAATCTCTGACTGCAAAAACAATCGAAGCACAAACACAGTTAGTTCACTCTCCACACAAATCCTAATAGTTAAAAACTCATTTATGAGCAGAGAATGGATAATGAATGAAATGCTTCTATCTCTGGCATTTACAGGACTTGACTACCGATTGATCTCTAAATTTCTTTTCTTGGGGGATGGAGAGGATCTTTTTTCTCTAATCTCTCTGTTACTCTTAATTTAGGCTGAGATTTCAAGCAAAACAATTCTTTTTTTTTAGGGACTACTTCTCTAATCTGAATACAGAAATTCATAGAGCATCATTGCCTTGCTCTTGAAGCCATACCTGTCTTCATTTAGTGGTATCCAAATTGCTTGCCGAAGCTCCTTCATTAAATGGGAAGAATGACATCAAGATTCTCCTGAAGCAGCCAACCTCTGGGGTAGATGAGACCACCGGCATTTAAATGGAGATGCCAGTTCAGTATCCTAGAACAACCAGGTGGCTCACCTTCCATTTTGTATTCATCTTCCACCAATTGCTCTATGAATGTGGTCTCCTATAAAAATAGGATGCCAGTAAATAAATTATGCATATATATTACAAATCAAATGCATGCAAAATTGAAGTAATATTAGGAATGAGCATCCGCAAATTGCTTGGCTTGGGATATTACTTGGAATCCCTCCTTCACTGTGTCCAACTGTCGAACAGGTTCTGAAAAAGCACGTTGCCATCTCTTTGGGTCCCATAAGATAGTGCTGTTGAAAGCAAACCCTGACATATCAACGTGAAACCTCCGTAGTCTTTTACTTTTCTCATTGGTGTGCCATCCGACGACCTCACTTCCATTGCATACTGGACCTTCCAAAATTGCTTTATTTTTGCTCTGGGCAAGCATTGCAACAGGCCAAGTGCCACAATGACTACAGAAAAGGAGCAACAATATAAAGGATTGCAAAGAGAAAGTGAGGATCCACTATGATGATGACATCCTTCAAGAAATGAACAAATGATGTCAATGAAGAATTGAAATCAGAGAGCATGGCAAACCAATGAAAATATCACATACAATTGTAACTCAAGCCATGTCTGGCAATCTAACAAGATCAAATATAGAAGTTCCTGGATACAAAAAAAAATGCAAAGCTATTAGCCAAGTGGCTCAGTAATAGTGGATCATGAAGACAAAGCCAGAATCCTCTGATTGAAAACACATCGCATAATTATGAAGTAGGAAAGTGTGCTAGTCTCACCATTTAAAGATATTCTACATTATGAGGGAATTTTTGTTTCAAAAGCAACCTTTAAGCTAGTCGAGAACAGCAGGCTACATCTTGAAACAAAAAATGAAGAACTAGTACACCAGCACAAATCAAGCAACCAAACCAGACCCTTTGAAGTAAAGTTGACAAGCACAAAATATTCAAAAGTGAAAAAACAACAAACAGATGGCTACATTTTAGTCAATTCTGAGACAGCCCCTGATTAATGTTAAATGAAGAACACAATCCATAGCATACTCCCTATATCCCACAATCCACTACATACTCCTATAACACACTGGCATTGATGAATTCTTTCCATAATTGTCATACAGCTATACCAGGAAACTAAAAACAAACATATTAGCCATGTAACAACAGCAATTAAAACCTTCCGATCCGGATAACTCCTAGAAAAAACAACGGTAGTAGCCTATCACCAAAGATCACCGTCTTTTTTTCTATTGCAGCAAATGGAGAAAACAGCCATCAAATGAAAGAAAAGCTCAAATTACCTGATTTCTCTCAAGTTCTCGAACAGCTCGAGGGAATACACGTTATCATCATCGGCAAAGTACACGATTCCATCGAGCTTATGGGCCTCAATGTGCTCCAGAGCCACATTCCTCTGGTGGACCCCCCTGTCCTTGACGCTGCTGGAATTCTTGACGCACACCAGATGCCTGTACGTCACTCCCGTTTTCCTCAGTATCTCCGCTGTCTCCATCGATGCTGCGTTCATTTCCACTACAATCCACAGCAACGGATGCTGCACCAGCCTCAGCACCTGCCCTAATCTATTCAAAAAATACGCCTGTAAAGCGCGATTATACGTTGGCGTAACCACAATCAACTGCTTTCTCGGTTGGTAATCGAATCTCGAAATATAATTCTTTTGCCTATCGACGACACCGAAACTCACCGCATCAACGGCAAAACCGTTACGCTTATTACTTTGATTATCATTCTCGTCCAATCTGACATTGAAATGTGTCGGCTTGATCTCGAAGGATAAGTCCCGATGCCAGATATCGTTATCTACTCGGCCAAACGGGAAAATTCCTAACAAGAATCCCAAGACGAAGAAGGGCAGGTATCCGTAGAGAAATCTCCCAAATCCCCTGCGCTTCTGAGGAAACGCGGCGGCCCCCAGGAACCGGCGAAGAGAAGCGTCGCTGAAGCCGACGAAAGTCGACGGAGAAGAAGAGAAGTGTTTTCCAGTGTTGGAGAGAAGCTTGTGAGACGGCGAACCGACGGATACTGGAGAGTTGACGGTGCCGTTAAGGTGCGTGCGTTCGAGTTGCGCCGGCAAAAGCGTTCGACGGATTGAGGCCATCGATCGGTTCGACTAATTACATTATCAAGTCCAGATTTTGATCCTCTTGGCCTTCGCCGGGCGGCAGAAAATAGCCGGGTGGGGGGAAACCCTAAGTTCTGCAGAAAGAGGTTATCGGAGCTGGGTTGGTAAATGAATCCAGGGAAGCGGATCTGATCCGGATTCTTCAATTGAATCACAGAATAGGTGTTTTAAGCTCGAGGCAGCTTCGGGTCGTGAAGAATTTGGAAACGGAGCGGGTAAGATCGAGTACACTACTAGGCGTCGGTTTTTTTATTTTTTTTATTTTTTTTTTAGACTTTTGAGTTTTACTGCCAGAGATGGGGTGACAGAGGGAGCGAGGCTCCGCTCCTTGACTGGCGACGCGCCGCCTTTGACCGACTTACACGTGGCAAAGAGCGTGCTTCCACCATTCAGCAAGCCGCTCGGTAAAATTGAAACTTCGTGCTGGCAACGGGGTCGTAGCATTTGTTGTAATTGAGGTTTGTTATGCACGTCTGCTTGTTTAGGTAACATTCCCTTTTCCGTCTTCGCCATCATTCAAATTTTGTGTTTGAAAAAATGGTCGTCGATTGGCTGCAACAATTTGGGAAAGCAATCTGGGTATCAAATGTAATTTCCATATATCCAGTCCCAAATTTTCATAGCGCGGTTTACTTTCCAGAAGGGTGCAACAAATCGTAACAGATGCGGCGGTGCAGTTGTTACCGTTATCTTGTTACGTGGGTCGTAGGAAATTTTGGGAGATAGAGACTGAGATTGGGACGTGAAGCTCATTTTGGGTTGGCCTAGGATGTCGGATATCGTCTTCTTTTCGTGGTTAGTTGAACAAGTAGCCATTCCATCATTGTACCTACTTTTGACCAATCAGTGTATGTATATTAATTTCTCAAATTTTAATTTTTCCACCTTAAAATGAGATGTTAGTTGTGTTAACTACGGGGACCAACCACAGCAATTATTTTGCCATTACGAGAATGAATTTCAAAAAGCAATAATTAGAAATGGGCTTGCCTAACTAATAACTATATCAAGACAAAAAAAAAGAGGTATATTTTCACCATCGTTTCCGTTAGAATTCAAGTCAATCTAGTGATATTATCCCGAGGAAACCAGAGAGAACCGAATAATAGTTCCCCAGTTTGGAATAAACAAAGAAATGTGAGGGGGAGTGTAGAAGAGGAAGTTTGGAGCGAGAGAGATGTATAGAGGGAAAATGCAAAGAGCAACTATAGAAAGAGAGAAAATAGAGAAAAAAATGCAGATATACACACACACACACACACACACAAACACGTGAGAAAATTTAGAAAGAAAATGCAAACAAATGAGAGATTTTATAGAGAGGAAGTGTAGAATTTAGAGTAAGGAGAGAGCACATAATGAACTCGATAATATTTGAAAAATAATAAGTAATTATAAGGTATATTTATTCGTTATATTTATTAATTAAAAAATTCATATTTTAAGAAAAAATAAAATAAAAAATATCCGCCACAAAGATTTTGTGTCACCGAGATCAGTAATAAAAGTAATTGTGCTGATGCTTGTGAAATACGCAAAATTCGTGGACGAACAAATGGATTCTCAGGGCGGCGATTGCGATACTGGGCTATGGACCGTGCAACAAACAGGCTGGACAAGTAGGCCTTAGGCGGTGAGTGACGGGATTTGGGCTCAAGAGGGGCTTTCAGTTTTGTGCAAATTGCGTTCGTGGGCTTTGCGATTTTTGCAGATTTGGGGAATATACTAGATGGGAAAACATTAGTGGATCGAGAAAATATGTAGAAAGAGAGGCCGAAGTTGATGTGAAATTATGGGCTCCATCTTTTAGACAACCATTTATTTTCTTTTTAATTTTCAAAATTTCTTAGTCCAAACACATGTAATGTATAATAAAATAATATGACATTTAACGAGCATGTGAGTATATATAACAAGTTTATTATCTTTGCGCATTCTTTTATCTTTGTTACCCATTGAGTATTTTTGGGCAAAAAATAAAAAAAATAAAAAATTGAAATTTTAATTAAAAATAATGTCTTTATAAAATGGTTAGCTCATAATCTGACTTTTCTTTGTCAATTTTACTCTCTTCGTGTAACGAGACTTTATATGGATTTCATATTCCCAGAAAAAACGCAGGCACCTAATCTCAAGTTCTTGGAAGCAGCGTACAAATGGAAGAATCAGAAGATATCAAACCAAACGTTAGCTGGAATCAACTGCACAGCTCTCTGTTGAAAAAGATGAACGATTCCCTTGGTGATGTGCACGTATGGTTCATCTTCAGGCACCCTTTTCGGCGTCCACAAAAAGGTAATGATTATTGTTTATATAAAGCGATGAACCTGGAATTGCAGCGATAACTTCGACACAAGTGCCAATGTCTGCCATGAAAGCTCAGTATGATAATGAATGACGAGTCTTCTCTTGTTACTCTTAACGGTCAAAGCAAACCATTTCATTCCGAATTCAAGAATTCAAGAATGAATCACATCTCCCCAGATGGGATTCGAATCTACGACCAGTTAACAGCCTATCCTGACAACTAATGTGCACGTCATTATCATCCTGGAACGCATTTTCATGGTGCTGACGTTTTTTACTTATGTTTTTTTGAGTTCCATTGCATAGACGTAGAAATTGAAATAGAATCATTTTTTTTAAAATTTTAATCGTTATCGTTAATTATAATTGACTTGTTATTTAATAAAATTCATATTAATTGTAATTATTAATTAAAATTTAACGATATAAATTACGTTATATTTAAGTTTTTTTGGGGGGGGGGTTTATTTGTTTATTTCAAATTTGATATTGCTTCTGTATCACTTCCCTATCAAGAAGAGGTCATCTTCGCTAATTCTCAATTACTTAAGAGGTGCAATTTTCTGCGATTGGACGCAGAAGAGCTGTATTCGACTCTGCAGCTAATTAGCAGTTCGAATTTCATGTTTCCTCCCTTTCTAGACGAAAATAGAGAGAAAAAACGAATGCGTTTGTCTAAGGTCTAAATCCATAGCTTCGAAGACACAAACCTCGACTTGCGTAAAAGCCCATGTTGATCAAATACTGGAGGCCAGCAGACATTGTACGCGAGTTAGTCTTACAGAGATTGAAGAAAAAAATGTTGACCAGGAACACATACGTACGCAGGATGCTTTAGAAAACTTCTCGTACTCGATAAGAAAGGTACGATAAAGACTAAATTGAGTTCATTGGACCTCTGGGCTTAATTTCCTCCAGGCTTATCACCCGCGAGCTAGTCCCGGGCTTGTGAGTCCCTATCTTGGCCCACCAGTCGTTGGGTATATGCTCGATAGTCGTTAGGTCTCTCTTGTGTCTTGCACGTATTCATTCCCGACCTGTTTCAGGACTCTTTATCAGTTTCCCACTATGGATTGCGAAGACCGACTGCTTGTCCTGCTCTCTTCGTGCTTGTGTTTCTTTTAACCTATTCTGGCCAGTTTTTTGGCTCCCTCTGTCGCTAGTGGTTATGGATGTCATGCATCCAATCCAGCTGTTCAAAGTTCTATATTGCTCGGAATTTGATAATTGACCTTGGCAAACTCCACCATAAAAAGTAACGTCTGGTTATTGCATGAGTGAGCTAGTCTAGAAAGGTTTTCCTTCTATTCAATACAGTGAGTAGCTTATGGGACTCCACAACTCGTCTCCTTTTGATGCCTCGCGCAATCTCATTGGTCCGTCGTGCAATTCTCATCACTCTCTCATTGGTTGGCCGGTCAATTAAGAATATAATTGAAGACCGGCAAAAGCTAACATAGTCAAAGCACAGCAACAAAAAAGAAGTGTGTCAAAACACAGTATCGACCGCAAACAAACAAAATGTCAAATAGCATAGCACAAACAGAGGTCGGTATCTTTTATTTACTTCCCGTTCGCTCCAAAGCAAAAGTACTGGCACTCAAAGAGATATTTAAATAATTAAACAGAGTCCATCAATATATCTATATATAGCTGTGAACAAACCTATATACTTATAAAATGTGACATATTCAGTAAAAAAAAATAAAATAATAAAATTACATGATGACAACTTTACAGGACTCGAGATGAAGATAGCTTTTTTTTTTTTTTTGGTTTTACAGTGCAGAGATACAGGACCGCTCGTCTGCAACTCAACGAGTTTATCTCTTCAATCTGGTCAAAACCAAGTCATCCACGCAAAGTCTAGGGGGTATCTATCAACACTAATTCCATAGGGTTTAATCCAGAATTTGATCCTGATAAGTCAGAAAGAGGTCAAATCTCACAATACTCGTATAGAATTTAAGATGGAAGCAAAAATATTTGAACCTCCAACCTTCGCCCCACCATGCCGAACTTAAAATTCTCCACGCATAATAGCCCTATTACCCACGTGTTTTGAATAGGTAACCCATTTCTCTTTCCAGTTTAACAAAACCTGTATAGGCAACTTTTCCACCTTTACAATAGTGGGAAAAGGCGTGGCTCAACTTCCATCGTCAAGTGTGGTATATCGTGGCCCTATGAATTGACTTCTTTGTTTGTATGTTCTAATTACAAAAGAGAAGATACAGAAAATGATTTGACTTTGGCCTGAAATTAATGAGGGATAAAAATAAAACTTTGTGCGGGGAAAAATACAAGTATAAAAAGTACATGGAGAATATTTTCTTCAGGTTTTGCGAGCCATTCCAAGATCGAGATGGACGTGTGGGTTCTCATTTTATAGGTAAATAAATGAGACAAGAATTTCACTTGATTTTTCAAACTCTCAAAACCCTCCAAAAATCACTAACTTGTGCCCTGCAAATGATTTTTTTTTTTTTTTTTTGTTCCCTCTAGTGCGTTACCCATTGCCCCCGCTAGGTGACATCCAAATTAAAGTCGTCGAACGTGTCGGTTCTTATTGCTTGTGCCATAGAAAACAGTAACAAAACAAAACCTAAAAAATAGTCCAACACTTCCACCATGCAACATTTAGGGGACCCTTCCAGAAAGCCATTACAGCACTGATTTGTGTGACAATACTAATAGCACACGGCTAGCATCTTTGAATTTGGTACATATATACATGATCCGATTTTTTAACCATGTAGCTTTATGGGGTGGCACTTTATGTTATCTATTCTCTAGGTCAGCACGGCAGGCTAATTGCTGGCCAGTCTGGTCATAAAGGATAAGTCATATTCCATATCAGTAACTTTCAGTACGTTTCACCAGCAAAGGAGTGATTTGACTAGTCTTTTTCCTCTCTGTGGGAGATAGACAAAATAATTAGGAGCTTTAATCCTTACTGTACATATTATAAGACAGTCCCTTTCCAACTATACATCGGATTGATTTGGATTGTACCTTTGCTTTGTTCTTCATTTGGCTGGGGCTGTTTCATGTTTGATAAGGAAAGAGGGGCTCGTGTGTCTGAATCCGAAAATAACCCTCGGGCATGCGAGTATGCGCAACAGACAGACAAAAATTATTTACTTTCTTATCATTAATATCTGGTAGGAAATTGATGAAAATGATCTTATGTGAGCACTAGCTTTCCATGTTTGGTTTCAGCTGTAGTGGAAGCTAATGCATGAATCAGTCAAAGAGCATTCATGGCTAGGTAAAAATTAATAATTATATACCCTGAACAATGGGGGCCTTTAGAAAGACCATTGGCACCAACGTAGCATCCCTCTATATCGGAGAATAGGAACTATATGTATGTATGTATATATATATATATATATATATATGACTTTCGGCAATGGAAAGAATGAAATTTTGAGTTGGGTTTCGACACAAAAGATCATCTCTTATAGCCTCAAGATGAGATAGGTCGTCCCTCGACACTTGTTATTTGTTATGGTAAAGAGGTAGTGGACACAGCCTCCTCCTCCTATCCACAATGATTCATGAAGCAGGAGGGCAGCCTAAAGGAGAGGATGGTTTATAACTTAAAATTTACATGCATGCGGAGAAAAAGGACAAACAGCAACAACAGATTTAGGTATGCGATTAGAACTAGCTTTTCTTTTTTTCTTTTTTCTTTTTTAATCGAGTTGTTAATTACTTGAGCCGCGTAGTTCCTGGAACTAACCTTGTTTGAGCAATATATAATTAATTCTTTAAATCTTTTAATTATTGCTGTTCAACTTTTGGGTTTCTTTTTGTCAAAATTCTCTTGTTCAATCAACCGTGCCAACTACTTGCACCGACGGGAATGGGGCGGTAGCTGCCATACTGGCAAGCTGCCAAGTTAAGAAACAAAGTGCCTTGAGGTGTCTGACACACGTGGCTGGTTTCCAACGAATTCATTTATGGAATTAAAACTCCTTTTTCGTGGCATGGAGCATTATTAATTCGAAGCAAAGCCAATGATGTGCTGGATAACGATGGGTTTTGACAGATACGGATATAATATAATACCAGGTTGGGGGGATGGAGATTCCCTTCACAAAAAGCGAACTATTATTTTAGGTTTCCGCCAGGGTACCCGTGCTTCATTATTTTCTCCCCTGTAGGCTTTAAATGCATTTAATAATAGAAGTCCAGTACAATGATTGATTGCTATTTTATTTGGTAAAGTTAAGTTGGACTTCAGAGTGTGGAAGTGCGTGGTTTTCTGATAGGGACATAGTTATTTATTTATTTTTACTAATAAAATTAATATTTTTTTTATTTAAAAGTTTATATAATAAAAATATTTTTTTATTTTCATAAATTTTATATTAGTTTAAAGTTAAAATTAAAAATTTTACAAATAAAAATTTAACTATTTTAAAGATCACAAAATTAAGACTTTTAAAAGGGTAATATATGTCTAAAGCAAAAAAAAATAAAATTAGGTCATGATATGGACTTGTTAAGATATATATAACATCTAAAATTCTCATCAAATGGGAATTCAATTACCAGACGAAATTCACACTAAATAATATAACAAAGTATAACTTTCAAACTTACGGACCAGGATTTCAGTTTGAGCTTAATTGGGACACAACAAAGTAATTTCTCAGTAATTCCTTTTTTCCTAACCGAATTGATAGCCTCCCTCCAATATACCGAAAAAGAGGACCTAACTAATAACAGTTCACTTAAGTTGTACGTGATAGCTGCAATACCCAAGAGATTGGCTAATGTCACGAGAAAACATACAAAATCAGTGTCAAACAATTTAATCGATCAGTAAAACCCTCCATATTTCTCAGAACAAAAAAAAAAAAAAAAAAAAAAAAAAAAAAAAGCCGAATCCGGTCCTATCTGCGGAAATTGAGATGAGAGTATTGTGGCAAATGAATGATGATGCTCCCTTTGTTTGATCCATAGTTCATTGGTCTCTCGTAGACAAGGAATTGCATGTTCCGAATTTCCACCTTATTCTATCCATTCGAATGGCTATCCTTTGGCCTATCTATAATCTATAGTATATAGTTTGATATCTATATTAAGGGAACATAAAATAACTTTTTCAACGTTAATTTTATGAAAAATAAAATAAATTAAAAATTTTGCATCGGTTTGGTGGTAGGATTAAAAAAAAAAAAAAAAACTAAATTTTGTGGTTTGCATATGTTTGAGACGTGCAATGCAGAGTAGTATCTTGTGTATGAATATGACCTACAAAAAGAAAAAAGAAATCCAGAGCTATGGCTATCTGTGAAGCCTCTAAACGAATGCTTTAAGTTAAAAAATATTTTTACCATGCTAATCACACGCCAAATATGAAGGGAGAGAGCACTCATCTGAGCTAGATTTTTTACCCTAGTACTAACAACCAGTACTAAAAACATTGCATGCGGTGCTAGTTGAAGTTCATCCACTTCGGATGGAAGCATAGTAAAACCAAATTAGACCTTTCAACACGTGGTGGACCTTTGTCTGAGGAGCTCAAGTACGCTGTCTTTCTTTTATTGGGTACCAGAAGGCACATTTATCGAACCTCTGGACCCGTTTGAGAGCACCACCTACCCACAAGCCCCCCGGACCATCAACTAATTGTATGCCGGTCGACTCCATTCCTAATTCAGACGGTAAAACGGTCCGGTTTATTGTTACAATTCATTTCCTTTTTCTTTTTTTTTTTTTAATAAATTATATCTTATGCTTTGTTCCGTACAATTTTCGACATATTTTTTAAGGATATGAGAAAAGATGTAGGATATATTAAAAAAACAAAAAGGTATCCTTTCCATAAGATACGAACATTTTTTAGGAGATGGATATAAAGTTCCATATCCTTTCCATTAAAAAAAAAAAATCATATCGTTTCCCTCCCTAATTCCTTTAATTAGGAGCTCAAAGCGGCTACCAGGCTAATGTTGACACTTCAAATATTTATGCTCGAAATATTAAATTACGACATTTCTATTTTTTATTGCAAGTTTTTTTTTTTCAGCATTTCATTTTTTGAAAACTTGTTTATTAATAAACTAGACGTCTACATTAATGCAAAAGCATATATATATATATATATATATATATAATTTATTTATTTATTTTCATTATGCCCACGGTGGGACTGCTATTTAACTAAACCAGGTACACCAGTACCAATGTGCACGAACAGTCACTAAAGCAGTGACTGAGGCTTCAACTTGCAAAGCTTATCATGTCTACAATATTGGAAGCAAGTTGTAATAATGTCAGCCTCAACTCCAACACCGTAGCTATGGTAGAAAATTACTAGATTGTTAAGCTTTTTTGAATTATATTCCATAATGTGCACCTTATTGCATTATATATGTGCGCATTACCCGCAGCTCATATGCCGGAATTTCGTGCTGCCAGCATATGGAGATGACCGAAAGTTTCAACTTTTTTATCTTGATTGTGGCAATTTATCCCGCCATATGCATGGTAGGTTCTCAAAAAGTGTTTCCTCCAGCAGGTTTATCTAAAATTCATGCCGGAAATTTTGCTTATACAGCTCCTAGATCTATAATTGAATACATATACGTGTAGTCTGGGCATATACAAGATAGATGACAGTGCTTGAGTAATGAGCCAAAAATGCGAGAACCAAGATTTGATCATTAGATTAATATATTTTATTCATTCCGTCGCATAAGCTGATTTCATAAATTTCTTCCTAATTTTCCGTGTAATTCAAACTTGAAGTTAAACCCCCAAAATTTAATTTGTGTTAGTAATTAATAACGTGGTAAATCAAATTGAGTTTACCGACCAAAGAATCAGAAATTTTGAAGCTTGGATCTTGCTCCTTGGGCAAGATGAGTCAATGTGAATAGGTTCAAGCCATCCACCCTCCACACCACGATCATTACAAAAGGGGTTATTTGGCACAACTGCCAGCCTGCAGGTTATGGAGCTACACGAGGACAGCTAGATGGATATGGGGAGAAACCTAAAACAAAATTTAGAGGGAATTAAGATAAGGAGAAAGTGAGATGAGATGTGGTAGTATATAGCACTACTGCCTGCACACAAAAGCACAGGACACACAATAAATGTAATAGGAAATCGATATCAAAAGTTACAAAAAGAAAAAAAAAAAAAAAAGCTCAGATGGCTCTAACGTGTACCATTCAAACAACAAATGCGATGGGCCACCCCCCATGTTATCGCTCTCTTGTTTGTGTGTTTGCACATACACAGACATACAAATCTCTCGTGCTCTGAATTTAGGTTTATTTTTTCTCACTTTTTTTTGGGGGGGGGGGGGGGGGCAACGCCATGATGAAAATTGTATCATTATTTTATTTTATGATTATAAACTTGAAGTTGAATTTACAGGATAATTAAAAATTAAAAAAAATAAAAAAAGAAAGAAAACAGAATTGTGAAGGGGAAGGGGGGTTATTGAATTTGTAGAAGAAGAAAAAAATGGAGCCCTGAGGAGGTGCAGATGGTGGAGGGTGTCGTGGAGGTGGGGAACTGGGCTAAATGCAGTGGCACTGCTGCTATTTTTGTCATCTGAGAACTAGACAGACGCAATAATAGCTGGATTTTTGTTTCTTCAGTTTCAAGCCGGGGGGCCCCCCCCTCTCTCTCTCTCCCCGCCCTCTCGTCGTCCAAGGACATCCATTATCATCCTTCTTTACTGCTTCTCTTGTCTGGAACTGCTGATGCCCTCTCCCTCTCTCTCTGCGCCAAAATGGTTGCTTTGTGCGTGTGTGTTTTTATACTGTTCAACTTACTTTTCCACGCGGTTTTAATAATGTTAACAGTGAAATGTTGGGTGACGCGAGTTGATGGGTTTTATTTCGCGTTTAGGTTCGGCTCTCTCTCTCTCTCTCTCTCTCTGTTATATATATTTGGTATAATATATAAAAATAAAATAATGTTTAATAATAATTTTTTTTAAAATGTTAAATAATAAATTTATTTTATTTTTATAAATAAATATTTATAAAATTCATAATCAAAATAATATAAATTTATTTTTTAATACAAAATTCATAATATAAATATTAATTTTTATTTTTTTATGAGAACAAAGTTGGTTTATGTAAGTCATGTTAGTTGAGTTAAGTTTAATTTTAAATTTTTATATTTTTTAAATTTAAATTATTTTTAAATTAAATTAATTTTATATTAAATTTTTTCGAGTAAAATCAAATCAATTTGTTAAGTCAAATCCAATTTAACATCTATAAACACAAACTTTTAATGTGAAAGTAACACGGTTTTAATTGAAACAACCATGATTATTGAGTTGCACATCTGCAATTTTATTTTTGTTAAACCAACTATTCTAGAATTCGTATTAATACCTTTCAATGAAGCATAGTTTTGTATAGACCAAACATATGAAATTCATGAATATATATATAAGTATTCATGAAATTTAATATATATTTATAAAATCACGAATATATATAAGTACAAGAAAATTTGCTATTTCAAGAACATGAATAATATTCAACTCAAAATGTTGCGTGCATAATTGCCAATAAGGGAGAAAACATGAACAGTAGTATTAACTTTTTCCTTGTAAAACTTTTCATTGATGAATATTATGGTAGTATTTATGCATCTAGAGAATTAGATGCACAGTTGATTTTGTCCCGCGTAATTTTAGCGCATTTCTAGTGAATTACTCGCAAGGAGAACAGAATTTATAACAGCATCAATGAATGAATGTGAAAGCGCATCAATAAAGCAATAAGTTCCTTTAATTTGAGTGGGATTAGTTTGTGGTCTTCCTTTCAAAAAGCTCAAGGAATGTGAATCAACATGTATAAAAGAATGGCCATTATGATTAGAAAAGAAAAGGTAAATTAGACAAAATTTCGGTTACATTTTGCTGAAAAAATGCTGTTCAACAAAAGGGAAAAAAAAAAGAGAGAAAGATTTTGCTGAACAAAAATTGGAAGAATCTATGGAATAGACAAGGCCTCTGCTTGAACAAAGATATAAACCACCCTCCTCCTCTTGCGTTGATGGCATGCAACAGCAGTCGTTGTTGCTTACAACTGCCATAACAAGAAGAAGAAGGGAAATATCGAGACATTATAGGAGAGAAGAGATACATCGTACCATGTCACCGTTATGTTTCAAGTCCGAAAAAGCAAGAAAAAAAGACAGTCACCAAAGGCCAAAAAAGAAAAAAAAAAAACTAAAGGCTAATACTGTGATAAAGACCAGACAAAAGATAGACGAAACAGTTATTTATAAAGAAGAAACCAGCAATAGGTAAATATATGTTTTGAAGAATTCAATCTTGAGAAGGTTGAAAAGGAAAGGAGGAGGAGGCAAGGGAGGAGAACCGAATGTGTGGCAATTGTAGCCACCGTTGAGCAGGGTGAAAAGTTACAGAAAGCAAAGTGACATGGCCCTTATTGTTGATTTTGGTAACATGTTTCCTACTAAGATTGCTTAAATTACATGACAATGCTTTATTCCATATACACACCCACATATATATATATATATATATATATATATATTTATTTATTTTCGACGGCAACGACAAATGAGTCTTTGTTCCACAATTATGCAGGGAATTTGAACTTTTGTATGAGTGCGCAGAGATGGCTAACACATATGTCTAGCTTTTTCGAATTTTAGGTACATTAAAAGTTAAATTAATAAAATTTTAAATATATTAACTTTTAAACATTAAGTCTAGTTTATTTAAAATTTTAAATTATTCAAATTTTAGTTATTTAAGCCTAATGTTAATTAAATTTAAAGCTATTTTAATTTTGAATAACGAGTACTCCACTTTTTAAATTAATACGAATTAGACAAATTCAAGTTTAATGCAGATTAAATTGAGTTATTCGATTAGAACTAATTTCATGTGTATGACAACATGCTTTTTTAGGTGACATGAAAGTTGGAGGGGATATGCAACCGTATGGCGTTCTCTAAAGTTTACGGGACATTATGCTAAATTTCCATTTCGAGTAGTTAAGGTCTTCGCCTTACATGAGAAGCCACAACAATAAAGTTTAGGCAAGACCCTCTTTTCCACGCTTTAAAAAATAACTGACAGCGTAAACCTTTTCTTGGCCCCCCCCCCCTTCTCTCTCACACACAGAATTCCTCAAAAGCCAACGTATAAGGAGAAGTACCATATTTTGAAGTATGTCTCCTCCATTATACAAATGTTAATAGTACAACACGGGGAAAAGGAGATCAAAGAAAGCAAAAAAGAAAAGGATGGCCCAAAAAAAAAAAAAAAACATCGGAGGAGCTTGTCCTACAGTACAAGTGATATAATGGGACTTTTAAATAAAAATTCACATCATCAGCCCCTCAAAAGTGGGGCAAAAATGGAAAAGTGATACCTAATTAATGTGCGGTTTGTGATGTAGATATCAGTGGGTCTGTCTCAAGTGAAGTTGACTTCACATGCTCATCGCAGATGTACGATACCTCTTGAAGATCAGGCAGCTCCTTGTTGGCCTCTTTAGACTCTGGTTTTGAAGATATTGGTAATAATTTAGGAGTGCCAGTTGCAGAAACTTTTGTGAGCTCACTCGCCTTCTCCACTTGAACCGCCCAGTCAGTTCTGCGTAGCACAAACAGCATGAGCATGGCACAGGAAGCTTGAGCTGCAAGCAATCCAAGCCAAAGCCCTGCAAATCCCATTTTGGCAACAAACCCCATTAACATTGCCATTGGCATACCCACCAAGTAAAATGAACCCAAAATGATGTTTGCCCCAGTGGTAGGCCGGGCGCTGCCTCTTAAAACCCCGCAGCCCGTCGTTTGCGGACAATTTCCCAATTCGCAAAGCCCTGCAATTGGCAGTGCTATTGAAGTAAGTTTCAGAATCTCAGTGTTATTTGTGAAAAATCTGCCCCACTGATGCCTCATCAATATTGTGAACAACAATGCCAGAAATCCCAATGCTACCGCACATGCCATGGATACAATCATGGAAATGCGTGCTTTCAATGGCCGGTTAGCCCCCAGCTCATTTCCAACTCTCGTTGAGACACCAAGGCTCAGAGCTGATGGGAAAACATAGATTAAGGAGGTTGTCTGGATTAGGATCCCCATTGAAGCTATTGTGGCTTTTGGGTTAAGGAGAAGACCACAGAGCATTATCATAAATTCGTACCACCACCATTCAAGGCAAACAGAAATGCAAGTGGGCACTGCGAGACCTAGCAGAGATGACCATCCTTCAAGGCAATCCATGCTTGGAGAAACCCAAGAATCTTTGTGCACTCCAGAGAAGTACACAAATGAAACAAGCAGAAGAAGGAGATTGAGGTTAGTCCAGACCATGGCTATGGCGACTCCTGCAATACCAAGTTTGAAATGGCCAACAAGAAGGAAATTCAAAGGGATATGGAGGATAACAGAGATGGCTGAACAATAAGTTAATGGCAATGTAATGCTTTGGGTCCTGAGATATATGCGAAGTGGATGAAGAAGTGAAAGCAAAAACAGATCAGGAATGGAAAAGAGAATGAAAGTATGGGCCACGGATGATATTTCTTGGTCTTGGCCACACCTCAGAAGAATTCTCTTCGTGTTTAACCACATGAAAGAGATGGGAACAGAGGCAGAGAGGAGGAGAAGAACTGTCCTTTGTAGGGTCAAGCCAAGAAGCTTCCATTGCTTCGCGCCATAAGCTTGTCCACAAATGGGCTCCATTCCCATAGCTAAACCAGAGATCACAGAGTAGCCGGTGATGTTGGCGAAGCCGATGGAGAGAGAGCCTCCAGCAAGCTCAAGTTCCCCGAGGTAGCCAAGGAAAAGCATGGAGATCATGGCTCTTGAGTACATGATAAGACCTGTCATTGCAGTCGGGCCTGAGATCTTTCCTATGGCTTCGATTTCTTCTAAGGCCTAAAATGGAAGAAAATTAAACAAGAAGAGAAGAAGACAAAAATTATGAGAGTGTCTTTTTATATAAATGTTCATGAAAATAGTTAAATGGGTCCCTTTATTTTTTGTTTTTTTTACCTCAGAAGGAGTTGGCCATCTATAAAGTTCCTCTTGATCATTAGTATAAAGATCCATGGTTCTGTCGGTTTTGGTGAAATGGGTCATGGAGAGACAGAGGAATGAAGAAGCAGAAGATGGTTTTGGGTTACACATATCCTAGCTAGGCTACAGCTTTCTTTCTTTCTTGAATTTAGAACATTAAAAAAAAAAAAAAAATTGCTAGTGAGGTTGAGATGATGATACAATACTTTTAGTGCGAGCTTTGTGCGTTTTTTTTTTTTTTTGTCTTAGGGTGCTTTGGAAGTGGTATCTGATAGCAAAGAGCAGGAGGGGATGAGGCTATATATACTTGAAGGGGTTGGGTCCTACGCACTGCTGGATTGCAAGTAACGTGTCAAAACAGTGAATTGAATATGAAAAAGCGCCTAATGCTCTAAAAAATTTACTTAGAGGGCTTTGAGTGGGACCAACTCTCATTCTCTCTCTCTCTCTATCTATATTCACTACCATAAGGTCGGCTGCTTCGAGCTATATTCTACTTGGCATAATCAGTAGTGCAGATTTGCACAAAAGTGGAGGTGGGAAGCGGCTTTTAGGCCTTTTAATCAAAATGGCGGTGAAATCTTCTTATGTGATTGGGTTTTCTTTTTTTTTGTTGGTTATTTGTCATTAACCGCCGTAGCCAGTTTGTCCATGTAATTTGGTTGGTAAAATGATAATGTATTGGGTAATGGTAAATTATCAATGATTTAATCCAACCTTTTATCTTTGTTGGATTATGTTTGGTTTATAGATACATATATCGACGTCCAAGATATAAAGAAGTTTATCTTGAACTGTCAAGTGGAGTGAATATTAACGGGGAGAGCATTTTCCTCCCTACTCGTGAGTTGTGAAATGACGGGGCAGAAGGGTACACTGTTGACAATGGCTGCTAACTTTTGTGGGCAAGGAGTTGTTTAATGTTCAAGGCAGCCAGCCATGCATATATGCTCCGTTAATTTGCACAGCCCATGTGGTGAAGACCACTCCCTCCATTCTTTGAATGTATACAGCAGCACAAAACGCCTAAAACATGTCTACAGCGTTCTTGACTATTTGCCCAATTAGATGGGTGACAAACTTGAGTAAAATCTGATCCAGGCCCCATCTGTTGCGGCTTCTTTTCTAGTCTAGACAATGTGCTAAACGAGCTAAAAGGAACCGGGAACAGTAGTTGTGACTAGTGAAGGGTTAAAAAAAAAAATGTAGATTAGTGGTGGAGTTTCATTTCTTCAGAAAGTCGAAAGGAGACGGGCTAAAAAGGGTGCTTAGCAGATCTACTAAGATCCCAACCCCTTGTACAAAGTAACCTAAAATGTACAGAGAGTCGATATTATTCTCTTGGAATGATCCAAGTACATATAAAATTAATCTAATCAATAGTGCAAACAGTAATTATTCTCTTTGAAGTCCAGTTTATAATTGACATAATGAAGTGGCCACAGCTAAAAGATCATCTTCTATCTTTAATGCACTCAGGCCAGGTAGCAAGGTGGCGTCATTTGTCAAATTACGAGAATAGAGTGTTGCCCTGGCCTGTACCCAAAGTAGCTGTTATGGTAAGGAAAACACGTCATGTTCTTGTGTTTTTCAAGGAACATGAAAGCTGCAAATCTGTGATCTTTATTTCTATGCCCTTTTAAACTGTAATAATATTACTGATACGATACTACCCCTCTTATTAGCCTCGCCATCTTTGAAGCTTTCCGGGCACATTTTCATGGAATGAATCCGTGCAAAAGAAAATTAAAGTTCCACAAAAAAAGTCACCGCGGTGAGGGGAAAAAATAGAGGTGTTAACAACTTGACGTTACAATTTAAACAAACAACAATTTTGTTTTGAAGTACCACTATGTAGTAACAGAAAAATGATACCATAATTTTGTTTATATATATATTTAACTTACTTTATTTATTTATTTATAAAATAAAATTATATAATTAATTCAAATTTTATGTTGCTATCTTACTATTTTTTAAAAAAAAATATATATATATAACTACTTTAATTTTTCTCTGTATATTATAAAAAGGTTATCTTCATGGGCCTGTGGAGGTAGGTGATGGTGTCATGAATGGGACCATCCAGCAGTTAATGGAGACGACAGTATATTGCAGTACGGAGAACCGGCAGATGGAAGAAAGGGAACACCGAGAGACAATTACGTGCTCCAATTGCAGCCATTTAATTTGTGTCCAATTCTCGCAACACAGATGAGACCCTCTCTGCGGGAGAGGCGCTTGGCTGTGTTTGCTAGGCAACAGAGTTGCGGAAGCCAGCCCTACCATGATCCCCCTCATCAAACAAATAGAACAGCTCGAAGATTTTGACGCTTTCCAATGCCAGAGCAGTTTCAAAAATCAGTTTTTATTTTTTTATTCGTTTCCTTGTATCAAGATATGAGATATTACTTCTCTGAATCCCATCCCCACCCGTGTCAGATTCCATGTGTCTCCGGCATAATAAGCTGCCGTGAATGAGGGCCACGTGTCATTAAATGTAACCGACGGACAAAATTTTGGCAAGTTGAAAAAGATCCCAGTGACCAAACGAAATGAAGAAAACCAATTCCGAATTTAGCATCCTAACTGAGAAGTTTGTTCACCAATTTTAGGCCCCAGCAGATTGCGGTAAAGAGAAACTGAGAAGTTTTAGAATCACACGATGTGATGCCATTCACCGCACCAGTAACGTCAACAGAAAATCATTCTTCACCAAGTTGCTGTCATAGTGGAGTTCAGAATTTTCTTGACATCAGCGTTTTCGGTGACTTACAGATCACAATAATTACACCTTTTCCAGACATCATAATAAACAACACAAATGCCGAATGCAAGTTTCAATGGGAGAAAACGATCTGAAACATCGACAAGACCTAAGGATTTGACATTAATTAAAAAGTTATACTTCTCTAGAAACTCGAACAAATTATTTGATTCCATACTTCCTACACTCCCTCTTCCTTTCCTTTCCTGCAGAATATCTGCTGCTCGATTTCCAACTATTCACTGGCCCGGGACACCGCGAGTTTTTGTCTCCGTAGCAACCCGTGTCCCCGTGCTTTCAGGTTTTTTACTGGATGCAGCTTTTTCGACTAGAATGCAGGCCAAATCTTTGAAAAGCTAAGCTACAATGTCAGCGTTAACCGGCCTGGATCTCTTACATGCAGACACAGTTTCGTGCACACCTTCTACCATTTATTTTCTGGTAGGCAACTAAAACTACAGCGATGCATCGTGCAATAGTGTTATCATGCCGGTTTGGCCGCAGGCTATCTTTTGAGGCTATCATGTTTTCATTTATGATTTGTCAACGAGGAGCTCAAACAATAAACAGAAAGCAGGTGCTTTAAATGATTCCCAGGCTCCTTAAACAGAAAGCAGTGAGTGGGGGGCATTGAAAGCAAGACAGATCTCAGTAGATACTGATCAGTACAATAAACACACGAATTTATTCCAACGTCCCAGGGCAAGCGAGGATAAGGACAACAACAACAAGAAGCAGGAGGAGAAACCAAAAAGAAACCTCGCAAATAAATCGATCAAGCTATTCAAGAAAAAAAAAAAAAAAGTAAAGAAAAGAAATCAACATAAAAGGCATGTCTCCATCAAGATTTTCCCCATCAGCACAACTAACATACTGTTGGCCACCAAGCACAATTCACTATATTCACTCAGAAATTCAGGCACGCAATGCAAGAGATTCCAACACATCTTTGCTTGGACAGTTGGACCACCATTGGGCAATCAAAACTGCATTGTAAAAAATAAATTTTCTTCCACGAGGAATAAATCTCAAACAGCAGAAACTTATCTTGTTTGGTTAAGTGGCGGTCTTTGGAGCAGCCTTGGGCTTCGCTAACTTTTCCATGGAAACAGGTGGGCTTTTTTTCCCACGCGGAAATCCTCCCTGAACCCATACCCGCTGGCAGCTACCCTAATTGCCCCACGGATGAGTGCCTTGTTATCGGTAACCTTTGCTTTACATATAGCTTGTTTTTAATTGTTCATAAGACATGTACAGTGTAATACAACCTGAATCCTTACACAAACAATCTGGAACTTTCTCTTGAAGGTAAAGAACTGATCATGCTGTTGCCCTCATCAAATTCTTAAACAAAGTTCTCAAAGATTCAAAATAAGCCGAAAAATTCTGCCTTTCAAGAAATCCTTGATTGCAATTTGCAGAATTTTCCTTTAGCTATGGCTCAGCCGTAGCTCCAGCAGCATGTGGAAAACTGATGGGTTGAGAATTCAAATCACAACTGATTCTTCCAGTAACTTGTATGACAGAAAAGAAAAGGAGTAAAAGAAACATAATTCGACATGGGGAACATGAGAAGTAAGAGCCTTATTAGTAACACAGATGGATAGAGCAATTAACAGATTCTTGCAACCTATTAGTATTTCCCCATCTAATTGATAAAATTAGGTACGCAAGAATTACCTCATCTGAAGGGAGTGGGCTTCTGAGCACTAGATCGAGGAATACCCAGGATGGCTATAATTCCAGCAGCCAATGCTGCAAGCGCTCCAACTGCAATGGCAGGTGAGTTTCCACCACCAAACAGCTGGTCCCATGGTCCACTTCCGACAGACACGATGACCTGTCTCAAAAAATCAATTCTTCAATCTTGAATGACAGCAAAATATAGAATGCCAACACAGCTTCAACTGAAAATTCTCACAAAATGGTGCCACTAAGGAACTGATTCTCTAAATACTTTGGAGATCAAAACCCATGAAAAAAATATCAGCTTAAGTATAATTTGGCAGTAAGCTTCATCAGATGGTACTAATTTGAACATCAGAAACTTCTTTCATGGGTAAAGCCCTCCTAAGCATATTTAGAAAAGTATGATTCTCAATCACAATTTAAGCTCCAGCAAAATAAACTCGTGGATTAAAATGGCAAGTGGTTGAAATGCAAATTGAAACACAAATTTTAACAGTTTTCCTCAAGATTCAGCAACAGGCTAGTAACAACAATAAATGGAACCTACTGCTCATGATGTTTCCCACATTTAATGGATTATACCCTTCTTGCTTTAATTGAATTGATTGCAAATGAGATTCTTTATTGCAATAACAGTCACCTTGATTGCAGAATTAATGATGTGTCCTTCCAGGTGGCAGGATTCATTTCGTGAAAAATAAGAGACAGAGAAAGGTGGCACAGGACAATTTAATAGAAAGATAAACTTTGTTTCTGCCAAACTATAACAAATAAATTTCACATAGCCCATAACTCCCAACAGTAATTGCACATTGCCTCGTGAAACAGGCAAGAGTATATAGAGCTGATTAAGTTTCTTTTGCTACATAATCAAATAACGGTGCATTCTAACTGCCACCATGTGGCATGACAAACAGGAAATCTACTTCCATATCCATGCCTGAAAATGAACACATCCAAATAAATTTCACCAATTGTAAACTACAGACCACATTATCCACCAAGAAGAAGCTGGGCTTTGCTTCCTTCAGAAGCAGGAAAAAGGCCATTTACTTTAATATGTGTACAAATGCAAATTTATGTAGGCATGTATATCAGGAGAGAACCTGTGGTATCACGATTGCCAAATTTAGGACACCCATTGACAACCCTGCAAGAATGAGTCACCAAGATGAGCAATTTCACAACTATTTCTCAAGAGAAAATTTTGCAAATATAGAGAAAGAAAGGAAAACCCACCTTGGCCAAGTCCCAAAGGCTCAATGCGTGAAGAAATTAAGGCATATGGAACACTGTAAGTGATCTGCATAAAAGATTGCAATCTTATCAGATTTCTTCTTACATGGTCCCAGGTCCCATCATACTTTGGAGCAATTCAACCTAGGACCCCTAGGCCAAAACCAACATTTATCTTATCAAATACTGTTTTCTGCTGGGGGTGACCTGATCAAGTCATTGTACCAATATGAAGTACATGTGCATGCTTTAAAGCTCAAAAGTTCTAAAGATTGAGATCATCTAAATAAATTGAGCCTTGAAATGCAGAGGATATCAAATTTATGGATAATATGGATTTGACTATTGAGTGCCAAAACAGCTTAAGAGTAGAAAAATTTGGATGGAAAACCTCACAAACCATTTAGTAAGAAGAATTTAGCAACCTACCGACAATGGAACACCAAGAATTGCAAATACCACAAGTGCAGCAACTATGATGCCAATTGGTGGCAGCTCATGACCTATGTAGCCTATGTGTTTTGACACATAGGATATAATAAGCATTGAAATAAAGCAGAGTGCCATGACTATGTTTGAGAGGCCCCAGATGAAACCAGCTCCCCACTTCCTGCAAAGCTTCTCCATAAACAAAGATGTTATTCCGAGGAGAACTGAATTCAACATCAAACCAAGAGAACCCATTCTGACTCCAGCATTATAGTTCTGCCCTTCATTTGGCTCACCACCATAGACTTCTCGTCCCATCCAGTCAGTATCAAAGAGAATAAATGGAAACCAACCAATCCAATTGAGTGCAGTAACAAGCAATATTGTCCATATAGGCAGTGAAAAGTATCTAAAAGTCCCAATTAGCTCCCATAAGAAAGCCTCTTCTGTGTGGCTTGACTGTCCTGGAGCTTCTTCAGCAAAGGGCACAGATCTGTCAGAGGAACCTAGTGGTGATTCTTGAGCTCCCGAGATGCTTATATATGTAGTAATTGCTATAAAAACAACGTCAAGATAGAATGCAGACTTGAGATTGGCACAGTCAACATTACATGCAGAGGTAACTGTAAATGGAAAAATCCGGAACCAGCCACTGTAGGATCCAGTGGCATAGCCAAGTATATTACCAACAGCCATGAATAGGGAGAAATAAGCATTTGCCACACGGGTCCTGCGATGATCCTTTCCTAACATGACAAAAAATTACAATAAATAAATGTCAACTTCTTCCTTATTGATACTTGTTTTATATTTTCATAAACATCATAGACAAGCAAAAGTAATAATTGTTAGCTCTTAAAAGAATAAACCATGACAAGGGGAAGCTGTTTTGGCAAATATGGAAAAACCATACACAGAAAAATGGAAGTACACTCTGGCTTTGACTTATAGTCCATAGATCTACATCAACCTACCATTCTGGGAAACATACCAGATTAAAATTCCCTTCACAATCTAATTAGACATTTTCTTCATACAAATTTTATTCTTACATAAATTGATGAAGAAAGTGCAAAACATGCAAATAACTACCAAACTGAGGGGCAGGGTTCCAGGAATTGCATATGAAGCATATCATCCACAATAACAACCCCATACCAATCTTGATGTTTCACTGACCTGACAAAACAAGATTTTCCACCAGACAAAAGAATTGATGTCTTAGAATCATGGGAATGCAAAGTACTTGCAACATGCAACCATTAATTACTTAATGATTTGAATGCCCTATCAACATTGAGACCCATTACAAGCAAAATAAATAAATAAATAAATAAAAATAAATAATAATAATAATAATAATAACGAAAAAAAATGAAAAAAAAAAAAAGTGATATACTCATATCCATACAGATTAGAAAGAATTGGAAAACTTCCTAGATGAGGTGCTCAAAATAATGCATTTATAGATTACTTTGACAAATGAAATGTATATGCTATCTACATGGATAAAGGAACATAGATGCTAGAACATCAAAATGAGATGGTTGTGGATGGCTGCCTCCTGTACACACGGTAAAGATTGCTGCATTAGTTGCCAATAGATTATTGCAATTTCATGCCTCCAGTCATCAATGCTCAATGGAGGAACTGGAATTAAAAATACCAAGCTAGTTACAAGACCACAGATGAATGCACCTCTTTCATGCTAAATCCATATGCCAGAGGGACTCCAGAATTGTAGTCTGATTAAACAACAAAAATGAAATACGGTCCAAATATTTAGATGTCACTTCAAAATGCAAGTAGTACCAATCCAGATTCCCAAAGAAAAGGCATAGACAAAACAGAATTAGGCCATGTTGGACAATACCACTTGCCTTTTGATATAGATCAGTCTGGATAATTACAAAATTGGGCATACCACTGTTCTCAGTATGACAACCATTTTCTGCAGTGGTGATATTTTTGTTTCTCAAATTATAAACTAAAGATGACAGTAATATTTTGGTTTGGATTTGATTTGGTTTTGATTTTGACACTCTAGTTTGATCTGAAAATTTTCCAAAGGCAAGTAGATAACACTTGAAATTCTCCAAAACAGCACGAAATCAGTTACCACCCGATACAGTTTGCGCACCAAATTAACTTACATATCAGCATACAAATGTGGATTGTGCAAGCACAGAATCTGAGAAGCCTTGAACGAGAAATAATGCCAATATGATTTTTGGATGCATGTATTATTTTATATTAGAACCAAAATATAACGTACAAGTAACAGACTCATGTTGAAAAGGGAAACTAGAGCTGGGTCAAACATTTTTCTGAAAACAAACAGTAGGACTTGCGTGAGCGGCCCCTTCTACCTGATAATCCCTCGTAATGGTTGTTTGATCAATGACAAAACATAATGGCAATCATCCCTAACCACAAAATACAACAAAACCCAAACTCACCATGACAATGCCTTGTGGAGACGCCAATTGCTCACCAACTGGCCGGACCCCACAACCCAATATAGAACCAATCGTAAGAGTAAGAAACAAATACCGATGTCACATCAAAGAGGCTAAAAAATCATATTGGAGGGCCTAGTCATCCCTCGCTTACAACATAGGATACTTTAAACAAGATAGAGTAAACATCTATCAGTCATCAAAAGTAGCTAAAATAATACAACACCGCTTGGATATTAAAGAGAAAATAAAATGCAGAAATATATTAATTACGATGATTTTTATGCCAAGAAAATAAAGCTAACATAGATATTAAAAAGAAGTAAATTAAAACAAAAAGGGAAAGTGGGAGAGAGAGAGATAAAACTCCATTTTTACCGGTGAGATCAGCGAGAAGGGCTCTGCAGGGACCCTGAGTCGTGTTGTTCGCCACGTCGAGTATCCAGAACCCGAAAACGAAAGCCGCAATAGCTCTCGGCTTGACTTTTCCTCTGTCGCCAAAGAGCCAGCCGATATCGGCGGAGTGACCGATGATCAAGACCGAAATTATAATCAAAATGCAACCCGTAGCTATAAACGGCCGCCGGCGGCCGAATCGGCTGGTGCAGCGGTCGCTCATGTGGCCCACCACGGGCTGCACAATCAGTCCCGATAACGGCCCGCACAGCCATATGATGCTGGCCCACGCGTGCGGGATTCCCAGCTCCTGCACGTAAGGTGTTAAGAGAGAGAGCTGCAAGGCCCATCCGAATTGTATGCCGCCGGCAACTGAGGTCACGCGCAGCAGCTGCCGCAGCGGAACCCTGAGGGCCACCGGCTGCCGAACGATCGGTCGCGCTGCAGGCCGAGCCCTGCCTCGGTGGGGCTCCGCCTCCGTGGTTGCCATCTCCTTACTACTGGTAAGGAAAACTGACACTCTCCCGCTGCCTCTAGCTACCTAAAACGGTGCTGTTTTGAGGTGTGCCTCCCTCTCCCTCCGGCTGCTTTTTTTATCTTCTTTCCCTTTCCGAAACTCACACGCGCAAGAAATGAAATTTGGCGGTCCGTTAAGTGCAGTAGTTATGCAACCGCCTTCATACTTCGATAGATTTACGGATAGGACTCTATCGGGATTATAGGCGAGAGACAAGACGATGGCACAGCTGTGAATTATGCTTGTATGAGGGCAAATATGAAATTTTAAGGTTTCTTGTCTTGTTGGAGCCTCCGGCCTAGCCTCCCGGTTTACCCAAAGTCACGTTACGAATTTTTGGGGATCCAGGCCCCTTAAGTTGACAAAAATGCCCCTCCAATTATTGAAAAGATACCTCTATTTCAGGTTAATGGCAAATACAAATGCCGGGGGATTTTTAATTAATTAATTAATTTTTTTTTTCTTCTTTTTCAAAACAAGCCTGTCTTTCTATTATTTTTTTGGTGCAAAAACGCTAGTGGCTCTGATGATGATAAGGCAACACCACGTGTTGTTTGGTGCTTGTGTGGGGCCGGCCGACATTTCTCAGTCGACGGGGCCGCGCATAAACGTCCGTTGCGAGGGTTTTGGCGTGTTCTTTTGATTAAAGTTTGTCGAGAAAAGCATAATCCATTAATTTTTTCAGTTTTCTCACCGACACCGAGATGTATACATTATTATTAATATTAGACTTATGTCGTGTATTAATTTATTATATTTTTTTAAAAATACATTTTATTTAAATTTAAAATTTAAATTATGATTTCAAAAAATAAATTTAAAATTTAAATTATGATTTCAAAAAATAAATTTAAAAATATTTTTAATTTTAAATAATAAAAAAGAGAAACCTAAGATATTTTTAAAATTTTTTTCTTTTATTTACTTTTGTATTTAGATTATATATATATATATATATTCATTAATATAAATTAAATAAATTATAATATATATTAAATTATAATTAAAAAATTAAGTGAATATATATATATATATATATGTTAAAATATTAATTTTAATAAAAAATATATAAAAATTATAAACTAATTATTGAATAAATATCAAATTAATAATTAAATTAAATATTCATATGATTTTTAAAATTAAACAAAACGTCACGGTCGTGTTACCATTTTACTGATTTTTTTATAAAAAATTTCAATAATTTATACTCGTATATAAATAACTATTAATTATGTTCAGTGGTGGTCCTTATTTTTGTCCTAATATTGTTTCTGCTCCCATGATTTGTCGACGTGCGCGCGCGCATGCTCGTTGATTGAGAGAGTACACGTCGTTCGCCAAGCCGAAGGATGGGTTCTCTGCTCTGCTGGTTTCTTCTAATATAATCATACGAGCCGCCCTTTCGTTTGTCAGTCGTTTGATGCTTTGTTTGCGATCGCATTGTGTATGCTGCTGCCGTAGAATGTACAGAGTCATTGATGTAGTTCGTCGCAATCTTACAGTTTTGTCTTTCGGCTAAGCTGCTTGGGCCGCACGATTGCTATTATTTTAATCGGCGATGCTCTTCTTAGTCTTTTTGTTTGGACAAGGGATAAGATGTTAGAGATGTGGGTATACAATTTGCAGTTTTAAATCTTTTAGGGTACTGCAAGCCAATTTAAATTGATTTTCATAAGAAGGCACATTGAGGGCGGCCATTTAAGCCTTGACAAAAGAAACGAATGAAACTAACAATACAATCGGTGAAGTTGGAATGTTGTCAGGGACATTGAGGCCGGCTAATTTTTGGGCTCGCACTGGGGGAGAGAGAGCTAGCGTACGTGAAAATTTCTTTGCCAGAGAATCTCACAGCCAGGATCCACTATAGTAGGTTACAGTGTTGCTGGGGGGAGATAGTCCCAGAAGTGATTGGGCCTAGTCCGAGCCCAGAAATTGTCAAAAGAGAGTAAATATTGGATTGGTCGGACGGAAGGAATAGGCCCAAAGCAGGTTCGTAGTCGTGACAAAGACGCAAAGAAATTACACTCGTTAAAATATTTGCAATTTTAACTTCCACGTTTAAAATTTGGCATTTAGTCTTTTATAAATTAAAAAAATTTAACAAATATATCATAATGGCCTTCGATAAATGGTATACGTCATTAAGTGTTATTATTATTATTATTATTATATTTTCTTTTATTTTTCAAAAAAAGAGCTGGAGATGGCATTATGGAGATATCGTCCTGTAAGGGATCGGCATTATTGTCTTAACTCAGATTTTACGGAATGGAATGTGTTTGACTGAATTAAATAGTGGATTATGATCTGATATTGCGGATGCGAATAGGTTAGAGAACAACATAATGTAAAATGGTAAATAAAACATAGGTGAGTCTTTAATCGAGAATTATTTATATCTTATGAGGAGGTAGCATAGTATTGTGCAAAGTTATTAGGAATGAAATAATGAAAATTCGAGGAAAATCTATGATTAAATGAAGAGGTGAGATTAATAATGCTCGATACTACCTCAATACAATATCATAAGACAAAAGAAAATAGTGTAACTATATCCGGGTAAATGGCAAATGGAGAAGGTGGAGAACTATTAATGACGCTAATGCCATGTCACTGTGGCCTGCTACTTTGCGATTGTGACGTAGAAAAGAACAAGAAGAAAGAAGATGACACGATGCATACCAAATATTACTTTTTTTCTTTTTCTTTTTTTTTTTTTCGGTGTCGATAAATTCTATCCTACCCGGGGAGCAAATGTATCTAAGGCACGAGGGCCACATCAACTGTTTAAAATTGTTGTCCTATTTTAGAACATATCCAAGACTCAATGATCTTGGTGAGAAAGCGATTTTTTTTTTTATTTGCGTTGTTAAATCCCATCCGAGCAGTGGAGCAAATGTATCTGAGGCAGAAGGGCCACATCAACTGTTTTAAATTTTTGTTCTATTTTAAAACAAATCCAAGACTCAGAGATTTTGGTCAGAAAGTGATTTTGAGCAACATTAATTATTTAAAAAAAAAAACAAAAAAACAAAGAACCAAAAGTCAAAGGTCTTCGATCGAGTGGGTTCATCAGTGGAAATTTCTCACCGAAGAACACTAGTCAATGTTTGGTTGTGACGAAGACAGCATTGTCAATCTGTTTGTAGTGCATTTGTTCTTTATTTCTTTCATTAGTGGGACCGAACAGAAAGGCTATGGTCAAGGCCAGGATTATAGAACACATTGTCCTTTGAACCCGTAGGGAGGAACGGAGAGAAATAGACGCAACACTATTAAATTTCCAGAGACCGAGAGACAGTAGAGGGTAGTGTGCAAAATGTGAATTAGTCCACCAGAGATGCTTTCCAGTGGACAGAGAATGCTCATTCTTCTCTTTTGAAAAGACAACAGCAAGAATAATTTTCTGGTTGAATCTCCACATCCACAATTTTCTGTAGTTATTGCCTTCGCTTTTCCCCTTTCGTTCTACCCTCTTCCCTATTGTATCTTTTGTCTTTTTTGTTTTTGTTCTTATTTGGATATGATACGTTTTTATCTACATCACACTTTTCATACATAAACAAACAAGACCTTGGATGGTAAGAGAGATTTACTCCTCCTTTTCGGTTAGTTGAATTGAAGAGAGATAATCAACTAAAAATGAAGTTTTGAGTTCGAACTCAAGATCTCTAATTTTAAATTTTATACTTAATGATAATTAAATTATATTCAGAAATTATTATTATTATTATTATTATTATTATTATTATTATTTGTCGGCATTGTGGTTAATATCAGGAGAGACTGCGAGTGCCCAACCACACCACCATTCTACCCACAAAGCCACCCTACCCAATAGATATTTGCGTGTTTTCTCTGTCCAATAGACGTGAGCTTAAGTTTATGGGGGTTGCGGCCCATTATATCTCGCTTGAACAATCCTGGGGGCATTAGATGATAAATTATTTATTGGATTTTTGACATTATTTATTTTATTTATTTAAGATCTAGTTTCAATACATTTTTTTAGACGTAAGTTTTTGATTTGACAATAAATAACATTTATTAGGCTTTTGGCATCACTTCTAACATGAAGTTGCCCTCCTTTTTTTGTAGGATTTTTATTTTAGATGGAGGGCTTTGCGTGGGTCCATTGTTGTCGTTGTTTGAAGTTAAACTATGGATTTTGATACCAGCGCTGTTAAGCAGAAGTTTATGCGGGATTAAGTCTATTATATGACTAGAACAATCCTAGGGATATTAGAGAACAAATAATATCTATTCAACTTTTGAATTACAAGATTGAGTTATAAATTGTTATCATTTATATGTTACTTTTTCTTAGTTTTATTTTCAATGTGACAATTTTTTTTTTCATTTTGGTCATTTCTTGGGTAACTCACATTTGCTTTCCAACAGGAAATGCTATCTTAAGCTTATAGTTGCTTTGAGATTAGGGCTCCAAAGTCACGAGAGAGACTCCTTGACTGAAATCTAGATATGACCCTTTTGATTAGAAATGGGTCTGAGCAGCCTAACTAGGATTTAGCTAAACTCCAATCAAAGACCAACTCGGCTCTAATGGTGGTACAAGATGCATCGAATCGGTGGTGGGCACATTTAGCGCTCTTCTTGCTGTCTTTTGCGTTGACTCTTTGGATTCATTGAGTTTTCATTTCTGTATTCTGCGTGCTGGCACCATTGCAATCACCCGTGCTTTTTCTGCCAAAAGCCTACACCAAAAAGAGCTTGAAATATAATAAGCGACACACTATTTTCAGATGTCTGATGTTTAGTTGTTACCGGGCAATGGTAACGTATCCCTACTTTTTTTTTTTTTTGGCGGTACATGAACATGAACAAGGAGAAAAAAGCAGCCTTCTCCGCAATTATCACAAAGGGAGTCTCTCTTCCGATGATAGAGCCAGCTTTTAACCCCAAAGATTAATAAAAATGAAATTTCGATTGTATGCAACCTTTTTACCCATACAATTATATTGACTGACTATTAAAACTAGTGACTACATGATAATTTAACCAAAAAAAAAAAAACAAAGAAAAGGGTGCGATTGACCATAAGTGGGCCACATCACTGTCGTCGGTTGGCCAATAGTTTTGGAATTGCCAGTAAAACTAGGGACGAGGTGGGTGTACGATCAGATTTTAAACAGGATCACACGGTGAGTCTTGGGGCTAGAGACTTCCCAATGATTAGAAATCCACCCTAGATTATTTAAAGGTGAAAACACCCCATTAAACGCCTGTCATGCGCACTCACCTTTTTTTTTATTTTTAGTGTTGGTTTACAATATGGGTGCCATTGTAGTTGGGCAGGAGACAACAAGAGTAGAAAATTAGCATATCTTGCGTTTAATATTGGATTGAATTGAATAGTTAAAGTAAGTTTAGAGATTAATAAAGCTACGAGATAATTACACTGAATTTGCAAGCAAATGCATCCTCTTTTTTTTTTTTTTCTTTTTTACCATACAACTGTAAATATTTTTTATTAGATAAAAATTATTCATCACTTGACTGTTCTTTCAATTGTTGAAATTGTTGAGGGATAGAAGATCAATTTTAGTATCATTTGTTTTTCATTTCTCCTCCTCCTGTTGAGTCTCTGCCACACCGCTGTTGCTCGACAACCGTCCCATCTCACAACCAGTTCGAGTGTCCCCGGTTATTGCTGAAAATTTTCGGACGAGCATTGTGTATTTGCTTCACTCACTTAGTTTCATCAAAAGCCATGAATCCTTGTTTTAGATGACAGAGCAACAACATTGTAGAAGACGAGGGAGAAATATGGTCTATTGCTGGATCGTGTTATTGTTTCTGTAATTGCGCCGCTTACTCAGTTTCATCAAAAGCCATGAATCCTTGATGGCTACCATGAAAAAAACAAACTAAAACAATTGCAACGTGGAGATTGCATATTTTTAAAATTCTCATAAAGTTTCTTATGAGAAATGGGACAAAATACTAAAGATTATGTCTTTCTACCCAAGAAAAGTCAATCCAAGGCAAGCTAATTAAGGCAAAACCTAGCCTTAACATGCCTGTGATCGGTGACTGCCTTAATGTTGAACCCTTTTCGCAGTAATGAATCGCAGTAATGAACTCTTCACCGGCACTATAAAGACATGAAGCTTAAGTGTGCTATTGCCCCTTCTGACTTTCAACCGTATGGCGTCAACTCGCTGGCTAATCTTTCGAAGCTAAGAACTGATCACAGTAGAATAATAATCTCTCTTTTTCCTATTCGATTAAGTTTTGATATATAAAGTCATTAGTTTCAAGCCTGTACGATGTACATAATTTTATGTAATAATATAAGATTTTAAAACATGAAAATTAAAATTTTTACCTCAAAAAAAAAAAGAAAAAGAGATAATACATCTGTCAACCAAGTCCACTTACACCCAACAGAATGCAATTGAGTGGAGGTTTCATACCGTGACGAACCAGAGGACTATCACTTCTCATACTGAAAGTAAGTTCTTAAAACGTCCTTTCTGTATGCATGGCCTACGGAGGTATTGAATCTTATTCACTATGACAAATATCAAAGTTTTATTTAGGAGTTACAGAAATGATTTTAGGGAGCTAGTTGCTCTATAGATAATCTTAACAGAAGATTCCTGATAGAGTTTTAATAGATTTGGGTCAGATTTAAGTAGTAGTTGATTAAAATTGAAAATAAACGGTAATTTATCAAAAAGAATTTATTATCAAAATAAAATAATTATTAAATATATAAAATGCATAAAATCCTTTTTTAAAATTATGAATATGCAATTAAAAATATTAAAATAATAAAAATTGACATCTTATAATTAAATAAATTTAGTTTAAACTAAGTTTGTTTGTTACTTTAGATTAAAAAAATAATTAGTTAAATTAAATTAATTTTAAGAAATTTTTAAAGAAAATTAAAAGAAAATCCTTTTTTTCTTTTTAATTTTTATTTGAAGAAAATAACAAAGAAAAATATTAAAATAGTTTTTTTTTATTTTTTATGAAAATTTGAGAGTAATATTTTTTAAAAAAGAAAAAGTTGAATTTAAGATTTTTTTGAGAAATTCTTTTTTCCTTAAAAAATTTGAAAGTAGTTTTTTTTAATTTTTTATTTTCTTTTATCAAATAATTTTATAATTATAAAAATTTAATTTTAATTGAAATAATATTTTATGAATAAATAAATTTTTTAATTAATTATGATTAAATTTTTATAATTATAATAAATTTTAAATTTATAAAAAATTATTATATAAATTATATTTAAATTTTTTATTAATTTTAAAATAAATAAATAAATAAATAAATAAATAAAAAAAAATATATATATATATATATATTATTATAGATGTGTCTTTATCAAAACGCCGACGTGCGGTGACAATGACTACCAATAAGTTAGAGGAGACCATGGCTGACGCTATCGTCTCCGGAGCGCGGACTTCATCTATCTTCTACTGGCCTTTCTAGAGACTTATTGGGACCGCTGAATTACACCACGCGCGCGAGTGGACTTGGCCGTATCTACCTTTTTATTTTCCTCAAAGTTTCTAGATGACATGATCCACGTGCTTACAAGAATAACGAACGAGATCGAGAGTCAGCATGGGCGGCTGGAAGTTTCCGTGTCTCGCGACCCTGTCACCCACTCCTTGCCTTTAAAATAATGCGTTTGAGCCTGTAAAAGTTAATTTACTGAAAATAACACGGAGGAAAGGGACAAATGCTGCCTGCTGGAAGGCTTATAAGTTATAATCGTTAGAAACGCAAAAGAAAGAAAAAATAAAAATAAATTAAATAAAAAATATGATATTTAAAATGTATTAAATATTATTTTTAAAAATAATTTTTATTTTTATGAATAAATTTTAAGTATAATAAATTATAATATTTATTTTTATATATACAATGATTTTTTAATTAATATAATCTTTACACAGTGGAATAATAAAAATAATATTAATTTGATTAATTTAATAATTTTTAATAAATTAAAAAATCGTAAAAGAATATGTCTTATATTTAATAATTCATAAAGGTAAATGTTAAAAATGAAAATAATAACTTATAATTATAATATTATTATGATGATTTTGTTAATATAATAGTTAATTTTTTAATACAATTTAAACAATATCAAAAAAAAAAAAGTGTTTTAGATTAAGAACGAATCAACAATGATTTATTCATTGCATGAAACCACAACAAAATTTTAATATTAGATGTAAATTTTAGGTCGACTTCCCTGGGGGTAGGGTATTACGCAAGGAAGTTTGATCATGGATTATTACTTGTATACTATTTTTTGTTTTGATTTTTTCCTATTTTATATAATATGAAATAAATATTATTCTATAAATCAATATAATATAATTTCTCATTTTTTACGAGAGATATAAAATTTATACTCATTTTTCAATAATAATCCCCTCTTTGAAAACCTCAGATTATTTTACTTATTTTGAAAATTGTAAGGAAGCGCCGTGTTACAGTGTAAAATTTTCGTCTGTATTTTTTATGTTGAATTCAAAACAATTTTTGGGATAAAAAAATAATAATAATTAGTAGGGATAATTTTAAAAATAGGGGTGACAAAATATTTGAGAAAAATATAAAACACCCATAAGTTATGTATTGTTTTACGCTTAACAACACTAGGATAAAGTCACTAATAACACTTAGCACTAAACCAAAAACTAAGCTACGAAGGCCAAGTATGTTTTGATGTACAGTGAAAAGGCAATGGTCTTTCCACCCCTAAAGCCAAAACACAATATAAATGCACTTAGAGATGTTGATTGGACTGACCAGCATGCTCAGTTTTCGATCCAACGGATACAAAATAAGTTAGCATCTGCACTCGTATGCGTAGGATCACTTTCTAAATTAAATTAACAACCCTTTTGACAGCAACAAAGTAAAATAAACCTCAAAATAAGTAGCGCAAGCAGGTGGTGGTGCGAGTGACGTCGCCGAAGCAACAATACAAGAATCGATAGTGCGAAGCCCGCTCGCCACCTCGGTGGTTAAAATGGCTTCTGCTTCCATTCCTCTTATCTCTGACCAAACTCAAAAGACCCAAACACGAAGCGTCCTCTGATTTCTGTTGACCTGCCGACATGTCAACAGCGTGTTCTTCTCCGATGCGCCTCTTCCTATTGTTTGTTTTCTGTTTCCTCCGTCTCTTCTCCGCTGTCAAATCCGACGAGCTTCAACTACTACTAAATATTAAACGCATACTTCAAAACTCAAGCACAAAGGTGTTCAATTCTTGGGATTCCAGTAATTCCATTTGTGACTTCACTGGAATTACTTGTAATTCAGGGAATTCCGTCAAGGAAATCGAGCTGTCCAATCAGAATCTGACAGGACCTCTTCCTCTTGATTCCATATGCCAGCTTCAATCCCTGGAGAAGCTTTCATTGAGCTTCAATTCCTTTGTTGGCAGGGTGACGGAGGACTTGAACAAGTGCACCCAGTTGCAATACCTGGACCTTGGGAACAATTTTTTCACGGGACCATTTCCTGATGTATCATCTCTCAGCAAATTACAGCATCTTTACCTGAACCGAACTGGCTTCTCTGGAGTTTTCCAATGGAAATCGCTGGAAAACATGACGAGTCTCGTCACGCTAAGCTTAGGTGACAATTCGTTCGACCTTACTCCGTTTCCAGACGAGATCCTGAAGCTTAAAAGGCTTGATTGGCTTTACTTGGCCAATTGTAGCATCGAGGGTACAATTCCGCCGGCGATCGGAGATCTCTCCGAGCTCACAAACTTGGAGCTTTCTGATAATCATTTGTCCGGCGAGATTCCTTCTGATATAGTAAAGCTTCAAAAGCTCAGGCAGCTGGAGCTCTTCCACAACAACCTTTCCGGAACATTACCATCTGGGTTTCGTAACCTGACGAGGCTGGAAAATTTCGATGCCTCGATGAATTCTCTAGAAGGGGACTTGTCTGAATTGAGATTATTGTCCAATTTGGTCTCTCTGCAATTATACGAGAACTGGTTTTCTGGGGAAGTGCCGGCAGAGTTTGGCGAGCTCAAGAAACTCGTGAATCTGTCTCTTTACAAGAACCAGCTAACTGGGCCTCTTCCTCCACAGCTTGGTTCTTGGTCTAATTTTGACTTTATCGATGTGTCGGAGAACTACTTGACCGGGCCTATTCCGCCAGACATGTGCAAGCAGGGGACAATGAGAGGGCTTCTCATGTTGCAAAACAATCTCACTGGGGAAATTCCGGCCACTTACGCGAGTTGCACAACCTTGAGGAGATTTAGAGTCAGTAGAAACTCGCTTTCAGGGAAGGTCCCTGCTGGAATCTGGGGGTTACCGGAGGTGGCGATAATTGATTTAGAGTTCAACCAAATCGAAGGCCCTATAACCCGTGATATTGGAAAGGCCAGAGGGCTTGGGCAGTTGTTCCTTGGAAACAATCGCCTGTCGGGTGAATTGCCGGTGGAGCTTTCACAAGCTACTTCGTTGGTTACGGTAAAGTTAAATGACAATCAGTTTTCAGGCAAGATTCCAGGCACTTTTGGGGGCCTGAAGCAAGTGGGTAACCTTCATTTAGAGAACAATATGTTTTCTGGTTCAATACCAGAGTCACTGGGTTCTTGTGATTCTCTTAGTGACTTAAACATGGCTCATAATTTACTGTCTGGTGAAATTCCAAGCTCTTTGGGATCTTTGCCCATTCTGAATTCCCTAAATTTGTCGGGGAATGAACTTTCAGGTCCGATTCCCGATAGCTTATCATCTTTGAGACTAAGCCTTCTCGATCTATCACACAATAGGCTAGCCGGTCACATACCTCAGTCTCTATCGATTGAAGCTTATAACGGTAGCTTTGCTGGGAATCCTGGCCTCTGCAGCCAAACAATCAGCTCCTTCCAGCCCTGCTTGCCTGAATCCAGGATGTCAAAAGATGTGCGTACACTCATTATTTGCTTTTCTGTAGGCCTAATGATGTTGCTTGTTTCACTTGGATGCTTCATGTACTCGAAAAAGAGAGAGAAGGAGCATAAGCGCTCTTGGAGGGAAGAATCTTGGGACGTTAAGTCATTCCATGTGTTAAGCTTCAGTGAGGATGAGATCCTTAATTCAATAAAACAAGAGAATCTAATTGGAACAGGAGGGTCCGGAAATGTGTACAGAGTAGCAATTACCAATGGTAAAGAACTAGCAGTGAAACATATCTGGAATACCGATCCCAACAGCCAGAAAAAGAGCCGGAGTACCACACCAATTCTTGGCAAACGGGATGGAAAATCGAAAGAATTTGACGCAGAGGTTCAGACCTTGAGCTCAATAAGGCATATCAATGTGGTCAAACTGTATTGTAGCATTACCAGTGAAGACTCAAGCCTGTTGGTGTATGAGTACATGCCTAATGGAAGTTTATGGGACCGACTTCATACATCAAAGAAGATGGAGCTTGACTGGGAGACAAGGTATGAAATTGCTGTTGGGGCAGCTAAAGGATTGGAGTATCTGCATCATGGGTGCGATAGGCCAATAATTCACAGGGATGTGAAGTCTAGTAACATATTGCTAGATGAGTTCTTGAAGCCTAGAATAGCAGATTTTGGGCTAGCCAAGATTGTTCAAGCAAATGGTGTCAGGGACTCCACTCACGTGATCGCTGGAACGCATGGTTATATCGCTCCCGGTAAGAAAACTTCGATCTTTACTCCTGTTTCTGCAGTTCTCGTCAAGTGATCTAAATAATTGCTCGTGCCATTTTTTTAATTCCATTTCTCGTCTGTTAATATGATTTTATGGTGCAGAATATGCATACACACCCAAGGTGAATGAGAAAAGTGATGTGTATAGCTTCGGTGTGGTTTTAATGGAGTTGGTAAGTGGCAAGAGGCCAATAGAGCCAGGGTTTGGAGATAACAAAGACATAGTAGAGTGGGCTGCAAGCAAATTGAAAAGTAAAGCGGATGTGTTGAGCATAGTGGACTCAGGAATTCCAGAAGTTTTCAAGGAAGATGCTACGAAAGTATTGAGGATTGCAATTCTCTGCACCGCAAGGCTTCCCAGTAGTAGGCCTAACATGAGAAGCGTGGTCCAAATGCTGGAAAATGTTGAGCCATGTAAATTGCTTGGCATCGTCATTAGCAAAGCTGCTGGCAACCAGAAAATTGAAAAGGATACGGACAAGTTCAGTCCAGACCCTTAAAAAGTTTTTCCCAAATGCTTGTAGCAATGTATTCCCCCTGTGAAATATTGGAGCTTGTATTGCTTGTTAAAGATAGCTAAATAGTCTGCAGTTTTGGTCAGTGCAATCTATGAAATATGAAATAAACACAGAAAGGGCCCTCTTTTTTTTTTTTCTTTTTTTTTTTTTAACACAAACGGTAGTGAAAAAGATGCTATGCTATATATCCCATAAAACTGACGGTGGGGCATTTTTGTTCCAAAAACACAGCTCGAGCAATGAAAATGCAAAACTGAGGAATGAACCAGAACCAGCCCCACCTCTACTGTGAGAACTCGTTATAGATGATTTTTCTTTGAGCAGGGGCACCACTCTGTCATAAGTAGTCGTGTGAAAACAGACAAATATAATGCCAGTTGGAATGCAGTCCATTTTGAGGGAGGGGGGGCGAGGCCGGGGCTGAACAGTATGATAGGATTAAGATATAAAGGTTGTCGGCAATGCTAAACAGTATGAGCGGTATAATTAAAATTTGGGATATGATATTTAACTTTTTTTTTTTTTTGCCAGTTTTGTTCATCCTGTTTTTTTTTTATTAAATTTAATTACATGATTTATTATTTTCGTATTGCTTATTCAAAATATCCATAATCAATCACTCCTCCGTGACCACCAATCTTTTTGGGGGATAATTACTAAAATCTCCACAACTTTGTATTAAATCTAGCACTGGCTAGAAATTTTATTAAATTTGGCGATCATATGAACTTTATTTATTTATTTATTTATCAAATATGGGCGTGTTACATGGAAACATTAAGTATTGCCACATGGAATGTTACCTAGAACGCAATTATGAAATGAAAGACGAATTATCTATCCATCAAATTCTAAGTCAAACATCACACGTAACCTTACCCTTCCATTTTAACAAATAATTTGTCTTTTATGTCAATATTGTACCCTAAAAACGGGACTTCACAGATCCCGTTCAAGAGTGTTCAGAGCATGCTAGATTTGATAGAAAAAGACCCCACGATCAGTCAATTGATTAAATTTTAGGGGCGATGCTAGATTCGATAGAAAGTTGGGGAGTCACTCAATTTTCTTCCGTTCCAATTTGGGGTTACTGATGAGGTCAGAGATGACGTCAAAAGAAGTTGAGTGCACTGCGCGATGCTCTGAAGGCATAAAAGGCGTTAGCCGATCAATCAAAGCTCGATTTAAAAATATATCCCCCTTTTGTTTTATTACACAAATACATCCCTTGAAAGCCAAGTTAGCTGCTGTATTTCTTGTCACGAGATTTGTAAGCTGGCTGCTATCAATGAATAAACACGTGAATCATTAGATAGGTTTTTATTTTGGGTATTTACTTCGGGATAACCACAACAAAAGAGTATGACAATTTGAGGAATTCGTACCTAATTAACTCAGCCCCAAGAAAAAACTAAATAAATAAAATAAATAAAAAGGACTAGCGAGTCGGCCTGGGACAAAGACCTTTGGTCATTCCATAATGAATCACGCTCCACGAGCAATGATGAGCCGCGAGGGCGATTGGTTCTGTATAATCAGCTTGATTAGTTTTTAGTGCTCGTAGAAGAGAAAGGTATGTGGGTCAGTTTTAGAAACTACAGGAAGTTCTCGCGATCCATGTTTAGTACCGTCGTGGATGATGACACTTGGAACACTCACACTATTGTGGGCAAGGGGATTGTGAGGCAGCCAAGGATTTTAATTTATTATTATTATTATTTTTTTTGTTTGGGGTTCCCTAAATTAGTAAATCCCTATTCTCACTAGACGAGCAGATTGACTGTAATTCAAAACTTTATTTGAAACCTGTGTACTTAAGAATGGCCTGGAGCAAATTGACGGCCTAACCCACAGAATTTTATGTTGGATGCTATAACTTAAGAGTGCGTTGGGGGTGAAGTTTCAGATATTATAGCCTGTGAAGGCCACCGATTGCTGGGAAGGGCTTTTGAAATTCATAGAGGCTTGGCCTGTTACGAACCCATTCAAACGTCAACAGCATTTGAGGCAATTTATGGCAACCTCATGCTTTTTGCTTAACGCGGCCCTACTAAAAGTGCCCTTGGAAAATTGATTACTTCAATCCAATGGGTTGCTTAGATGATGGGACTATAAGTCAAAACCAGAACAGAAGGAGGCCCACAAAGGTCCTGCATAGGCCCAAAGCGCCAAGTCAGAGCTATAAAGTAGCCCATAGAGGTCCTGCGAAGCCCAACAGTTCGATGTCGGGTGTAATCTATGTTTGGACGTCAGAAGGTCTTTTTTCCTCGTGTTTTGCTTCGATATCATGACAATGAAAAGAAAGAAAATTACAAAAAGTGATGGTTTATTTTTCGACAATTGAATTGGAAAGAAAAAAAAAAAGTTTAGCGGTGAAGTAAGGGACTCGTTTGATAGTGAAGTAGAGACGTGATTTTACTATATTAGGTAGTGCAATATAATAAAATAAAATTTTAACACTTACAGGAACCCATGGAAAGACTGGTTGAGGAAAGACTGGTTGTTGATAGATCCCATGGAAAATTTTCCATCGATTTCTTTTCTTGCTTTTCTTTATTAATATTCAAACAGTGTTTGAATGATAGTTTCATTAACATTATCTCAACTTTCCTCACCTTTCATTCTCTTTTTTTATTCTTTACATTTAGTTTCATTAACGGTGAGATGATAGTGCACGCGTTATCCATATCTAAGAAGAATACATTACCACTAAAACGTACTATATTCTCAAAGTTGTGAATTGATATATTTCTTTTATGTGGGCCACTAAATTTTATACTTTAATGGTAAAATAAATTATTTGTTGTTAAGTTAGAAATTATAAATTAAACGCACATTTATAAAAAAAAAATAATTAATAATAAATTATTCTCTTTAATGATATTGTTTTTGTTAAAAAAATTCTTAACTTGGTATAATCGCATATCAAACGACTCAAAGATATACGTGCGTAAACACTGAGTCAACATCTCATTGTCATTAATTAAGTCGAGCATCGAGCGCTGGAAATCACTGGGCTCCTGCCCTTTAACCATTTGTTTTGCTAGGTTTCCACTTATAAGTGAACCAGTAAAGAAGTTCCTGCGACGGCTTTTTAGGGGGTTACTAGGCAAAGATAGATCACCACATTCGGACAAAGAAAAAAAAAAAAAAGGGAGGTAATTGTGCATTGGTACTCAGAAATGTTGCGCTAACTATGGTATAGAATTAGAACTTTGAAGGAGAGACATCCCCCTTTTCTTTCCCACCCCACTACTCACAAAAGAATATTTCCTATGTTCTTGCACTGAACGCAACCCCAATACCAAAAGTAAATGATAAGGTTCTGAGTAAGGACACAGAATCAAGGAAACCGTGCCCTCACACGAATTATTTCACCATCACAAGGAGACAAGCAGCACTAAAGTGTTTCTTTACAATTGGAATCAGGTAGATCAGGCCAATTCACCAGACAAATGTCTTCAATGCTAATGTTGAAATTTATGTATCGTACTTTAATTGATTCGAGAATAAACTATAAACTGCTTTTTTCAATGTTGAAATATCCAGTAATGAGTCTAAAATTAAATTCTTTGCATTAAAAATATAACGAAAAAATAAAGAAAATATAAATAATAAACTCAAGTTCTTATAACCTTAGGTTGATGTTACTCTATGTTTGCCTAATACTATTTGTTTCCACGTTGGAAATGCTTATAATAGAATTGCACGCCATGATCAAACCTTTGAATAAACGCATTGGAGATGATACCTTTATGTCTTCTTATTTATCTCACCCTATCGGAGTCTTTTTTTTGGGGGGGGGTGCGCGCATAGGACTGAAGAGTAAAATTTCTAAGTTAATGATGAATGCATATTTAACTTGATAACTATTTTATGTAATGCCATGATTATAAGTTGACTCCACAAGGCAAGCCTCATATTGAATTCTATATGGCCATACCTATATGCGATCTTATACTGTAAAGAAAGAAAGATTATGATACAAAAACGATGCCATGATTGTAAGTTGACTCCACAAGGCAAGCCTCATATTGAATTCTTTATAGCCATACCTTTACGCGATCTTATACTATAAAGAAACGAAGATTATGATACGAAAACGAAGCAACTAAACATGATATAATATGCTGGGACGCGGCTTGTCGAAGCATGGAATCATATGGTTAGACGTGGGGCGGTGGATTTTGGGCCCTTAATCACATCTCTGATTTGCTTGGAAATGGCTATTGAAGTTCTCAAGAAACGATTGTCAATTTGTCAATAAAAGCAAAGACATTGCCATATTATTCTCGATCTCGGCTAATGGGCTTGCAATTGTGCTTTCGTGATCACATGAAAGTTAGCCTCTCCCAAGTGGAAGTCTCGGTAAAGAACAGCAAATGCAACTTATAAGGACTTGCCAGGTCAGATTAGAGCAAGTCCACTTGTCCAAATCAACGTCCAATGCTCTTGAAGAGTGGGCATCTTTCCTTTCCGCTGCATTATTGAGCACTTACTATAGTTCAAATCTATCCTACGTGGATTCTCCTTATCAGTTCTGATGGGCTCAAAAAAAAATTTTGGGCTATCTCACAGGGTCCATTAGACGTTTGACATCGTGGGTCCTGATGTGATATTAAGCGGCTCACTCTCCGAAAGACACCAGCGGAAATTTTACCGAAAAATTCCTCGGTAAAACAATGTGACATGTTCTACAGTCCATACTCGTCATAGCAGGGGCCGGACTTAAAGTTAAGAGAAGAGCTGTGCGATGCATTTTTTAGTTCGGTTAAAATGAAAAGGCGAATTAACCATATGTAAATTTCAAAATTCAAGTCTTAAATTTCGCCATCATTTCATTTTAAGTAAATTTTTTTTTTATTAAAGATCACTATTCCATAATCCTATCACCGGCAATGTGACTGCAAAATAAAGGACCGTTTCTCCTTGTGGAGAGCAAGTATCAGCTCATTGATGACCAATTCCCACATTGAGAACAAGGCCTTTTTAATGTTAATGAGAACCAAAGATCAGAAGTAGCCATCTGGCCCTGGCATAAAACAAGCCTCAGCATTGATGAACCCCAGTGGACAGCGTTGAATGTAACAACAAAGTGCATTTGTCAGACTATTTGTGTGCCTTGCTTTAACTTAATATAGTTGTCTCCCGTTAAACTGTTATTTTGCTTTTTGGCATATGGTCCCTCTTCCGTAATGCAAATTCCCCAACCTGGATCGTATATTAGTACTGGAATATAATTTCCACTTGTCCACGTCTGCGCAATCGAGAAATTTGAAACCTGTCCTCCATTTTCCAAGAATCCGAAGATCAAAAGAGAAAAGTGTCCGACTACACGTGGAACACGTGGACTGGTGCACGCACTGAAGACTCTGCATACAAAGCCTAAAGCGGTCAACCGACGGCTTCACTCGATGCTATTTATTCTGCCCTTTTTCTTGACTCTTATCATATTGGTTTTCTTTTCCATTGGCACCGGATATTTTTGCCTTTGCCGAGCCCGGGAACCCGACAACCAAGCATTTTAAGGTGGAGCACATTCATGTTTCGCAAGAGTGTCGGGAGCCTTCTCGGAGTAGCATGCTTTGTCGGATTGGGTAATCAGTTGCCAATTATTACCGTACCTGTCACGTGTTAGGATCAAATAAAAATGTAAACTTTATTTTCTTAAATATTCTCATAAATACGCTCAACTTGCCCTACCGATTACAAGGATAACGAACTGAAATGTCAAATCTCGTGGAATACGAAGGAAAACGCAGACCTATTTGGCTAAAATCATAATTGTTCAATAATTGAAGGAAAAGACAGCAGGGAAAAGAAACTGTTTCTGCATAATGAGCCAACCGACCAGGTAGATTCACCTGGCAGCGGGATGAAGCGAACACTTGTGGTTGAGGCACGTGTCAAAGGGTTCAAATCTTGAAGTTGTGAGTGCATTAGTATACAAAAAAACTTGCAAAAAGAACCATACAATCATAGAAAAGGATAGCGTGGTGGCTGAAGATCAAACTACAAGGGTGTGGACGTCCGAGAGAAAGATCGATCGCATCTAAAGGTCCTGATCATCGGAACATAAGGTTACTAGGGGTGAGATGCAGTTTATTCGAAAGAACTAAATCAGGAAAGGGAACTGCACTGAAGTTATTCTCAACATGAGTTGGTGGGTATAAATATAAAGCCTCTTTGCGCAAAGATATCCATAGCCCCAACTCTCTGAGTTTAGCAGCACTGCGCAAAACCTGCTTTTTCAAGGCTTACAGAGCTGCACCCAATGGTCCCCTCATTCATACCATTTTATATACTTCTTTGCTTCCTCACTTGACTATATAGCTTTCCCGTAACTTCTCTCCCTCCTTTCGTCTTTCTCCATCTCCTTGCCCCCTGCAATGTCTCTACCGTCTCTTTTCTTCCGTTTTTTAACGCCATTTTTTCTAGTGTACACTATGCAAGCTGATAACCAGTCTCAGTTCTTCGATCTAATGACAGCTTCTCTGTCAGGAAATCCGTTGTCTGAATGGGATGTCGCCAAACCTTACTGCAATTTCACTGGGGTTAGCTGCGATGGTCAAGGGCACGTGGAAATGATTGACATAGCCGGTTGGTCATTATCCGGCCGTTTTCCCGCCGGTATATGCTCCTACCTGCCAAAATTGCGAGTCCTCCGCCTTGGCCCCAACCATTTCCATGGGGACTTCCTTTACAGCATCATCAACTGCTCTCTCTTGGAAGAGCTGAATATGAGGTCTCTGTATCTCACTGGAACGCTTCCAGATTTCTCACCACTGAAATCTCTCCGCATACTTGACATGTCATACAACAATTTCACAGGCAAGTTTCCTATGTCAGTGACTAATCTTACTAACCTCGAGGTGCTTAACTTCAATGAAAACACCGAACTCGACTTGTGGAAACTTCCAGAGAATATTTCGAGGCTGACAAAGCTGAAAACCATGATCCTGACCACATGCATGGTGCACGGCCCGATCCCAACATCAATAGGAAATTTGACCTCCCTTACTGATCTTGAGTTGAGTGGGAATTTCCTTACAGGCCCGATTCCTGCAGAGATTGGACTGCTGAAGGACTTGCAGCAGCTTGAACTCTACTATAATTTCCTCCTTTCTGGCAATATACCCGAGGAGCTTGGAAATTTGACAGAGCTCATTGATTTGGACATTTCAGTCAATAAGTTGACAGGACAGATTCCAGAGTCCATATGCCGCCTTCCCAAGCTCGAAGTCTTGCAGGTTTACAACAATAGCCTGACAGGAGAAATCCCCAGTGCTATTGCAACTTCAAAGACCTTGCGCATGCTATCACTTTACGACAATTCTCTGGCAGGTGAGATTCCACAGAACCTGGGGCAGTTATCCGCCATGATTGTCCTAGATTTGTCAGAGAACCAGCTTTCAGGTCGATTGCCGACAGCTGTTTGCCAGGGTGGTAAACTAATGTACTTTCTTGTCCTGGATAACATGTTTTCTGGAGAGTTACCTAGTAGTTATGCAGAATGTAAGACTCTTATACGTTTTCGAGTCAGTAATAACCGTCTGGAAGGCTCAATACCTGAAGGAATTCTTGGTCTACCCCATGTTTCAATCATCGATCTAGGTTACAATAATTTCAGAGGTCCAATTGGAAAAACAATTGGAAGTGCTAGGAATTTGACAGAACTGTTCGTACAGAGCAACAGGATTTCAGGTGTTCTACCCCCTGAAATCTCTGGAGCTATCAATTTGGTGAAGATTGATCTCAGCAATAATATCCTCTCTGGTCCAATACCTTCTCAAGTTGGCTATCTCAGCAGGCTAAACTTGTTGATGTTGCGAGGCAACAAGCTGAATTCCTCCATCCCCCAGTCACTGTCTCAGTTAAAATCTCTCAATGTCCTCGATCTCTCCAACAACCTCTTGACTGGAAGCATCCCAGAGAGTCTGATTGAATTGTTGCCAAACTCTATCGACTTTTCAAACAATCTTCTTTCCGGTCCAATCCCTCTCTCACTTATAAAAGGAGGGCTGATAGAAAGCTTTTCAGGCAATCCAGGACTCTGTCTTCCAGTTTATGTTAATTCATCAGATAAAAGTTTCCCAATTTGCCCACAGAGCTACAACCGCAGAAGGCTTAGTATTTTCTGGGTGATTGGCATTTCAGCAGTTATAATTATTGTTGGAGCTCTGCTATATCTAAAACGTCGGTTTAGTAAGGAAAGAGCTGTAATGGAACATGATGAGACGATGCCTTCATCATTGATTTCATACGATGTAAAGCGCTTCCATCGAATAAGTTTCGACCCTCGAGAGATCATTGAAACAATGGTTGATAAGAAGATAGTGGGCCATGGAGGATCAGGGACAGTCTACAAAATAGAACTGAAAAGTGGGGAGGTTTATGCAGTGAAGAAGCTCTGGAGCAAGAAAACAAAAGATTCTACCTCAGAGGATCAGTTGCTTTTGGACGAGTTAAAAACTGAAGTTGAGACCCTAGGGAATATAAGACACAAGAACATCGTCAAGTTGTACTGTTATTTCTCGAGTTTGGATTGCAATCTGTTGGTTTATGAATATATGCCAAATGGAAATCTTGGGGATGCGCTTCACAAAGGGTGGGTCAATCTGAATTGGCCTACCCGTCAACAAATAGCACTTGGGGTTGCAAAGGGATTGGCATATCTGCATCATGATCTGTTGCTACCTATCATTCACAGAGATATCAAGTCAACCAACATCCTCCTAGATGTTAACTGCCAGCCCAAGCTCGCAGATTTTGGCATAGCCAAGGTTCTGGAAGCTAGAGGAGGAAAAGATTCAACTACTACAGTTATTGCTGGAACCTATGGCTACCTGGCCCCAGGTAATTTTCTGGTCCATCTTAATTGCATCACAGTCTTAATGATCAAAATTTTCAGAGAACCATCATCATCAGATGAAATGCAAACCTTCGTAGCTCAAAATGATCGCTATTTTGAATTTTTGTACCTTCTGACATTCATAATTGTTGAATGGCTTCACGTAATTGTTTAAAAGGTTTCGCTTCAGAAAGAGCAACATAATTTTGTTTTCTAATGCATTATCCTGTAAACTATGTCATCATTATGATTGCAGGCAGTTGTACACTTGTATCACCATGCACCACACTTATTATTTACTTCTTCCCAGTATAATTTAGCTAGTCATTTATTTTACTAGGTTGCAAGTAAATGTCAATTATATATTTTCAATAATTTCGTTCTCGTGACAGAATATGCATATTCATCTAAAGCAACAACCAAGTGTGATGTCTACAGTTTTGGAGTAGTGCTGATGGAATTGATAACTGGAAAGAAGCCAGTGGAGCCAGATTTTGGAGACAACAAAAACATTATATATTGGGTTTCAACAAAGGCGGACACCAAGGAAGGGGTAATGGAGGTCCTAGACAAGCGATTATCAGGGTCCTTCAGGGATGAGATGATTCAGGTTCTTAAGATTGCCATCCGCTGCACGAGCAAGCACCCAGCCTATCGACCAACCATGAATGAGGTTGTCAAGTTGCTGATGGAGGCAGACCCATGCAAATCCGATTCTTGCAAGCCATCGAATAAGACCAAAGAGTAATGTCACTAAGATAAAGAATCAATCAGAGTTGTGATTCCAGCAGGATTATGGTGGGGTTGTGGGGGAAAGAATATAAGTCTATAGAATAGGATAGCTTCCAAAATCTTTTTGAGAGTTATCATAAAGAGCAACTTATGTTTCCCTTTTTTCATTTTCCATTTTTCTCTAAGGTGGCTTGTTGATACTTCATCCTCCTCTTTTTCTTTTTAAATTTCTTTACTTTTACATTTTGTTTTCTTGCTGCTGCAAGGACATGAGGAAGTATAATCAATATGACTGCTTTGTAGCAACGCAATTGGAATCATTCCCTACCTTTTGAGAAATAAGCACATTAGTGTCAAAAGGGTGGAACATTTGCAAGTAGCTTCTTTTTGGCACTGAAATGGATTCTGATTCTGATTTTTAAAAACTAAGGCATGATTCATACAGGCAGGCCCCACTTCAACCAAGCTACCCACAAGAAAGGGATCAACGGGGCTAATTGATTGATTAGCCACGTCCAAGTTTGTAATCGAAGTGAATGGAGAAACGTCTTATTCCTTTTTCCTGTTCTTCATTTTTTGAATGAGGGAACAATCGTGTATAACCATAGATAGTGGGCAAAGCCATCAACGTCTACTTAGAAGTTGGAACGCCCTTCATATATTGAAGACATCCAAGGATGGTGCACAGGCACTATATTTCAATTTCAACTATTATGATGCTCCACATCTAGTTCTTGTTACAGAGTCGTAGACAGAAGTTTGTGCAATCAGTGCAAGAAGGATAGTGTGATTCTCCCATTTCGCCCGTAAAAAGTTCCTGTTGCAAATACAGTAATGCCAATAATAGCTAGTGATGCTGGAGAAAATTTAAGAGTTGAAAGTTGAAACTAGTGACTGTTCATCATTAAGTGGGTATCTCAACAGGCAACTTGCAGATAGCATAAAAAATAAAACATGAGAATATGTGCACAGTGCATGCATTTACATCTACATACATAGAAAAGAAAAAGGGGACAAGAAAGGATTATGCACAGCTACACATACGTGTGTCTAGTACAGGAGTGGCTCGCGGGGTCCTCTCAAGAGAATTAGATTCGTGCTTTTGGGGATGGTGGAGAGGCCATATAAGAAAAGCTCAAACAAAGCTTTGATTGAGGGAATTGTTCTCGGATAAGAAGACACGTATCCAGACATGCTTGGCTATGAATAAAAACCTTTATTCATGCCCACTACATTTCGAGAAGCGAAGGAGGCTAACATACGCACGCAGAAGATGAATGACTTTTGAAAAAGAGACTTTCATATGGGCACGTAAAAAAAAAAAAAAAGAAACTTTTTTTTTCCTTTTTCAGTTGAAACGGGAACATAGTTAATTCTGAGTGAGATTTATAACTCAATTTTCAGATCTTACCCAAGTTTTAAATTTGATGGCTATTTAGCTATACATTATCTTTATTATGTTTTTTGAAGTTTATTGTCGAGAATGTCTGGACAATGTTACCATTTTGCAGAACATGTTTTCATTCTTTGGACGGCATGGCCACCACAGAGCGGGAGAGAGGGCTTGGTGGGAGATGGAATGATGAATTGCATTGAATTACATAAGTGGTGCACATAATAGCATTATATGAGATTAGTGAGAAGTCCCCTGTTTGTAGCACTTAGTTGCTAATGAGAATTCCACTCAGGTTTCAACTCCCGAAAATAGTTAACTAGCGTGAAATCATTAGCGTGGCGTTGACATTGGCAACAAATCAATATGCGGGAAGATGATTAGAATCATTACTGCCTCCGACAAATATAAGATGAAAAGTATATGAATATTGAAGTAAATAGAAGCTTATAGTTCATTTCCAGCCTACTTAGTTGGCTTTAATAAGCTTCATGGTAGGCAATCGTGACTTGATTAACCAACAACGTGATGTAAAACGTACGATTAATGATTTTGTTTTTTTTTTTTTTTACATCAAAAAATAAGTGACTTTAATAGATGTACACTTAATGAATTTTTGTTCAATAATGCTGAAAATCATCTATTTAAAACTGAAAATTCGGTAACTCTCACTTCAGTCAAAATTAATTATCGAAAACAACTCAAAACACCTAAATTAATCAAATGAGTCAATGACCAATTTGACTTACTGGTTACGTAGGACTAGAAGGTCCTCGCCTACAGGCAACCGTTGGCGGAAGAGGACGGCTACATGCAATAATTTCTCCGGCGTCCCAGTATCGCGGCGGTTCGGCCTCATGCAGGGGACTCGCAGCAGAATTGTTTTTCACATTTATGGGCTAAGCCCAAACTTCGCGTCTAGATTCTGCGTATGCTCTTTGTGTTGGCGTTGGGCTGGAATTTGGTACGTGGACTCTGAAATTCAATTTTGTGTTAATATTTTTTTTTCCATTTATGTATCTTTAACTATATCCATTCTTCTGCCGCAAATTATATATATATATATATATATAAGTATATCCAATCTTCATGTTGACCATGTTGGGGGTAATGGCGACACATTTGCGGGTAACGAAACTGATGAATGCTGATGGCTTGCCACTACGTTATGGTTTTTATTATCCCGCAAGTGTTTTTAATTACCCGAGCAAGTCAACCGCATGAAGGGCGGGTGGAAAATCCTGTTCCATCAGGCTAATAAAAGTGGTCAGTCAGATTAATAAAAGCGGCCATCATAAATAAAAAAAAAAAGATATATATGTATATATATATATATAAACAAGAACAAAAGGAGCAAAAGGACAATTTTGTACTAGCGTACTCTGAATTTATATTATGTTGTGTACTCGTTTGAAAAATAAACGTTTCTGTACATTGGTAAAATGGGGGAAAAAAAGAGCACAGAAATCTGTTTCCTGTCGCATAATTCTTTTGGTTCAAAGAATAAACATTTTTTTCCAGCACGAGTTCGACTATTGCTTTGCTCAATTTAGGTCAAATTACAAAATTATTAAACTTCTATAAAAATTAACAAAATGTGTAAATTGTCTAAATTTAATATACAAATAAAAAAAAAAAAAACTTTCAAAAGTATTATTTCATAACTTTGTACTTTTTACCATTATACATATCTATTATATTCGACTTACTTGCCTATTTTATTATTCACTACATTATTCGGTGGGCTCTACGTCCGGCTCGTGTCACCTTTCTGCATTCGGGTAGAATTTTCGTGATAACAATAGTAATTGCTTCTGGGTAAAGGGTCGCGACCTGCCATTTTTTGGTCCATACTCGATAGAGAATCGCCCATTTGATGTGGCTTCTTTTATTAATGTGTTCGAGCAAAAGCGTTTAATTCACAACAGCCTTTATAGGCCTACAGTTAAACCCCCTTTCTCGCTGTCAACGCAACAGAGGCGAGAGGGCAGCCATCTCCCCACCAGCATTTAACTCGCGGTAATTAACACTGTAATTTTCTGCTCACCCCTCTCCTCCCCATCAAAAAGTCCAGACGCTCCACATTGCGCCGATTGCAGTGTTGGTTGACTTAAAATACGAATAAGTGGTCTGGTAAGACAATGCATGCGCTCTTATTGGCTCCAAAACCTTTTGTCCTCCCATATTGCATTGACCCTCTTATCTAACAAGGAAGTTTGCTCCCCGATGATCGTCATAGTTGAGGCGGCCATTCACCGGAGCTTTGGTCGTCGACTCTCCTGTCGTCGGGTCACCAACTTCCTTAACCTTCCGGTACTGGACGTCAGCCCCCACATAGGAATTATGCCATGTTTACTCAAATACTTAACCTAAACACACAAAAAAAACAAAAAAAAAAAAAAAAGTGGCAGTTTATACCATATCGTTCAAACAAAATGACATGACATTTTATCTCGGAGAGACGCAGATGAGAGAGAATATTTTGCGAATGCTTGATTGCTATCATTAAGCTCTTGTTGAATGTTAGATATTGCCATTCACGCACTCTTGCTTGACGCGCGTTGAATTCGCAGAGAATGTTCAAACTAAAGTTTGAGCCGATCCTGCCCACGGACTAAATTCAAGTATAAAGGAAAAAACATAAGTTTCATAATGTCCCCCTAGTTTAATAGCCTCCACGGGCTAAAAGTTTGAATCTCTTCGCTTTTAAGTGTGAGTTAAAGTAAATTATTGAGCCTCAAATTCGATAAATTAAAATTAAATGTAAAAAAAAAAAGTATTATTCAGAGTTATTCATACTCAACAGTGCATCATTTATTTAAAAAAATTAAAGATATTGATAAATAATTTATAATTTAAAATAATAATAATTAATTTCTTAAATTTACTCTTTTTTTTTTCTCGCCAAACAAAGAGAAATGCATCTGCTCTGAAATTGGTACGGCGGAGGTTTAATTTACGGTAAGGCGCTGTTAGAAGGCTGTTTTTAATTACATTGTGGGGACGGCAGGCGTTGGAGTCTGCCAGCACGTTTCTTCTTTTACTTCCTGTTTCACGAGCTCCCAAATCAACTTTACTTACTCGAGAGACGATGATTTGACAAACTGCCAACTTCTTGAAGCAACACGGCACACCCAAAGGCCGATCCTTTTTCTTTGGTTTTTTTTTTCTGCTTGAGCTTCCATATATTTTGTGTAAGGCATCGCCTTGACGGAGGAAAAGAGGTTTATTTTTGGTTGGTTTTGTCATGTCTTTCTAAATTAAACGAGAAGTGCATTCCTCTCAGGTAATGTTTCAATGTTGTTAGTATGTTAATTGTTAGTGGCAAGGCAGAGTCTGCCAACGCAGGAATTAGTGTGTGGTCCGAATCTCTGTCACACATCCCGAACAAAGGTCGCCGATGCCCCGTGGATATCACCAACTCATTTTTCAGATATCGGAAGAGAGAGGACTCTCTTTTTTTTTTTTAGCAGAAAAATTATATAAATATGTTTATTATTATATTTATAAGTTGTAAAGTTTATTAATATCTATGTTGTTCACCAATTCATTTTTTTAAGCAGAGATAAAGTAGTTTTTTCTTTTAAATTTTATCCAAAAAAATATATTTTATAAATATCTTTATTATTATATTTATAAATTAAAATTAAAAATTATTTATTTTCACTTTTATTTAACTTATTTTATAAAAAAATTCGTTATTTAATTATTATTAAGTTCAAGTAAATTTTTTTCGTATTTATTCTTAACGTTAATAATTTTAAAATATAAATTATGTATTTAACAGAATTTTTTTTATTTAAAGGCCAATAAAAGTAAATATAAATTAGTGTAAAAAGACAAATCAAAACCCCACAAATCGATCATCTCGGACAGCGAAGAAAGGGGACCTTGGAATCAGGTTATGCGAGATCTTGCGTCTGGAGCTGAAAAATCATGCACCAGGGATACATATTTTTATGGTGAAAATAAAAACACATGCACCTCGATTTTTTTTTTTTTTATATAAAGAGAAATAATGGGACACAAAAATAAAAATTCCCATTAAAATTTTGGGTCAGGCGATGCGATATATATTTTCACAGGGTGTGGATACCAGAATTTGGCAAAGTGAAAAAGAGAAAAAAACTCTTTTATGCGGTGCTTATTCCAAATAGTTAAGCGAGGCAGTTAAACAAATGCAGCGGGTGGAGGGCAATTGCGTGCTCGTCAGCCATCAGTGTTGATTTGAAAATTGAGATGTACTTGGTCAGACCTTACGTCACCCGCGTTAGCGAAAAAGCACTGCCTGTTTCCATCAACTGTGACTGTGAGGCTAAAATTCTGGATCGCAGCAAACCACCCAAATAACCCCCCCGGCTCATTAAACCATCTTTCATTTATTTATTTATTTTGACCCTTTACTTCGTAGCGCTGTTAGGCTTTAAAATTTATTGCGGTGAATAAATATTCCCGAAAATAATAATTTGTGATTTTCAATATCTCGATGCACGGACTCTGGGGTACGAGAGAGAGAGAGAGAGTCTGAGAGAGCGGGTAGTTTGTTTTTGGGTGATGGAGTAGAAGAAGGAGAAAAGAGGGCGTTGAAATGGCCTTTCACCGGCCTCCCAAAGCACCATTGCCTGCATAAACTACCATTCTTGACCAATCAAACTTTGCTCTTTTCGGTTTTTGAAGACCTTTCAAACAGAAGCCACCTTTCCTCGTCTGTCTCTGCCACTCCCTCTCTCGCTCTCTGTCCAAAAACCCCACAAAACATACAGCCCCGGGAGGCAGAGAGAGAGAGAGAGAGAGAGAGAGACCTCTACATTTGTTTTGTTGGGCTTGGCTGTGTTACACTGTTCTGCAATGGCTGCTGCTGTTGTTTTGGAGGACGTATTTGCCTATTCCGTTTTTTACAATAATGACCAAGCTGCCCTTGCTCGGCATGGAGTTTGTTCTCGTTGTTCCACCGTAAATCGAAGGTCATTTTGGTGTATTCGAAGATAAGAGAAAGGGAGACAGTACGATGTAGGTGCGAGAAAGGCAGACAGGGATGGAGCCAGGCAAAACATATACAAAGCTAGTTGTTCTCGGGAAAAAGGAAAAACCAAAAAAAAAAAAAAAGGAAAAGGAAACCAAAAAGAAAAGGAAGCCCACACCTTTCTTTTTCTTCTTCTTCTTGTTTTTTTTTCCCCACCTTTTTCGGGGTTTCGCGTTTGATATTTTAAAACAGCAGGATACGGTTCGTCGTTGATTATGGGTACTATTTGTTACGCATCGAAATGCAGAGGAGACGGTATATGAAGCATTTTGATGGATTTTTCACTTGTATGTATCCCAAAAATATTGTACCCCTTTTTTTCTTCTTTTTCATATTGGATTAATGGTTATTCATTGGTGGTGGTTTATGTTTTTGTTTCCTTCGCCCAATTTCCATACTTTCAGTTTGTCCTACGAGTATGGCGATGCAGTTCTGATTTAGTTGGTTCTTTTTTGGTTATAATGTTTCCCTCTTCTTCGCTTTTCGTTTCTTCATTTATTCTTATGGATCGGTAATGGGTTTTTTGGTATGGGTTTTAGTATCTAACGGCTGAAGAAAGTTTCTTTATCATTCACTTCCTCGTGCCACTGAAGCAAGTAATGATTTTTTGGGGTTTGGAAGATTGAGGCAACGCAAGAGCGCAGAGAGTCTTATACTGCGGTATCTGGCATTCGAAATTAGTATGTTTGGTTTCCTTTGCAGTTTGTATTGATCCATCCAGTGCTTAGTGAATTGGGCATAGGGGGAGACGAGGAAGGCAAGGAGCGTGTGGGATCAGTTTATCCCAACTGGCGATTGCATTGTAGTTCGTGCGCCAATGACACAATGAAAACATAAGATCTCTGCCTCGTGCGAATTTTTCTGTTTGTCTCTGGGCCATGCCGAACCTTATCGTCCACGCTTTGATGCGTTGGACATTTGGACCCAAAAGTTTCATCTACATTCTACAATCAACTGCACTTAAAAGGATTCTCTGTGCTTAATCCCTGTTTGCTATGTAGTTTTTCCTTGAATAAAACCTTGGATTTCTGCTGTTGTTTTTGTGGAGTTCTTCTACGAACACCTACATTGGGGTTTTTTGAGGTGCTGATTTGTTTTGCTTGACCTTTGTTACTTGAATTCTTCTTCATGTATGCTTTCAAATTGTGTTCAAATAATAGGGAAAGAAAGGGAAGAGGGGACCTATGTGATGCGGTCTAAGGTGTTGAGAAAGGATACAAGGTTATAGCTTATGGTTTCTCTGTCTCTAACTTGAGCAGGATGTGACAATCATCCATGTAATGAGCCCCTTACTAGCTTCAGATCGACTCTCCATTGAGTTGAGTGCTTGCCTTTAATCGAGGGGCAAGAAACAACTCTGTTGAATGGACATTGCTCCTACGCAAACTCTGTTGACTGGACATTGCTCCTAAGCATTATATTTTTTCCTAAAAGGTGAAAATTTTCCTGAGATTTTATTGAGAATCTATTTACATCTTACTAGTAATAAATGTATTGACCTGAAACCTTGTCTTCACCTTATCTTCCAAGAAGTGCTAGACCTAGCATTTGCTTCCTTTTGATTTTTGTTTGGCAAACTTAGACAAATGAAATATTTGCAATTCTTTCATGCTGATGGGTGGTTCGCTTCCACAGGCCATAATGTTTCAGTTATGCACCTCTGTATGCTTAATGATGAACCTCTCTCCTTTTATTTGTTTTCTCTCAATGTCTTTATGCATCTCAACTTTGCATATTTTCCCCATCATTGAAGTATTATGGCCACTGTTGTTGGATATGAGGCACCAGTATTTTGCCTTGGTTTATCTTAAGCAAATGGTTGTCCAAAAGCTCTGTGGCATTATGTTTTTCATTATCACTGATGTTTAGTTCTTAAATGATGTCACTTAACGAGGCCCATGTTTTTTGTGTATAGTTCTTTTTTTATTTTATATACCCCTGGTAGCGTTCCACAACAGACTAATATATCATTTGCATTGTAAACTTTCAGAAGGGAGAAAGTTCCTTGTGTACATATTGACTTTATAATTTGTCATTGTCTTTTATTTTGTACTCATGATTTTTAGCTAGCTTCTGGACTCTTGTTGACATTGTGAATGATTTGCCTATGAATATTTCTATCTGGGGAAAGAAAGTTGCCTGCTCCAGTTATTTAATGTGTTATATTAGACAACTTATGTTTGATTATCAGTTCATCACTGGTATGATCATTTAGCTGTGCGAGATAGATATCAATGATAAATTCATCTGTTTATCCTGAGCATGGAGGATTCTATTTGGACTACTCATTTTTAACTTTGAGTGATACCCATTCAGATGTTGTGCTCATTCAGAACAGGACACAGGTATAACCAGGGCCTATTTGTCCTGGCACGCGACAGAATGATGATTTCTGTTTCTGATATGTTTTGCTTGATACAATTGTTATGCAAAATAGCTTTCAGATTTCTGCATGGAACCTGTGATCTTTATGTTGTGGTTTGTTTAGGTAGCTTGTATCAAAGAAAATGAGCAAGACAAATGAATTTTGCCATTGTTATCTTGATCGAGCATTGACAACATATTTCATGTGATGTTTTCTCCTGCCCGAGACACTGCACTAAAACGAGATGATCTTCTTGTCCTCTTGGGACTGGCAAACAACCATGCATGGCACATTCATGTCCTCTGAGGGCGAGGAGGATAAGACGGCAGAAATTTAATGGGGAAGTGGACTGCTGTTATCTGTCGTTTGTTTGGACTTTTGAATGATTTGTCCTTGTTATGACTTTGTAGTTAGCCAAGGTTATGGACGTCTAACAGAGAGATAAACTGCAACGCGCTATGGATGATGGGTTGGACTTGAATTATCCTCTTGTTGTCCTTAGAAATCAAATGGATAGGTAATGGACCGTGGGACTGAAGGAACTGGGCTGCGACATTGTTAGAGTGTGAGGGGCCCTGTCGTTCGTGCAGAAGCCCTGGCACTGCTGTAAAGTGTCAAAACAAAGAAGAAACTGCCGCTCCAGGCGATGATCTAATCAAGTATCAACGACATGTCATAAGAATTTGGGTTGTTTTATGCGGGAAACCTTCTTCCCTTTACCACCTCTGGGACCGGTAATGCCTAACACAAGGTCCTACACAGGCGGGGTTCTAAATCAGCTAGCAAAAGATCCTTAAAAGGGGGCATTCAATTGATGTCTACGTTCGCATGTGCGACTGTGTCAAATCAAAAGCCTAATGTAAAATCAAAATCAATGTTATAATATACTGTTAAGCAAATGCGCTAACATTGACATTTATCAGGTTGAAAAGCAATTCTGCAGTTCCGCACCCTCCATCTGGCATTGTGATTTTCGTCCCACTCCGAAATTGTAGACTTCCAGAATTAAAAACGCGCATCAGGCAATGTCATTGTCCCTTTTATTTTTGTTACATGCGAAGTATCATGTAACCCCACTACAAGATTATAGCTGAAAAATTCCTTACAGGCACAATTTCATAAATATAAATAGATATAAAATACTTTCATATTATATATAGAATTTTATATTATATAAAAAATATATGATAAAATTGTGAAAATCTTATATATATTATATAAAAGATTCAGCACCATAATATAAAATATTTTATATTTATTCGCGTCTATAAAATCGAGCGTCCAACGTAACGACAAAATCCGTCTATTTTCATCAGCTCCAAAACTTCGGCCGAAACCGGTCCAGCCCCACTCCTCACCCGTAATGTATTTTTAACTTTTTTTTTTTTTTCTCTCTTTTAATTAGCGTTTTCGGTTTTCTTTTTCACGAATATGACTGTTTTAGTGGAATTCCTGGCGACTTTTTGGAGTTGACCACGTGCCGAACATAAGATAAGAGTAATGAAAAATAGTTGGATAGAATTAATAAATAATATAAATATTAGTATAATAATACAAAAAAGTGAATTAATAGAAAACATAAAAAATTATGTTACTTTATTAATTATATGTTAATGTGTTCATTACTTATGCCTATTTGGCTTCTCTTTGTTTCAGGTGTTGAAAGCGAGTTTGTTTTTTTTTTTTTTTATTAATTCCAAATTTCAGATGCAATCATTTCCGACGCTTTCTAATTAACTCTATTGGGACCTTCACAATTTCAATATAATTATGCAAAACCAATAAGGAGCCATTTCCTAGTTCCTGCTTTGTTTGATAAACTCGAACAAACGCTAGTTTTGGAGATGATCTTAGTTTACAAATTTGTAGAACCAAAACTTTCGTTTCAATTCAGAACTTGGGGAGTATTACTTGGATGGAAGTAATATAGTATCTCATTCTTTTTTTTTTTTTTAATAAGAAAAAAGATATAGTTGTTGAATTTTATTAAATAAAAAATTAAATATAGATTCATATTATTTAATTCTAATCGTTTTAGTTAGAATTATTTTATTATATATATATATATATTATAATTAATAATTAAAATTAACCACACAAGCGACCCGTCCGTGTCCTAATTCTCGGACCCATTACCCGGCCTTTAACCGCCGGCCGCAGACCCCGCCCGCCCTTCTCCAATTTTAAAATCGAATAAACAGTTGGTGACTACTTCAACCGACGAGTCAATTTTTTTTACGTTATTTATGTATACATTACATATATTTTTTTATAATTAATAATGTAAGAAAAAATAATAACCCACATGCTATTTAAGGATTTTTTTCATCAAATATTCATTTCTTTAGTAAAGTTATAAGTGATACAATAAAAACATTAAATACTTAAAATGTTATTAATTAGTGCAAAAATATGGCATTTAGCTATAATTCTTATATAAATGAAGAGCTATACCTCTTAATAAATCTCGATGGGAGACTAATAAATGTATAAATAAAAGTCTCGTCACTTCTCTATCATTTAACATTAAAATCTTAAAAAATACAAAGTACAGTTTAAAAGCAAAATATAACATTTTATGTTCTTTTCATTATTAAAAAATGAGTTAAGGGAGATATAATTATACTTCGTTAACTTTCTGCATTAAAGATTCTTTAAGAAAATAAATGAGTGTGAAAAATGCAAGGTTTTAAGATCTACCATTAGTCTTTTTTATGCTTAATTGTTCACGCATAAACATAAACATAATATTAAGTATGTCTTATAAATATAATCTTATGAAATCTAACAAGTGAATGTAAATATTCTTTTATAATTATAAGAATAAGATTTTATTTGGTTATTTAATATTTTATTATAGAATTGATAATGCTAACATAACATATGAATATATATTATAAAATATTTATTTTATTAAATAATATATTCAATCAAAAATTTTTGAAAATATTTTAAATCTAATTTTAGGTATTTTTAGTGATAAAATATGTTGGTATAAAATTTAAATTAAAAAACTGAAAGACTCCGAGACGGGGTCTTTTCTTCGTTCGATTGTTGGGTCGATCAAGTAAATTTGGGTTAATGGTGTAATTATCCTTTTTAAAGAATTGAAGTGATTTGGAGTCTAATTCATCAGTCAAAGTTCAAGTTTAATAACTATAGAGTAAAATGCATATGATCAAATTCATTGAAACCAATCGGAGAAAACCAAATCTGGCTCGTGCAATTCTGTTTTTATTTATTTATTTAAAGTTCTGCTGTTCTTCTAAAATTTGATTTGGAATTTGGGACCAAAAGTTTAGATTGTTTTTTTCTTTTTAATATATTAGGGAGGAGTAACACGGTAGATAGGTGTTGATATAATATGATCTGATGAAATGTTTATTAAATTAAAAATAATAATAATAACTTAATGACTACACACTAATATAATTTGAAAAAAATATTAGATTAAAAAAAGAGTATTAATATATAATAATATTTATTAAAGAATAATTAGATATAAGAAAATAATTAAATTATTTTATTATATTTATTTTTATTTATTTGTGAAATTAAATGAGACATAATTAATGCAATTTTTTTATATATTATTAGTTAATTTTTTGAAAAACAAACTTTTATATAAATTATTAAATAAATTACTCATCTCTACGCACCTCTCACAATATTTTTGCGCAATTAAACCTGAAAAAAAAAAAAAACAACGTATAAATTGTTAAATTGTTACGTAGTCTAAGTTCGGCGAACGAAAGACAGAGAAAAAAAACGGGAATGTTAAACGGTACAACGAAAGAGCTGCGTCATTTTGTCCAACAGCCACGCTTTGCTTGCAGGTATCGTCGGTTTCTACTTTTGATTACACGCCGGCTTCTCAGGCTCTAAATAATCCGTGATAAAATGACGCATCTGCCATTGAACTGAATGGCACCATTGTAATTTACTAAAAATTTGAAGCCCATCTATGCAACAAACATCAAAATTCAAAATTATAAAAAAAAAAAAAAAAGCGCGCGGAGAATCGAACGGTTAACCTTAACGGTTAGTTAGACCGAGCTGGCCGATCCAACCACGGTTAAGTGTTAACTCGCCGCACCGGAGCACTGGTCACCTCCTTTCTCTCTTCATCTATAAATACTAACGGACTACGCCTCAATCCCAATCGTGACGATTGGCGTCTTCATAAACGCCGCTCTCTCAGTTCTCGATCCTCTCGTCTCTTCCTTTTTACGTTTCCGAGAGAGAGAGAGAGAGAGAGAACAAAAAAGCGGCGAAAATGAGAGAATGCATCTCGGTCCACATCGGTCAGGCTGGAATTCAGGTCGGAAATGCCTGCTGGGAACTTTACTGCCTGGAGCATGGCATTCAGGCAACCAACCTCTCTCTCTCTCTCTTGTGGTTTATATGCATTTGTGCAATCATTGTGTGCTTATTGTGTGAATAGATTTGTGTGGATGCTGTATCGTTTGTGGTTTTTGCATTTTTACATTATTTCAGATTTAGCGTTTCTGGGATCTATGGTTGTTTGTGCATTTCACGCGAATTTTATGAGATTAGAAAATGTTAGATTCGTTTTCTAAGGTGATTACATTGTAGAGATCTGCGTTTCTTTTGTGGATCTGTGTATTTCAAAATCTATTCGACAAGATCTACGCTTTTGTTATTTCATTTGTGGGATTTTCGCTCTAAAGAATTGTGATGTTTTTGGATGTTTTTCCAGATCTCGTTTTTTTAAAAATTTATAAAGTCATATTTCGTTTTTATTTTTGGAAAAATGAAGTTAGATTTCGTTAAATTTGTTTGTGCTTGCATGATGAAGAGGTAATTATTAATTATATGAAGGCTGTTTTGTTTGGTTCAGCCTGATGGCCAGATGCCCAGTGACAAGACTGTTGGCAATGGCGATGATGCTTTCAATACCTTTTTCAGTGAGACCGGCGCAGGGAAGCACGTCCCTCGTGCTGTTTTTGTTGATCTAGAGCCCACTGTTATCGATGAGGTCAGAACAGGAACATTCCGCCAACTCTTCCACCCTGAGCAACTCATCAGCGGGAAGGAAGACGCTGCCAACAACTTTGCTCGCGGCCATTATACCAGTAATTATACCTAAATCCTTGCGATTTCTCTTGTAGTTGGCTTTATAATATTCTGGATTGTAGATCTCTGGTTGTGATTGTTTTTGGCTGTGATCAGTTGGGAAGGAGATTGTTGATCTATGCCTGGATCGCATACGGAAGCTTGCTGACAACTGTACTGGCCTCCAAGGCTTCTTGGTGTTCAATGCTGTTGGCGGTGGTACTGGTTCAGGTCTCGGGTCGCTTCTTTTGGAGCGTCTCTCTGTTGACTATGGCAAGAAATCGAAGCTTGGTTTCACTGTCTATCCCTCGCCTCAGGTTTCAACATCTGTGGTCGAGCCTTACAACAGTGTGCTTTCCACCCACTCTCTGCTTGAGCACACTGATGTTGCTGTGCTTCTTGACAATGAAGCCATCTATGACATTTGCAGGCGATCTCTTGACATTGAGCGTCCCACTTACACCAACCTCAATCGCCTTGTTTCTCAGGTAATGGTTCATTTGGATTTGTATGGGTCTTCTTTTATGGCTATTGATCTGTTCAAGTGAGTGAGTGTATTAATGTGGGTTTCCTTCCATGTGTGTGTCAGGTGATCTCATCGCTTACTGCTTCTCTGAGGTTTGATGGAGCTCTGAACGTGGATGTGACAGAGTTCCAGACCAACTTGGTTCCCTATCCCAGGATCCATTTCATGCTTTCCTCTTATGCCCCGGTAATCTCAGCAGAGAAGGCATACCATGAGCAACTCTCAGTTGCTGAGATCACCAACAGTGCATTTGAACCTTCCTCCATGATGGCCAAGTGTGACCCACGCCATGGCAAATACATGGCCTGCTGCCTGATGTACCGTGGTGATGTTGTGCCCAAGGATGTGAATGCTGCTGTAGCCAGCATCAAGACCAAGCGCACAATTCAGTTTGTTGACTGGTGTCCTACTGGGTTCAAGTGTGGCATCAATTACCAGCCACCAACTGTGGTTCCAGGCGGTGACCTTGCCATGGTTCAGAGGGCTGTCTGCATGATCTCCAATTCTACGAGTGTTGCAGAAGTGTTCTCCCGCATTGACCAAAAGTTTGATCTCATGTATGCTAAGCGTGCCTTTGTGCATTGGTATGTTGGCGAGGGCATGGAGGAAGGAGAATTTTCAGAGGCTCGCGAGGATCTTGCCGCCTTGGAGAAGGATTATGAGGAAGTTGGTGCTGAGTTTAATGAAGGGGAGGATGGTGACGAAGGAGACGATTACTGCTAGAGGAATGCGTCTTTCTTTTGCATGTTCTATGTGACTGCTGTGGCTCATTTAAGAAAAGACGTGTTGCTTGTGGATTTTCATGTGGCTATGCTTTGAATTATTTCATGTGTTGTGATATTTGTGATTTGTGTACTTTTGGTGTTATGATTAAATAGCTTCGGCTTTCAGATTAGAATTGGGGAGTATTTCTTTGGTTTAATGCTTTACGGTCCTTGGGCGCTATGCTGTGGGATCATCCCTCATTTCCGGTTCCTTAGTTTTGCCACTCTTCCTTTTCACAATGTGCGCCCCAATTGCAGAGTAGCAACACGCCTTCTTTCGTTTCTTTTTTGTTTTTTGTTTTATCTGATATATCTGCCATCTATTTTTATTGGTTAAGTTGAGACTGTCAAATTCAAAGCTCTAACTCAAGATCGGGGTTGGTTGGTAAATCGACCCACAAAAAGACTTTCATGACCTTATCCGTTGGAAAGGATTTGCCGATTCAATGAAGGGGAACTCCACAACAAGATATCAGCCACTGTGGGCATACGTGACTTGGTATTCATTTGGTATCACATTTCTTAATCCCCATAAGAGGTTTCCGAAAGGATTTCGTAAATGCAAGCTTTTGGAGTCTGGTACAAGTATTGCAAACTTCAGCTTATAATTGAATCTTAATAAGTACATTTAACATAAAGTCATTATACCCTAAACATCTCTGTAAGTTAATTTACCTCCCCTCAAAAGGCAGAACCCAGAAGAGTGGAAGAAAACGAAAAAACACAGAATATCTGAGATAAATTGATACCGGGGTTATGTCTTGAATTGACTTAAAGACACATGATTTTTTATCAGTTTTATAAATTATGTTATAATTTTTATTTTATAATTTATTTTTTATTTTATAACATATTAATTTAATTTAATTTTTTAATTAAATTATTTAAAAGGTATATAAATTATTTTAAAAAATATTTTTATTTTTTATTTAGTTAATATATTTTAAATTAATTATATGATTTTAATTATAAATATATAAGCAAATATCTAAGTAAATTATCAATAAAAATATTTTATTAAAAATTATTATTATTTTACTTCCTTTTAAAAATTTAATCGAATGTCAATTTTTATTATTTTATTATATTTTCGTTTACACTTATGTGAAGTAGTATTAAAATTTAAATTTATCTTGTTAAATATTAATTCGGTATATTATGCGTGTGTCATGAATTCCGTCTAAGTCCCTATCCAAATATAAACGACTAAGTATAACGGACTAATAAAGAAATTAGTGCTATTATTTCCCGGTTAGCACCGCCCTAGCATTTGGACAACGGCGACTCTCTACATTTCCATCCGTTTGTTTTTTCCGATGATATGTTTGGATTTAAAGTAAAGTGTAAAAGAAAATTATGAGGAAATAAATAAAAACTAAAATTTTTTATTTAAACGTGATAAAAAATAGAAAAATTTAAATTTTCTATTTATAAAATAGAAAATGAATTTATTTATTTGGTGCAATGGAGTGAAACTTTTCATTGATAATGGAAATAATGATGTTTGTGACGGATTGTCAAAAAAAAAAAAAAAAACAAACAAACAAAAAACAAGAACATGTTTCAGTTTGGTTTGTTTCTGTTTTTAACGGCGAAGAAAATTAGACTTCACAAAGGCTATACGAATTCCAAGAAAGAAAAAAAAAAAAATACAGCACACAAACGATACGGGTGAAGGGCATTTTGGTACTTATGAAAATAGTGCCATCACATCTGTTTGATTTTCACGGCTATCTCATCGAATCGGTGAGAAAGTTTTTGAGTGGGACCCATATGCTATTTTCCCACGATTTTTTATATACTTTTCTTTCCATTCTCTTACCAAACAATAAAAAAAAAAAATTAAAAAAAAAATTCTCATTTACATTATTATTTTCTTTTCATATTCTTTTTTTCTTCCTATGATTTTCACACGGTCCAAACATACCGTAAACTACTTCGTTATTTTTATACTTAAAATATGGGCTGATTTAGCTCTCTCCTTTTTCTGCCCGTCTGGTTTGCTAGCTCTTTTTGTCCATGACCAATCAACTTTGAACCTGTTTGTAGCCATTCTAACCAATACAAAGTTGCTCTCGAAGACGTAATTAATGACGTAAAGAGTAGTAATAGAGATCTCAGAACTTTTACTAAGTTTTTTTTAATACCATTTCATGTGTTACGATCATCTTTTATTTTGTACTTGTGTCCACCGTTCTAATAATAAGACATGTTTGCTTTTGTACTGCGGCATAGCATTTAATAAGAAAAAAAATTTAGAGTCCCTAAAATCACTCTAACTTAAAAATAAACTAAAATTCAGTTTCGCAACATGCATGGAAAAACAATTATGAGTTTGAAGCAGTAGACTCCGTGCACCAAAAGGGGAAGAAGGAAAAAAAAAAAAAAAAAAAGAGAGAAAGAAGCGGCAGAGTGCAAAATTAAGGTGACCAACGGGTAAGTTGAGTAGATTTGAATTGGATTATTTTGAATTTTAAATTATTTATATTTTAAATATTTTAAATTACGAAATTATTAAATTTTGACTTCATCGAATTTTTATTTTTTTTTGTTGGATATTTTGAGTTTTAAACTCAGCAGTTTTTCAATTTGTTAAATTTTAAATTATTATCAAATTCATTAAATTTCAATACTTTAGTTTCAAATCTTGATTATTCAAATTTTAGATTTTATAGATTGAGATTAGTTGAATTCTCTTGGCCTTTGGTGATTTAAAATTTGATTGATTCCGATTGTAGGTCATTAAATTTTTTAATTAATGTAAGTTGAATAGAACCAAATTTTGAAAGAGTTAAATCAGAATATTCAATTCGAATCTAACTTTACCATCTCTTACGCGATTTGAAATAGACACCATTTCTCCATCGTGATTGGGTAAAAAGTGTGCGTCGCTTGTTCAGCGGCAGATGACCAAAGAATCGGCCGACAATACTAAACCCGGTACAGCTCGCTTGTCTGCCTATTATGGGGTCGAAACACTCTCCTGTTATCCGTAGTGAACGGAGCAAATTACATATATACACTGTCGAGCGATTAAACTTAAGAAGAAATTAAGCACATATTGCCAATGGGTAGTACGTTGCTCAGCGGCTTACCGTGGCCCGAACAAACTGCATACAAACACATAAAGACACGGCGATGGGGGACTCAAATTCATCGTGAAATAAAAGCGAGTTCGAGTACTTCCGATGTACCAAGAACATAGAGGGATGTTTGTAGGTTGCCATAGTGTTGGCTCCGAGAACCAATGAGAGCTTTAGACTAAATATATTAAAATTGTCTCTAAAACTAAAAATCTTAAATTTAAATTTCAGTCTGCTCAATTCAATCAATGGTTAAGGCGAGGTCAATTGGGCCTGAGCCGTTTGTGAAAAATAAGCTCGGGCTTTAAAACTTGATACAGAAGAACAATGCACCTGTGCAGTTACCCATTCCGTAGAAACAAAAGGAATAATAGCAAGCATATAGATAATGCTATTTTGTGCTATTACTGTTTCTCGGTTTCCATTAGATGTTGCTATCTTAATGTTTTGTTCTTGATTCTCCACACAATGCTTTTGTTTATTTACATTTCTCAATAATGATATAGACACATTTCAAATATGGTTCTACCTTAGCCACGGGTTTCCAGTGGCTAAGAAGGGGAATCGGAAAAGAAGGACAGTGGCCCAAGTTTCGGATGGCAATATTCACCGCCGGAATAGGGTGCCTGGGAGAGTGTTTGGATACCGGGTCAGTTGTTGGGTCTCAAAGCCGCCGGAACTGAGGAGGATGTGCTTCACAGGTTGAAGGAGATGGAAAGGGAGTAGGAGCGGCCTGCCACGGGGTCATTACCTTCTTCCCAAAAGGGCAGCCTGTTGGGGTGTGTAGTACACCCGCTTATAAGGCCCAAATTTTCCTTTTTACTTGACGATATGAGAGTGAGATAACCGCAATCCGTTACATTCTCCGACACCAAATTTATTGACGTCCTCGTCGATGTTTTTGGACACGCACCGAGTCAGTTTTTCGGCATTTCGCGCCAAGTCAAGATCCTACGGCGGTAGGAATAGGTTCTGATACCACTCTGTCACAGGGTTATTACTTTCTCCCCAAAAGACAGCCTGTTGGGGTGTGCAGTACACCCACTTATAAGGACCAAATTTCCTCTTTTTCTTGACGATATGAGAGTGGAATGATCGCAACCCATTACAAGCCGCAAGGGGTCTATCAGGATGTGTCGCGGTTTATTTCGGGTACAGGATCTGTAGCAATTATGAATTCTTTTGGAACTGCCGCATACATATATGATCACTAGAAAGTATTATTGATGACGTGGCATGTGATGTACTATATATGGATAACTTTCTTTTGAATGCCATTACTCGAAAACGAAAAATAAAACTATGTATGGAAATGGAAGGAATGGTTTTATTCCACACGCGCTTTGTGGCACTGAAAATGGATCGAAGAGGAAAAAATAGACCAGAGAAAGCAAAAATGTTCCAGAGTCTAGTTTTGTATGGCACTGTGGTTCCAACAATGCCAAGGCCTATGGCGCGAGAACTATGTAGGGATGGCGCGAGAACTATGTAGGGATGCTTAAAGAGTGTACAATTCGTAGAGTTCCTTCACAGATGATGATAGCAAGGTACAGAACGGTGGCCGTATGTCACAGAACCTGAAGAAACAAGCAAACGGGAAAATTACAACTTTGTTAAGAGAGAAAACCGCCATGCCATTATATATATATATATATATATATTATTTATTATATATTTTGTTAATTTACTGACTTATCCTGAACTTAAAAGAGACTTGGATTAACTTAAATCATTTGTGTTGCGTCAGAGAGACATTTGATTAAGGATAATGACAAGCTTGAAAGGGAAAGGAACTCCATCCCAATAAGAATTTGCCTTACCCGGCTCATTGCAAATTCCCACTATGTGACATCTTAGGAAAATTTACTTATAACCCACTAAAGTTTTTTTTTATTATAAAAAATATACTACTGTATCAAAAATTATTGAAAACATACAGAATTATTAATGTGTTATTAAAAATTATATTCTGTTGATTGTTCTGTTAGTGGAAGTTTGATTCAATAACAAAAATACCATTATAATAACTTAGAGGGACCAAAATGACCTTAGATTCATTTGTTTCGCTCCCATCATTTAGAAGCTTTAGCGTAAGTGATTCTTGTTTTTTTTTTTTGTCAAATTTGGTAATGTTAACATCTAATCTAGAGTCATCAAATTGAGTTCTATGTAACTTCCTTACGATCAGGTGAGCATTGTTTCTCCCTTACATTTTTAAAACCAACCTTTTGTTCTTATGGGAGTTGGTAGGGAGTCTCTTGGATTGATCGAATGTTTTTGTTTTGCATAGTAATTAGGAGACTTCTTGTAGTAAATCCAAGTTTTAACCCATTCACGATTGTGTTTTCCCACTAGAGAAAATCACAGAAAAAATCCAAAAACAACAAATTCTTAGAAAATAAAACACACTCAAATAGCAAAATTAAGTAAAGGTACGATCAGAAAATTACCGGAAACAGAGTGAAGTAACAAAAACTCATTGAATCCCACTAAAGCAAAACACTAAAAAAGCTCCACCACAGCTGAGTGGTAGAGGGAGTTTGTGGCGTTAGAGAGCAGAGAGGAGTTTGTTAACTATCATGGTGATTCCTTTGTTGTAGAAAGAATTCCAACGAATCCCAGCAAGCTTTCTCTTAAATCTCATAACAAATACTTTGCGGGACTATCAAAAGCTTGTATCGTTGTTTTAGTGAAAGAAGAAGACACCTAATGTAAGCAAATGTTTTGTTAAGAATATCAAACGCAAATACAAAAGTTCGATCTATGGCGTCGCACACCATGACCATCAGATGAATTGGTAACGCCCCCCCTGGGAACTCATTCATAAGCAGTCTGGGATGGCCATCGAAATGTCTCATAGGTTTGACTTTCTTAACGTTTTCTTTATACATAAGGGCAAACAAGTCTTTTCACATATTTTGTTCGGAGTGACTAACGGTTGTTAATTTCGGTATATTCTGAGTAATTTCAAATACAATAATATATTTTTTGTAATAAAAATCAACTTTAGTACGTTGCAGGTAAGTTTTCCAATAACTTGCTGTAAATCTTATCGGAAAAACTTAGATTTCCGAATTTAGAATACTTTATTATGTGAACTCTACATTAAAGGTCATCCCGTTTATTCGATGTTTAATTGCTCCCTCTACCTACTTTTTTCCATAAAGTAAATTTACTTGCCAATGGTCGAAGCCTAGCAGTACACATAGAGGGAGTGGGGACCGCTAGGATTTGAGGAAGACAAGGCTGCCCTGACATCAATGGTGCAGATCTCCTCTCATTAAAAATGCTCACCTAACCGCTGGAGTGCACCCGCCTCCTATATGGCTTAAGATTTTAGCCGTCACTCCTGAGGGTAATTTAAGATTCCAGAGTTTGGAGTATCCAATTTATAGAGCCTTCTCGGTCATTTCTTGACCAATACAAGGACTGCCCGTTCGGTTTTCAACTGTTATCGCCGCAACTACATTTTGATAAAAGATGGCGACAGAGATGCAAAATAACGCCTTGCACGTCGAACAGCATGGAGAAATCTATGAAGGCAGTGAAAATAACAAGAGCCTGCATGACGACGACGGTCGTGCCAGACGAACTGGTACAACTTTTTTCAATTTTTTTTTTTCTTATACTTTTCTCCCCTTTGGTTCTTGATGAACGATTTATTCTACCATTATTGCAGACTTATCGTTATTAAAAATTAATTTTTGATGGATGGGGTGTTCTTGTTTCTGTCTGTGAAGGGACATGGATAACTGCCAGCGCCCATATTATCACTGCAGTGATAGGGTCAGGAGTGCTATCTCTGGCATGGGCCACAGCCCAGTTGGGCTGGGCGGTTGGACCCATTATTCTCGTGGCCTTCTCCATCATCACCCTCTTCACCTCCACTCTTCTCGTCGAGTGCTATAGGTCTCCTGATTCTGTATCCGGCAAAAGAAACTACACTTACACGGGTGCTGTGAGAGCTATCTTAGGTAATATATATTAGTAGTTTGCTTGATGGTATATGCATTCTATAACGGAAACCAAGGCACTGCAGACTTGGAGTTTGATTTCTTCTTTTTTTTTGGGGGGGCCTCGCAATTTCTACTATTTTACCAGGAGGAAGGATGGTCCAGCTATGTGCGTTGGCTCAGTTCGCGAACCTGATAGGAACCACAGTTGGTTATATCATCACTGCGTCCATTAGCATAGTGTGAGCAACTGACACTTTAAGCTGAATCCCTCTGTCCGTTAATTGTAGTTTAGTAAGCTCTGAGTTTTCCATATACTAAATTACAAATTCCCTTAGGCTCGACCCTGAAATTGTAGCAACATCTCTATTAATTTTGTGGTCATGAAGCTTAAATGTAAAAAGATAATATGATCCATTCCCTATCTATTAGGGGTATAATCAATAGATGGGATATAATTAAAAAACTCTCCACTATTTAATTTAATTGATATTATAATATGTACTCACTGGTGCACTGTAATAATAAAAAATATATATATATGTGTGTGTGTGTGTGTGTGTGATTTTCTTTGTCAGGGCTGTAAAGAGGTCAAATTGTTTTCACAAGAACGGTCACCATGCCAAGTGCTCCACATCGAACAATCTCTACATCATGATATTCGGTTGCATCCAAATTATCCTTAGCCAAATACCAAACTTCCACAAGCTCTCGGGGCTCTCAATTCTCGCAGCCACAATGTCTTTTGCTTATTCTGCCATTGGCCTTGGACTATCCATAGCAAGATTAGCGAGTAAACTTTTTTTTGTCAAATTCTTATACATGTATAAATAATTAGCTTGATTTGATTCTATCTCTTTATCTGATGCTATTCGGTGCATGAATGAATATGAAGGTGGACCACACGTAACGACAACTTCGACTGGAGTGATAGTGGGAGTGGACGTCTCGGCGGAACAGAAGGTCTGGAGGTCATTCCAAGCTATTGGGAACATGGCTTTTGCCTATGCTTACTCTCCAGTGCTCATCGAGATACAGGCAAGACAATTCATTTACCTTACATCAGTTACTATGAAATGCTTTCGTATGCGAATCTCCGTTCTTTTCTAGAAAACGTAATACAGAGTTCTTGCCTCGTCTTATCAACATAAATTTTACACGCAAATTGACATGTACGTTACATTATTTGACTACGACATATCGAAAAGAGACACTATTTCTTGATATAAAAAAGTAGACATATCATAGCAACTAATAAAATTAGCAAGCAGTTATCCTTGTAACTTATATATATATATATATATATATATATATATATATTTATTTATTTATTTATTTATTTTTCAAATATAATTTATTCATAATTTTATATTATATAAATTTAATTTATTATTATTATTTTATTTTAAATAGATTCAATTTATTATATAATATAAAATCATAATTAAGTTATATTTTAAAAAAATTAAAATAGACATCACTTATGTAAATCTACCCAGGAGTTTGACATTAGGGTCTTCATGCTAAGAATTGGAAGTTTGTCACTTCTCAAGTGTAGCCTAATAGAGACATGATCATATCCCACACATGCAAGTGGCCATAAGTAGTAGAAGTGGTCAAATGGGCACTGGATTGGAAGAAGAAAAAGCCACGGACTGGGCCAACGGTGATAATGTGGTGTATGGAAAACACACTGGAAAAGCGTGTCAAGATTAAATGTTGGCGTTGAATGCTGCAAGGGCCGAAGTATTCTGCCTGCCCGATGTCGGCCTCGGTGTCTCGTAACTTAATTTGGTCAATGGGAAGAAACAATAAAGAGACTGAAATGGCCGTAAAGAGTGGGAAAATTTTGACAGTCGAGACGATTGGTTTGGGCAGTACCTAATGGCTACCATAACCACACGGGAAAGCAGACTAACGCCCTTTGACTCAAAAAGCACGTTTGGCGAGCCAATCAGCCCCTTAAATGTGGCACCTGGTTTAGTCAACAGAGCGGATAACATTTAGCTTCTCTTGGTAAACGATTAGAACAAAATCTTGATAATACTAATAATTATAGACAAAACAAACAAAAGGGTCATAATCCATTATGGACCGAAAGGCATAGAGCCCAAGTCCACACTTGGGTTGACTTTTGGATGACTCTTTCGTAGACCGAGAGAGATTCCACCAGGGCCGTTGGCGATTGGTAATTCGCAAGTTGCGTACGTAGTTACCCCATTTGCCTTCACCATCTTGACGAGGACCTTGAGTTTGAGCTTTGAGCAGAGTAAGTAAATTGTAATTGAACGATATTTATTTTGCATCTATATATATATATATATAATTTTTTATTATTTTTTTCCTTTTTTCTCTTTTTACGTTTTTTTCTGTTTAAGTAGAGCTGGGGAATAAGTGATCTATGATAAAAATATAAAAATAAAAAAGAAAAACTCTCAAAAAAATGGGGCCATACCAAGATTCCATATGGACACATAAGGACTGGCTGAGGAGCCAAGTTTGAAAATTTTGGCCATTGCCTTTTAGGGATATGATGGTCATTGGTCCATTGAATATAAACTATATAGCCATCCATATCTTGAGAAGCTCAGCGCCCGCCTCATCATAAAGTAAATAAATAAAAAGTTTAGTACTGAAAAATTGCTTAAATTCGTTTATGTCAGTTATGCAATTATGCAAATTTCGTTTCTCTATTTTTATTTTTACTTTTTTAATTTTCAGTCAATGTTACGTGGCATGCAATGCGAATGATTTTAAACATACTTTCACGTCACAATGGAGTGACTCTTCATAATTGGAAAAAAGCAAAATGCATGTATTTAATCACGGTGCTTTCACTGGAAATTTAATCATAAGAAATAAAAAAAATGGGTGGGTGTCCCATGATTGAATTGCAGGACACACTCAAACAAAAGGTCCCAGAGAACAAAGCTATGAAGAAGGCATCCATTGTTGGCGTTTCAGTAACAACCACGTTCTACATCTTGTGTGGCTGTGTGGGTTATGCAGCATTCGGAAACGATGCTCCGGGCAATTTCCTCACCGGTTTTGGATTCTACGAACCCTTTTGGCTCGTTGACTTGGCTAATCTGTGCATTGTCATCCATCTTATCGGAGCCTACCAGGTAAGACCCAGACCATCTCACCACCACAAGAACTAATGCAATTCGATGGAAACTTCTATGCACCTAAACACCAGTAGAGTTAAGCAGTTGGGCGTCATCCCAAATTCTGAAAGGAAATGACTTAATATGCCCAGGTATTCTGCCAGCCAATCTTCAGTTTCGTGGAAACCAGCTGCCTAGAAAGGTGGCCTGCGAGCAACTTCATAGGAAGGGAACTTGCCATCCATATACCATTCTACGGTCCTTATTATCTCAACCTACTCAGATTGGTGTGGAGGACTGCATACGTTACAGTGACAACACTCTTGGCCATGATCTTTCCATTCTTCAATGATTTCTTGGGTCTCATCGGGGCTATTTCCTTCTGGCCATTAACAGTCTATTTCCCCGTAGAGATGCATATGGCAAGGTCCAATATGAAAAAGTTCTCTCCCACCTGGATATGGCTGAAGATACTATGTTGGTTCTGCCTGGCAGTCTCACTTGTTGCGACAGCTGGATCCATTGAAGGCCTCGTCCATTCTCTAAAGACATACAAGCCGTTCTCAGCCCCGTGATAGCCCTCCATAATTATTGCCTTTCGGTTTTTCAGTAAGCTAATTGTTATACATTGAGTTAAAAATATCTTTTAGGAGGAGAAAAAATCGATAGAGACAGTGTGTATCATCATTTTCCATTTCTCATCGGCAACATAGTTTGGATTTTACTCTCCTGTATTTGGGTTTCGGCAACAATAAAACTGCTGTTCTCTATTATCTATTGAAATGCCCGCAGCCTGCTTTCCTCCCTCCATCATTTCCACATGGTCGTAGGCCCTATTTGGTTTATTTGTTATTTATTGATATTGTTGTTGTTACTAATTGCTAATTGTTGCCGCCGATTTCTGATTTCTATTACTGATGAATATAATGTTTGGTTAGGCTAACATTGACGGATGACTGTTAAAATAATAACACAATTATTTCGAATATTCTGTTTTTATTTTATTATAATAAATAATTCTATTTGTTCGTTGCAAAATTAAAAGTAAAATGATTGTTTGTGTGTGTGTGTGTGCTTTTCTTTTTCACTAAATATAAAGGTTATTTGGAATATAAATTTTACAGTACTAAATTATTTTTTTTCTTGCAAAGAAAATAGTTGATGCTATGCAAGAAACTTCAAATTCTTTAATTTCCAATAAATTTAAAAAATAAAAAAGGAAGAAGAAGAAACAACATTTCCAGTTCCAAGCTGTTGGAACTTGAAAGCTGAAAAGCAAAACACCTTTGACTTTCCGAGTCGAACTCTACCACCCTACCAGCGTATATATGTATATATATATATATATATAAGAAACAAGATAGGACAAAAAAATAAACCCAATTCCCCAGCCAGTCATCTTTTCGACCGCCATGAATTGGGTCCCTTCAGGACCACTGCCAGTTTCAATCGCGTTCTTTTTGGTGCTTCTGCCTCTCTCTTTAATCGATCTTTCGTGAGGCAAGGAGAATCAATTACCATGCTACTTATCGAGGAAGATGTAGGAGAAATAAGCTGTTCAAGCCGAGAAGACCTCGGCAGAGAAGAAATAGCATCAAAGAGTTTTAAGAAATCAGGTTAGTATCGTTTGGGATAATTTTGTTAAAAAAACAAAAGTCATCAATGGTTGTTTTTTTTTTTTTTTTTTTCTCCAGACGTAGCATTAGCTTAGTTTTCTAATCAGTTGCTGTTGCAAGCAAAAAGCAACCCCAATCTAGGACCCTGTTGATTCTAATTGAACAACAACAGTAGCGTCAAAAAGCAGAAATAAACACACCCTCTTAACCCGACAGGATCACACTTGACTCAAGCGTACACCCTCTGCAAAGCCAGAGAAGAGCCCTCATTTCCGGAAACTAATGGTTACATATTAAACATCATCTTTGCAAGTACTCTTACAGTTGCTCGAATTTATAGGCTGGAAGTATCATACCGGTCTGAATAAGTGAACTTTAAAATAATATAATTTAAATAAATATAATTAATTTTTATATTATAGATAAAATATTAATATAATATAATATAATAAATATATAATATAAAAATTAATTATGCTAACTATAATCTATTATTTTTTGAATACATTTAAATTTTTCCTATGCTAAAAGGCTACAATATAAAGATATACCTAAGTTGAGCCACAGTTATGCTTTGGTCCATTAACATTTCATGTTGCCTTTAACAACTCCACCAAAATATGTTAATAACAGGTGTCATTGTTTATGATATTTTAACCCCAAAATCCCCTTCTCTTCTTTTCCAACAAAATGAAAATTCAACTTTTTTAAAAATTTAACCGTTTTTTAGATGAAGTTTTCAACTCCTTATTAGACTAAAAAAGTTATAAGTACTATAGAGTTTTCTTTTTCCTTTTCTTTTTTTTTTTTGTAATATATGGCCAGATATATCATATTGGTCCCTAACGTCTACTTCCAATTTAATTAATCTCCTAATATTCTCATGTATCGAGATCAACCCTCAAAATGCCAAAAAAATATAAGGCATTTTTTCGAAGTACCCAAAAAAACGAATTGACCAAAAAAAATCGAAAATGACCTTAATTTTGATTTTTGACGCTAGAAAAAAATAGAAAAATATAAATCTCTTTCCAGGACATTAAAATAAATAATTTTTAAAACTAACATGATAAAAGAAAACAGAACAATAATAAAATCGAGGTATATATATTTATATTCAGGACCAAGGAGTGATCAAAGTCAAACGAGAGTGGACCAAAGTGCCATCATAACTCACAAGCAAATGTGAGGGTATATGCGTTTTTCATCCCACTGTCATTTAAGTCAAAGTGCACCGAGTGAAAGGGACTAGAGTGTTGGAAACGAAACTTTAATGGACCAAAATATGGTCACAATCCAGCATAGGGATGTTATTAATTAGAAAGTCTAATATTAGAATAATTTAAAATTTTAATTTTAGATATAAAAATCTAATTTTAGTCTCTAACAACTTTAAGAAAAAAAAAAAAAAAACCTCAGGATTGTTTTTGTTTTTATCCCAACTTAAAACTTTCCTTGCACCTTCCTCAAACAGTGCTCTTAAGTTGTCTTTGCAACGAATCCCTTGCTTTTCAGTATTATTTGACATGCCGACCAAATGTGTATATTAGTTAGGAAAGCACGTACATTAGCAATGAGGGCTTACCAAAGGCGAACATTTGAAAGCCTTGCAAGCATCCAAGCAAAAGCATCTGATGTCCAAATACTTCAGCGAAATACAAAGAAATTTGTGAGGTGCAAGTCCGGGCAAACAAAAGGATGTCATGATTGAATCAAAGTTTACGTCTTGCTGTTTTTTTATTTTTTATTTTATAACTTTTTTGGTCCATTAGAAGCTTATGTCTCGCTGTTTACTAGAAGCTCGTCATCATAACCAAGTTAACATGCAAGCAGAACCCAACTCTTCTGGGTGCTAAAGGTACAACTTGGTCATTATAAAACAGGCACCCCATCGACAATGGGGCAACAATGAAACAACGGGTCTCGTATTTGCTACTACACAAGTTCAGAATGCTTTGCTGTACTGACACGAACTGACATCCTAGATGCATAAGGTCTGCAATATTTGCAATCTCCACCAAAGACGGCAAATTTCAGCAATTAGAAAATAAAAAATAAAGATAAAAATAAAAGAAAGAAACAGTAGGAAGAACTAACAATAAATTTCATATCTAATTGGGTCTACATTGGGCCAGTTGATGGTTTCAACAATGCTCAAAGTTTGTTAGTTACTGTCAAACATTCTTCTTGGGTTTGGGGTGGAAAGGTGTCCCTCGGTGTTTTGAACATGACCTCATTGAAAGTTTAGGTTGACTTCCTTTCGATCATTATAAATGCTTGAATAAGGCCCTATGCAACGTGCGCCTGCTCACGTCTCCCAGAAACAATAAGCATCATTTCTGTTGCTCCTGTCTTTGGCTCAGTAATTGTTGTTCTGGCATCAGAAAACTGAAAAAAAATTTCCCATTAAAGAATTCTTACGATTGCAGATCAATGACTCACAATATTTCGTACTGTCATCTGGTTGATTAGGCAGCCAATGCATGGGTTCTATCGGCATTTTATCAATCCACAAAACCCATCCATCCGTCCATCTCTCTCTCTCTCTCTCTCTCCCTCTTATGCACACAGACTTGCTCTTCACCTTCTGAAGCAACTATTGGAACCTGATCCTTCCCAAACATATGAAAATAAGCTCCATTGATCTCTTCATTTCGACCGCCATGGAACCACCCCTGTCAAGGAGAGAACCGGCTTGACTTGAGGCAACAAGAAGCATTGCTGTCACAGTCTTCACTTTGTTATTTTCCAAATTAAATCTTTTAAAATTTATCTCAAAGTTGTCATCTTTCTCATTTGGGTCCTCGCACGACGCCAGCTATGAGCACTCCTCATGTTGAATGATTTGAGCTTGTGCGTGCGCGCGTGGATGTAAGTTAAAAAAATATAAATAAAAATAAAAATTTTAAAAAATTTTAATTACTTATTTTAAAATAATAATAAAATAAAATAATTGATCATTTACTTTGTTTTTGTAACTCACTGCGATTCTTCGAGATAAAATCAATTAGTTTTTTCCTCTTTCTAAAAGAATGTCTGTTAATGACTATAAAGCCCCCGGCCAAAATTTAAAAAATATAAAGCCCCCGGCCAAAATTTAAAAAATTTTGTTGATTGCATGTCAATCGGGAGCAAAAGGAAAAAAAGTGTAAAATCATTAAATATGACTTAATAATTGAGATTTGTAATTTAATAGTTAAATATCTCTATCCCACTCTTATTGAATGTATCTATATATATAAAAAGTTGAAAAACCAAAAATTTCAATACAATAATTAAATTTCCTATTTAAACTAAAGAAAATGATATGATTTTTTTTCTCACTTTTTTTAGTATTTAAGATTAAAGATTTTGAATCTTCTCACATATTTTAGAAAAATAATATTTTATATTTAATATTAAAAATATTTGATTGAGAGTAATTTTATTAAAAAATAAAAATGAGAATAAATAATTTATATTTTTAATATTTTATAAAAGATTTATTATTTTTTTATTTATGATAATAATTATATATATATATATGAATTATTGTTGATTAAATTTTATTGTTATTTTTTAAAAAAAATTTTCAAGTTAAATAAAATAAAATAATAATAATAAATATTTTTTATTATGATAATAATCGAATTATAATAATTATTATGTTATCACCCCCACACACATATATATATTATAATAAAAAATTATAAAATATTTAAATTATTAATATATATATATATATATATTATAAAATTATTATATTAATATGTTTATTTTAAATTTTATATTTAAAATTATTAATTTAAATTATTTTATGAAAAATATTGTTATTATTAAATAAATTTATTAATATAATTTATAAATATTTTTATTAAAATTAAATATGTTATAATAATTTACTAATTATTATTATTAGTAGTTAAAATTTTTAATATAAATTACATTTATATTTTTATAATAATTAGATATATTTTAATTATATTATTATCATTTATATTTTTTTGTCATAATTTTTTTTACTCTAATTTTGATTATAACTTTAACCAAAAAAAAAAACTTAACTATAATCTTTAAATAAATTAAATCTATTATAAAATTTACTATTTATTTTAAAATTTTCCTTAATTTCGATTCTAAATTATAAACCAAAACGGCATTTAGGATTGTGTTTGTTCTCGTCTACCCCACGTGACAAAGCTACTTGACCACCAAGTTCGTCATCCAGCCTGAAAAGTTGGCTAAGTTCTACCCTTTGCCATTACAAAAGGAAGGAAAAGGCGAAAAACAAAAGCCTACCTAACGGAGGACAATAAGGTAATTGCAACCTTCGTCACGAGAAACCGCCCGCTTCTTGTGCATTTTTAAGCGGGTAACGCACAGCGCCTCGAGCAACCGAGAGCGACTGGGAGCAAGGGACCACCACAAAAGCGCTATGGCAAGTGAAGCAAAGAACGTTGTGGAATCCGCGAGGGTTAGTGTTCAGCCGAGACTCCCATCGGCGTCCTCCTCCGCCCCACCTGCAGCGGACACTCGTGAAGTCCGCAACGGGGAAGTGAACTGTGGCGATGCGAGGTTTCTGCTGCAGAACCACGCCAACTTCAGAAGCAGCGCCTCCCCTGCTCGCTTGTTCTATTTCAGTGGAGACGGCTCGTGGCTGGATTTGCCGCTCACGAACGAGGTCTTGGACTCCCTCGCGTTGGCTTTCGCCGAGGGCAGGCCTATGATCGACGCGTCGGTTGATGGCGCCAGGTATTTGTTCGACTTCTTGTGTATGGTGCAGGTCAATTTGGAGACCGGGGATCAGCGGTTGATTGCGTGGATTGACCAGAACGGGAAGTGTTTTTTCCCTCAAACATTTCCCGCCGGGGCCGACGAAGCCGGTCCAGAAGAACCGGACAACGTTGATAAAATAAAAGTCGAGTTTGTGGTCGACGGGAATTTAATTCAGCCAAAGAAGGAGGGGCCAGAGAAAGAAGCCGAGATGAATTGGTCGAAGCAACCCGAACAGCCACCTGTTTTAGCTCTGCCTGTCGCTGAGCCATCTAGGTGGCCAAATACGAGGAAATTGAGAGAAGACGAGTTGGTTTTCTCGATCTTTAAGGACTTCTTCATGGCTGGTATCAAGAAGACTGATCCCGGTGCTGCAGTTACCGCTATCTATCAATTCAACCGCAACGGTCTTTTGGGGAAGGCGCGCCATGATGTTTTCGAAAAGCAGATTGAGCTCACTAGGATCCAGCGTGGTGCTTCCAATATGTTGTATGCTTGGCATGGTGCCTCCGCCCAAGGCGTGGAGGGTATTCTAGCGCACGGGTTTAGGGCTTTAAGCAACATCCCTTTGTTCGGGTATTTTGGCTCTGGCGTCTATCTGTCTCCTTTGGGGTTGCCACATATGAGGTAAGCCTTCTTTGGCGGGATTTTTCTATGGGCTTTGGGGTTTTGTAGTTTCCGTTTGGGGTTTTGATGATTAGCTTTTCTCATTTGACACTGCCCCATTACAGGTAAGTGTTTTTTTTTTTCTTGATTTTCCTGTGGATTTTGGGGTAATTGCACTTTTATTTAGGGGTTTGATGATGAGCTTAATTGGTGTGGTTTTGCATTTCTCAGTGCTAGGTTCGCAGAGGTGGATGGTAATGGTGAAAAGCATGTTATACTGTGTAGAGTTGTATTGGGTAATGTTGAGAAGGTTCAAGCAGGTTCCCGAAGATATTATCCATCTAGTGTTGATTTTGATAATGCTGTTGACAATTTTGTAAACCCAACGTGGTATGTTGTTTGGTCAAGTAACATGAACAGTCACATTATACCTGAGTGTGTTCTGAGCTTCAAACCTTCAAATATCATAGAAGGTAAATGTTCTCTCTCCTTCCCCGTTCATGGATTGGTTGCCCTTTTTTGGTACTTGGTTTTGGTAGTCATTCTATGGTTCTAAATGGCTGTTAGGTCAAGTTAGGAGATCGGTATGGAGGATGTATGACTTTGAGCACTTGTTTACAAGACTCAGGGATCAGCTCCCTCCCGCCAAATTTCGGGAAGTGCTGAACTTTTATGATTTATATAAGGTAAAGTATTTCCATCACTTTTTATGTTTGGTATTATTCTCCAGTATTGACTTTAAAGAATGTCTTATGGTTTTTGTACTTTAATGCCTTTAGAATGGTAAGGTGGCCAAGAATACTTTCTTCCAGCACATGCGGAGGCTTGCAGGGGATGAGATGGTAATGTCTGCAATTCGGGATATTCAAGGCCCAGCATGAGGTCTCTCTGTTTTTTATTAGATCTGCGAGAAGTTTTCCTACTTCTTGTCTCTGTTTATCGGAATGATAGACATTCAATGTTCATTTCCAGTTAGGATTGCTATTAGCATTGATGAGAAAAAGCTAATGTAGCAGAAACAACAGAGATCAATACAAGCAATAATGTTTTGACCTAATGGGAAGATTTTCAGCTTGTTCGTAGAAAAAAAAAGAAAAAGAAAAAGAAAAAGAAAAAAGAAGAAGTTACATTGCGTTCAGAAGCATGTTTTGTTCCTCATCATTTTTTTGTGCACGTGCATGCGTGCTCACATGCTTTTTGTATCAGTATCTTTGGGTTGGGGACACACCCAGTTTTTGGCTCTGTGTGCGATGATAATTGAGTTTGAAATGCTTGGGAACGTTAAACTTTTCATAACTTGCTTTGAACTTCATGCAGGGAATGAATAAGCGCACTACAGTGCATGCGTGACCATGACATAATTCACTCTTGCCCACATCTGATATATATTGCAATTATATGATGCGATATATAATTAATGATTATCATTAATGATTCTTGAGATGCCACCATGCATGCATGGGGTGACTCCGATATTATAACGTGAACGTTATACTACCATAAAAGCCGTTTTGGATAAATATCTTCCTAATATGGGAACAACGATGGCCACATTGTTAAAAACAGCACTTCCTTTTTGATATATAAGGATCCCATGATCCTGAACCAATCTTACCTGGGATCTCAAATTGCAAGTTCGTCTATGAAGAGCAGAATGACATGACTTTAATTGAATCGCTTATCTAAGTGTCTGATTGAAGGTTTATAGCTTGTCTTGTAATGACCTTCGATTCTAGAAGACATGAGCTTTGTATTGATTTGTCATGACTTCCATATTGAGGAAGAATTAGCATGTGAATTACTTGAATTATTCCGAAATAATAGCATGCTTGACCTTCTTAATTTAGAGTCAGATTGCAAGCTCCTTTTGTCCATTGCTCAAAATTTATCTGTAAATTTCTATGGTATATTTGTGTTTATGAGATTGCGAGAACTATTAAGGTGGAAGTGAGTATTTCCTATTCTATCTCATTGATCGAAAAACAAGACATCAGAAAGTTGGCAACCAGTTCTGGGTCCCTGTGTAGGTGGTTGGAGCTGATGATTATCGACAGTGTTTATGTTGAATAGTACAAGTATCACATGCATTATGCTTTAAGGTCTTGCTGTTTTACTTGCAATGGCTAGAGTGTGAGAAATTGGTTAAGCAGGAGAGAACTGTTGGAATCAGAAGAGGCCCATAAAAATTAGATTAGCAATCAGGAAAAGTTTTCTGCCTGTATTAGGGAAGCTTGATTCTGGCATTACTGTGGCGAGGGCCTAATTTGGGGATTTTTATGTACGCAAAATGAGGTTATTTTGCTGCCCAGGGTATGTTCAATATAATATTTGCGTGGCATAGGGCTTCACGGCCTACCTGGATTTGGGTATGGAACCTGGTGGAATTGTGCTATTGGAGTCCATCATTTCTTTGAATACTGGCCACTCAAACATGCAGAAATGCTTCTGTATGCTCAGTATGTTAAACTTTGGTCTTACATGGTATCTTAGGCAATCTGGTTTAAATTCATCTCTCTATTAGTATTTCAGGCAATAGTATGGGAAACAGTTAAGTGGAGTTTGCTGGACTTTTCCAAGCTAAATTGAAAGATGTCTTAAGGCAAAGCAGGATTGAAAAGAGATTTTCAGCCAGTTGGGATTTTACTACTGGTCTAAATGATATTGGACAATTTTCAAGGGGTTGGTTCCCACACTCTGCATCACTATGAACTGTCAATATTCTTTACGCTGCATTAAGGATCATGTATATTTTTCTAAGGTTAGTTGAGCATTGCTAATTAAGATGAAGTGGGAATGAAGGATCTTACAGCTGCTTAGAATTTTACTAATGTTATCTATGCTTTAAGATTTCAAGAATTTTGACATATCTGATTTTTTTCTTCCCTATGACAACAATGTTCCCTTTGTGCTGTTTTCAAAATCATTTATAGGGTTGATATGGTATATTTGTCAAACTTGGCATGGCTTCACAGCAGATATCTGTTTGTCTTATTGGGTAACTAAATTTTGTGATCTATGTAGCAAGTCGGATGTGGATAGCATTATTGTTGGTATTTTATTGAAATATGTTTCAGTTCAATATTAGCTTCCTTTGACATGTGGATCACCATGCTTCCTCACAAGTTTTGAACATCAAAGACCTTGCACTGGCAAAGCTTACATGATGGACAGAATAAGTTGCTGATATGATTGATGGCAGGCTGTGATTCATGAGAATGTTTTGAGTCAGTTGCACAGATGGTCGTGAAAGAAACACTTACAACTTTTTTTATTTTGTCATTCACTATAACCTTGTACATCCATGTTTAACCTTCACCTAGAAGGAGTATTTACCTATGGAGCATGTGGAACCATCTCTAGGTTTTTTCTTCATTTTCCTGTCAGTAGTTGGTAGTCATCATTTTAACTGATTGTTCACTGAAGGCTTAAAATAAAACAAATAATAAATAATAATAATAATAAATAAATAAGAAGGGCATCTCAGTATATGAGGCCCCTCTGTGGGGTACAGGGAAATGTTAGGTGCACTGATAGTCACTGATGGCCTATCATCTATTAGTTAAATGTTTGGCTGGTTTCCTATATCTTTCTGGGGTTTGTTTTATCTGAAGAAAACCTGGTAGAGGTGGATGACATCTCTTTCTTCCGAGTATACCCTTAGAAGAGCCTAAGACCACTTTGGCGATAAGGTCAAATCAAAGACTTTATGGTGCTTGCTTGTGAGATAAAGTGACTTTTTTTCTTTTGATTAAATTTTGTCCTTCAGCCTTTGACCCTTTGATCATTTGATTAATGAGATACCATTAGTTTCATGTCTGCAATGCCTATGTTCATGTGGGGAAAGGCACCTATCCATAAATGCATTTAACAAGCTATACACTATTTCTTCCCTGTTGCCTACAATCCCTTTTGCCTGAAGTTCAAGGTACAAATTTTTATCCTTGGAAACCTTTGACTGTTTCATGTTAGATGGTTTTCACTGTTCTATTTGAATGTCTTCTTTGGGCAAGTGCACCTTGGAAAAATACCTTTTGTTTGTCACATCCTTCATTACATGTTTTTGGCCTGCACTGCACCTGTCCATAGTTAAGTGCGTTGAGGTTGCTGCTAGGCAGAATCTATCATATGTATGGAACTCATTCAAAAGTTAAAATGCTCTTGTTTTTGCATCTATGGAGGTATAATATTTGTTGGATAGTAAACTGATACGATAACTTGTTGTCAGCATCAAATCCTGCTTCAATATGCAAATTATTACTTTTCCAGAGTTAAAAAGTCTGCCATGTACGGGTTAACGTATCTTTTTTTTGGCTGTGAAGTTCATAATTCTGTGCATCTGTGCTTGCACATAGAGTAGTAAAGAATATTTGAAATGGGAATGCTTCATATCATTTGGTTTTCTTTTTCTCTACACATTTTGGGCTTGTATGTTTTCCATCATGATGGATGTGTAAGAATCAATCTAACATTGAGCTGAGCTGCAAGCTTCCTTTCCTTCCAAGCTAAGTGGTTCATTTCACTTCTCTCAATAGATCTGTTTTAAAAGAGTAGATGTTAGCTTCAATGGCGGTTAATAATGCATGTTGCACTCTTTCTCTGTCACATTTGGCCCTTTGCAAAAACAAAATATTTCTTGGCTCGCCTCGGTGGTGATTTCTAATATGTATTACTATTATATGACAGCTTAGTTGCAAGAGAAGGAAAAATTTCTTGAGTCTCCCTCATCTATTTGTGTGTTAATGAAGTGAAAGGTTGCTTGGACCCTTGTATATGGCCACAGATCACTTGCTACAAGTATAAGTGAGAGTAGCATAGCATCATTTATCATTAGGGTCTCATTGCCGGTGGTTAAAATATTAGTGAACTTAAGCTGATGCCCTTAGTGCATAAGATATTGTACTTAGATATACGTGTTCAAGTGCAGTCTTTTAATTTGGGATTTGCTGTTGAGATTGAGATATATATTAATAGTCCTTGCGAGGATAGTGGCAAGAGCAAACAAAATGTTTCTTCTAGCCAATTAAATTCAGCCTCGCATTGCTGTTTGTTGGACACAATATGTTGTGTCCACGTATGCTTCTAAAATTTATATGTATGTGTTAACATCTTCCTTTCTACTGTCAATTCTCTCTCTCTTTCATAGGATAGTTTAGGTGTTTTGTGTCAGTCATATCAGTGCATGTCTCTGGCCAGTCTTGTTTAAAACTCACTAACTAGGAACTTCTCCTAGTCCTAAAAATAGCAAGATCCTCCTGTGATTTAAGGTGAGGAAATCTCTCCTCGTTTACTCGGTGTCAACTCTATTGGCCTTTTGACTTCAGCATTAGAGTGCTAATGCTAGATCTCCAATCCAGCCCACTTAACTCTGCCTACATCTTGCAGGGGACAAGCCTGCTAGCTTGCCAGGCTTGTGATCTCATCAAGCACCTCAGGTCAAACATGGGGAGAATGCCACCAGGGAGTTGGGAGGTTAAATAACCATCCCTTGGAACATTTTGCATCTATGCTGATATTTGGCACTGAGCTCGATCTTCCACAATTACAACTGGGTATGTATCGGCCCCTGTAAATTCACTGCAATACTAACAAGTTACCAAAACTATCGTTGTTAATCCTCTTCAACCGAGTCATTTGTCTCCACAGATCTTTCGTAATGTCACTCAATACTACAGGGAAAAGTACTATTTTCATAAATTATCTTTCTGAACAAACTATTCTCATATTTCTTTTCTAACATCATTTCTGTAATTGATCCAGGTTAACTAGAAAAAGATGAAATACCTTTGTTAGATCTTTTGACTAGAAATTCCATGTACGCTCAGGCAAATATTAGGAAGCAACATTCATTGTATAGGGATATGGTTCTTAGTCAGGTTGCAGCAGCACAAGGTATGGAAGATTATGACATCTTGGTTGAGGCTACCAACAAAGACCTAGCTTTTGATGCTGGGCATGACCTGGGCACCAAGGACTGCAATAATATCCCCCTCTCTACAGCTGAGACATGTGAGCTTTGCCAACCCTGGTGCGGCACCTTGATTGTAAAGCTTCTGAGTAAGAGACTCAGCTATCTTTTATGCTTTGGTGCCTGCAACAACTATGGTGCCACAAGGGGAAGTTGTCTCATATCAATCTAGGCAACGAGTTTTACCTAGTGAAGTTTGAGCATTAAGAGGATCTTCAGTCAGTGCTACATGGAAGACCATGGCTGATCACCAGCCACTACCTCACCATTCATTGGTGGACACTGAATTTCAAACTTAAACAGACATAATTGATAATGTGGCAGTGTGGGCTCATATACTACACTGTGGAACAAAGGTTCTTTGGAAAATTGATAATTGCATAGGGTGGACTGTCAAAAGTTGATGTTGAGGTTGATCTTCCTCGTCCCCTACTGGGTCGTTGTGCTGTTGGTAGTTAATCATACTGCATTTGTTAGGAGGGTATACAGTTTCTGTTTTTGAGTGTGGTTAGTGTGGGCATGTTCTGGAAAATTGCACGTTGGGTTGCAAGTCCAATGACAAATGGTCCCCGGCTCTGGAGCATGCTAAAGCTCCGACTGCTGATGTGCCACCACTGGCCAGGGAGTCTGGGTACGGCCCATGGATGACTGTGAAACAAGGGCCTAGGAAGCTGCCAAACTTGGTTAGGGGTTCCAAGACAAGATTACCACCTGACAGCAGGGGCACAAATTAGACTGAATTTGGGTGCAAGGGGTCGTACTTTGCTGCACTAGGCCACCAGATAGAATTTTCAGAGAATATTAGTAACGAAGGCGGTGGGAATCCAAGCCTCTTGCCTATTGAGGGCCGTGTAACTGATGCTATGGTGGCGAACGGTAAGGTGATACGTGATGAGTCACTGAAAGACAAAACCAAGGATCCTAGGACCAGCACCCATAGCAAACGTACTTCTTTTGGTCTTGGGACCAGCAGCGCCTAAGGGAATAAGGGCTCAGTGGCTAGGCCCAATGTTAGACAAAGCAAGGAAAGGTACAGGGTTGGTAATGAGAAGCAGTGTGAAGTCGCTTCTGGGGAGGGCCTGGGCCTGGGCCTGGGCCTCACTGCTCCCTTCAATACAATCTTTTCTCTAGCTCCGTGGCCTGTTACCAGCCCCTCCTCAGACACGCCTAGTTTTGAATTTGGGGGTCAACACAAGAAAAGGGACGTTCCTAGTGGAGACCAACGAACGCCAATGCTGGGGAACCAGAGGGTAGCCAGTGATGATGGAGCTGGAAAAAGCTCCCCCTGATCCTCCTGATTTTGGTGCGGGATGATTGAGGTAAATGCTGTCTCTCCGATCAATTAGTCCTCCCAAGTAGTGCCAGAGTCACCTTATGATGGTTGATGAGTACGGTGAAGAGGGTACCCTCCTTTGTCACTTCAGATGTGCTAATGCGCCCAGTGTGCTCTCAGGATATGGGTTTTTGTTCTCTTAGATTTATTTAATTTATGAATCTTTTTAGCTTGGAATTGCGATGGTGCCTCTGGTTCCAAGTTTCTACAAGTTCTTCGATTGTTAATTTGGCTACACAATCCTCTTTTGTTAATTTCAGTGGAGCCACGGGTTAGTGGCACTGTAGCTGATGATGTGTGCAAAGATATTGGTTTTTCTGGTATACGTAGAGTTGAAGCTACAAGCTTTAGCGAGGGGACTGGGGCCCTCCGGCGCTCAGAGACAATACAGGTTGAAATACTTGAAGAGCACTTTGAGTTCTTGTATATACGGATTCTTGAACTTGGGAAATTCTCGTGGGGTTTAATGGTAGTTTACGCCAGTCCACACTGCTCCTTAAGAAGCCAATTATATGATAAGCTGAGAGAACTCCAGCCATCGTTGCTGAACCCTCGCTCTTTGGCTGGCAATTTCAACTAATTGCTAATCTGTCTGAGAAGATGGGAGGTGCTGATCCTCGCTTTGACAGGTGGCTCCCTTTTGCAGCTTGGACTAGTGACATAGCTCTTATTGACTTGGGTTTTGTGGGATCAAGTTTCACTTGGGCCCGAGGGAGAAATCATACTACAAGGATCTCCTACAGACTCGATAGTGTAGCTGTTGTGATGGAGGATGTTGAAAATAAGAGTGGCTATGAGAGAGGCTTGTGAGCCCCTTATATGAATCAAGGCTACAAGACTGAAGAGGGATCCCCTACACGAATCAAGGCTACAAGGCTATAGAGAGATCCTTTCATGAGAAGGAGAGAAAAGTTGTCAAGACTATGAGGATGGTCTCAAGTGACATCTCTTAAAAATGGAAAAAGGCAGTTGAATCTCCCTATGTGAAAACCGCCAAAAACACCTGGACACCACAAAATGTCCTTTTTGGCCTCAAATGCATCGAACAGCCAAACGGGAAACCCGGATTCAACCCTTGCCGGAGACGGCAGAGAAGTCTAAAACAAAGGAGTAAACATCAACACCAGAGAGACTTAGAGAACCCGAAGGCTATTCTGAAAGTTTTGCTCATGTGGTCAATAAGACTAACTTGATTGGTTAAACTCTGAAAATAATGGAAAACCTGAAAGGCACATGGTGGAAAAACGTCTAGATGGGTTCATATTTTAGGAGAACCAACTGGCCTATATATGTCTACGCATGCCAAGCATTCCCAGAAATAAGCATGTCACTTTAATGCGAGCATAGAATGGTTGACAATAAATATATATTAGAAAGACTAGAAAACAAGAATCAACAGAGTTGTATAGCCGAACATAGCACCACCATAATTAGAAGGACATCGTCCTTGTCAGCGATTGCAATGTTTGGCATGCTGGACAGAAAGAGGGAGCCATTAGAACTTCTGAGAAATGAGAAGACGGAAATACTTGGCCAACCTTCTTTCACATAATAAAGGGAGCGTTTAAATATTAGGACCCACAATGTCTCTTATTATTTACAGTGGACAGAGAAAGAGGGAGAAAAAAAAACACGATTTGACCTGCCATGGTTCGGTATTTCTGGATCTCAATCCACTTCCAATATTTTCTCTATTTTAAAGAGCAACCACAACCTTAAACTTAACCCTCCCACACTGTTTTTCCGTTATCTATGTTCACGTCTCACACGTGTACCTACCATGTCACCGTAAGCTAATGAAGAGGATGCAATGTCATTAATTTTTGATGACGTGCTAAAAACATGAAATTGATAGCGTGGCAAAACAAAAGAATAAAAAGGTAGGGTAAGTGGAAGCTAACCGTTGGTCTAGGCATGGGCCTGCCCTTTTCCATTTGGTCTTCGGCTATTTGCGGAGGCCTCCACGGGAATTGCCGGGAGACCTTTTGTCCTAGTTCTGGGTAGCGAGTAAGCTTGCGCAAGTCTCGAAATTTTTTCTCGCAGTATCAGTAGAGATGCAGAGATATCCTTGACCACAGATCTTGGCAAATATCTGAGCATGCCAGTTCTACATGGCAAGGTTTCCATTTCCACTTACAAATCTATCTACAATCAAGTCTGGCAGGCTGGAAGGCAGAGCAACTCTCCTTTGTGGGGAGCTCTCTTAAAATCAGTGTCAATAGGGATATCTAATTACGTTATGCAGACAGTGAAGCTCCTCTTCGCTATCATCTCTAAACTTGAAAGATTGCACTGCAGTTTCCTCTGGGGAGACACGGATTCTGCCAGGAAAGTCCATTTGGTTAATTGGAGTGTTGTCTACGAGCCAAAGGTCTCGGGGAGTTTCGGTGTACAAGATATGCCGAGGGCCAACCAGTCTTTGCTGGTGAAGCTTGGCTGGAGGGTATTGACGGAACCTAATACCCTCCGGGCTAGGGTGCTCAAGGGAGAGTATTGCCATGGGGTCAGGATATGAATTTTGTTCACAAAAGGGCGGCCTCTCAAACTTGAAGAGGATTAGTACATGCGAGCAGTTGCCTGTATCGTGGCTTAACTTGAGTTATTAGCACGTTATTGTCAATCGAATGTGGGTTGGAATTAGGGTCTAGTGAGTGATTCCCACAAGATATCTTGAGTGAACTGGCTAAATACAGACCTTAGACACTGATCATCGTACCTGGAGGCTCTCATCTATCGGCCTCTTTTCGGTTCGATCTGCTCGCCACTCGCTTTGGGAGGACACCTCTGATAATTGGCAGCAAGATTTTGACCCGATTTGGAAGCTTTCAATTCTGGGAAAAAAAGAAAAAAAGAAAAAAAAACCGATGTTTTTTATAGAAGGTTAGTCATGGCAAATTGCTAACGAACTTGGAGAGTTGGAAGAGGGGGTTTGGGTAGTCCTGCCCCTGTCCACATTGTGGTGCCTACGAGGACTCTCTACTTCACCTTTTAAGGGACTGCAAGGACGCATCTGACGTTGGCTTCAACTAATTGAGCAAGTAAAGTGTGCCTTTTTCTTCCAACTCCCCATTGATGCTTGGCTAACGGCTAATCTAAAAAGCAACTTTAGCAAGAGTTCACATGAGGAGTGAGGACCTATATTTGCCGTGGGCTGCTGGTGTTTGAGGAAGTAGAGAAATAGTAAAATCTTCAATGGCTGTGTGACTGGGGGTGGAATTGAAGGTCAAGTTGGCCAAGGAATACATTGATGGCTAAATTATTTCAGGATGAGCAACCATGTAATTGTTAAAGGCCCAGCGCTAGTGGGCCGGTGCCCCCCATAGCTAGGTTGGATTAAACTCAATATGGACAGAGCGGCAAAGGGGCTGCCGGGACACACCACGGCAGGAGGGGTGCTTTGGGATGCCGCGGGTTCATGGTTATAGGAGGTTTCCAGCACAGCATCGGTATTTGTACAGCTTTTGTTGCTGAACGTTGGGGTCTTTTCCTTGGCCTCAACTATGCATGGGAGGATGGGTTTAAGCGACTAATCTTAAAGGCCAATTCCAAAGTCGTCTTTGATGGCTATCAATGATTGAGCTTTAAGTGTGCACCCTCATGCAAATATCATCAATAGGTGTCGCAACTTCTTGGAATGGAAATAGGGTGGCGCATCTCTTAGCTTCCTCGATACATAACTAGTAGGGGTTTGATTTTGCATAGTAGGCATCCTTCACAAGTTTTGCAGTTGTTGCTAGATGATATATGCGGCGTCTTTCTGCTACGGAACGTAACGTAACTTTGTAATTTGGGTTCGATCCTCCCTACTGACCAAAGTGCTTTGCTTTCGATTACAGAATTAGGAAAGAATCTATCTCGTAATTCTCTTGGTTGGATGGTTTCAATGGATTTTGCCTTATTTTGTTGGGATTTACATTCACAATGAGGGCCCTTGATTTTCACCTGCAAGTCAATCACAGCCAAAATTACAGCGAGACAGGGAGGCTTCCCACTGAGTAAATTGTTGGAAAAAGCACTGTCTGACGTTTACTCCCTCTCAAATTATTGCAAGGATTTATAAAACCTGGAGCTTTACAGTCAGTAAATTTTCTAAATCGTGAAAAGAATATCTCTATTAATGGAAAATAAAAGAACAATAAACAAAAATAAAGCGAACTTGTATTTATAGTAGTTGAAGAATTACACATCTACGTATTGGAAAGCCACATTTTTATAGAATAATGAGTCAGATATTTACATAATTGAAGATTCACGTTTACAAATTTGTGATACTTCTAAAATATAAAACTCTCTTCTTTTTTTTTTTATTTATAATAAGTCAAATAATAAAGTCGTGTTGATTAATTGTTTGCTTTCAACGTATGACTTCATTCTTTTCCTTTTAACTAGTCAATGCCCCAGTACTGATGCGAATGGAAAACAGCTTAGGTTGTGAACCGCATAATAGCGCGGAGTAGAAATTAACCTCGAAAAATACTAATGATTCCCTAATTGATTCTTACTTTTGCATCTCGTTATTGGTCAATTCTGTTTCTTCTACATTACTATTCTCAATGCAACCAGTGCCATCCTTGAAATTCGTTTGAAAGTGAACCGCAACGAAATAATAATTACTTGCTGTAGTCGGACCCCGAGTATGCACTTAAACTCAAAGTAGATTATAATGTTAATATAGGAAAATTAAGAGCTAAAAAAAAACTGGAAAGCATAACGGTAAGTCTAACTCAAAGTTAACTTTTGTGAATTGAAGTTATAACTTGGTGGCTTTGTTTTCTTTTCTTTTTTTTTTTTTTTTTTTTTTTGGGAGGAGGGGTGAGTGGGATGCGAAATTACTGTGTTTGAACTATATATATATATATATATTTTTTTTTTTTTTTTTTAAAAAACAAAAAAAAAAAAAAGAAAGAAAGAAGCATTAGAATTAGATTTTCCTTAATTGTGAAGCCACCAACTGGTCCTATTTTTGCCGATTGATTGAAATAAAAAAGGATCTCAAATGTGGTCCCTGGTTATTAACAAATTGCTCAAATTTTGCAGGGCAGGTAAGAGACGGTCTGGTAAGATAATGGCGAAATTATGTAATGGATTCACCGCCAAAATATGAGTCGGGCACACGCCGAAGCTGACTGCTCCAATGAACATCCATGGATTACGCATAAGCTTCCATAGCCGTGCTTATCCAGATGATGCATCTTCCTGTCCTTGTCTGAATATGATAATTTGAAATAATTTTACTTCCAAAAATCATATACAAATTGTCAATGCTTCTGACCACTGAATCCCTCCGACCTTCAACGGATTTCTAAACTCTGTACGTTTACAAAACACTCTTTTTTTTTTCTTTCTTTTTTTTTTGTTTTTGCTTAAATTTTTTATTGTTAAATAACACGTCACTCAAATATGAAATTGAGTAAATCACATTAAAAATGAGCAGGAACGCCTTAAAATTTTAAGTAATTACTTAATCCCGTGGTTTCGGGGAATATATTACTTAAAAGTTCGAGATTGATATTTAAAGTGAAAGAACGTCGCACCGTAATATTCTCTGCAATCTTGCATCGCGTCTAATATCATAAATTCGTATTAAGCGAGGGAACTAAATTTAAATTTTGAGACTTACCTAGTAATCTGAACGAGTAAAACATAATATAAATTTAATCATATTTATTTTATTCAAAAATAACCAACAAAAAAAAAAAAGAAATATAATTGAGGGCAGACTAGTGGTCTAAATGACCGACGATAATTTTTTTTACCTGAAAATCTTATTATTATCCGAAGAAAAAACATTAAATAAAATTTATTTATTTATTTATTTATTTATTTTTGGAGAGGAGAGGGGGGGTGGGGTTATAAATCCCCCCCCCCCCCCGGGCCGCGCTCTCTTCCGCAGTCACGCTCCGCCAAAGCCACAACTGTCGGCTGCTAAAATATCTTCCCAAGCCTCCCAGAGAATCCGCCGTCTGAACGAAGACAAAACAAACAAAGAGGATATGTATATGCACTGCCGCATTTCTCTCTGACCCAGTCGTCGGTTAATTGAATTGCCTGTCGTGTTTATTCTAGGCGTGGTCCGGTCGTTGTAAAATAAAAAGGCCAGAAATTGAATGCTATCGGTGTCGAATAATCAGATATTTTTAGGGTTTGAAAATTGTGGCTTTCTGGAAGGTTCGGTCGTTATGAGACTGCAGGAGCAGATAGTGCCGTCCAGAAACGACGCGGGAGAAGGAGAAGATGACTACGACCGAGAAGAAGAAGAAGAAGAAGAAGAAGAAGAAGAAGAAGAGGAAGAGGTTTCTCGGATTGCTGTAGGGTTTCCTCTCCGGAGGAATCTCGTCGTCGTCGGTTACGCACTTACTTCCAAGAAAATTAAGAGCTTCTTGCAGCCTAAGCTCCAAGGTTTAGCTAGGTATTTTCTGCATTTCTGTCGTCGCATTCTTATAATAACACGATGATTTTTTTGTTTTTTTGAACTACCCGTTGATTAAGATTAAGATTTCATAATCGCGATGGTTATAGTTTTTCTTGAAATTATTTATTTATAATTGCCAACGAAATTAGGCTTTCGTTTTTTTTTTTTTTTTTGGGTTAATGCATCGCTAACCTAACCACTGATTTGTTTTGGTTTTTGCGACTTTTTGCTATAAGCGCTGTCTTTTTTCGGTTATACATCCTTTTCCGGGTTTTTTTTGGGGGGGGGGGGAATCAGAATATTCTCGCTTTGGAAGATAGTCAGTGACAATGAGATTAATGGTGGAAAAGGAAAAAGAGGAGGAAAAGTTAAAATGAAATTCAAAATCTGATAGAAATGGAATATTCACAACAACTACTTTCTTAAGTTTTTTTAGTCTAAAGCTTGACTTGAGAGAGTCTACTCCTCGGAAAGTCAGATTTTTGTTGATGCCAATGAAATCTCTTTCTGGTTGGAAATGAGGGAAATTTGAGACCCACCAGCTATATCCCTCCAATCTCAAGCCATTTTGCGTCCTACCTCAGTACTTGGGTTATTCATATGCCTACTGCATAGAAATTTCTCCCATTCTCGGCTGTCTTCTTTTTCGTAATTATCCAAAAAAAAAAAAAAAAAAAGAGGGGGAAAGAATGAGATTTGGGAATTTGTGAACAAAAAGTTTGACTTAATTAGTTATACTCTTTACTTGGGAATAGCAGTCTATTTTCTCTTCACGGTTTGAATAGTTCATAAGGTGACTTGATTTAACTTTTACACATGGGCCTCAGTTAAGCCCTTAAACTCGGGTGTGAATACTAAGCAGTACATTGTGGACAGAATTATCTTTTGATAAATTTTCAGGGTGTGCTATTTTAATCATGTAAACAACTTCCAATGATTTTTATAATGAGTATGCAAAGCTTTCATTGTATTTTTTTACTGGGGAGTGTGAGTTTCTGTCATTAATTTGTATGTGGTATTATTCTTTCCTTGATTGCCACTATTCTTGACTTAATAGTTGGTCACGGTGCAGGAATAAAGGCATTTTATTTGTTGCAATTGATCAAAATAGGCCCCTTTCAGATCAAGGTCCTTTTGACATCGTGTTGCATAAGGTTAGGCTTCTATTCTGGACCCAAATTCTCTTGGAGCTTCTTTCTGGATATGGGGTTGCTGTGATTCTGTAATGATAGTGTTAAAAAAGAAGAAAAGGCTGCATATCATCTACTCCACAGAAGTCTTGTGGTTCCTTCTTGCCTCTATGCAGCGCTGTGAATTTTGGTGCTTGTTATTGCTCCTATCTAATGCATTTCAATTTCTTGTCTCCAATGCAGGTAACTGGAAGGGAGTGGCAGCAAATTCTTGAGGTTGGTGCCCCATGGTATCATTATTTCTGTTGTTTGTTTTATGGTTTTTGTATATTTTTGGACTAGATTTAGGGTGGTTTAATTTGTTAGATGGCTTGCCACTTATGTGCCTTGTGTTATCTTCCATCAAGGCAGAGGTTCAATTGCTGCTAGCTTTCAAATGCTTAAATCATAGTATTCCAAGACCATAAGCTGCTTCTGCATAACTGGACATTTTTATAAAATTGTTGATTCTAGTTGATACTGTAGTGAGCATGTGCAGCCTTTTTCCCCTTGTTCTGGGCCTCTGATCAGTTATTTTTCATTTTGCATTTGTTGGATTAATTACTTCCCAGCTGCAGTAGATATGAATGTTTTGTTCTATTGTTTGTTTTTTAAATTGGGGCGAGATACATTTCTAAGACAAAAATGATGACATGCTTATTAGTTATAGAGCATAGGCATTTGGGATAAGGCATCTTCATATCAGAGGTAGGGTGTGCTTGATAGCACTTTGCACCCCTACTGAGATACTTGAGACTGTGGTGAGCATGTTTTCATCTCTTAAGAGTGATTTTCTCTATTTCACATGGTGGATTCTTTTTACTCTGTATACTAGTACAATCTCAATGATCTCGGCATATTTTCCTTTCCCTGACATATGAGCATAATGTTTCTTTCAAATTTTGGCTTATTTGTTAATTCATCTGGCATTTCACACTCGGATTTTGGAGAAATTTCATGGTGCTTTCTTCATACCTGCTGTCATGAAAGTTAGGTTCTTTGTGGTGACTCATACTCTCTTTCTCTCCCTCCCTCCCTCCTTCCCTCCCTCCCTCTGCCTGTATATCTAGGAATACAGAAGGATACATCCAGAAGTCACTGTTCTTGATCCTCCAGATGCAATACAACATTTGCACGATCGCCAGTCCATGCTTCAGTGCGTTGCTGATATGAATTTGTCAGAATCATATGGTAATTACTAATTACTCAGGTTGTTTTGATGGCATTGACTGGGAAAGTAGACTTTTCAGCTTGATGTAGGAATCTATCACAGTGAGTGATCTAATATTGAAAGTTACTCGTAATTCACTTTCCAAAACTGCTCAAAGCTAATGCTTGGCTTATTTGAATTATGATGCAGGGAAAGTTGACATCCCCAGGCAATTAGTTATTAAAAAGGATGCATCATCAATCCCTGATGCAGTCACAAAAGCTGGGCTGATGCTGCCACTCGGTATTTATATTTTGTGCATTCAATCTCGTTGCATCCCTCGCTCTATGTGTTGGCCATAGACTCTGCATCTGTTTAGCTGGAAACTCATGTTCTGTGTCAAATGGATTGCATCATGATGGGACCATTTTGTTTTTGGCTTCTCATAGTGGATTCCTATCTGACTTTTAAAACTTCTATCCATTTCAGTTGCAAAGCCACTGGTTGCGGATGGAAGTGCCAAATCTCATGAACTTTCGCTTGCCTTTGATCAACATTCGCTCCGAAAACTTGAACCCCCACTTGTTCTTCAGGAATTTGTTAACCATGGTATGCAGTCATAGTAGTTGTGTTATTCTATATTCATCAAGGATTTGACACAACTCGACAAGTGACATTTCCTTCATCATTGTAGGAGGTGTTATGTTCAAAGTTTATATTGTTGGCGAGGCTATAAAGGTAGTTAGGCGTTTCTCTTTACCTGATGTCTGTAAACGGGAGATCTCCAATAATCCTGGCGTACTTCATTTTCCAAGGGTTTCTTGTGCTGCAGCTTCTGCAGATGATGCTGATCTGGATCCTGGTGTTGCTGGTAAATTATCCTAAATGGATTAAGTTCTTGTTTGCTTTTGAGTGATCCTCTTTATCAACTCAGAAACATGTGCCTTTGTTACACAGTATAGTTTTATAATCTGTTAGTCCTAGGAGTAATGAATCTGCATACAGTTAGGTGGGTTAGTTTAATGCCTTAACACCACCCCTTATCTTTAATAGTGTGTTTGGGACTCTTCGAGAACTTGCAACTTATCCCAAGGCTCGTGCAGCCCACATGGTCCCCATGCATTGGGATGCTACCATGTCCTGGGTTATTTCCTTCTAGAAGCAAGCTAAAAAGGTTATGCTTTCCACATAACTTTGGTTATGCAAGTGCAATTGTGTGATTAGCTTTAGGCATCTGCATTGTCATTGAACCATGTTTTGTTCTTGTTAACCCCTCTTAAGGTGGCTATGAGATCTTCATAAGTTCCTATAAATATTTGTGTTCTCATGCAGAGCTTCCTCCACCCCCCTTACTTGAAAAATTGGCCAAGGGACTGCGTGGACGATTGGTGGGTTTCTCGTATTTCCTTCCAGGACATTCACCAGCATAAGATCACATCGGCTATGTTTCTCTTAACATCATGTCTATCTTTTGATAATTCTATACAGGGTCTTCAGCTGTTCAATTTGGATATTATCCGAGAGCATGGGACCAGAGATAAATTTTATGTGATCGATATTAATTACTTCCCAGGCAAGCAAAACCTCTCGATACCTGTAGCTGTGTCATTTTCCTTAAGTATTCTTCTCAATCATACCATTAAGCCTTTCATTCCAATTTTGTGAGATCATAGAGACTTGCATCAGCATAGTTCCTGGGTTACACACTTTGGCTTTTTGGTTATGTTACTTTTCTAAACATGCAAACTGACTGCTTTATCCTTGCATGGCAGGGTATGGGAAAATGCCAGGGTATGAGCATATATTTACAGACTTCTTGTTGAGCCTAGTGCCATACGAGAAAAAATCCTGCTAGGTGCTGTTGGAAGCATTTCGGACATTCTGAGAAGTGTACCAATTTTAAAATAAATTACTGCCTCACCACCTCAGTGGGTGTTACAATGTATAGGATGGTGTAATTCTCAGTATCAGCTGGAGTCAACCAAATGCAAAATGCAAGGGTCCCAGCTTTCGGCTTCTGTAATCACTCACTGATATGATATAGCTGTGCTAATGAAGAATCCATTATGTGCAGAGCTCCTGAGGATTCTGAAAGAAGAAGTGCCACCGGAGAATGGTGGTTTCCGCTCACATCCACTTGTAGATCCAGCATAAAGGTAAAAAGAAGCACCGATGCTCCTGCGGTGCTTGATTTTACCTTTGCACAATTCTGCTTGATTTGCTCTATTCCCTTTATTATCCTGTTCCTAAGTGCTTTGTAGAGTTCCCATACGAGGTGGGAGTTAGACACCATCCCCTATGGTCTGTACGGACAATCTCGCGTGGGATGTAGCATCCCTGTGACTTGTGTTGGTCAGTTATAGAATAAAACAATTTTTATTTTTCCTTTTCCAAGGCGACAAGCTCGTTACCTGTCTTTTCCAAATGGTTCTCAAGCCTTTCCAATTAACCCAAATTCTGAAGCTTCAGGACCTGATATTGGATTTACTAATATCATCTTAATACGTACAGAGACCAGGTGACTTGTGGAATTAGCTCATGAATTTTGGGCTGTGGAAGTGGAAAATGAAGTTGCTTGATGGCCTATGGTGCGGTCGTTGTTGGTGAGTGGGCAGACCCTAGCCGTCTTCCAAGCTGAAAATTTATGGCAGTTAACCTGCCATATGTGTTTCGCGGGCAACCATTAACCAGTAAAACTTTCTGCGTTAATTTTCTAGGAGACAAGAAAAGAGATGGGGAATTGCTCTTTTCGTCGAAAACCAATTGGTGCATGACAAAATCCTTCTCGTCCAAGTATTTAGCCTTTTATTAAAGGCACTGCATCTTTATGGTCAGGCCGATGGCTCACCACCCTCGGGTCTCCCAAATCATAAACTTGGCACAAGCTTAACTGTTCTAAGTGAATAATTAATTAGGATGAACGATTTAACAAATTAATTATATTTTTATTCTTATAATTATAAGAAGATGCATCTTATAAAATTATATTAGCTAGAAAAAAACTATATAACATATAGTTTCATATTATTAAAATATCAAATATCACTTGGTGGGTCCTGGAAGCCCATTTGTTCCGATTATTCAGAAGGAGAACGGCATGGGCCAGGGTCACAGGCTTCTCTTTGAAAAGGACATGGTGAGCGATGGGTGTCCTCGTAAAACACACACACACATGATTCTCACTCTACAAACAACATGTGGACATGGCACAGTACTTTCACGTAAAACGGAAAGTGTGAAGTTTCGATTCTCAAATCTCAGTAGGCTTTGTGTCATAAGCAGAAAGATAAAAGTAGCGAGCGGTGCGTGAAAGTAAAATACTAAAGCACCAAAAGAAAAAAAAAAATCTGAATTTAGAAAAAGAAAAAGGAAGAGAAATACTTTGTAGACAAACTTTTTAATAGGTTTATTGCACACAATTAATAAGATAATTATTCTATTAATAAAAAAAATATCACATACTGTAATGAATGATATAAAATGATATTTTATTGAATCTGAACCTTGATTTTTTATGTTTTTGTTTATTAATTGTGTATAATGTGTTTGCTTAAAAATTGTGTTTAGTGAGTGACCCCTGAACCGAAAACAAGAGGCATTCACCAAACTGCCCACTTGCAACAGTTGCCTCCACCGGGGGAGGAAGAGGGGGGAGCCGAGGGTAAACAGTGGGTTTGCCTTCTTTCCCATGGCTGCAACTCTCTTGGCCTGGTCTTCATGTGGCCTTGAAAAGCATTCTATCCTCAACCAATCATCTCCACCGGTACCTTTTGGTAGGAGTTGATGCGGGTTTATTTGGTTAGTTTAATTTTTATATTTAAATTAAGTTATTAGTGACAATTTGTAAATTTTTAAAATTATGATTCAATTAACATTATAAAATCAATTAAACTGTTATTAATAATTGCGAATTAATTTGACCAATTTAATTATTTAAATTATAAAATGTGGAGGATATTTTTTTTTTTTGTGTAATTTATCTTTTCATAAAATATACTTTTAAATTTTGATATTACGTAATAGTTCAATTTAATTTTGATCATCTTTAAACTCTCAAAATTGTAAATAAACCATCAAATATGATTTGCTTAAATTACAATTTGCATCAAAATCATTCTCAATAACTTTAGCAGTTTCAGTTTAATTTTGCTCAAATTTATAGATTAAACAAATTGGATGGTTTAACGGACGCCCTCCCTATTGGTATTTGATTTAATCTCACCGTTGACAGGCTGAAAGGATGATGACTTTGGCAGCACCGAGATCGGAGATGCGAATATAGAGGAACGGCAATGACATCGACCTATTTCTCTTATTTCCCTCTTCTATCTTGCCTTTAATTTCCTGCTTCTTGAGCATAGGGCGTGGATTGATGGCAGCGTATTGGGGTTCGTCTTGGACCTTTCAATTTCGGATTATCATTGCTGGATGTATAATTCCTCGAGCAGCCTGCATCTTTCATCGAGCTTGGGCCCTTTAGTCTCTATGGGCTCAGTAGGCCTATTTGAAGCTCGAGTTTAGTTCAACTATTTGGTTGGGCCTTAGGCCTGGAATCAATGCGACCATCGATGGCGACCCATTCCATTATTTGAATTTTGAAATCTTTGAAAAGGGATAAAAATGGAGATCTCTTTATCCCTTTTCTAATTGAAATCTTCCGGCCCCCTTGTTTTTTTTTTTTTCTTCTTCTTTTTGGTTATGCAACTCGAGGCTATGTTTGGGTGGAACAGCAAACCTACCATCCTTTCTCTCACAATATCTTTTCTCCTCCCAACCCAAGATGTGCAATATTTAGTTTAAAACTTGCAAAAATCAAAACAAATCCCATCTTGATGTGTTTTGAAACATATGATTTTAATTTGAAATTTTAAAACATATATTGTTTGCTTTTTGTTTGATTTAGCTCTTTTAAAACAGAAATCATAATTTATTATTATTATTTTGTATATTTATACATAATCCTTAAATGTGATGTTATGTATATTTTGTATGCACATATTCTCACTTTTTTTTTTTTTTGGGGAGAAAACAATTTTTGTTTTCATAAGCATAACTTTTTAAATTTAAGATGCATTATGTTATAATTGGCATGTCAAAAAGTGGATCTCGCAATAAATTTTTTTTTTCTACTAAATGCCATGTCAACTTTAACCAGAGTTGGCCCACGTTAATTATCGAATTTTATATATTAAATTAATTAAAATCATAAACATAAGAGACATAATTGACAAAACCAAAAAAAAAAAAAAAAAGAAATGAGACCAATTATTTTGTGAAAAGCCTATCTTTTTAATCTCTGAACATATCATATTAAGAGGCGGAACAGTCATGAATTAAGTATCCAATCATGAGGCCAATTTTAGTAAAATAAAAAGAGAATATAGGATCCGTTTTGGGCTTGTTTGATTGTACCGCGGAGGATGGAAGACAGTCGGAGACCCCGAAATTATTGAAGTTTGTTCCATAAAAATGTCCGAGATTCCCGAAACAAGGGTGTGCGTCTGTGGCTCGTAGGAACAAAATAAAATACCAATCTCGCACCGATTAAAGAAGTCGAATGAAAATTTAAACAGAAAAAAAAAAATTATATAAAAAAAAAAACCATTGTGGCAAATAAAATATTTGTATTTTTGCCTGACAGTACAGTTAAATTCCATCGATAACAAAAATGTTCCATTAGGGGGCTCAAGACTTCCTATTGAAATCCTTTTTTCTTTTTTTTTTTCTAATTACTTTTTTTTTTCGAGTAAAAAATAAAATACGTGAGAAATATTTTATGGACACTCTTTTTTATAAATTTATTGTACACAAACAATAAGGTAATCATTTTATTAATAAAAAAATGCTACAATAAATAGTATAAAATATTATTTTTCTAAGTTTATTTCTTAATATTTTATCTTTGATTATTCATTATATATATTGTACCTAGTAAAAAGTGTCTATCTAATAGCTCTCCAAATATAATTAGTATACTTAATTAACTATAAAAAATTTGGACTCGCATTTTCTACTTAAAATTTATAAATAAAAAAAGAGAGAGAGAGAGAGAGAGTATTATTAGGTAACATTCATTAAGTAATAAAAAATTAAAAAATATATATTTATATTTAATTTTATTTATTTTTAAAATTAAAATAAAATGTAACTGATTTATATTTTTTTTATATTATTACAGTATTATTCTGTAAGTGTCACTTAATTTTTTTTTTTCGACGAGAAAAAGAATCAGTTTTTTATAGGAAAAAAAAAAGAAAGAAAAAAGAAACATAGAGCCTAGATTACTAACTAGAGTGGCCATCCAGCAGATGAGGACCATGTGGGTGGTCAGATGGCGTCAACCTTGAGATCGGGATGTCAAAACTTGTTTTTTTTTTTTGTTTTGAACTCTTTTTTTTGGGGGGGGGGGGGTGGGGAACCAATTGTTTTGTAGATTAGAATTAATTGAGATGAGGATTTGAACAGGATCAAAATTAAATTACGTTGCTGCCCTGACCTTCTTCTCCCAAAGAAGGACGCCATTAAAAAGAAATAAAAATAAAAAGATGACTGCGGAAAGGGGAGAGAGAGAGAGAGAAGATTTGATTTTGTTTCACGGAATCAAAGAAATGAGGAGAGAAGTGGGGAATTTTATTTGAGGATGTTCCCGGAGACAACGGCGAGAAGAAGAGAAGCGCATTTGCATTGGCTGCATGTCGTCTTCTCCGTGCTTCTTCCTGCACGCGCGCATTCCCATGTACGGCTCCCACTCCAGCCTGTTCCTCCCGTTCCTCTCTCTCCCTCTCTTCCACTTGCTCCTGTTCCCTCTTATTATAATAATTAAAGCAAGCCAAAAGGGCGCGCCCGCAGTTTGGCAGCCAGCCGAGTAAGCTCTTGAAACCCAAAGAAACAAAAACCAAAAACAAAAACCGGAGGGATGGATCCTTGCCCCTTCGCGCGCCTCACCGTAGGCAGTCTAGCCCTCGAAATCCCACTCGCTTCTCAGCCAGCCCGTTCCGCCGTTCACCCTTCTTCTTCCCCCTGCTTCTGCATTATCAAGCTCAAGAACTTCCCTCCCCAAACGGCGGTCGTCCCTCACTTTTCTCCCGGCGCCAACCACCATTTCCCCGACGGCCAGCCACAAGCCCCGGCCGCCACCTTCCACCTCAGCAAGCCTGACCTCGACCGCCTCCGCGGCAAGTCCTTCCTATCCGGGAAGCTCCGGCTCAAATTCACGATCTACACCGGCCGGCGAGGCTCCACCTGCGGCCTCAACTCCGGGAGACTCCTGGGGAAAGTGTACGTGCCGGTGGATCTGACGGGAATCGAGTCCAAGTCCAGCGTGTTCCAAAGCGGGTGGAGGCCCGTTGGAAAAGAGACTAGCAAAGGATCCGCTGCCGCCCGGTTTCACTCGATTGTCAAGACCGAGCCTCAACCGAGATTCGTGTTTCAGTTCGACGGCGAGCCAGAGTGCAGCCCACAGGTGTTTCAGATCCAGGGAAATATCAGGCAACCGGTTTTCACATGCAAGTTCTGTTTCCGAAACGCCGGCGACTGGAATCAGAGATCCAGGTTAGTTGATTTAAGATTAACTAAACTAAGCTGGGATGATCGACGCATTTTAGCTCGCTGTACGGTAAAGGTGCTCTTCAGAGTGAAAGTTGTTCTCTTTACGTGTTAATTAATCTCTGTGGCTTGCATTATTGTCAGATCATTGCCAGCCGGGCCGAGCGGCCCAAGAGGCTGGCTGAGTGCGTTTGGGAGCGAAAGAGAGCGACCGGGCAAAGAGCGGAAGGGATGGTCGATAACGGTCCACGACCTCTCCGGCTCATCAGTAGCCGCTGCTTCCATGGTCACTCCGTTCGTGGCATCGCCCGGCTCTGATCGTGTGAGCCGTTCTAATCCCGGTGCCTGGCTCATTCTCCGCCCATGTGACGGCACCTGGAAGCCGTGGGGCCGGCTCGAGGCTTGGCGCGAGCGCGGTGCCTCTGATGGACTGGGCTACCGATTCGAGCTAATCCCGGACGCAAGCGGCGGCATGGGCGGCGCCGGAGTTGTGCTGGCCGAGTCTACTCTCAGCTTACACAAAGGCGGGAAATTTATGATCGATCTAGGGTCCAGCTCCAACGGACGAGCCACGCCGAGGAGCTCGACGTCGCCGGCGTGCAGCCCGAGGGGCAGCGGGGATTTCGGGTACGGGCTGTGGCCTTACTGCATGTACAGAGGGTTCGTGATGTCAGCCAGCGTGGAAGGAGAGGGGAAGTGCAGCAAGCCTGGCGTGGAGGTTAGTGTGCAGCATGTGAATTGCACCGAGGATGCGGCTGCCTTCGTGGCATTGGCCGCAGCCGTCGATCTGAGCATGGATGCCTGCAGGCTGTTCTCTCAACGGCTCAGGAAGGAGCTTTGCCAAGACCGTGATTTACTGGGCTAATTCCTGCTTTGTGTTCTGTATTGATCTCCGTCGTGTCGATCCCTCTTTACTACTTACTAACAGTCCCCCCATTGTTTCCTGTAAAGCCATAGATTAGAGGTTTGGATTTGGATGGGCACGCTGTGTGTGTGTGTACTCTTTGTTGCTTTGTTCGTTAATCATCGACTTTTACTCTTTCGGAAGAAGCGGGAAAGATTTCATTTTTGAGTTGTTACGGCAATTTCTTCTGTTGCGACGTTACGGCACCACGTCAAATTCTTCTTAATAATGGCGATGGCAAGAAATATCACGGATTTGTTAAAATAGTAATGGCTCCTTTTCGGCCTCTTTAATTTTATCCGAAGCCTTCCGATAGAGATAGAGAGGTTTTGAAAGACGGACTACAGTTTTGTTCCGTCACCGTTGTTTCGGCTTTAAAAATTTTTGTATTTTAGAGCTAAGAGATAATTTTATTAAACGTTTAACGATTCATGATTTTATTATTTACTTTTGATAACAATCTGCTATAATTTAAATTTATTATTTTAAAAATATAATACTTCCATGTGATTAAAAAACAAAAACAAAAAAGAAGAAGTTGGAAGTATATTATAATTTAATTATTTCTAAAATTTTAAAATATTATAAATAATTAATTATATTTATTCATAATAATCTCGATAATTATTAATTTTTTAACTGTAATAATAAAAATTAACCACAAATCAAAACTGAGACACATAAGATGTAAACCCGAGGGATGTGCACGCCCGCTGGCGATATTATTTTTGAGAGGGGGGGGGTTGGGGGGAGAAGGCAACGGAAGTGCGGTGCGTGCACGTAATGACTGATTCTAACTAGCGAACACGATGTGGGTGGGTGATAGCTGTAATGCAATGTTGAGATCTCTTCGCCGTTTCCGCGCAATTGAGAAGGGAAAGAGGACAATGACCCCTCAGGGTCAAGCTAAACAACGGAGAAAATAAGATTCTGCATCCAAATGGCACCCGAGGTCTGGGCAATCATTACTTAAATCAACTAAAAAACGCTTGAAAAAACTGGATGGGTGCTGCAGACGGCATTTTAAAATCAGGATACACAGGTAGGGGAGGCAACGCCCTTGTGCACTGCGCCCCTGGTGCAGCTACATGTCTGCCCTGGCAAACGTGTGGTTTGGATTTCTGCTTTTGGAAAGTACCATTTTTAATGACTCAGATTCTAACAAACTATGTGAGACGGATGGGGTGGGGCGCAAAAAAGTTGATGTAGGCGGCATTCATGTGGCTAAGATGGATCGGCAAACTCTGAATTCATCCCGCGGGGTAAATTTACGGTTGAAAACAGCTGTAATAGCAGCAGGCAGATTGTACCCGAAGTGGAGTCTTGTTGTCGGCCCAAACGTTAAACGTACAAACAAACACGTCACGAGTGTTAAAAATTGTAAGCGTGCGTACGTGAAAATGTATTAAAAATTTTGAATAAAAAAATAATTAGTTTATAAGTCTAAGAAGATTTATATTTTAGTGATTTAAAAACTTTAATTAAAATATAACATTAAGTTAAAAATTTTATTCAATAAATAAAGCTTTGTCTTTTTCTTTTTATTTTTTCATGCGAAAATGAGATGTAACCGTAAAGGGAACGGCTGGAGACAGCGCTAGGTTGGTTAGAGGTGTCTTTCCTGTCACAAAATGACGCCCCCATGTGGATCAGCCGGGACCATGCAAGCAAACATTGGAAGATAGAAAGAGTTCCATTACTTCGGAGGATTTGGTCAAAGGACAGTTTGAACGTGGATTTCACTTAATAAAACACATAATATATTTGAATATATATATATATTTTAATTTTAATTTTCTTGACCGAATATCAATAAATATATAATTAAGATAATAACATATGTAATAAATAACATAAAATATATAAAAAGTTTTAAAAGTATTTAATGGCGTCTGCTAATATATATATATATATATATATATATATATATGATTGTTGTTATTATACATCTAATATTTTCAAGTATAAAATTAATTTTTTTAATATATATATATATATATATATAATTTTTCTTCTATTGAATGAATCTCACCCTCAAAGTGGCCATTGGCCACGAACATTTTAGCCGAATAGAGAATGGAAAATACGGAGTTAGTGGATATGCAGCTTGTCAACACCGTCCACGGCCCATTGATTCTCGTTCCATCTAAAAAGGCATGTAATTGAACTGCAGCCAGTCAATAAAAGCGAACAATTTGCAAGGCAAAACGGTTGCAAATCAGGATAATGAGCTGCAAAGACAGTCCAAGGTTGCCCCTGGGCTCATCGAAACCCAAAGTAGGCGTTTGACTTCGTGGCCCTTTTACTACACCGTACCAACCAATAGTAGGCTGCGGGTTTTCCCGGAGGAATCACCGTATATTTTTGAGTTTTTTTTTTTTAATAATTATATTTTAATTTAAAATTTTAGAATATTTAATTTATAATTTTTTACTTTATATATTATTTTTTATTTTTTTATACATAATATAATTGTTTAACCATATGATTAATACTTAAGATTTCAATAATCTCTCACCCACATTTAAATCTCTTTTATTTTAATTTTATTTTCGTTGGATATAAGCTTATAACTATTCTATTAAATTTTTTAAAACTAATTTTATTTTGCTTGATGTAAAATATACCTCTATTAATATTTTATAGATGGAATTCAAGTGTATATATATTACTACGCTTCTTCCAGAATTGTCTCTTATTATTTTATCTAAACTAATTTTTCGAGAGTGTAACTAATTTTTTTTCTTTTTTTTTTAAAGTAGATAATGACTATATAAAAGAAAAACATGTATTATTTATATTCATTTTTTATTAAATCATTGATTTTAATATTATTTATTAACAAAAGGTACAAGTACCCTCCATCGTGCGACTTCTCGCACCCCCCCCCCACGTTTGCCCAATCGCAAAGTTTTTTATTTTTTTATTTTTTATTTTTTGGGGGCAGCCATTAATAGGCAGAGGCCACTTATTATAGGAATCAGAGGTCACTATTTTTCTGTTTTAAAACAAAAAGAAAAAAGAAAAAAAAAGGATTGTTTATTATTATTATTATTATTATTATTATTGAGTAGATGCATCTGAAATCTCAAGAAAGACCAATGGCGTGAACAACCTTGAGAATCGAAATTCTGGAGACATCAGAGTGGGTGCACGGAGCAGCCCAAAATTATGCCAAAGGGCATTGGATTCCACTCAGCTTGATTCTCGTGAGTTGGTTTGCACCGTCGTTTATGGCAGCAATTATTATTGAAACAAATTCTTTGTTAGTTTTTTTTTTTTTTTTTTGGTTGACAGTTGGCATTTTCTGCAACCCAATAGCGAGAAAAAGCGTTGCAGAAGATGAGACAGAGATCGGTATTTGCAAATAGATTTTGAAAGGAAAGAAATTGATTTCATTTTGGTCATTCAGCGAAACAATCAATTTGTCTTCCCCATCAAAACAAAATATTGGATAGTGTTTCCATCACTTATCAGTTCTCTGTTCAATATTTCAAAAGAAGAACATGAAAAAAAAAAAAAAAGTCTCAAAAAACAGGAAAACTTTTGAGAATATATAATGTCTTTATTTCTAGAAGTGAATGTAAGGATTGTGAATTTGGAGAGCTTAAAACTACATTTAGCAATATATTGTAAGCGGGTTGGATTTGGATTTTGAATCAACTGGATTTTTTTTTTTTTTTTTTGGGAAAAACGGACAACGCGATAGTGCTATAAATCAATTATTATTTATTTATCTCGCGTTAAAATTTGCAAATACTCAAAATTTTAATCATCTACTTAGTGTTACCTTAAAAAGGAAAAGGAAAAAAAAAAGTACATGAGACCCATCAAATACTCTTAACCTCACAAATAACGTCTCTACGACTTGATTTGCATATTAAAATAAAATAATTTTATTATTAAGAAAAAAATGATAAATATGGTAATATATGATAATAAAATAATATAAATATTACACTAATAATATAAAAAAAATAAATTAATGAAAAAAATAGTTATATTGTATTACTCTATTAATTATATTCGTAGTTTTGTATGCGCTACCTATAAGTAACGTCGCTTATAACGCGGCTATTGTTTTCGATCAAATTCTAAACAACACGGTAGAGAGTATTAAAAGCCAAATTGTAAGAATCGACGACAAAAGAGTTTAGTCCAGACTCCGTAGCAAGACATGGTTTCCAATAATTGTATTCAAAGGAGGCTCAAAAAATGAAATTTGGATTTGCTATTTGATATCGTCCAAGAAATTGACTTCGTTTTACTAGAGTCCCTTGTCGGGGGAGAAGGTGTTGGAATGGTGGCCGATGCTAGTAGGTTCACTTCCATTAGCTTCAGTACGGTTCAGTTTCATCGACATTTGGGCTCTTGAACTTGCCGTCTTCTCTAACACCACCAGTAACCCACCCAGGACCCTCTCTCCCGCCATCTTAAATCCAAAGCTTGTTTTCAAGTGCGTAGAGACCCTGCGCATTTTTTGTTCTCGTTTGAAACAAATTCGCTGCTTTGCTAACGATGGAATTGATGTTGGATTATGGAGAATACGTGCAATGAATGGTCAAAGTGTGAAAACCGAGATCAAGAATGATACTCGATGCTGGATTTGTTTGATCCAGAGGAAATACCCAAGTGAACTATTGAATTTGAAACAAATTCGCTGTCTTGCTAACGATGGAATTGATGTTGGATTATGGAGAATATGCGCAATGTATGGTCAAAGTGTGAAAACCGAGATCAAGAATGATACTTGATGCTGCATTTGTTTGATCCGGAGGAGAGACCCAAGTGAACTATTGAAAAGGGTTGCATTAAAAGACGATGTCAAGGGGGCTGACTTCTCAAGGCATGTAGTAGATTCCAAAATCCAGCGAAAGATGATATGCTATATATATAGATATATGTTAAAATGGATTTGCGGAGCACAATTTGGGATTCGTTCTAGATCCTTGCAACACGGTCCTTGGGGTCCATGTATGCGTGAGTTTTTGTTTGTTGAAATGAGAGATTGTGTTAGGATTGCGGGGAGCATCTCTGATCTCTTGGTAGAATGGTGGATCCTGTGTGTGCATTTAGGGTCCCAATCACCTCTTTAGCTCATCTCTTGTTGGCACTAGTACTTTTTAATACATTAGCACATTGAACTATCCATGTGGCTGAGAACCCTCACAGCCCAGCTAAAACGACGCAAAGTTTGCAGAAGTGACGAATAGCTTGCAAATAAATATAAGGCAAAGCTAAATGCATTGCTGTAATATGATAGTCGTTGACGAAGTAAATTTATATACCATACTGATTCAACTATTTGGGTTTTATTGGATCCAGAAGAGATGGCTTAGCAATAATAACCATCTCTCAGAAGGATAAATTACTGATGGCCACCAACAAAAGTTCCACAAAGATTCCGTGAAAGGCACTAAATATATGTGATGACATGAAGACAATCTCTCTTCTGCAGAAAGACAAATGAAAAGTACATGGATCTAGTTCATGAACCTGTGACATTTACGACTTAGGCATCTGTCTTGACTTATATCTTCTCCTCTATTGAGGGACTTTCCTCTATATTTTTGGCAGTTCTAATTCTATGCCCTCCCGCCCCCCCCCCCAAAACCGCCTTTCTCCTTCTCCAGGAGTGTTTCTTATGCAGTGACTGAAGTGCATGGAAGGACATTGGGAGTTTGGACACTTTTAACTTGCAAGCTTTGCTTTCTTTGTGCATTAAACTTTATTTGGCTACCTTCTTATTATTCACCTGTGTGTTGGGCCATTTCTTGACTGACTACCTAATATACCAGACGATGGCTATTGGAAATCGGTCAACTGTTAGCATCTTTGCAGTTTAAGGGTATTTATTACTACACCTGAGTTCATTCTTAGTCTGGTCAATGTTCAGATGGTATGTGATCCTAGATAAGAATAATCTTTGTTATGATGTTCCTACAATAAATGTATTCATATGACTCAATAAATACCGTGATAAGCTTACAAAGACCCAAGTCTCCTAGAGTTCATTCAATATGCCTGGCTTAACTTTGGAAAGTGTGTTGATGTGTGCTTCATTGTTTTCTCTTGCAAATAATGGCATAAGAGTTTCATGAAATATCTGAGAATGTACTGTTATTCAGTTTCATGAGTATGCTAGCTGGATCTATATTTCCATAAGCTCTTCCTTTCAACCAGGTACGTCAATAGTGTGGATGCTGGTGCAGTGGAATGCGCATGAAAAAAGCTGCCTCAAACACCCTTGAGAAGGGTATGATATATAGGCTAGTGCATAGATACACATTTCTTGCTGATACTCAGAGAATTGGCTTCTAATTCCAGTTTTATGGACTGAATGTTCTCAAGAGAAATTGTGATTCAATTCTGCTGGTTGTTCTCCGGATATTATGTTACTGGATTAGACCCGTCATAATGATCTTCACTGTGGAAAACCACGTCCTTGATTTCCAGTTGTTTTTTGAGTTCTCGTTAATGATGTTCAAAATGATGCAGATACGGCCAGCTGCAAATTTGGTGAAAATTTGTGGATCTTGTGACCATAAGCTGGAAATTGCTTTAAAGATTGCGCAAGTTTTCCAGATTTACTACCCCTTGCGCATGTTACACTAAACAGACAAATTTCTTCCAAAACTCTTGCTGAATTCTAAGAACACGTCCAAATTACCATTGAGGTTGATTGCATTGACACAAAAGCAGTGGACTTTACCAGTAGACATAAAAGGTTTTTATATTACATACAACACTTTTTATTCTATACGCAAAATATGAATGTTGTGAAAGGATGCAACCCATAAGGAAACATAAAAATCTTCTTCGGTTCGAATACAACTAAAAAGTTAAAACAGAAGGAATCATATGTACAATTGCCCAGCTACAATCTGACAAGGTAAAAATATTGGCATGCTTTTATTACATCGAGTCGCTTCGCCGCATTTTTCGTCCATTTGAGGCCCCTCGTGAAGTCCTCTCGACCAGATTTTCTGGTATGACGAGAAATCAGAAGAATCTAAAGACTCTTTTTGCACGGCACTTAAATCCTGACTAGTTTCCACTAAAGCGAGGCTTCTCTGCCTCATGCCAACGTTTGCCGGATCTCTGCAGGTCCATTTTGAACCCCAGAAACGGCTTGCAAGGATACGTGTTACACATTGAACAAATACATTGTATTTGACTTATGAGTTGGCTTTGGCAGTGTACCCTACTAGAACCAATCAAGAATTAGACCTAGTCATTTGACATGGACCAACATTAAATTAGAATCTGTATTTTGACTCATCAATCACCGTTCACATCAGTATCATGATCTCTTTGGATCCAATTGTCCCTTTCTTTCCAACATTAGTGTCTACATCATCCACGCTTTCAATGCTAACCTCCTCCATCTCCTTTTCCTTCACCTCTCTCAGGCCTCTAAATTCAAATTCAGTGCTTATTGTTTGTTTTCCTGCCTCTTGGGCATTCCTTTCACCTACAATATGAACTTGATTATCCAGTGAACTTGCATCCACAAGTTCGTTAACCTTCTCATCAATCTCTTGTTCTGCAATCCCCTCTTCTCTCTCCCTGTCATCCACATCAATGAGATCCTCCGCTTCCTCAGTTTCTTCCTCTTCTGCCTTCTCTTGATCATGCCCATCCATTTCATCATCTCCACCTCTTCTTTCATCCTCAGTTTCTTCAGGTTTAATGCCTTCAATCTCTTCTTCCAATCCCGCTCGTCCCCATCGACTTTCGGTATCAGAATGTGTTTCTTCCACTCCGGAATGGAGGTCTTTCCTCCCAAGTTTTAAGATTTCGTGCTCGCTTTGCATTTTTTCCGATATATTTCCAGGGCTATCCTCAAGCGACTTCTTCTTATTATAGGAGTGCCTGAGTTGATTAAGTAGCCAAATAGAAATGGCAAGCAGCACACATATCCGAAGAATATGCTTCACCTTAACGCCTTTTAGCCTTGTGTTTCTGCTAGCTGACTGCTTCAACATGGTCAATTACAATCAGCTCGCCTTATCGAACTATCAGCAGCAATTGTTTCTCTCAATCCGTAAGCTGAAACAAGAATCAGGACCAAATTATCAGAAAACGCAATTGCCACTAGAAAGCCATTCTAATCCTCCATATTAAACCTTTCGAGAACGCGAAATGACTGCCGTTTTAGACCCAACATCAGCATTGCATGAAGGAAATAGAAACTTACTTTCTAGCATTTTGGCATAACAATACAACGGGGTCTTCTTTGCCCAAAACTCGTTTTGGTGTGCAAAACAATGAAAGTATGTCTGAGAATCCTATTCAGCGTCAACCGGGGTAAATTAAATTAAATTCATGCTCTTGTTAACACAAAGGCCAAAAGGATATTTAGGAAAGGTGTCTTTTTTTTTTTTTTTTTTTATAATTCACCTATGCAATGGAGCCTCGAGAATAACTATTTACCATCCTCTAACAAAAGAAGTGAACATATTAGACATACATGTATCTGCTAAACACAGAAATCTAAATCCAATAACAATGTCGTTTATAAATCCGTAGAAATTGTAGTTGTATCGAACAAAAAATAATTAAGAGAAGAAAGTTAAGCTACAATTAGGGAGAAGGGTAAAGCTGTTGCCTTTTTAAGCAGAGAAATTAAAACGAAGTCCCAGTAAACTTGTGCATAATTAAACATAGCTGACAAACAAGCTAGAACTGCAACTTTCTAAAAACCATCAAATTCATGAACGGAAGTGTACTGATCCAGTAAATGCAGTTGGCTGGGGTGGATAGAGATGCTAGGTAGTTGTCACAAAAAAGTGATCAAAGGACTAAGAGCAAAAGCATCAAATAGATCGTTGAATAAATTTAAATAATAATAATAATAATAATGAAAGGAGAAATTCAAGCAAATCACAGTGGATAATGAAGAAGGGAGGAAGACATAAGTGCCCACTGACTCTGAGAAAGCTGACCGCAAATGGGTGATTGAAAAGCAAAGAACTATGATAGTAAAGAGTAATGATTGGGCTACATACGAGACCGTTTACGTTGCACAGCCAACAATAACAACTTACAAGGTTGTTCACTTGTTCTGTTCTGCTCCAAACAAAATGTTTATAGACCTTTTAGCAGGAGAGGAGACAGAGTACTAGAATTAGTGGTTAAGCGGCGCCGTTGTTGTTTCTGATCTCTCTTTCTCTGTCCCGGGTGGCGGTGGTTGGTTTTAGAGTTACTCTCTCTTCCTCTCCCTCTCTCTCTCTCGTATTACTCTGCCGGCTATACAGAGAAAGCGTGTGAGATTCCGTCCGAAATGTTTGGCATTTATTCTACTCGTCATTAATTTTTAAGATTTTTATTTTATTTTTTTAAATAATTCATTTAATTTTATATTATATAAGAATTTATTTAAAATAAAAAATAATAAAATAAAATCTAAATAAAATAACATTATAAATAAATTATACTCAATAAAAAGATAAATAAATATAACAAGTAACTCAATTAAACGATGTAATTGTTTGGACTGAAAAGAAACGACATCGTTCCTATTATGGGAAAACAATTAGAAAGACGACTTCGTTTCGATTAGATCCAGGCAATCTGTTTACCAGCGTACCTTCGACTTGGAGTCTGCTGGACATTCCGTGTGGACACGGAATTTTGCCTAATATTCCGAGTTTTGAATTTAAAAAATCCTTTTGTTTTTTTTTTTCTCAAAGGTCTTTTCTTTAATAAAAAAGAAAAGAAAAGAAAAGAAAAGCCAATCTCTCAATGAGCTTTTTGTCTCAAGAGTGTTTTTGGCACCGTCGGTAGCAGTCAAAGAGAACTAAAAACTTTGGGAATTGAGATATTCGCTTTCAATGGTTTGACCCCTTATTTTGCGTTACGTTACTCTAATATATTCATCCTTAAATTTTGCCTTTCTTCGTTCATAAATAATCTTAGTGTTGTTTCCAAAGTTATAAATAGACCTCTTTCTTTCTTTGTAATTTACTAAATTATTAATCTTGAACATAAATAACGTTGTGTCTTAATAAAATTTAAATCTCTGCATTCAAAGTTTGGATTATAATTCTAAGAAAAAATATAACAAATATTTTTATTATATAATTTATAATTTAACAAAATCTTAATAAATAAAAAAATTATTTGAAATTAAGTGTACAAATTATTCGCAGCAGGGAGAAGATAAAAATAGAGCAACGTCAAGATACTAAGATTTTTATGCTAAATATGATGTATAATCAATTTTTTTTTTAATTTTTATTTTTATCTTGCACTTAGATCCGCAACCTGATATGGCTATGAGCCTATGAAAACGGAAAATTGCTAGCTCGCCAGTCTCTGATTGATGGGAAAAACGGAATATGTTAGCTGGGGACTTTGGGTACAGTTCTATCAATCCATGTGAAATTAGCAACCCCTTTTTTTTTTTTTTTTTGGTCCTTAGGATTCAGAACACTTTGTAAGATTTTTCTTCTTGATTACATAAAATTTGACCAAGTAATGCTATGGGTGTTAAGATTTCTTTTCTTTTTCTTTCTTCTTTCTTTTTGGGTCCGAGTGTTGAGATTTCTTTAACGTTTATACTCAATGTAATATGGTCAATATATTTTTGTGTTGAACATAGATCCCACCACCTAGTAAGAAATGTATTTGATTTCACTATGCGTGGCAGATCAATAGGAAAAAAAAAATAGTAAACTTTTAGTATTCTTAACATTATAAATATGTGACCTATTACTTTTTTTTTTTCCAAAAAAGGCTATATATATATATATATATATATATATTTATACAAAATTTATAAACTAATTATTCTAAATAGAATATCAAAGTAAATTTTATTATGTAATCAATGCCTCCCCTTATACGAGGTTTAAATTGTCCACCAGGTTGCTTATTTCCTTTTCAAATCGGAGCATCAACAACTACCCTTGTTGACACTCCCACCAGTGGCACCAAGAAAAAACTCGGTCGAGAGAGTCAATTCCAGATTTGGGCTTAGAACGAGACTGAAGGATTTGATTCCTGATCGAGCCACAAGAATGAGGCTATCTTTCAAGTGCCCAGCCCAGCTTTTTTTTTTTTGTTTTGTTTTTGTTTTTGGTTCATGATGGAGGCATGAAGCCTAGAAACAAAATACTAAAAGGAAAGTCACGGAACCATTTCACCCCGACAAGGTCTTGTTGGAAGATTAGAATCGCTCCAAGTGGTGCCTCAGCGGCAAAGTGGGAACCCCCAAGGGTTGGAGCAAAGTTGGTCATCCGGTCGGTAAAGTAATTTCCCTTCATGGCACAGACGAAAAATCTGCATTTGCCATTTCCTATCCAACAACTCTTTACAGGCCCAAGGGTTGCATGCAAGTTCAGAGACGCGATGATATGCGCACGTAACACCAAACTTTGAAAACGAATTGCATTAACTCACTACATTTGTTTTAGGTGAAATTAATGCGGTGAAGTTGTGTCACCATAATAAGCAAAAAAATTCTATTTGATGGAAATGTGCCAAACTTAGATTATACTTTTATCTGTTTACGGAATAATTTAAGCCTTCTTCTACCACACAAGCTGGAAATGGTGATTTCAAGTCTGAACTTTTTGAGCTATTGAAATTGGCCTGGGCACATGATAATTCTCTTTTGTGTTGCGTATCCGACCCGTTCATCAAGTGCTGGGCCATTTATTCTTCCTGGTAGCATCAGTTTCCGAGTCTGCTCCAATATTTTTATTTTTTTATTTTTATTTTTTGTTTTATTTTTGTTCAGTTCATTGAAGAAGGAAAAGTAACTACAAACGAGATTTTGTTCTCGATGACTAACAAAACTACATTTGACGTTTCTAAAATTCCATTAAACTCACCTTCCTCAAACTCCCACATGAAAGTTCGAATAAAGGGGCAGAAACATGCTGGGTAATGGACAAGAGAACCTAACATCAAGCGTCAACACAACCCCCCGTGAACCCTTCTTGCTTCTCCTTTTTACTTCTTATTTATGGCCCGTGAACAAGATATATAATAAAGACAACAAAGGACATTTATAAGTTGGTGAAAGTTCGGTCGAGGAACCATCACGTAGCCCGCTGCCCAACAACTTAGATGCTGCCGACTACGCGGCAGAAAACCACGTCGCGGAACGAGATTCCTTTTGCCCTTTTGCATCTTTTTAACGGAAAAATTTAGTGACCAAGGCAATGAAAATAACGCAATAATTATGTATTTATTGATACGGTGCAATTTGGTGAAAGGTGAAAGATTTACTGCACACCCCAATAGATGAGTTAGCTCTCATTACTTTTTTTTCAAAAAAATCTATTGAGGTGTAGATTGCATCTGTTTATATAATCTAAATTCTCCCTTTTCCTTAAAGATATGTGGAAGTGACGCGGATAAGAACAACTCATTACATTTTCTCACACCAAATTCATCACGTTTTTGTTGATGTTCTTGAATATGCACTGAGCCAGGATGTGAGAGTGTCATGGGTAGTAATAATCCGTTACATTTTTCCACGCTAAATTCTTCGATGTCTTCGTAAATATTCTTGAATACGCATTGAACCGATAAAACTGGGAGTTTTCGATATTCCGTACCAAATCAAGATCTTACAGCGGGAGCAACCCGTTAAGTCTTTGTCTATGTTTTTGGATACGCATTGAACCGGTAAAATTGGGAGTTCTCGATATTTTGCGCCAAATTAAGCCTCACGGCGGGAGGAGTAGGATCTGATAACACTCTATTGGAGTGCACATTACACCCACTTATATAGTAAAATTTCACCCTCTTTCTTGACAACGTGGGAGTAGTACCGATAGGAGCAACCCGTTACACGTTGCTTCCTTGTCTTCTTGTTACTCTCTACGTTCTTCTGCTTTCCCGGAGAACTCAAAGAGCAATGGCAATTCCGCTGTAAAATGGTGGGGTGGTACCTGATACAGCGGAATTGCACTTGGAAATCAGACCCGGAACCACTTCCAAGAGCAATTCCGCTGTATCAGGTACCACCCCACCATTTTACAGTTTTAAGTCTGATTTCTTTCAATCCCTTTGAAGCATAATTTTCTTTTGTTTAAGCAAAGGTGTGTGTTATTGTTGTTTTTCTGACATATGCATGGCTGTTGTTTCCACAAAAAAGGCTACAAGCACGAGTCTCGGCAATTATGCAGAGGGTGACACAATATTGAATCCCAGATTTGAGGACGGCATTAGCAATTGGTCTGCCAAAGCCTGCGAGATTGAGCTGCATGAATCTCTCGGAGGTGGAATAATCATTCCGTAATCAGGAAAGTTCTTTGCTTCTGCAACAAAACGCACGGAATCTTGGAGTGGGATTCAGAAGGAGGTTACTGGAAGGGTGCTGCGAGGAATTGCTTATAAGATCACCGCATTAGCTCGGATGTATAGTGATAATGTCATCAGTGCTGGTGTACAACTCACTTTTTGCGTTCAAGAATCAGATCTTCGTGAAGAATACATTGCCATTGCCAAGTTCGTAACAGTGGTTTCTCTCGTTTCCATACTCAGCATATATGTTGACAAAAGTGAACATGGGGCGTCTGCAGAGTCACCTAAAAATTGAAGTTTGGTACATTGTGGATTTTAGAACAAGTTCTTTTCTTGGGACATTGCTCTGCAGGGAATATCGTTGAATGATGACAATTTTATGACATTGATGAGCCAATTAAATCTGCTTAATATCCCAGTTGTACATAGCACTGAAAGCCTAACACGTCTATGCAGTTTCAGGTAGTGTATACTCTCGAATGATATACTCGGTTTTTCCAAGCAATATCCTCCGGTCAGGAGCTGTTGATTGTTGCATCTGCATCCATGTAACATAAAAGTCTTTACATTCATACCATAAATCGCAAGATAGAATGTAAACAAGGCATAGGTGTTTCTCACTATGACGCCTAATTTCCCATGCATTTGATCCCATTACTTAGGAAACCAGCTTGCACTGTAGTTAGCAGGTAACGGACCATGGTTGGGTAGAATTGCAAGGGGAGTTCCTTCTTATCATGTCCCCATCAAGGGCAATAATCTATCTAGAAGGTCCTTCTCCTAGTACCGATATTCTTGCGAATCATGTAGTCGCGAAGCATGCTCAGAAAATGCCTTCTTCCGCTAGACCAGCTCCCAAGGTCGGTTGATTCCTGAAACATTAGTGAAAATAGCTATAAGCTGTCTTTTGGTACACTAGATATGGTGCACTACTTCATAGTCATTTTACTTCAAAACATGATGATAATTCACAGTGTTCTTGGAGCGAACATAGTTGAGAACAGCAATCTTGATGATGGCACTAATGGTTGGTTTCCCCTTGACAACTGTGCTATAAGTGTTGGAAGTGGTTCGCCAATTTTGCTTCCAAAATTGGCAGAGATTCTCCTGGACCTCGTGAGTCTCTAAGTGGCCGCTACATTATAGTGACAAATCGTTCTGACCCTTGGATGGGTCCTACCAGATGATCACTGGTAAATTGCTGGGTAATTTAGAATTGAGAAGCAACCATCTAATGTTATGTTTTATGTCCAAGGACCTGCAGCAAGTGTCGACTTAATGGTTTCAGGACTTCAGATTTCCCTTGTGAACAGGCAGGCAAGATTTAAATATTTAGAGGAACAAACAAATAAGGTAATTGCAGACGAATTACAGTGTATCAAATAGTAGTCAATGTTTTAACTGGGTATTTAGAGGACCTAAGTTTTCTAGGTTCTGAATGTAACATTTGCAAAATTTAACAGAAAAGAGATACTCGTACATGGAACTTTCACTGCTACTTGAAACACTAGAATTTCAGTGCTTTTCTTACATAGGATACCCTATTTAGTTAAAATTTAGGGAATGCCTCTCTTCTTCCAATTGGAAATACATTTTCCACTTTTCCAAATTGCACTATGAGTTGGTGTAATTAATGCTTTTTTCAAATTGCATTAGAATCTAAACCAGATGGGCACCAGTTTATGCTGTGCACCTCTCTAGCCACTGGCAAATGTTTGTAATTGACTTTTAATTTTTGGTGGCCATGCAGATATGTAAGCATGACCTCACCCTAAAGTTCTCAACATCTGGAAATAGTATCATACATGGCAACTCTGCTAAAGTTACGCAATTGCAAAACAGTTTTCCTTTTGGATCATGCATAACGAGATCAAACATAGACAATGAAGAATTCGTTAATTTTTTTGCCAAATTTTAACTGGGCAGTATTTGGGAATGAACTGAAGTGGTCCTGGATTGAACCACAGCAAGGTAATTTCAACTACAAGGATGCTGATGAACTGCTGGACTTCTGCGAGGGCCACAGTATCCAAGTTCCAGGTCACTCTATCTTCTGGGAGGCAGAGTATGCAATTCAATCGTGGGTTCGATCACTGAATGGGGCTGACTTGATCAATGCTATTAAGAAACATCTAAAAGGCCTCACATGATACAAGGGAAAATTCAGGCACTATGATGTCCAAAACGAGATACTGAATGCGTCTTTTTATCAAGATAGATTGGATAAAAATAACCAAGCGTACATGTTTGAAGCTGCTTATCAATTAGACCCATCTGCCATTCTATTTGTCAATGATTATCACACTGGGGATGGAAGTGACATGCGATCAACCCTAGAGAAATACATAAAGCAAATCCTTCACCTCCAAGCTCTGAGTGCCCCTATGACGGGAATTGGTATTCAAGGGCATATCGATGTTCCTGTTGGACCTATAGTTGGTTCTGCTCGAGATAAATAGATTTTCTTGGGTTTGCAATATGGTTTACAGAACTTGAGGTGTCTTCTGCTAACACGTATATTAGAGCAGATGATTTGGAGGTAATTCTGCGTGAGGCTTTCGTACATCCTGCAGTTGAAGGTGTCATTCTTTGGGGATTTCGAGAGCTGTACTTGCCTCGGAGAGATGCATTTCTGGTGAATGCAGAAGGTAGAATCAATGAAGCTGGTAAGAGGTTTCTTGCTCTGAAAAAAGAATGGCTCTCTTATGCTAATGGGCACGTTAACGAGCAAGGAGAGTTCAGATTCAGAGGATTTCATGGGAGTCATACTATTGAAATTATAAGCCCTCTAGGTAACGCTAACAAGAAATTTGATGTTGATCGGGGCGACTTGCCGGATGTTGTGCCTTTGGAATTATAGGCATCTTCAAGTACTTAGGGACGCTTTTGTCGAACCGCTGGGCCTCGGGGAAGATTAGAATGACTAGTTGCCTGCCACTTGCCTAGAAAGTTCAGGGATCCTTCAGTCTACCTCTGCCCCTGTCCAAGTTGACATGAAAACACAATAATTGAAGGGGGTGAATTTAGCTAAATGGTATGTTTTGCGCATTTTTTTGTTTCTCACAATTGATTTTGTTATTTGGGACTCCCACAAGTTGTAACGTCCGCAACCTTGTAGTGATATTCCGTAATCTGAATTGACCATATACCTATGATAGAATAGCGTGTGATTTATAACAATTGGCAGGTGGCAGGATTGAGATTGTGATCTCTGTATAAACATGTGCCTTGGGTATCAAAGTGAATCCTTTAGCCTGAGTAACCTAGAGTTTGTGCAACTGCAATGAACTTATTTTGTAAATACGGACTAGCTGCAATTTTAAACAAAGGCCAGTCTGCTTCCCAAAAATTCGTTCGTAACAAGATCTATGCACCAAGGCAGCTTCTTGTGTCTGTCTGCTTACATATCTTGTACCATTTGATTCACACATATATCATGTTGGTTGTGACTACTAATATTATCACTTCGTTGTATCTACAACCGTTATGTTTAGGCAATTATATGTTTTGTTTAAACGACATGGTCATTTTGGTACGCAGGCCGTTTGAAAACACTTGCTGAGGTTAGAATGTTGGCGGGGTTAGACCTGAGAGCTGGGGCTGGTTAAGCGCTTAATTAAATAAAGTACTCGCTTGTCCCTTCAAATCAGATTGCTGATTTTGGTTCCAGCCTGGTGGACGAACCGATACGCGGCAAAAGAAAGACATACTATGTGCTAAACAAAAAGAACCAGGTGGTGACCCAAATGAACGTAGGCCTATGTCGAAGGCCCTGAAAGCCCATGAACTTCTGGTCACGTGAGACCGGTGCAAAAAATAGATTGCAGCAAGTGGGGGCCTGGACATGGCACCACAAGGGACGTAGGTGGCTGATGCTGGAAATCTACAAGCTTTAGCGTTAAAGCGACATTGGAACGGCAATTGGAATAGACCAGCAGTCCAATTATGCTGAAGAGTGAAGTTAGCATCGTTAGTTAAATTTCATAACAAAGTGGGACCGTTTCCGATATGTTTTAAGATTCTAGCATCCCATCAATTGAAAACCCATTTTAGTTGACCTCTTAGCCTCACCTCCAACGATAATAAAGATTTTTAAGTTTTGCATAAAACTGAGCAAACTTTGAGTAATATATGGGTCTACTGTTTTTATTTTTATTTTTTATTTTTAACTCTTTTCGTTCCCATTGGTGTAGACTTGTTCACAGGGTGGGGGAAGTGGGATCTGATTTGGGTTCTTTTTTTTTTGTGGTTAGTTCAAGCAGGTGTATCTAAATTATAAATTTATATTTACTTTATTAACTAAAAGGGAGATTGGACCAAGTAGGTCCTAGTATAGTACTATAAAACTTATGTTCAATCCCTAAATAGGCCTAGAGTGTGTAGAGTGGGGTTGGACCAAAAAAAAAATAACTGGACCCAAGCCCGTTCATTCAAGGCAGGCTTTATCAGACCGAATGGACCATCAAGCACAGTAACAAGTTTGACTACTTGTCTTTTTACCGAGGGTGAATCGTCAAAGAAGAAGCCGTGAGAAGTTGGTAAATTGTTCAGTTGCCTTGGAAGAATAGTCTGGTGTCCCGGCCGCGGACAACGCCAACCATTATATGTTAACTGCAATAAAAACAATATCGCTCTCGTTAGCGTTTAGCATCCAATCAAACTACAATGGTACAGATTCGTATGAGGAATCAAACATCTATTCAAGCTGCACATATTTGGGTAAGAAATAATATAGTAGACAATTACCTTATATGTATAAAATAGAGAATGAGATCCCCGCACGGAACATATTGCAAATCATGAATGATTCATTTCATGGAAAACACACTTCATCTTCTCCAGGTCCAATTTCCACCACGACCATCCAAAATTAAATGCCCCTACTACGCATACTTGCACCACACATCCCAACAAAACATCTCACATCCCAATTATCACATCAATTTGATAGACCCCCACCTCTTCCATCTAAAACTACTATACCCCTATCACCACCACCACCAGTCCCCCACCTCCACAAGCAGAATTGCTTTTGCTACTATATATGATGCATTTTTTGAGAGGACTCCAAAAGAGTCCCATCCCTGTCTCAAATCCTTGGTTCCCATGGGCCCCATTCCCACATGGGTGCATTGTATCTTTTTGCCAGCACCCCCCCTCTCTCCTCTCTCTCTCTCTCTCTCTCTCTCTCTCTCTGTGAAGAGAGGGTGTCGTATTCAACAGGAGGAAGGAGTTAACATTTGATGGGATGTGCAATGGGACTCGTGATGGGATGTGCAATGGGACTCATGAAAGGGAGGCTCTCCCTCTCTATCTCTCGCTCTCTCTCTCTCACCCCCTCCCTGTGGAGAATTGTGAAGACAGACACTGAGTTATGATGTCCGAGTGCATTGGGAAACAGCTCCCGCGCTGTTCTCGCGCGCCTCTCCCACCCAGACATGCGACAGTCCGTTTTGGGACCCTCTCCCCCAAACTGGCCCCACCGACCACGACTTCAACGAGATAGGTGGTGCCGTGGGGCTCTCTCTGATCGTCGGCAGTTTGCAGCTTTGTGAATTAGACTACAGTTAAAGAAACGCAATCAAATAAAATAATACAATGCTTTTTTTCTCTTAACTAACTCATTTTTTTTTTATTATAATCATAACATCTACACTTTTTTTAATAAATTATGTTCGATTTTGTTCGTCTCTCATGCGTCCAATGGATGTTTTTGTTAGCGAATTTCTTCGCTTTTTTTTTTTTTGAACTGTTTTTGGTATTGTGTGTCAGGTTAGCAGAAGTCTTTCTAACTTGCCTCCATGTCCAATCTCTCTTGCTTTTGACTTCGGATGGATCCCATCCCACCCGAATTAAAAAATTGTTATGAGAATAAGGTTAAAAACTTATAATTATTCGTGCCGCACCAGTTTAAGCATCCATATCATGAGAGGAAAAAACAAAAAATATATTTTCTTATTAATACTACACAGGAATTGAACATGTGACGCACGGTACCCCTATACAGTGTTCTTCGTCCTTTAAACTCTTTTCGAGTGAGGAGCTCTACTTCCTTGTCGAGTAGGGTTGGATATTTGTGAAGCCCAGATTGCCATTATTTGAGGTTCAATTCATAACTAGTGTCATTAAAATAAAGTCCAATTAATTAATCGGATCATTTTAATTAAAATCCATAACCATTAATCCACGGTAATTTAATTAACTTAATAAAAATATATTTTTACAATAAGAAATTCTATGTTTATCTATTCAAAAACTCACTAGACACTATAAAAATTAGTGCCAACTCTCAAACTCCTGATTTTGATGAGTCTCCTAAAAAACATAAAAAATCGCCTTATAAATTAAAAAAAAAATTATGACAATACATGATGTATACAACACGTAGGATTGCTTTTGTTTTAACTTTTCTTTTTTATTTTAAAAAGTTATAATTTATAAAATAATAATAAATTTTTATTCCTATAAATTTTATCTTCTCTTTTTATAATTTAAAATCAAAATCTTAAAAACAAGTCAAAACGGAGGAAGGGGCAGAATAGGGGCAATTGGCCCCACTGACCCCTTCCCTCACCCCCTTTATATATGTTGTATAATAATTTTGAAAAATTATCTTTTATAATATTTTTGTCCACTAATTTTTAAAATTATCCCATAAAATGTTTTTATTCTATCTTTTCAAACTTATAAATTTTTGCCTATCCCAAATTTGGTCTACACTTTTTAAAAATATTTTTATGTTTTAATAAAATATATTATAAGTAATGAACATTAAAAAAAAAGAGTAAGAAAAAGTAAATATATATCGGATATTTATGAATGTTTTTTTTTTTACACTTACCAATTTTTTTTAACAAACATTATTAAAAATCACCAGTATAATCAAATGAGAGTCAAATAGTTAAATGAGTATATGATTATTTCATTGAAAAAAATTATATATTAGAGTATAAAAAAAAAATAAAAGGATCATTAAAAGATCACAAAATATTAACATTCCTCGTGAACAATTGTAAAGTTTAAACGTCAAAAGATCTAATGCTATATTTCTTTTGTTTCCCTCCAATAATTATTTTTATTATTATATTTGTATATTTAAAATTGACTCCACTAAAAAATTTTTAGATCTATTATTGAGAATACAAATTTATATTTTTAATTATTAAAATATTTCTTAAAGAACATAACGCATATAATTGTGTTAGGTGATAGTCTGTATGGTGTAGTTTATTTGGTTGAACAAGAGATTTAATTATATATGAGATTTAGAGTTCAAATTTTATATCTCATCCTAAATTTAATGGACTCCTTTAATCCTAAATGTTTATTGAAATTACATGGGTTGCCAAAAAGGGAAAAAAAAAGAAAAAAAAAGAAAAAGTAGCGTTGCCGTAGGAAACAAACCCTTATTATGTGCTTACCAACACAAATTACGGTAATCACCTAAAATCGTATTTTCACTATACAATTTAGGCCGATATAATCGATAACAAATTTGGTAAGATTATCAATGCAGCGGCAACCTCGAAGTTTGAATTTCTTGGAACGAACGAAAATGAGTATTAGAATTACTGTCACGTCGTTTTGAATCTTAGCCTTGGCTTACTACCCCTGAAATTATATAGGTGATGCCGTCAACCACTATATTTTCGTTGATTATTCCTTATCCCTACTGGCATGTGCGAAATGCGGACGTGTGAATCAACGGACAAGGACGTAAAAATAGTAAAATAAACGCCAAAAACACCAGTGAATGAATTGTGCGGAAAAGCTCCTGGTCCTGACAGTTGGAATCAGCATTGCTGCAGCTGCTTAACTTACGGTTGGAGATTTTTCGCCGTTAATCTTTTGTGAATAGTTTATCGTCTTATCTCGGGCAATCCACTGGAGCCACTGTCTCTTGTCTTTTATCGTGCATGAAGAAGTGCATAAACAATTCTAAATGGTTCGAACCATGCAAGTTTAATATTCTGAAGGATATCATTGTATATGAACTTCATGCAAAACCTTTTGCCAAAGAAAGAGAAAAGCTTCGGCATAAAAGTGCTCAGAAAGGACCGCGGATTAAGAAATAAATATAAAGATCACAGATAAAGATCGGCAACTAACCCTTGAGCTCAAATTAGTGGCCTTTCATTAATGCAAATGAAACATTCTGACTCTTATGTATGTTCAGAAAAGGTCATGAAAGACAATAATAAAATAATAATAATAAAAAAATCAATCCCCAAAATGAGCATCCACAATGCATCTATCTTATCAAAAGCACGAGCCAATCCCTTTTCACCTTTTCTCACTCCTCCCAGGGTCATCCGTCATGTCGGTCAACTCATTTATAATATTTTCTACTCTTAGTCATGCATTTAGCCTATTCCCTAATTTTGGAGGCCTAGCGAATTAAATTACGACATTATCTTCAATTCTTAAATTTTTTATCCCGCCAATATTGTGACAAAAAGTTTAATTTGGTGGTTGGATATACAATTTGATAGATTGGTGATAGACTACCGATGCCATACAATAATATAAGTTTTAATTTAATGATATATTATCAATTAGTGCAATTGAAGATTCAATCATTTCATATAAACACTGAACATAATAATATAATAATATGTCTGACATTTAGTGCGTGTTTTTCTTTTCAATAAGATAAAGAAAAAACACAATATTCTTTTTTTATTTTTTCCGGTAAATTGAATAGTTACACAACATTCATTCACCCTAACATCCGATATTGCATGTCAATCAGTATGGCGTAACATTGAAATTTCCAATGCCATTATATTTCGATGTGGATTGCGTCTTAACGTTTCTTCCAATGATTTTCTATTTGACCAAAACAACGAAAAGCAATGTCGTGGTAGCCTGGTAGGAGTTGCCCGTGTCATTTAGCTAAAGGCAGCTTTTTTAGACAGAATATGAAAAGAGGCTCTGCATTTCCATCAAATCCAAAATCCCTATATATTTTCTGTACATATTTCTACGGGGCTTAACTAGGGATCAGAGGCCCTTGACAGAGGAAGTCGTAGACCCTTATCTCTTACCTCTTTTTTTTTTTTTTAATTAAATTTTATTTACTGTTGAGGTGAGAGAAAGGAGGTTTGTGGCCCTAATTTTTTTTTTTTAAATTTGAACATCTTTTTAGGGACAATGGACTTCTATATTCTCTGTGTCTCCATCAAAACCAACCTTTCTATGCTTCATCTGGTAACTAAATTAAGGAACAAAAATTGAAAAAAGAAAAAACTCTATTACGCAGCAATTAGAGTCACAAGTCTCTTTGTAATCATAAGTCACCAGGCCGCTAACAGTTTTGCCCTACTTACAGTCAGACAAATCCCATCAATGCCATCAACTTTTGCTTTTAATAAAGGATTCTTCATTGACTTTAATGCTTATGACAGCTTAACCTCTATAGTTCTTGTCCGTGGGTCTTGGTTATATATATATATATTTTTAAAAAATTAAAAATTAAATTTTAAACTTAAATTTTTTTTAAAATAATTATATTAATAAATTTTATATCTAGTGAGAGCTTAGCCTTCATATTCCTCGTTCATTAGTCACTTTAAGTGATGAATGTATAGTTCTCCTAGTAAAGCAAATGACAGTTGTCTTAGCTAGCTTGTTTTTGTTTTAACGTTGAGAAAATGCTAAGCAGGGGGGAGGATGACCATTGACCTCGTGTAGCTCAATTATCCTATTATATTTATAGACTAGTATTATATTATATATTTTTATAAATTAAATAATTTCATAAGATGGGTTAAACATATTTTTTTAAAAGATTTTTTATATAAAAATTTATAATATTAATTAAAATATTTATCTTTTTTTTTAATTTTACTTATATGACAATTCTAATTACCAAAATTATAAATTATTGTCTATTCTTGATATTGTGCTCACCTTTGTTTATAGCATTCTTTATCTCTCTATGTTGTCCTTTTTTTTTTTTTTTTAATTTTCGTCTTTCATTGCTTTTTTCTCTCTCTCTCATTTCTTAACCTTTTACTTTTTTCTTTTCTTTTCTTTCATCTCTCTCTTCAATTCTCTCTTTTTAATTTTTTAATTTTTTTCTCTTATTTCTTTCTTTTATTTTTATGTGTCTTTTATATCTATTTTTTATTTTCATTTCTCTATATTTTATTTTTTAAAAAATATAAAGTGAGAGAGAAAAAGAGAGTGAAAAAAAAAAAAAGATCTACTAATGACAAAAGAAAGAAAAAGAGGAAAGAAAGAGGTAAAATTGAAAAATAAAAATAAAACATAGAGAAAGAAGTGATGATAAAAAGATATAAGAGGAAGAGATAAAAAAGGAAAATTAAAATAAAAAATATGAAAAAATAAAAAAAGGTAGAGAGATTAAAAAAAATTTTAAAAAGGAGGGAGAAATAAAGAGGGAATTAAAGATAAAAGAGAAAAAAAGATAAATAAAAATAAAGAAAGAGGAGAGAGAAAAAAAAGAAAAAAAAAACAAAATTGGATAAAATGAAAGAGATACAAAGTAAGAAAAAGATATAAAGAAATAGAAAAAATAGATAAAAATAGATAAAAAGAGAGAGATAAAGTGAATGAAAAAGGAGATAAAAATAAGACAGAGAAAAATATATAAAAATTGAGAAATAGATAAAGTTGATGGAGTAATAAAAAGAAAAAAATAAGATAGAAAAAGAGATAAAATATATAAGGAGAGAAATAGACAAAGAGAAAAAAAAATAAAAAAGAGATATAAATATATAAAAGAAAAGAAGAAAAATAAAAAAAGAAAGAGAGATAAAAATAATAATAATAAAGAGGAATGATGATAAAAAAATGTCATCATACAAATAATCATTATAATTGTAATTTTGATGTATAGTTGATATAATTTAGACATATTTTGTCAATCTTATAAAATTAACTTAATAAATATTTTGCATAATTAATTAAAATTTAAAAATTTTATAATTATTATAATATTATTAATAAATAAAATAAAATAATTTTAACACTTAAATTTAATTATTTGTGATAAAAAATAGTTATAATAAATAATAAAAAATAATTAATTACACTATAAGTCAATAAAATCATTTTAACACACTATACTACCTAACTAATTTTTATTGTGAGATATTTATAAAATTTAATATATAATAGTGATTTAGTCTATTCTATACTATATTATCCTGTATTGTATTGTTTTATGCCATCCGGTCTGCATATCAAATGGAACGATAATCTCTACATTGCGAGTCATCCTTTTAGATTCTTACAGTGTATTTTTTGATTGGTTGCTAGAATTAGTGTTAAGAGATGTAATTAGAGCACTGATTGCGATATACTTTGTCCTAATCCTACATGTCAAAGCTGAAATATGGAAATTTATCCTACAGCATCTATAATACGATGACTTATAAGGAGATTGGACTAGGGGGCCATGATTGAATTATTGAACCGTAAAACGAGGAATCTCAGCTAGTTCTTTAATCGGTAAATCGGAAGCTACGTGTAAGAGCTCAATCAACCTATGAGTTGCTTGAAATGTAGAAATCGGGATGGTTGGTCCAAAGTATTTGAACACATTCCCTCAAAAATTAAAACCTTTGCAACTGAAAATTAAGGGTAAATTCTGTGGCAAGTAGAGAAAAAGGTAAACAGACACACGGATCAACTTACTGGCCCATCTGCCTTAAATTTTATGCATAAACAACGGCATTCATTTATGAAAAACATTAAAATTGCCACTTTAACCGCGCGCATGGTGCATTCAAAAGCTGCGTTATTTACACGACCATCTTGATGAATAATAATAATAATAAAAAAAGCAACTTTTTCAGGACTTGAATTTAGTTTAGTGATTGAAGTCCATCACACATTATAAATATAAATACACATACATAATTAACAAATTTCTTCTTGCGTATGTCTATTGCCGCTCGTGCTTTCGATTTTTCTAACCGTCGGCCCCTCTTATTAATGTATAAAATCTTTTTTGATTCAACAAAAAAGATAAAAAAGAAGCAGATTTTCTTTCGAACTGACTAATTTTGAAGCGAGAGTACTAGTAAATGGGGTATTGTCTCTGAAGACGCGAGAAGCGTCAACACCAATTCAATGAAAACACCTATGTATTACGGAATGTTAGTAACAATGTCATGTGAATACCGAACATGTTAGTCTGAGACTCTGAGTAGAGCCCGTCGCTAACCTTCCTTTTTAAAGATAATTTGGGTGACACGACAGGAACAGCACATTCGTATGATGATTTGACTGGGAAAAGGCAAGCACCAATAATAGATATATAATTATAGAGGAAATCAACTCAAGGATCAATATTAATACCACATATCAATCAATTATTATACGTGTTAAAGCTTGCAGCCAAAAAAATGCGACGGGGGCAACAATAAAACTAGTAGCTATGCAACAAATTAAAGCATAAGTTCCCAGATGCGTTAACTATAACCCGTTTTAATCAGTTAATTAATGTCAGGCCAATAGGTTTTTCGTTGGCATCTTCAGATTAGTGCCATGATAATGGTGCATTTCTTTGCTGGGGATGGGCGAGAATTTGGAGAAGTCTGACGAAGTGAATAATTGTAGTAGACAGGCAAGAAGGGGTGAAGCAAAGAACACAAGGGATTTAGCTAAGCGGGCGGGGAGTGGAGCCGGTGAACAATGACTACAGTGCAATGTACATGTTTGTGTTATGAATAAATGCGTAGGGAAGCGGCGAGGAAGGTCAGAGCTATTGATCGGGAGCGAGTGACAAGTGTAGGGAAGCGGCGAGGAAGGTCAGAGCTATTGATCGGGAGCGAGTGACAAGTGATTCCTGTGGGGGGGGGGGAGTAGCTGCCTAGGACCCTGCCGTGTCTGTGCGCGAATTGGAAATGTCCAATCTAGGAGAGTAAAGGAAAGTAAAAGAGAAGAAAAGAGAGAGAGGGGGAGAGAGAGGGGGAGAGAGAGAGAGAGAGGTAATCACACAAGAGTGATGTATAAGCGCGTTTTATACAATTGAGTATAATTAATAAAACAATATAATTTATTTATTTTTTATATTAACATATTTTTTGTATTATTATAATAATAATTATAATATTTTATTAATTATATTTAATTATATCAATTATTTTGATATTTTTTTGAAAAAAAAAAAACAGTGTTTTCGAAGGGAGAAAAGACGTATCTCTGGACGCTCCCCTGCCTCCCCACCAGACTTGTAGCGCGCTGCTCTCGGGGGTGTGAAGCCCAGTGAGTCTTACCAACTCCTTATGTCTCTGGCTGCGTTTGTGCGTGTTGATCAGTTGATGGTGGCCATAGCCGCCAGCTTTACCACGTTGCAGAGCCCATTCAGGCCTCTCTCTCTCTCTCTCTCTCTCTCTCTCGCGCGTGTGACACCGAGTGCCTTTCAATGGTCTCGTAGTCTGGGTCTACGCGTACACCACACGTGGTCTTACTGCAACAGGTCATCACAAACAGTACAAATCGGGTCAGATTGCATCACTGACTCTTTTCCACTATTCACCGTTGAAATCTGGTACTTTTTTTGTGTTAATGAACAGTCCGTACACGGATCCATGCTATTGCGTAGCAGTACCAACAATGAGATCGATGACCACTTCAGGAGGTGTAAAAACAAGGAGAAGTACAAACACATGAGGTCATGCCATTAACTTATTTGTTTACAGGGAGTTGGGCAGCGCAAAGCTTATTGGCTGGATGAAATGAAGTATATGTTTCTCTTTTTTGTTTGGGTCCTTTTATCTTTTTTTTTTTTTTTTTTGGTTGTGTGTGTGTGTGTGTGTGTGTGATCTGGAGGTTGTCCTTCATCCCTCAGAACTTCTTTTATGTAAGAAGAGGGGGGGGGGACAACAGAAAGCATGGTTAATTGTATTATAAAACTACAGAAGTATAATTTTTTTGGACGAAACAAGGAAAGACACATAATAAATTATAGTGAAGAGAGTAAAAATGTTCAACATGAATTAAATTATGGTGTGCTTGCAAGGCTCTGTATTTACAAACTTTTTGGGTGTTCTTGATTTCTCAAGGATACCATGAATAAAACTGTCGAAGCTGTTTAGAAAATTTTTTTAAAAAAAAAAAAAACATAAATCCATATTTTGCCATTTTCAATTCTTCGAATGGACAAGGTAGCCGAGCGGGTGAAATCTTTGTTATCACTCAACAGCTATTAAAGTTGCCTTGCATTTATTTCATCTTCCAAATAGCTGGTAACTGATTTGTATGATCGAGGCATGCCTTCTAGACGTTCAACAATGTTTTTTTTTTAAAATTATTTTTTATAGAGAGAAGACATTCCAAACAAATTAGTTGACCTTGGCATTGGCAACCAAACTTCTCCAACGCTTCCACTAATACATGTAGATTAGTATTGTATGTACAATAAAACTACCCACCCACAACCATAGTGCAGTATCACTAACAAAAGATAATAGGCAATGCACGTGTCCAGTTCAATTAAATGGTACACATAAAGGAGATGTATGCACAATGATCATTGTTAAAAATTACTGGCTTGGCATACATCATTTGTACACCCACTTAAATAATGTGTTGGGAAATTTTGTTTGTATTTGTAACTCGGATTTCTTGTTTCCAAAAAGGCTCATTTGATATTCCTAATTTTTTTTTTCCCCTTTGTCACGAATTACTTACGAGCTTGCAACGAAGATGATGGTGCTCGTAACAAGATCCCCTAGATGACCACACAATCCATGGATGACGGCTTCATTAATTGATTTGGATTGCTGGCCCAAACATCTTAAGAGGAATATGTTTCAATTAGAACTTATTATTATAACGTAACAGTAAATTTGCTCCTTTGTGGTCGGATAGTCGTAACCTAGGAAATGTCCTTAGTGCTCTAACAAAATCATCTAGGTAGTATTTATCCGTTTCTCAAAGATTCTGGGCTGTAGGATGTCGAAATCCTTTTTCTCAATGCGTGTTAATTTTCAACTCATCTAAAATCAAAATTAAATATATTTTAGTAATTGATAATTTAAATGTCTATTTTTATGATTCTGAATTTTAATTTTTATCAAGTAATATAAAATTCATAAAAATAAAAAAAATATTTTTATTATATAACTTATACACTTTACGGCTGATGATAAACGTTTTAATGAAAAAAAAAAACCCAAAAATACAACATTACGAGTCTATGTTGTTCTTCTACTAAAATTTTCCATTTGATGGTTGTATAGAATCAAGGCAATGCTGAAGTAAATGGCATATCCCACTGAACTATTCATTTCATGTTAAGAATATCATTTAGAATGTTTAACACCTCAACAGGTCGTAAATGGCATATCCCACGGTTAAGTTCTAGGAACAACAAGAACATGCAACTGGACAACTTTCGTTGATATAATGGTACTAGAATTTAAAATTATAACGTGGATTGCGCTTCTATTATTGAAATACTAATCGACATGCCGAACGCCATTTAATTGGTTTTCTTAGGTACATGTTAAACTGACCATGCTAACCAATCATTTCTCGTCGTTGCAAGATCGTTTTTTCTCCACATAGATAACTATCAGAGAGAAAGTAAGTCTAAATGTTTTTTGCTTTGCTTCAATTTATTACTTATCCACCGCCAACAACTGACATTAATTTAATTTAGTACTCACCCGAAACTACACTGACAGTAATCAATAACAATCATTGATTCATCAGAGGCTGTGTGGGGATGGCCGACTATAAATAATGGAACTTGGTTCCCTGGTTTTCATAATCATTACAAATTGACTTCCTGAGCTAAATTAGTATATGTATATATAAAATCATTACAAATTGACTTCCTGAATATATATATATATATATATATATATATATATATATATATATATAT
>CM034050.1:4555046-5061364 GCA_019804595.1 Bruguiera parviflora
ATATATATATATATATATATATATATATATATATATATATATATATCAAAAGGCTAAAATAGAGTGAGAATTTGGGAAGTCCGTGAAAGAAAGGGGTAACAACACTAAATAAAAGGAGTGTGTCCGTGTGTGGGTTTAAAGAGGAGAAGGGGAAGAAAATATTTTCAAAATATATCTTTTTCCATTAACAAAGACGGTCTTGTCACCCACCCAAGCACCGTAGCCCTGTGCTAGTTCCGGCTAAAGCCAACTCTCAGACCTTCAATTTCTGCCATGGGCCATGCCTCAAGGTCCCTCCTCTCAATTCTATTTTTGCTCTCTTGATTTGCCAGTTTCTACTCTATGGGTTAGAGTGCCTAAGCCATGGTGCAACTTCATTTCTAGGCCTCCCCTAACATCAAAGCAAAATTTTCTTACAAGTTCAAAGAATTTGGCATAAAAGCCAAAATTCGTGGTCATAGACTCTCTTTCCCTATAGATAACTAGGTGTCTACCCTGTCTAGGGTTTCTGCATATACTTCTTACTTTAGGGTTTTGGGGTTTGCTTCATTTCTTTTTTGGGAGTTTTCTGTGGTCTTCCCCTTCTGGGTTTGCTTAAAGACATGGAAGACTACAACCAAATGAATGAAAACACGAGTCCAAGGGGAAATTTCCTGTATGCATCACCTATTCTTGCAGCACCCAATTCTTCTTCTCCTTATGGGAGACGCACAAGCAGTGGCTCTAACGTGAGCAATCAACAGACCCACATGCCAAATTTAAGCCCTTTCCATCTTCAATCCAGCGAGTGCTTTCAATCTGAACAGGCACACCCACATCCTACAGTGAAGAGCGAAGCCAGCGCTTCGCAGCATCATGCTCATAAGTTTCATCACTACCCTCTATCGACAGGACATCTCTCAGTTAATCATCATCAGCAACAAGGGAGTCCAAGCTCAAGCGAGGTTGAAGCCATCAAAGCCAAGATCGTCGCCCACCCCAAGTACTCTAAACTTTTGGAAGCTTACATGGATTGCCAAAAGGTAATGAATTTAATTAGAACAAGACAAAAGTTAATGCCAAAGGAATTAATTGTTTCCTCAATTATTCAATTTAATAATAAATTTAACTTTCTCTCTCTTGCTCTACTACATGTTTCAGGTGGGTGCTCCGCCTGAAGTTGTGTCTCGGCTTGCAGCTGCTAGCCAGGAGTTTGAATCAAGACGGCGATCCTCGGTCACTTCTAGGGATGCTTCGAAAGACCCCGAACTCGATCAGTTCATGGTTATTTATTATTATTATTATTATTATTATTTTCAATTTTTTAATTCTTAACTACTACCTCTATTATTAGCATGGGTCGATTTCTATTTTAAGTTAAATTACTTTGTCCTAATATTTGAAGCAATAAAGTGCAGGAAGCTTACCACGACATGCTTGTCAAGTACCGGGAAGAGCTTGCAAGACCCATACAGGAAGCCATGGATTTCATGCGTAGGATCGAAGCTCAGCTGAATACGATCTGCAATGGTCCCCTACGAATCTTCAACTCCGGTATTTAAATTTCTCCTTCCATTCAAACATAGTATTGCTGATGATTACAGCCCCAAGCAACACCCCCAACGAGAAAAAAAAAAAAAATTGCCTGGACCATGTTACAGTTCACTGATACTGGAGTAATTCTCAGTCTCGAGTTTCAACTAGAGCTAATTAATATATATAACTGCCGAAGAGAGAGGAGAAAATTCTTGTTAGAAGAGTATTACAGATATGGATTCGACTCTGGTTTTGCCAGTACAGTGAAGATTGAATAAGACCAAATAGCCAGCCTAATCTTCCATTTGTTTCGTAGAGAAAATCCCCGAGCTCTATATCTGTAGTTCCTCCTTTTTCCGAAGCGGAGCATTTTTTTTCCCTTTTCCACTGAAGCTTTCGTTGACCAAGATTAACCCTTTCAATGGCAAGGAAGGCGATTACTCACTGTGAGAGTCCGAGAATAGAGAACTAGAAGAGAAGACTCACTGAGGCAGTGAGTCTAGTGAACTATTAACAGTCACGAGTTGCTCAGGAAGCCCTAAGATCTAATCACGAGCCTGCAGTTAAAGTGGCTTTAAATTGTTTTGTAATTTGTTTCTTTTGATTAATTATATACTTCATGTGTTCCTAAATCTACTTTGAAAAGACCAAAAGACAAAACGGACTTCGCCTAGTTAAATGGTATAACATCAATCGACGGTGTACATGGTGCATTTGCTTCTCCCATGCATGTGTTGGCTCATGACTGGTCTAGACGTCTGACACCGACAAATTAGCTTTTCTTACAAAATCTGAGCAATTTCCTTTTTTTTTTTTAATTTTTTGTTCTAATAAATCTGATTCTTATATGGGTTTGTGGTGTCTACTATTCATGCAAATCTCGATGTTGTTCTTTACTTTTATGTAAAATTCCTCGTCTGTTCTGTCGAGCGTAAAATGTTTTTCTATGCGAAAAAAAAAGAAGAAAACTTTTCTATATTGAAGAGTACATAGGATGCTGTTCAAATCGGAGCTATGCACCTTACAGCCTGTACGGCTTTGTCGGAAATTTAGACTTATGCTTTGTAAATTGATTTTTCGCTTTAATCTTCCACTCATTTTTCCACACCCAGTAAGTTCCTTTCTATTCATATTCATGAACACTCAAACCCTTTTATGGGCCGTCATTAATCCAGTACCCAGCTTCTAGCGGTTTTACTTAGCAAGGCAGTTAATAAAGTATGCATCCGCGGGCGCAGCACAGAGATTTGGGGGGTGGGGGGAAGGTGAAAAATTTTCCTTACAGTCTTGATTCATATATGCGAGAAGTCTGTAAACTTGATGCTCTTCGTTTATGGTAAATCTAAACCCATAGACTCTTTCCGACCTCGTTATATTTCCTTCGAGATATTATATTTGCACTTGATTATGCTTAGAGTTTATTAAAGCCATATTCTTATGGAATGTTTTTACATTTTTTTTTTCACAATTAATGTTCTTTAGCATATGAATTTGGTATATTAGATCAAATTCTTGAATCCTAACAAAGGCGATAAGATATTCTCATATTTATGAACCAACTGTATCATGTGCTGAGCTTTGTGGTTATGCTTTGTTTCAGTGTACTAATTTTTGGAATGCGAGTTAGAGGTTGTTTTAGAAAACCAAGCACACTGATACCCTTATAAGTAATCTTAGAGCTGAATATTAGATATAGTTGAGACAAGAAAAACGGCGACTCAAAGTAAGAAACTATTTGCTTGAGTTGATTTGGAGATAAATCAGTTCAGGGGATTTTCTAATTTATGGCAGGTAATAAAGCCAGAAAAAACAATCTCTTACCCGATGAAAGTTGGGATTTGGGGGTCAACCAAATTGCTTCCAATTCTGTTTTGTAGATTTTTTTTTTTTTTTGGTTTGGTGGCGTTGTCCTGGTGTAGCTGATTGGTTTATGTGCCTTATATTGGCTGTTTTCACGTTATATAGTGGCTCCGCACCAAAGGGCGCATGGTCCTTTTGGTCTAATAACTAGTATGCATATTTCTTCTAATTATGGTTCTTTTATAAATGTTCACGAGTTAAAAGTGTAGGAATGCACTCAAGTTTTCATTGCACAGAATGGCTCCTAAGAAAATTATTTTTGAGTATGTACCATTCTTTTGTTTTGCATAACTCTTTTGTTTTAACAATCATTGGCATCCAAGTTGTTGGAGAAGATTTAATGGATAATTAAAATAAAATCCTGTAATATCTCCAGCTTCCTTTGAAAATATCATTCTTTGGATCCAATGCTAATTCTCTGTTTGGTCAAAAGTATGTTTGTTGCAAGTTGGTAGTGGAAATATCTTCTTAATGTGGAGCTATCTTGTGGTATTTATGGTCAGACCATTCTTATTTAAATTGCCTATTGAGACGGTACTCACTTTATGTAATCAGCTAGAATCAGTATTTCCTTTTCATCTATGGGTGTGCGGGTGGCTTATAATCTTATGTTTCCAATTATGTAAATCATTCTCTTTATTGATCATTGTTCATGCACTGCCATTACAAAACCTTGCTTTGATAATTGGTCTTAAAAGTTGATTGAATTTCATAACTTTGGCGTGCTATATAGAACTGATTATGTTATCATAAATGAATTTTTGTTCATCAAATGAATAGATGAGAAGTCTGAGGGTGTTGGCTCATCTGAAGAGGATCAAGAGAACAGTGGAGGAGAAACAGAACTACCCGAGATTGATCCACGGGCTGAAGATCGAGAGCTGAAGAACCACCTGTTGAGGAAGTATAGCGGTTACCTAAGCAGTCTCAAGCAAGAACTTTCAAAGAAGAAAAAGAAAGGGAAGCTACCAAAAGAAGCTAGGCAGAAGTTATTAAATTGGTGGGACCTACACTACAGATGGCCATATCCTTCGGTTAGTTCGTCCCCTCTTAACCTGTTGCGTGCTCTAAACTTAATCTGCATTTTATAATATGGATTGAATTGTATGCTAAATTTGAACGAGTTCTTTTTCTGGAGATTGATGCATTGTTGGGACACATTACAGGAGACAGAAAAGGTGGCATTGGCGGAAGCAACTGGTCTAGACCAGAAGCAAATCAACAATTGGTTCATAAATCAGAGGAAAAGGCATTGGAAACCATCTGAAGACATGCAATTCATGGTGATGGATGGTCTACATCCCCCAAATGCTGCTTTTTACATGGATGGCCACTACATGGGAGATGGTCCTTACAGATTAGGACCGTGAGGACAAATTCTTATGTTATAGAGAGTAGGGTTAGTTCTGTTCTCAGGGTAAGCAACAAAACTACTCTTCGAGCCATGATATTGATTGGAAGACATAGGGTGTCTTAGAACCTGAAACAATTGTAACTTTCTCCTTTTCACCTCAAGAAGTGCTGGTTATCGTAATCTTGTAGATTGCCTGCGTTATATGCCGATGTGACTGGTAAAGATGGATGGCAGTTGTTGTCATTGTACCTTTTGTGTTGGTTGTGGGCCCTGGGGCACATCTTCAATTCATTTCCGGGGGGATGGTTGGAGCTTTGAAGTTCTACAGCTTTCTCGCGGACGTTTGAAAGTAAAAGAGAAGGAAATAATGCAAGCAAAGAGGTTTGTAACATTGAGAATTTTTACCGAATCCTCATTTCTATAAGGTCTTATTGCTTGCTGTTAAGTGTATATATATCGATACTGTGAGACAAAGTCCATGTATAACGGAGGTGTTGTCCCATTTATCTCTAAACGTTCGGTACTATTGCTTGTCTGGATGTAGAGCTTCAAGTGCCATACTTTTTCATCATTCCTGTCTGAAAATTTATTTTCTTCGTTAAAAATCTTCTTTATGATGTAATCTTTGTTGTGAAATTTTAGTATACTGGTTTTTGCAAAGGATGCATGTGTTGATTCAAGGCCTTCCTTTGATCCTTTCTAGTTCTAAGGTAACCAATTTCAAGAATTTTGACAAAAAATGCGCATATAATGGTTTTGATAGAGAAAACTTGAATTGTGTTTCAATGTTTGGATGCCTCGGGTTGATTCCGCTCAAATAACTTTAGCAAAACCACTATGTTTAGTTTGCTCCCTTTCTGTAATGGTTTTAAGTGATGAAACGAATAGATTCATGTGTAGGCCATTAGTCAGGCACAAGTCTTAAATTTGAATCTTGATATGTGTTGAGTGTAAATAGTGAGTATCGGGGGTAATGTCTCCAATCTTTTGGTTTGTGATTTCAACCAGGACAGGAGATCCATGTAGTTTATTAGCGGTCAGGCTTTCAGGTTTTGATGCATGTCTTTCTCTTTTTGGGTGCACGGAAAATATTGATACCTTAGATAATAAACAAAAGAAAAGCATTTGACGACAATTTCAATCAAACGGTATTATTGAAGGAAGTGGCTTAATCAACATCGACCGAGTTCATGCTGGCCACCGAATTCTATGGGGATGGTTTCGGTCAAAGTAATCTTCTCCACGGGTTGTCCGGACCACGATCATGAATGTTGCAAGGATTGTCCTTAGTTCTATCATGAATGAGGTGTTTGCTTTTTTTTTTTTTTTTTCTTTCCTTTTCTTAAACAATTTTATTATTTTAAATTATATATATGTATATTTTTATTTACTTTTTATGAAATTTTATTTAAAAGTTTTATTTATATATAATATTAAATTAATTTAATTTAGTTTTTAGATGAATTAAATTAAAATTTTCTCTTAAATTAATTAAGTATGAAACAACCTTTAACTTATTGGGGAATTAATAAATTTTATTATTATTATTTTTAACAAATTAAAAGTAAACTTGCACAATATTCAGCCAGCAAAAGTATCTCTAAAGAATGAATCATTAATACTAAATGTTTACGTTTGAGTCTTTCCTTTTTCCTTACTTTCGTATACAAATCAATAGCATGAACTCATGCCTAACCGTAAATAATATAAGTTCCTGGATCGTATTCCACTTTGCTGCCCAAGGAGCTTTTTCGTTGCATTGAATTCTCTCTTCCGCTTAATCAGACAACTATTTGGTTGTTGCGTGGTACAAATGGGCCTCTCGCACTTCTAGCCCAGTTAGATACTTGAGTAGACTTGACAAGCCTGACCCGTGGAACAGCTGCATAGCTCTTCGAAGCATGGGAGGGAAGCGGATACTGTTTATATTCGGCCCAATTTTCCTTTTTTTTTTAAAAAAAAAAAAAAGGTTCTAACTGGAATTTTAGATAGGACTCCAGTGCAAATGAGTTATAGCTCACTGGTATTTCTTCTTTTAGTTTTACTCCCACCAATCTAATTCCAACCCAAATCCAAAAAAAAAAAAAAGAAAAGAAAAGAAACTAATTATGAGATGACAAATTAAAGTTATAATAAACTAAATTTTAAAAAACATCATATTTTAAAAGATGTTTGAATAGTGTGCTTTTGATTCCCATCAAACTTACAGTTTTCCTAATGTTCTTTTGTTGCAAATATTTTCCAACTCTTACGGTAAAACTTGGGACAATACAACCATACAAAATTACAAACTTATATATTAAAAAAAAGAAAAAGAAAAACTGTTTACTTATGGGCATAGGCATGCGCCCTCGGGCGTGCACAAAACGTATATGCCCATGGTATGTACGGGCGTATTAGTTATTACTGTTATATATGCTTTGCTATGAAATATTTCCCTACATATACCAACATTAGCTACAGCTAGAAGTCGTTATTGATCAACCCCCCCCAACAGTGTGAACAGAAAAAGGATAGTGCCATCAATGGTAGTGACAGCTGAAATGCAGCTGATCGTTCTTGTTTCTTTGTCTGGGAAAAATGTAGTTCATCACATGGGTCACAATCTTGAGCATTATGAGTTCCTGTACAACAGTTCAAAGGGTGATGCATGCGATAATGAATCATATGATGGCTGTCTGTTTATAGTCCCATAATTATATACCAACATAGGTCATTGTTAGTGTTGACAAGCCAACAATATGTATGGTCCCCGACGTTGGAAAGAATGTGGCTGTAACATACGTCAGGCATAAAAACCAGCCATGGTGAGCCTGTAATAAAGACGAACTTGAAATTTCGTGATATAACATATGGTTGCAAGTTTAAATCCTTTTCGGGACGTTTTGCGAGGCTAGTGGAAACTCCGAATTTATTCGAATTAAATTCCATGCCAAGCAAAAGGAGAAAAAAAAGAAAACAAAGAAAAAAAAAAAAAAGAGAGAGGCGTATCTCTAGGCCATATTAATTTCTCTGCCTTTCTAGACTCTAGCCAAATAAGAAATCTTAGAAACGAATGGATAATTTAATCTGCCCGTGCAAAGTCCTTTTCCCTTATAGTAAGTGTTGACATATGTGACAATGAACTTGGTGTTTATGGTCTCGACAACATTTGTAACGACAATTAGATTTCTCATTGAACTACCTCCTCCGTTTTCTCTCTATTCCACTCAAAAAATTTATATTGTATGCACACCCACTGATCAGTGATGTTATTGTAATTGACAACCCCCTCTTCATATAAAAAGGAAGACAAGAGTTTCAGCAAAGAACAGAAGAGGATTAGCTACTAATTAACAACTTAGTTTATATATGTTTAATAACTACTAATAATTTGAACTTACTTTTTTGAGCCTTACTATTGAGCCAATAGGATAAGGTTGACATCGTTATAGGATCGCAGGGTTATCACCATATTAAAAAGCTAAAGTGGTTATCAGATGTACAACTTTATTTCCTTAAATTATAAAATAGATGGCTCAAACGTTGGGATTCAACTGTGAGCCCACCCCTGGCCTCCACCTCTATCTCACTTGGTCGTCATGCCCAACGATTTCCCCTCGCCTTCCCTCAGCCTGACAGAATCTATCCATCATTTTAAAAGGATAATTCGGTAATAGAGGCATAAATTTGTTTCTATACACTACACAGCCTGTTCAAGAGTTGTTGTAAGCTATTATTTAACGTACCCCTAATTTCACCACGACAGGATGCTTGAATCAACGTCAGTTGGCGTTGATTTACTCGGCAATCACACCCAACAAGTATAAAGGGGAAAGGAAGGAATAATTTTTATGTTCAAGCTCACCTAATCGTTCATAATTTGGGTTTGAATTTTTGGATCAAGCGAACAAGTCCACTCAGATAAGTTATTGGGCCAGCATGAATTTTGGACCATTATGTAGCATAAAGCACAGATACGAGGAAAATTAGAACGTCATAATTACTTTCAGGATAAGCAGACAAACCAGGAAGAAAAGATCATGTAAGTGGACAGGACTTGGATCTTAATTAGATCCATATAAATTTCAGGATGCTAGTCAGCATCAACGAATGCATCTGCCACCACTTTCCCAGGCTTGATTGGCTGATACTCTTTTTGTGCATTACATATTATCAAATGCTTCAAATGCTTTTCCGGTGGTTTCGATGTACTTACAGGAAAAATTGGATATCATTCAACCTTGGTTTCATGAGGCGAGAAACATCCCCCCCCCCCCTCCAAAAAAAAAAAAAGATTAGGCCAAGAGTTGCTGACTTCAAACTTTTTTTTTTTTTTTTGTTTAAATAAGCTACTGCCGAGTTAAGATTTTTAAGTCCACACTTTATAGGCATTGCTTCAATTCCACTAAGATATATTCTGCCAACTGCCATGTAGTACATAGGTTACTGGAGAATATAGGCTTAGCCGGGTAGGATAACGGCTAACCACACTTGTGGCTCTCAATGCCTGAATTGTGCAACAGAAACAAACTTTCTTCCTTGCAACTACGCTTCGGGAAACATTCGATTCCCAGTCTTCACTCTTCAGTTTCAGTATTAAATGCTAAAACTTGTTTGGAGAATTTGCTTTGCGCACAGAAATTAGTTAGTGCACTTCTACAAGTAGAGAGTAGCACCATCCAATGCACCCATATATAAATGTTATTTAAACTCACCAGGGCAGTGTAGTATATGTATAATCTCTTGCGAACATAAACCGTACCTCTTTCTCAATCCAAGCTATCATCAGGGTGTTCAGAAGATTGTCCCATAAAGCCACCCATTCTTGTTGATCGCATCAACATTCTGCATTTCTAGATTGAACTACAGATAAACAACATAGGTTCAATTAGTGGCAAAAATTCACATGCAAGGATGATGAAAACTAATAGTCCTCTTATTTCATTAACAATTCTCCAGTGAATGATGCAAACCACTAAGAAAGTCCCTCGCTATCTTGTCAAAAAATTTACAAGCGCCAAGATACAGAAAAGAAGAGCAAAAAATTTACAAACAATTTAATTCTCATAAGACAAATTGGGAATTGGAAGCCGGGAACAAAAAGACTGGTGTTCTGGCCTCACATGGATCGCCTAGCAAGCTGCAGGTTGGTGAGTGAAGGGGTCATATAAAGAAGGCTTTCGCCCAACAATGAAAGCGGTGGTGGAAGGGCCATCACCACCGGAGCCACTGCCAATCCTCTCACAGGAAGGGCAAAGAGTGAGGGTTGCTGCAGGAAGCTGCATATACAATGGCTTCACTGATTTAAGCTCTTGCAGTTCCTTTTGTAGCCTCTTATTCTCATCTGTTAGTGCTTCACAGCATTTCTTCAGCAACTTGAATTCGACTTCGGTTTGCTTCAGCTTAGTCCTGCATAATAATGTTTCGAATGTCAAGAACAATTAATGTTTCTAATGTGAAGCAAAGGAAAGTTATTTAATGTTCAGTTATATATGGAACCTGGCTCTTCTGTTCTGGAACCAGACTTCCACCTGACGGGGCCTTAGATTAAGCTGATCCGCCAAGGCTTGCTTTTGCTTCTAATTTGTTTTCAAGAAATAAAGGAAAGATGAATTAAACTAGTACAGAAGTCGAACATATGCATACAAAGAGTATATAGCAAACTATGAGGCATAGGAAATTATATACACATACAGGATTGAGAGCGCTGTGTTCTTTAAAGCTGTCTTCTAGAATCGCTGCTTGCTCTTTGGTCAGCCTAAGTTTCTTCCTGGGACTAGGTTCTTCATCCCCATCACAACCCCTTGAGATGACTCTCTCTACTTCTACTTCTTCATCACCAAAATCTCTCTCCCTCTTGACACCTGATGAGTTAGAAAATGATGACACCGGACTGAGAGAAGAGGCCTTTGGCTGCATATCTGATGCGATCTTTGTAGCTGGGCCTAAAGTGAGAGATGGAATCAAGTGATCGTACTTCAACGATGGTTTCTTCTTTGGTTGAAGATGGTGATGATCTGATGGAGAACCAATTTCTTGCTTATTATGGCAGCCTAGCCCTAGACCAAGGCCAGAATTGCAGAAGCCATCAGGAGTACCAAAACCCATTTCTTGTGAGGAAGAACAATTATTGCGGATGATCAAAATAGCTCTAACATAAAATCCTGAGGATATGAAGGCTGCTTCTTCCTGAGGGAATTGAAAAGATCCTCTTGATCTAACTGCAAGTAGGCCAGGCCTTTATTTTGGGGAGGAGGTTGTGGGGACTAGGTAATGTTAGTGGAAGAGAGGAAATGAATACGATAGGTGGTAATGCATCTGGTGGCTTGCGTGGAATTATGAAAAATTCGCACGTCTCCTTGTCCTCATAGCCGACCCATGAGAAAAATGTAAGCCAAAAAATAATAAATAAATAAAAAATATATATATGTATGTATAGATTGAGTGCCTTACTTGGACTCGCATGAAAATTCAGGTATTTGCAAAGTAATGTTATGGAAAACAAGAATTTATCCGTCATACTTGCACAATTCGCCTAAACTTACCATTTTTTTTTCTTATACAATGGAGGCTTAAAGTCAGATACTAGCAATAACATGGAGCTACAAAGAGTCAAACCTAAAATCTCCTATTCCTAGCAGAGTGCCCCCTACAACTGCATATAAGCGCGGCACCTCCTAAACTCTTATTTTACATGCATACGAGGGAAAGATCTAAGGAATTTTATACATAGGCCTTTACTTTTTGTAAGTATGAGTGTTCCTTTCAAAATAGGTCATCTGCTACAAGGCGTTGTGACTTTAATCACCAGTTTTGGTAGTATGGGAGTGGTATTCCACGTGGTAATAATTTGAGGTCACTTAAGAAACTTGAATTACTTTGGAACAATATGATCTTAATTCCACCGAAAACAATGGTGACCTCTATGATGACTTATGGAGGTAATCCTTAAAGAAGTTTCACAAATTTGGTCGTGTTGTTATTCAGTCTGGACAATTGTGTTACTTACATTTTCTATCAGCTGTTAAAGGAAATAAATAGGCAGAATTCGTGAATCACTTTTTTTTTTTTTAATGCACACTAATTAGACCTCTAATTGACTAAATTACTTTTTTTTTTTGTATGAAATTGAATGATTTTTTTTTTTTTTTTTGAAAATGATAAACGGGATCCCTTGGAAAATTAATTCGTGCTAGTTTTTTTTTATTTTTTTATTTTTTAGACATGAAGAAAACAAATCATAAAGTAAGTGCTATTATATAGAAACATCTACCGAAATGACTACGATAAGATATTTTTTGTCATGACTAATTTTGGGCATTCCATCATCCATAATCTTGATTGTCATGTGATACAAAATACGTTGACGAGTCACAAATGATCTTTGATCACCGATCACAATATGTCAAATACAATAATTTAAGATTACATTGAGTGAGGTCACTTTGATCATGAGAACGGACCAGTAATATTTGCATCAGTTCCGTGACTTAGAAATGCTGTGTACATTTATACGCGTTTTTAGTTTTTGGTCCATTTGAGGTCTTAAGAGGTCATGCTGGACACTTATAATTGTATATGAGATATTATTACACATTCTCTGTATATTCTTTACTACATATCAAATAACCTTTTAACAGGGAAGAAATTTTATGGAAAATGACTATATATATATTTAAAATTTCCTAATCCTTTTTTAAAATTTTAAAAAAAAAATCCTAACATATACTGTCCTGCACATGGAAGTTGCTAATTAATACCACAAAAAATCGGTTAACTTGTTCGTGGCCAATTCTTATTATGTATATGTGCAATTCTCACTGCTAATTTTAGAAAAGGCAACATGGCCAGAAACCATAGACCATCCTGTACAGAAAAATCATCACATAAAATTGAATTTTAATTACATCATGTTTATGATTATATGGTGGGAAATACTTTCTACGACGAGTGCCATTACTAGGTTTCCTCATCTTAAAATGCTAATTGCATTAAGAATATTATTTGGTGACTAGATACATGCGCCTTTTGCAGGATATTAAGAATATTAGAAAGGGACATGCACTAAATAGAACAAAAAATTCCAAGCGATCAACTTTCAATATTTTATGGCCTTGGTTGCACTGATCGTGAGGCATCTATGAATTTCAAAAGAAAATATAATGGTGCGTGTGGAATAGGGGTTACTAGCCAGAACCCAGTTCACTGCTTTCTTCGAAAGTTGATGTCGAGTTTTGAACTACTTCCACCATCTCTAGTGTTGTATAGACAAAGCACATCAATTGCTACCTTTGCTAATGGGTACACATCCGCCTGTGAGAGTGCTCTAACCTTTTAGATCTTAGAAGCTAGGGTCCTTTTCCGTGATATCAAATGATGGGAAAGCATAACCAAAGCCATCTGAATAATCCACCGACGAATCTGTATTTCTCAATAAATTATCTTGATGACTATTGAACAACACTTTTAATTTTACCATTGGATAATGGAACTCTTTTCCCCATTGGTTTGCTGGGAATAGGCAGACACAATCAAAAGCTGTTTATTAATTATTATGTCACAAAGTTGCACAGCAGGGTTTAAGATAGAATAATCCAAGCCTTCGATGACAAGGTTCTGGTACGAGTAGATAGGCATTGACATTGGCAATTGACATGGTGGAAAGAAATATATAAACAATGCTCGGTCTAAAGATTTATTGGTTACAACTACGTTTGCCATAAATTTAATATTCTTCTTCTATCGAGTAAACATTAATTAACCCAAACGACAAAAATAAAGCAAGAAAAATTATATAACAAAGGATGCCTAGCTGGTAGCATCTCTAGAGCTGCTTCTAGTTGATAAAAACAACGGGTACATGAGACAATGTTGCCAATTATTCAAGGCATAAAGTGCCACGTGGTAGTGACACCCTAGGAGTGGCGGCAAGGGATAAACATTTTGACCCCACAAATGATTTAGCATGGTGGGGCATTCGATTCTGAAGGATATGTATAATATATTTGTTTTTTTTTTTTTTTTTCTTTTTGATTAGTAGAAGTTGGCAAATGATGGAGGGGGTGTTGGGGTGGTGCCGGAGATAAGGTTTCAGATGTGTTTCCGGGCTTTGAGGCCAGCCCCACCAGTGAGAGTGTGGGATGGTGCCCTTTGTTTGGCTTTTTGCCCTTTCCTTCTATAATTTCTTGGTCAAGTACCGACCGACCGTCCGTATCATTGATAGGCCACCAATTATGCCCGCGATTCCTATAGCAATTTGTTTTTTTTTTTTTCGATTGATATATGCGCTAGCCACTAACTACACTTTAAGCATTATCATTGACATAGAATCTAACCCTTCTTGTTGTGACCGTGTATTATGCATGTGGGAATGATGTGCACGATCGATGAATTGGCATTAAATTAGTTTGCAACTCGGCGTTCCTACAAGCGGGCTCTGGAGAATGTCGTGCTCTCCAATTTGATTGTCTTCGCAGGGGATAAATTTTGAATATTGATTATTACGAAAAAAAAAAAGATGAATTAATTACAAAATACAGCCATACGACAGAGCTAGCTGCATTTGACAGAAAAGATTTACCAAAATAATATTCTTAGCATACCGTGAAAGAAAAGAATATGTGCAAATTCAGCACAAAATTCAGTTCAGTTAAAAATATAATATTCAGTTCATTCAAAGAGACAGTGCAAAACGTCTTCTTTCACTTTTTTTCTTTTTTGAATTTTTTATTTAAAAGATCTTAACTTGCAATTCTGTGTTGGGGACGAAGAAATTATGAGATAAATGAGAATTCTCTGTTGTATAACCAAGCATTTAATGGACAAAACGAGGATAAAGAAAAAAAAAAAAAAAGGAAACAAAGAAAGAAAGCATGTATATATTCTAAGTGTCTTGTGTAATAATATCTTATCCATAAATTATAGATAGAATCTGCACAAAAACAAACGACGACCCATTAATTGCCAGCAAGGTAATAACTTTAGCAGCATCAATCTCGTTAATTCTAAGATGGTCGGCTCTTTTCTAAGTTTTCGCTCTGGTATATATCAGTTACTAGACCGGGGGAAACGGAATAAGAATCCGTCCCCAACTTTGCCTTGGACCTTCAAACACTAAGTAGCTTAATCGGCCGATTTAGGTAAGCGCTTTACTTACTTTCTTCGAAGTTTTAATTAATCAATGGAAGTGAAGGACAAAGTCCCACGGCGGACGGCGTATCTTTGTAAGACGTCCCTTTTTTGGTGATAAATTACGTCTTAGTCGTTAATTGGTTCTTTAATTAATCAGGTGAAAAGGTCGCGAACGGAGGCTGCAGTATATAGCAAAAGAGCCCGGACAATCAGAGGCGTTGGGTAATGGTTGGTGTATGTACGTAATTGGAACTAAACCTGATTACTCAAACGAGCAGTTCTATTAGGACAAGAAAACTGAAACCAGAACGTGGAACAATTAGCGCTAATACAAAATTCGGACGGCACGACCTGAGTCTTGACCAGCACTTTTTTAGTGTGCGGGGGATCGAAATCAGCTTTATTTCTAGTCCAAAAGTCTAATAATCAGACATGTCATCTTCTATGACTTTGAGGAAGGGGTGTGCAATAAGTCCCGAGCAGGACAACAAAAATCTAGTCAGATTAACATAACCCCACCTTGCTTCCTTCGCGAGACGAGCGAATCAGCGTGTCACCGTCTTTTTCCTAAAGCTAAGCTTAGGCTGACCCTACCCCGAGATTGTCTTCTACCTTTTCCATTTGTGGGGTGGACTTAGCTTTCAAAACGGAGCATCATGCTTGCGCTTTTACTGCAATGGAATAGAGATGAAGGGAAGGAGATGGGAAAACAATCGAGAAAAACATGTCAGCCTCCACTTTCCCTGTCGTCATCCCTAAAAACTGATTCTACACTCGACATTGTAAATGGTTTTGCGGAATGAGTTCTGATACGCAGGCCTGAGATCGGATATCAGTATCACATTAAATGCGAATTTATATTATAATAAATTTAGCTGTTGTTTATAATAAATTTATTATTTATTAAAAAACATATTATAATGAATTACTATAATTCACGTTTAAAATTTAATGATATAAATTTATATTTAATTTTTATATTTAATTTTAAATTTGAAAATTAAATATTAGAATAAACATAGGTTTATTTATTAAATTTTAATCATTGACTACAGTTAATTCACTGTCCATTAAAAAATAAATCAATTGATTCACCATTTATAAAATAATAAATTATTTATAAATAACAGTTAGATCTTAATAATATTAGTTTGTATATATATATATATATATTTTTTAATAAAAAATATAAACGGTTAGGGAAGAGAGATCGGCGAGAGATACAGTGGCTTTAAAGATTCTTATCCTGAAATATATATGATATTTAACAAAATAATAGAATATATAATAAATATAACAAAATATATAAGAGTTATTAAAAATATGTATTTTATATTTTATTTTATTTGTGCATTATATTATATTTATTACAAATTTTACAATTTTTATTACGTAACATTTATTTGTAAATGAAAACTTTTAAATTTTTCACTAAAAAATTATTTTTATGTGTGTCCAACTCACACGCCAACTAGGCGCTGTCTCTCCTCGTCCACGTATTTGGACGCATGGTTTTATGCAGAAGCCTGCGAGGTGGCGTACACGAGGGAGTGTAGTTAACCAGTGCTTGGCGTGTCTGGGACGCGGATTGCAATGTCCTGAGAATGGGTAGGGATCCCGAGGGGCCGACAGCAGGGTTATGTTTCCAGTTGTGTGGCAGGAGGGACCCGATTAGAATGGGATAAGAGCAATTGATTCGTATCGGTTGTGCGTCATTTCATGTGCCTCTTTCCCGATTTGGTAATGCGAGCTGCCCCGGGAGGGGGGGCGGGTTGGGGGAAGAAATTTACAAAGGATTGGCAATAATGCATAGATTTAGATGGCCGGATAATATTCCTTTATTAATTAATAAAATATTGTATTTCATCGATAAAATTTTTTAAGGAATCTGCACTCATTAAATGCAACCAAATATTCTTTTGTCACACTTGAATGTTCCCCACTTCCACTCTTCGACATTTTTCCATTTATTACATATCCTTCTTTCCTCGGAAGAGTGAGACTTTGCCGCGAACCTTTTTGCCCTTCCCTAAAAAGGAGCTAAGGTGCTGCTGCTGCTGCTGCTCAATCGATCTGTATTGTTTTATTTATTTTTTTTTAACAGGAACTAAAGACCGAATTTTAAATTTAAAATTAAAAATGCACGCGATTTTATCTCTAAATCCTGTGGCTAATAATGGCTTAATTTGTATATTTTCATTGCTAAAACAGGGGTTTTGGACTTAGAACCGCTTTGCGCACGGGGTTACATCTCTCCGTGGATCATGGACAAGCGCGTGCAGGCCAGGCCCAAGTGTCTAGAGTTAAGTAAAAAGCCACAAGGATTAGTGTCCAATTTCGGGACTTTTAAGTTCGAGAGATGTTGACCAGCAAGCAGAGCCCAGACTTGACCTGCCCATCTCATTTAGCTCGATGGGCCCTATTCAAAAAGGCCCACCTTGTCCATTACTGTCCACAAGATATTTACAACGTAATTATTTTGGAGGATTGCTGGTGAAGACTTGTCTTATTAGCGCCATCGCATCAAGGAGGCCCAAAAGGAAAAAGAAAGAAAGAAAGAAAGAGACTTTGTTCTCTGCTGTTCTATCATGTTGTTGTTTCGATGGATTCAAATGAGATTGCCACCACCAGAATAATGGCTCAATTAACTGGATCGCTCATCCATCTTTTCAGAAAACATCATCAATTTATTTTCCAACGCCAATGCCCAAATTCCTATACCAATCCCCTAATTAGAAGCCCCACTCTCAGGCAATAATAAAATTAATTCACTCTCCAAGTAAGCAGGGACAGTTCTAAAAATAGGATAATTATACTCAAAAGAAAAAACCGGCACAATCCATTACAAGTTAAAAGAGACGAGAGAGAGAGAGAGAGAGAGAATAGATTCTTAGCAAGTAACAATAATAATATATTAATTTCTGGCAACGCCCGAGGTCAATAACGTCAATTACTGATGGACTGAAAAACTAAGCAAAATAACGAAACTGACTAGAGAAAATTGACCACCAAAAAGTGAAAAATGTGAACTAACATCACAGGCTCTCAAGTGGGCTTTCCAATCAATATCAATATTTAGAGCAGGTCAGCAAGCCACCCACCAGCATGAAAGTGACACTGACGGCTCTCTTCGCGTCTCCAGTCTGACAAGGGATGCCGATCCAAAAAGCTGTCGGGGGATGGATCATTCATGGGCAAGTCCTGTCAATCTTAATAGTAATCTTATTATCACACTGAAGATTTATAGGTTTAATTCTAGTCCATAACAATTCACGTACCACAAGCCATACGTCAGAATTTGGCTTTTGCACTTGATTGGGTCATAACCTTACGCTTCTTGCTTTTCCAAGTGACAAGATTACCCTCCGCGAACATACAATAACTAGACGTAGACTTGATCTTCTGTCCAACCAATGTCCGTATATCCTTCAATGTTAGAGACGCCATTTTTTGATAAATAATAAACCTTTGCTTGGAGCACCTTCAAGTATCTTAAAATTTGGTATACTAAATTCATGTGCTCTTCACTTGGTGTATGTATAAATTGGCTTATGACACTCACAATATGGGTTATATTCGACCTCGTGTGCGACAAATAAATTAATCTTCCAACAAGTTGCTAATAGCAACCCACGTCTGTTGGAACTTGATCTAGAGAAATTCCAAGCTTGTGATTCAGTTCCGTGGGCATTTCTACTAGTTTGCAGGCAAGCATTCTTGTTTCAGTCAAAAGATCTAGCACATTTCGAACTTAACAGCCAAATATTCTCGTAACAACTTCATTTCACGTAGATCATCTCCTATTAAGACCATATCATCAACATATATAATTAAAACTATTATTTTCCCTTCTTTGTGTTTTATAAATAAAGCATGATCTAAATTACTTCGCTTATAATTGAAGGCCTTCATTGTAGAAGAGAACCTCCTAAACCAAGCTCTAGGAATTTGTTTTTTTATTTTTTTTCTTTTCATTTACAAACTTCATTTCTCCCCGAAGAACAACGTTTAACTCCTAATGGCAACTCTATGCATACTTCTTCCTTTAAATCTCCTTTAAGAAAAGTGTTCTTAACATCAAATTGTTGTAGAGGCCATCTAGATTTACTGTTATAGATATGAGAGTAAGAATTATGTTAAGGTTAAAAGTTTCTTAGTAATCCATTTAATACTCTTATGTATATCTTTTTGCAACTAACCTCACTCTATATTTTTTAATGCTTCCATTTGCTTTAAGCTTCTTGCCAATATAGTTGAATTCTTAGAGATTGGGTGAGAACTTCCTATTGTTTGTCTTTATTGATATTATCTCCTCACATATGCATATATGCTCTCTACATTAAGCTTTAGGTCTTTTTGTACGATTCCTCCACAAACTTGATCAAATTCAAAATTGAGTCCTTTCAAAGATTAAAAAAGCAAAAATAGAAAAAAAAAAAGAACTTAAAGCCTAGCTATTACGGAATGTAACTAGACCACCCCTTTAATTGTTCCTTCTTAAAAGATAGTCTTATGATCAAATTCTTGGAAAATGGTAACGAGTTCATTATAGTATGTTGACAATGGTCTACTTAATCGAACTAACTAGTAAGTGTAAAAGGTCAATATAGTAATAAAACTTGGTGAATATTTCAAGTGTCGTATCTACAAAGAACAAGAAATTAATTATAATTTATATTACCACAAAATTAAACAAAAATGCTAAAAAATATTTAATTTTAATAACAATAATAGAATTAAATTAATTGTAAATTAATTACATAAAGGAAATTGAGATTTTGTTTCAATTAAGATTAGATACTAAGGCTATTGGGCTTCACTCAAAAGGAGGCGAATTGCATTGGCTCTTTATGAGTTCATAATTAAAATGTTTGATTTCTTTTTAATAACAAGTGCTCTTTGTTAAGCAATATCTATTGTATTTAATTTATATACAATCTTCCATCGAATTTACATAAAAACAAATTAGATTCATTAAGTCCGAAGAATTATACATCATCATATAAATATTTTTATATATCTATTTCAAAATTTATATATATATATATATATTATATAATTATATTTTACTTATTAATTTTAATATAATTTAAAAGTATTAATAAAATTTGAAATATATAAATCAAATCACACTCTAATTAAATAATACAATAAAATTCAACAAAATAAATAATTTATAAAATTTTAAATAAATTAATTTTAGAATAAATTATAGACTTTTATTCTAATTTAAAATTTTAATTATTTATACTATAAATTATAAATAAACAATTACATAACATCACTTTTCTTCTTTTTTTATCTTAAAAATCTCTCCCTCTATTTTTTTTCTTTCTCTTTTATTTTTCTCTCCCTTTTAGATCATCTATCCTAAACGAAATCTCGTAACACTTTAAAACGGCGCAACAAATCGGCATTGTTTTGACCAAATCAGTGCTAGTTCGGTCAGTTTTCCATTCGTGCACGTCTAATGTCCAGTTGGGTCGAGGACCGCTGCCGATCATACTTCTTGCCACAAATCGATCATCACCTTCTCCTTTTTGAAGTCTTCCCTATTAAGTCTAATTTATTGATTTTATTAATTTATTATTTTAATTTTTTACTTATAGTATAAAAAAAATAACTATAATCAAAATAAAATTTATTAAAATTAATTATAAGTGTATAAAATTAAGTTTAAAAATTGAATATAAATTTGTATAATTATGACACTTATCGTGGTGCGGTATAAAAAGATTTTTGTTTCAATTCAAAGAGACAAGTTTCGTCCGATCCATCGTAGAAGGTTTTTGACGCAGCTTCCCATATTTCCTTGGCTGTGGAAAGACAGATAAACCACCGCATCGGGGGTGGACTCATTAAGTCAATAAGTCAACATTTTACTTTGTGATTTTCGGTAATCCATGTTTTGAACTCGGGATCTTCAGGTGTCGGCTTTTTGGTTTGTCAGGTGAGATATCCAACTTCGTAGCGAGTGCCAATCCGTATCTCTAGTAACCGATGTCATCCAGTAGTTCCTTTAGAATCGGAATGGTTCTGATACCATGCCGGACAATGATGTTCATGAGTAATTTTGGATTCGATCTGTCTTCTCCAAATTGAAGCTAATATGTGGACACAATCACATCCTAAAGGTAGGAAAGAATCCCATTCGAAGTTAGTTAAATTCCTCAAATATAGTACACGAGAATGAACAGCTAATCAGATTCCTATAAATAAAATCGACCTAATAATTACAACACAGAGACAGACAGCTCGTGCCGACAATTATAACAGGCAGATACCTCAGGCCAGCACAATCGGTAGTTCCGTGTTAAAATTCATTTTGGAGTCTCTTGCATTACATACGATATTTTTGGCGCTTTCTCTGTCCATTTCATCCGTATCGTGTCCAAAACGTCATTCGACGATCAACACACGAATATTCTTCGCCTCCGGCCTTAGAGTTATACCCAGTTTCCTCTGTTTTCTCAAAAGGCCACCGCACGAGACTGGCAATAACCATGATCCCAAGAAGTTCATATCTGCGAGGCTTGTTGCAATCTTCAGGATTTGGTTCTTTTTTATCCCAGGTTTGGTTTTTCTCATCTCTATATTTCTTTGTTTAGCTAAAGGTAATTTTGTAAAAGGACACCATCTGAACGACTTGTCTTGTTCTTTTTGCCGTTTGTCTTTCTTCTTTAATGGCACCAGCCGCGGTTATAGTATCAAAAACTGGCTTTGTTCGACTTTAGCAGGTTTTTATCTTGAATAGTTTGATGCCATGTCATGTTGGCGTTTTTTATTTTTCAGTTTCTAGACATTTTCTGTGTAGGATATTTAGTACAATAGTCTTTGACAGTTCAAAAATTACTACAAGGTCCCACAAAAAAAAAAAAAACGCAAATGGATTTGGCAATCCATGTACAATAGACTTTTTTACATTCCTGCAGCTTGGAGCTTACGGTTGCTACGCCTCACGAGCTGAGTCTTCTATGCAACAAGTGAGCAGGCCTCGGCCACTGTTGCATTACAGGTAACTACCGAATCTGCTTTAGATTCAATGCTTTTGGAGCAGTTTGATGGCTTCGACCTACCGCCTGGAGCTTGGTTCCTTGTGCACATGATTATTAACTTTCTGGTGCTTATGGCTTTTCTACTTTGGTTGTTGTGTTGACAGTGAGGATGAGTACGCTGATGTGGATTGGGATAATCTCGGGTTTAGTATCATGCCAGCTGATTACATGTACGTGATGAAATGCTCCAAAGATGGAAACTTTGAGCGAGGTCAACTCAGTCGCTATGGCAAAGTTGAATTGAGCCCTTCAGCCGGAGTCCTAAATTACGGGCAGGTAGCAGCATCATTTCATCAAAAGTTTGTTTTTTGTCTTTTTTTTGGCTTTTTGGCAAATGTCATTTATTCCCAGAATTCGTTTATTCCCTGAAGCCGTTGCTTATTGTATAAGAGGCTTCCAAATCAGAAATTAAGCTTGAAATGTATCTGTAATTCAGGGAATCTTTGAAGGCACGAAAGCATATAGAAAAGAAGATGGAAGGCTACTTCTTTTTCGTCCAGATCAGAATGCCATTCGGATGAAGATGGGCGCTGACAGAATGTGCATGCCTTGCCCGTCCATTGATCAATTTGTCGATGCAGTCAAGCAAACTGCTCTTGCCAACAAGAGATGGGTAATAAGCTCTTCCTATGAAGCCTGTCCTATTTTTCTTTCTTGTCATGGAATTGCAGTCAGTTTGTATCAGTATTCCTTTTTTTGGCTTTTTTGACAATTTCATCCACAATTGCTCAATAGGTTCCTCCTCCAGGGAAAGGGACTTTGTATATTAGGCCTCTGCTCATGGGAACTGGTCCTGTATTAGGACTGGCACAGTCACCAGAATACACATTCCTCGTGTATGCTTCCCCTGTTGGCAACTATTTCAAGGTGGGTTCCCATGTTTTTCAGCGGAAGTTCGTACTTTATTCTCGAAAGAAGGCCCTATAAGTTAATCATGCTGGTGACAGGAAGGTTTGGCAGCATTGAACCTATATGTTGAGGAGGAATTTCACCGCGCAACGCCTGGAGGAGCTGGCGCTGTTAAATCCATCACAAATTATGCACCAGTGGGTGATTGTTCCCCTAATACAGCTCATTTTGGAAGCTGATTGATTTCGTTTCATTCAAACTCACTGCTTTATATTGTGGGTGCCGTTGCCTGTTAGTAGTCTTGTGTTGGGGAAACAACTTATCTTTGTTGCCTGCTATATGTAGGGTCTCAAAGCAATAGCCAGAGCAAAAGGCAAAGGATATTCTGAAGTTCTGTATCTTGACTCACTAAATAAGAAAAATCTGGAGGAAGTCTCTTCCTGTAACATCTTCCTCGCCAAGGTATTCGTTGAAAGTTTTCCGTCAGCAGATGTGTTATCACTTCATATGATATTTATTTAGGATTTTTGTACCCCGTATGGGCTTCTTTTAAAGTCAAAATTTTATCAGGGCAACGTAATTTCTACTCCTGCTACGAGGGGGACTATTCTTCCGGGGATCACCCGGAAGAGTATCATTGAAATTGCTGGAGATCTTGGTTATAAGGTGACTAATTATTTCTTTTTCTCCTTCTTAAATCCTTCCTTTGATTGCAATGGTATGGTGGAATGGGGCCTCTTAGTAAATTAAGTCCTTGATCATTGTCTGATATCAATCGATCATTTTATTTATTGCTCATTTCCCTTGAGTCAGGTGGAGGAACGGCCTATTCCTGTAGAGGAATTGATCGATGCCGACGAAGCCTTCTGCACTGGAACTGCAGTTGGTGTTGCTCCCGTGGGCAGCATTACATATCAGGACAAAAGGTAGCTCAATCTACAAATCATAATTTGGTTATCCCTTCAAGAAAACAGCATTCTAAAATACAGTGAGGAGCATTTCTACTGCGCTTACTGAAGTTTCGTCGAAGGAGATCCTTTCTTTCTTTTTGTTTTTTTTCCATCCCCTAATGACTGTTCATCAATATTTTCCCACTCACCATTGTTCTCTAAAATACTCTTTTACACCCCTTTAAACTGTTGCTTTCATATTGTTTGGGGCTTAATTTAGTCTCTTCAATCAGGTCCTTAAAAAAGAATTTCAGTCTTATTAATTTTGGTTGTTTATAAGTAGGAGCCATCATTAAGTTTTAGCAGTCTATTTGTCATCAAACTGGCATAACCCGCGTATGCCTCGATTAGATTTAAGTGAGGACAATTTGAGATATACAATGTGTGTGGAAAGATACTAAACTAAAAGAAAATTAACAGATGACATAATTACTAAAATTTATAAAATAATTAAAATATTCTTAAGAGATTAGATAAATTTGAGTATTTTGTGAATTTTATTATTAATGTATTTGTGAGTTTAATGTGAACATTTGTATTAAATATTACATATTTTACTTATTATACTGTTAATATTCTTATCGGTAAAATTTAAATATTTACATAATTCATCATTTGATATTTATATTTGTGAGTATTTGTCTTTTGGTTTAACTTGATGCTTAGTCAAATTGTATTCATCTAAAATTCTGGAATCAATTTATAAAAGTTAGAAGTTATAAGGAACACTAAAACACAAAAACACTACAACAATAAACACAAAAAGAGAAACAAAAGAGACGTTCGCACGGAGCAAACGAGTGTTCAGCATCGTTGTCCTTTTTCAAATTGCCATTCATATCCCCTTTTGTTTTGTTTTGTTTTGTTTTGTTTTGTTTTTTCATTGGCACAGTTTTTCTTGTGTTGCTAATCGCTTAATTCTTTAAGCAAATAAATTAATCTGGGAACGTGCAGATTCGAATACAAAATCGGAGCTCGGACTGTGTCTCAGGAACTGTACTCGGCTCTCGAAGAAATTAGAGGGGGTCTCGCCGAAGAGAAGAAGGGCTGGACCATTGAGATCTAGCCAGCAATTTGACTACCAGGATTGTACGATAAAGTCTGCCTGTCTAGATGAAATATGTTCAGTTTCTACATTTTGCAGAAATTTTGACAGGTGGACGAATATTGAAAAATATTGAAATATGTTCAGTTTCTACATTTTGCAGAAATTCTGACAAGTGAATGTCATGAAGGAGAAATGAATGTGAGGCTTTTAATCTATGTTGATAACATCTATATTTTCAAAACGATGAATCATAATCACAGTACGTGGTGAATACTTGATGGGATAATGCTACTCAATGCAATTTTACTGAAAAAGAGAAAGAAAAAAAAGGGGGGGGGGAATTGAATTGTCCACACCAAAAACTGAAACGGTGAATCAAAAAAATTTGTTATGAGCAAAGTTTATAAAAATAACTGGCAACTTAACAATTTTATTATGTAATAGCAAATTTCGTGAATGTATTTAATATAACACGAACGTGATTTCTAAGGACTACATGATCTGTAAATAAAAATAAATTACTAGCGAAAATAATGTTGTTTATGTGATTTAAATGGTGTATCGGTTGCGCAACTATGCATCCGACCCAAATAAAAACGGAAGCACTTTCGTCAATTTATGGGCTTTAGGCCTTTACCACATAGGGTCTTCTACTGCACTTGGGGTCCGGTGGACCAATTATTAATTAGTATATAAAATTTGTGGAAAAAAAATAGAGATTTAAATTTTATTTTTTAATTATATATATATATGAAAATGAGTTATATAATTTTTCTTTTTAAAAAAGAAACGAAACGAAATTTGACAATAATATGACTTACCCGAAATAGTTCTAACAATATAAAATCAGAGTGACTCCAACGCGAAATAATTTCATTCAAAGTAAACGAAACGTGAATGGTTCGTTTTCCTCGTCGCGTCTCTTATTTACTGTTCGCCTTTGTCTCTTCCCTCTGCACAGTGCCGTTGTACATCACCTCTGGCTTTGAGAGACAAAGCACTGCATCTAGCGTGCTTATTTCTTGTTGTGTTCATTTGATTTTTGTGCAGTAGACGGTAGAAAATGGAATGGAGCAGAGCTGACGTTGATGCGGCGGTTGCTGCTGCTAGGCTCCATGTAAAAAAGATACGGACTACAAAGTTCTCCATTGGGAAGAAAGATCCCAACCCTTTAACCGGAGACCTACACCGCGCCGTCTCCAGCCTTTCTGCTGAGCTTTACACCACAGATGTCCACTTTCTCATGTAGCGTATACAGGTGGCTATTTATTTATGCTCACTTGGCTCACTCTCTACCTTAACTGGTTGCTGACCATTTGCTTATGAATGTGATCCAAGCTGCAGAACGCGGATGACAACGGGTACCCAGATGGTGTGGAACCAACATTGGAATTTGTGCTTACTTAGAGAAACATAACTGGGGTTGGTGCACCTGAAACTCTTGCAATCTTCAGCAATGAAGTGGGGTTTTCTAGGCAGAACATCAATTCCATCTGCAGTGTAGGCCTTTCCGCTAAGAATGGGAAGAGAGCGTTGGGATTTATTGGAGAAAAAGGTAACTAGTCCTGTTTTCAAGCAAAAGGAAATTCACGATGCTTAAACATTCCAAACACTTTCGACCTCATGTTTGAATTGGAGGTCCTAGCTAGACTATTATTGACTATGGTCATATTTGCATCAAATTTGGTTGCAAGATTGCTTAGTTAACAGATATTCCGTCGTCGAGGGTTTTAGTATAAATACCTTTTTGTCTTGACTCCTGAGGGCTACTTTGGGAAGACTCGAAAGTGTCGAACGAGTTTGGTCCTTTAAAGGGGCGGGCCATTTTCTGGGTCTTGACGCTATGGGTAAAAGTCATAAAGTAGAAGCTGGCTGGTTGTTGCTAATTTTTCTACATTCAAAATTACTGGGAGCATATGCATGTAGTGGTTGAGTGGATACAGGAAGAAAAATTAATTAGGAGCCTAATAATCTATTTGCTTTGTAAATTGCAGATTCCTTTTTTTTTTGGATCCAAAGATGCATCTTCTCGTTCTTTTAGCCGGAATTATCTTTGCATATACTCTTTTATTGTTCCTGAATTGAACATGCTGGCTCTCCTACCTGGATGTTACTATAATTACATAGTGTCAAAAATATAGTGCATACTGCAAGAAGAAGCTTCTCCACCAAACGATTGTCTTAATCATGTGTTGAGATTGTTCGTCTGCCTTTTTCCAAAATTGTCAAGAAATTCTGCGATAATATATCAATACTAAGGAGACATATTGCTACTTTGCAGGCATTGGGTTCAAAACTGTGTTTCTTGTGACCAAGTGGCCTTATATATTCAGCAATGGCTGTGGTACTAGATTCAGTAAAGAACCCGATAAAGATTGTGGCATTGGTTATATGGTACCTGAATGGGTTGACAAAAAGCCTTAACTTTCTGATATCCAAGATTTATATGGATCCAGCAAGGCATTGCCAACGACCATCTTTCTCCTTCTACCGAAACTTCCTAAGGTTAAAACTGTAAGAGCACAGTTGTTAGAGCTGCACCCAGAGCTTCTCTTATTTCTATCCAAGATAAAGCGACTATTTGTTCGTGATAGCAGTAATGATCCTAAAGACATTCAAAATGTGTCAACTGTTGGGTCCATGGATAGTGAGACTAATCATGTCAAGCTGAGGGATAAAAGAGCAGAGTCGCGAACAGTCAAGCTTTCTGTTAAAGAGAAGATGTCTGCTGAAGAAACACACAGATATTAAATGTGGAGGCAAGCATTTCCTGTGAAGTCAGAAAATAGGGTCTCGGCAAGGCTTGATGTGGAAGAATGGATAATTACACTGGCTTTCCAATATGGAAAGAGACTGAGAAGCAGAACTTCCTATGTTGGCGTTTTTGCATTTTTGCCCACAGCAATGATCACTAAATTCTCATTTGTAATACAAGCTGATTTCATCCTTGCTTCATCACGAGAAACCATATTATTAGACAAAAATGGATGTTGGGAATTCCTGAATGTATCCATTCAGCATTTTTCGATGCTTCAAGCTCATGCCTAAAAAGGCCATCCACAATATTTCCACAACTTTGGCCTTTTAAGGTTTTTCCAGCAAAAGCTTCTCCTCTTCGCGAGCTTAACAATGTGAGGTTGTCCATCAGACAAATGCTTCAAAGAGCAAAGGTTGTTCCTCGTGAAAATTTCTATGGTGAAAAGTTTGTCTGCTTTCCGTCTCATACAATTAGGATCCTGCTGGAATTTCGGAAACTCCTGGTCCAGATAAGGAGCCAGGGAACCTCGTTGGATGGTATATCTTCGTTGAAAAAGTATGTCCTGCATTCCTCTTTGGATCTGAAACGATACGGTGCAATTTTGGACTTTCTGAGTGTGGCAACTGCTGATGTAAACAACGATTGGTATGCAGCATGCATCAATGCTTGTAGTATTTCCTTGCTAGCTTCTGAGGACCTTTACATTGAGCTACTTTGCTTTATTGCTGATAGAAACAGAAATTTTTTTAATGATTTGCCTCTGCTGAGGTACATCAATCAGGAAGGGAATGTTGAGCTGTGTTGTCTTTCTGAAGCGAGGAAGAAGGTATTTAGTATCCGGTATGCTCTTCAGCCTGAATATCATGAATGGCTAAACAAATGTAATACGGAGTTTGGATTCCCTGATAATGCCTTTTGGCTCCCCAATTCCACGCAAAGAGCTCTAGTTAGTCACAGGAGATTTTCTTCTCTCCAGGACTGGCTTTCATCCAATGCAGGGATGAGGTGCTTTTCAGCATGCAATTATGAATATTCTCTTTGTAGATATGAGGCAGATAAAAAAGGATCAAAAACTTGCTGTTAAATTGGCCCAAATTTATTTATGATTCACATAAGAAGAATTTTACACATGACTATGACTTGTCTCGCATCTGTCAACGAATCCCCATCATCGATGGCTCAGGCAATCTAAGGACAGTAAGGTTGACTTGTTTGTGCATCCGAGAACAAATGGGTTAAGTTACTAGGACTTGTTAATCCTTTTGTGCAGCATAATTACTTTGATTTAAGGAAAGTCTATGCTGAAAGTGGCGAATTCGCCGGAGAGTGTACACCTGAGAAAGTACACCTCACTTTTCTTAGTGAACACAGTGGTGCCGTGGACTTGGACAGACTCAACATCCAAATACAGCATTAGAAGTGGCATCATCTGAATTGACAATGACCAGACTTTTTCCCTTTTAGATTGGAGCCGCTGTGCAAGAAGTAGGGCTTCATCTTTTCTGGATAAGTTCTTTAGATGTGCTTGGGCTTTAATTCTCCGAGTCACTTGATTCTACCAGATGATACCGGGAAGGTTGCTTTAAAAATGATGATGAATTTTCTGGACTTGAATATCATAGACCAGGAATTCTATGTTAATAAGATTGCCCTTTATGCAGATGAGCTCAAATATCCCGGCGTTGCAATCGGATTAGATTAGGTGCCGTGCAGAAGCTACTGATGAACCGCATCAGGTGTTATGCTTCATCCGGGGTTAGGTAAAGAGCAGTCGTTTTCTTTGCTTATGTTCATTGGATACTTGGAGTCATGCGATATACTTGTTTTGAAGGTTGGTTGATGGATATGAAAGGAGGCAAATGGCTGAGGACTTCCCGGGGTTGCAGTGCCCCAGCGGTTTCTGTTCTTCTGAAGGCCAAACTAGGTGTTGAAGATGTTTTACGCGTAACAAACATACCTGTTATTGATGAAGACTTTTACGGGAGCCAGGGTTACCTGCTTCTCCTCTTCGTTGGCGGTACTTGAGATTGTGTCAGTCATGAAAGGAGGGTGCAAAATTATTGTGACTCTTATATTTATATTTAATGATGACAAAATATGGAGTGTTGTTAATGTGTTTGGTTGAGTGTAATTAATAAAAAAATTAGATCATACAAATATAAAATATAAAATGAAGTAACACGAGAAATATAAAAAAAAGTAAATATTAAGTCAATTTTTAAAAAGGGTTGTATTTTTATTGAGATAAAGTAGGTGATAAGTTATATATATTTAAAAATTAAACATGTTTAATTTGTAATGTCATTAATTAATTATATATTAAGTAAAAATGCGTTGAAAATAATAAAATATAAATACTAGAATATTTTAAAATTATTAAAATATATTATATTGATTAATTTAAAAAAATTATTATAATTAAAAATAAATTAGAAAAAATATATATATATGATTAAAAATATATTTTAATATATTTGTTAATGCAAAAGATAATATATAATTTAAATTCTTGTAAAGAAAATTATGGATAATTTATTAAAGGGAGTATAAATTGTTAAGTTAAAATTAAAAAAAAAATAATTTAAATGAGATTGTGAATAAATAAATATAAATTTAAATTTGAATAAAATTATATAAAAAAATATAAAAAGATTATAAAAAAATAAATATTTTTAAATAAAATTGAAATAAATTAAAAGAAATTGTATATGGGTCAATAAGAAATTGAGTAAAAAAAAGATTTAAAAAATACTAAAAAATTTTATAAAATATTGATTGTTTGACTTAGACATATAAAAAAAATATCATATTAAAAATTAAAAAATTATAAAAATTCTGACTAATATAATTAACTTTGATAATAGTAATTTGAGATTAATTTTGAAAAAAATAATAAATTTAAATAATAATTAAATTTTTATAAATCATTACATTTAATTAATTAATTAATTAATTAATTTTATTATTTATTATTTTGTTATTAATTTTTAAATTAAAACTAAAAAAGATATAAATTTACAAAATAGTCAAATATGTATAAATTATTATATTTAATTTTTTAAAATTTTTTATTTTTAATTATTTATATTATTTATCTTATTATATATTATTTATTATCTTATTATTAATTTTTAAATTAGAGTTAGTGTGAATTAATCAATTAAGCTGAATAAATTTAATTTACTCTCTTTTTAAGTTGTTTTAAGAACCAATAAAAATGATTGCAGAGAACATGGTTTTCCCTGGAGTACCTCCATGAATGCTAAGAATGCCATGTATACGCTATTCAGGATCTGCATCAAGTGCCTTGGCTGAAAGGATCAGAGATCAGCCATGGTTAAAAACCTCTGCTGGTTCCCAAAGTCCGATGGAGTCTGTTCGGCCTGATATTGGATGGAAGCACTTGTTGAATGGCATTGAATTACCACTCATTGACGAAGCATCTTATGGAGAGGAAATCAGATCTTTTATTGCAGAACTTAGGGCAATTGGGGTGGCTGTCGAACTCAACCATGGACTTAAGCTGTTAGTTACTCGGTTCAACTCTGGCATCATCGGCCTTAATGTTCTTGCAGGATCCACAGACATCAAATAAATGGAGTTTTTGGCCATTGGCTAGAAAGTCCAGTTGTAGAGTTACGTGAATTTTCAATTTTAAGTTTAAAACTCAAATTTTAGTCCTACGAACCAAACAATGGAGCTTTTCTTTTTTTTTGGGCGGGGGGGGCGGGGGTTATGTGGCTTGTACTAGAAGAAATAGTATTCTTACTGTTAATGCAATCAAATCATTTTTTCCTTGGTAATTTTTCAAAGCGTGTAACAAGAAATAAGTTGTAAGGCTAGGAGTAAATTGACCTGGGATCGGGAAACTTTTATCAGGTTTTTGTGCGTTGAATTCGTAATCAATCAATGTCAATTGGTCATGGAATGCAAATGGGCATAGCCAATTTTCTCCATCAAATCAACCGTGAACCAACCAAAGGAAAAAAAACTATGTGGCTTAATTTTACACACGCGCGCGCACATAGGAGAGAATTTAAAACATTTCCGGCTTCCCTTTTTAAGTTTTGGTTAATGTGGCAATTTATTCTTGAATTAAGGAGGAAAAAAAAGGTTCTGATTGATGTTCTTACTTCAACTTTCTCTTATATTAATTTAGGTAATCTACTTTCTCCTTCTATTCAATGAACTATTTCTGATTAATTAATATTCTCTATAAAATGAGATATCTTCACTTTTTTAATAGCAAAATATATCGCCTGAAGCAAAAAACTGAACTACACTAAGGCTAATTATTGAAACCAGCTGAAGGGAGAGTACTGAATTTAGGTTAGAATAGCACTAGCGAACATGAGAGAAAGAGTTCAGATGTCAACGTTAAAGATGTAGAGAATCGAACGAGTTTAAAAAAATTAAATTAAATATAATTAATTTTAAAAAAAACTTTTTAAAGAGCCACAATATCTATGACATTAAAAATTATTTTAAAAAAATATTATAACTAACACATTCATTTTTTATCATACATGATTGAGTTGTGAAAATTTCTGTAGACGTTTAAACCAAATTCTTTGGAATAAAGAATCTCTCTAGTTTTTTTTTTTTTTTTCTGAAGTTAGAAAGAATCTGTCTCTAGTTGCGCAGAAATAATTAGGAAATTTTCTATGGGGTTTTGCTTCTGGTGGGAAGTGGCAACCACTTTCCCTCAGTTGTATGTAAACCCCACCTTCACCCACAATTTTCTAGTAAACTCAGCGGCAATCAGGGAGTAGCAAGTTATAAATATAATTAATTCGATGGCGGTATGGAAGAAATGGTGATTCTTAGGCCATGACAATTACGGGATGTGGATTCCATTAAGGTCACTCGGTGCTTGCATGAAACTTCAAACCTACCCCATTTATTGATCGAGGAAGAAAATTGACAGCGACTACATATCAATTATAATATCTACTTTGCCTAGTTAAACCCCTGTTTGACTTTTGACCCCCGAAAGAACGACTGCATGGATTATTATCAAATTATAATTGATGAGAATCATCTTTGCAGATAACTTGATTGAGTTGAGGTTGAAAATAACTACGTGATAAAAGGAGGCTAAGAGATATTAGGTTATAATTTAATGTCAACACTCGGATACTTAAATTATATATATTTAAAAAAAAAAAGAAAAAACAAAAAGAGTAAGAGAGGAAGAGTGACATGTGAATGAGATATTAATAGAAGACTGATTAAATGAAGGGACTCGTAAGAGACGATCATGTATATCAAAGCCCAACAAATCCAATTTAGTGGTAAACTTGAGAGAGAGAGAGAGAGAGAGAGAGAGAGAGAGAGAGAGCAGATTCCAAAGCCCAACAAATCCAATTTAGTCCCTATCAATAATAAACAGTGCATCTCATTAATTCTTTTCTTCTTTGGTCTTGCGTTCACGATGAATTAATTAGTCTTCAAAGATTAACTTAAGATGTGCAAAATGCGCGCGTAACCATTACGGAATGCATACAAATATGCAAATTTTGTACGTATTCTTATTGATTGATTGATCGATCGAGTTTCTTCCGATGGATTATAAGCCGTGAGTTTGGCAAAATTCACCAGATATTTAAGCGCTTTTGAACCCTTGACCCTGTCAATTATGTCGCTGCCGAACTCTCCATTGTCCTTTTCACCTATATGCGGACAGTTTTTTGCTGTCAAGCACTACTGCCACTTTAACAAACTGATGACCAAATCTTTTTTTTTTATTTTTTTTTTATTTTATGGCAAGCAATGTGCATCAGTTGTTAGCATAATTAATTAGTGAGAAAGAGGTGAGTCTCCAAAGATCACAAAGAGGTCCGAAAACATATATAGTGACTAATGAAGTAAACCCAACAGTTTTGCAATTTGTGGCATTTTAGAGGATGGATAAGGGCGGGTTTCTAATCCCACGGGACTTTTGACAGGTGAAAATTCAATATTATTAGAATTAAAAGAGAAAACAATACATATATATATATATATATATATTACAACAATTTGTCATCATTCATGAATAATACACTTGAACCTCATGATCAATCATAGCATAAAAACAAGCTAAAATGAAGCTAGCTCCTACAACAGAGAAATAGCAGACCTAATTGTCAAAAGACCAAACTTTCTCGGGCCACAAAGTTGGTTCTTGACTCGTCCAACAGATGGAAAGCTGGTTCCCATGAAGGAGAAAAGGAAAAAAAAAAGAACCAATAAAAAAAAAAAAAAACCCTCTTTGCAGCACTTGCTTAGATCTTAAATTAGGTAAGTTTGACGCAAGTAATACATACAGTGCATGTGCGTCATCAAAATAAACAAATATGATAATATTCAATAAAATTAAATCGATATTGATTCGGTACATTAACATCTCAATTTCTTGCTCAAAAAAACAAATCTCAATTTAATTATGTTTTAATAATTTTTTAACCGTCTATCATTGATTGTGTTCAACCTAATGGTTTGAATTAAATAATTGTGAAAAAAAAAAATTTTTTTGGACACTTCACACAATGGAATTTTGCCGTCACCAATTTGTATATACATTCCGTCAATCATTGAGATAAGCCCACAAATTGCAGGTTCAATTTGACCAATCAACTGCTCTAAAAATCTGTAAGTCAACTACTTTTGTCAAAAGATGAATGGCGTGGCACGTAGTTAATTAAACAGTATACTATAGGTCCCGCAAACAAAATAAATAAATGAAGTTTAGTTGGAGCACGGTGAATCCAGTGAATATAGTCTCTTCGTTTTGCCTTCGAGATATCCAAGTTAAAATGTCGTACGTCTACCATTGAGATGAATTTATGGAAACAGGACTGCCCATTTTATATTCATGCTTTCCACTGAAAGAAAAATAATAGAATTAAACTGAAAAAATTTTATGCTGCTACTTCTCTATTCATGCCTCCCTGATATTAAGGTTATTTTATTTTATTATTTTTTTTTTTATTTTTTTTTTGGTGTCAAGTAAGGGAGACTTTGCATAATAGAGCCCGGATTGAAAAGTTTGCGTGAGCTGTATTGAGATTCCCAGTGCCAAAAGGCATGATTTTCCAAACTTCTAGGTCCCGCAATAGCTTGGAAATCTGCACAAAATAAAAAGCAAATCGAGAGCGAGAGAAGAAAGACTTAATAAGCTGACCTTGTGTCTTTTGTGCACGTTGATTATGCTTTTCTTTTCCTTGTTATACACTTCTCTGTTTCTGTTTCCTTGGAGTGCTGGAAACGCTACGTGCATTGCTTTATGTTGACGTGGGCATTCTCAAATAATTGGGAGTAACACGGACCAAAACAAAAAAAAAGGGGTAACGACGTCTTTGCAATTAAATTCATCGATCCTTTTTCGTACTTCATCTTATTGGATGAATCTACAGAACATAAAATACTAACCTGTGTTTTAACTGGGGATATCCAAATTCTTTGTATACATTTAACGGATTTCGAGAGTCATCAATGATTCGTGGATGAAATAGAAACTGCTTATAATACCTGTAGAAGTAGGACATAGCAAATAGCAATTGAGCTGATGCACTTAGCGGATTGTAGATCAAGGCTTTGATTATGAGTTTGGCTATGATCAGAGACTATTGATCGTTAATAATGATATGCTAAATAGAAAATTAAGCTCTCTTCACTCCTGAAAAAGAGACATGATTAGCATCGTCTGACTTCTAAAAAAAAAATAGTGCATTTTTAATTTAGTGACGCCTTCTTTGCTCTATTTCTGGTATGCAACTTTTAAGTAGCCGAACAATTGTTAGTTTTTTTATTCTGTATCTGTAAAATTAATTCAAATACATACTCAATTATATTTGGTAGTTGAGATGGAAAATTATATTAGAACTAGTTATTCCTCTCGTGTTATCATTGCCGTGGGGAAAGTTTGGGGCACGTATATGTGTGAAAGATAAGGATTAATTGAAGAGAAAAATTAAGTAATGACACTTAAAAAGTAATATGGTAATGATAAATATATATATATATATATATATATATATATATATATATATAGATTAATTATACTTTATTTAATTTTACAAATAAGTATAATTAAATGTGAAAAAATTATTGTATTGACTTCTTATTACCATTTATGTGTTGTTACATAATCATAGTAGTGGTATTCTTAAAGAATCCAAGGTTAGAGTTTCCAAATTTGACATACGTACAGAAAGAGGCTAGAGAGTCGATAAATATAATAGAATCCCCCATCGTCAATATAAAACAAATGGAACAGCTAATTTTATAAAGTTAATTTAATCAAGAGTAGGATGTGGGATTTACACTCTTATGCTGCTTTCTTAGTTAGCTACAAATACCAGCCGAGTAATGATAGGGATATTTAGAATTTTAGTATAACTTTTTTTTTTTTTTTCACTAAATGACACATAGGCAAATAATTTTTAATTCTTTAATAATATGGACTCTACGAATGGGTGAGATTATAGCGTGACACATGTTAAGTATAAATTATGAGACATTATCTAATTAAGAAACTTTGGTAAAATTTTTAATATTCCTAACATTACTCAAATTACATGCTGAACTCTGTACTAATTGTTTGCACCTTGTTGCAACAGGGAAAGCAGCCCTAACTAAACCAGGTCAAAGTACAAAATCGACGGTCTGATGTGACACTTGGCGCCTCTACGCACTAAATAGGTTGCATCATCTCATTTCTTTGATCTGGCCATTATGCTCTCCATCTTTGTTCATGTTTTCCTGATTTCTGTATTCTTTTTTTTTTTTTTTTTTTTTCGTTTCTTCATAAGTGAAGATCATATTCATTGAAAAGAAACGGAGAGTACAAGATGTGACAAAATCTCAAATCCCAGGCGTCCTGTCGAACATCATACATCTGTGAGCAACCCTTTAAAAACAACGACCACGCAAAATTAGTTAGAATGCACGAATGAGCTGTCATACTTCCTACGACAATGCAGAGATTCCTTTGCCGCGTTTATTAGGGGCATCCAGCTAGAACCAACATGTCCAAGAGGCACAACAGCAGCAGTGAAGGCTTTACATCGCTCGCATCAATCCCAGCATCCAAAAGTCCCCAAAATCATTCATTCCAAGAAGCCATTTGGCTATGCAAGATCCCATTCCAAGTAGCAAATATTTCGTCAAGGCCCCCTCCTCAAAGCCACCTTGCTTATCAAGAACATCGTGACAACAAGAGTCCATTTGGACCCTTCAAGAGACATTATTTATTGAAATTTTAAATATAAATTGTGTATTTAACAAATTTTATATTAAAAATATTATATAAATTTAAAAAATTAATAAATTTAATATTTTAAATTTTTAAATTAAAATATAATATTAATTCTATAAATTTGTTATTTATTTAAATTTTAATTTAATTTCTCTTTGATTTTAAATTCTCAAAAAAAAAATCACTTTTAAACACCCTTAAAAATAAAATTTAGATAAAGCAAAAAGATAAATTTTCAAAATAAAAATAATAATGCATATAACTTTTATAATATTAACAAATACATATTTTGAATTAGATAAAATAAGATTAATTTGTGAATTTGATGGAGTGATATTGGGGAGTAAAACCCACTTTGTTTTTTCTTTGATTCTAGAGTCTACCTAGTGGTTTCAAAGTAAAAATAATAATGCTTGATAAAAAATTATTGAAATTTAAAATACAAATATTAGAAAAGGAAGAAAAAGCAACACATAAATGATAAAGACAGCCCAATAACTCAAAATTTTAAGTTAATATATGTATTAAATACACAAATTTATTACTTAATTTTTATTCTAATTACTTTTTGATTTTGGGCTTCTTTGTTTTCCCAACACTAGTCTGTATATATATATATATATATTCTACAAAAGAATCAGCAAATGGTATGCACCACAACAACAGTAACCCATTGTGCACAAACCAGGGCGCTACAGCAATTGTAGAACCAATGCAAAACCAGCAGTCCATGAAGAGCAGCACCAAGAAGCATAGCAGTTGTCCATAAGAATCCAAGCACACCATGTTTTCCTATATTCTACAGCTCTTGGAAACACTATTTTTTTTATGAATGAGAATTATTATATATAAATGCAAAAAAATAATGTAAAAGTGTACACAAGATACGAACCAATAGCCATTTCTAAGAACATGTCCACTACTTGTATGGGTACACCGCCTTGGTGTAGCAACAATGTTTTTCAGCGATCAAAGTTGGTCTAAATCTCAATGCCTCATAAAGGATGCCACGCTATTTTCTTCATTGACTTTCAGTTATAATTAGATCTGATGAGATTTCCAAATTAATGCATTTTTTATAAGTGTTTTCCGAATGCATGGGAAAACTTTTTTTTTTTTTTACACGTAAGAAATGTAAAATGAAATCGATTATCTACGCAAAAACAAAGGTGTTGGCATCTTTTACATTATTAATTTAGCTGATACCAGATGATCATAAAATATTTGGAAATTTTAAATTAAAAAAGTGGAGAGAGAGAGAGAGAGAGAGAGAGAGAGAGAGAGAGCCTGTGTAAGTCAAGGTTTTTTTCAATGGAGGATCAGTGACCTAAACAAGTTTCTTTTTTTTTTTTGGTAGATAGATATTTCTTTTTTTTTTTTCTGGTAGATAGATATCCAATGGATGATAATCAGTGTGTCAATTTTTCAATTGTATGTCCCACTGACAGATGAGATAATCAGACTCTAAGTTCCGAGACAATGAATAGCGACTGATAATAAATAAATACATTGATTCTGGACTACCTAAGAAGGACAAGAAGAAAAAACCCTGATATCCTGCACTAGCATTCCATCTTCCTTATTTTTCTATGCCAAATGCCTCTTTTTGCCACACCCCTTTTAAAAGTCTCATGGCTCTTATAGTGACCATCACTATCCCTTTCCTCCTTTTCTAATCTCTCTCTCTCTCTCTCTCTCTCTCTCTCACACACACACACACACACACACACCAAATTGCTAGGCTTCTTTCTTTTACTTTGTTTGTCTCTTAATTAGAAAGGGAAAGCTGTAATTAGCATCAATAATTAAGCTCAAAGAAACTCACAAAGGAAGCATGGGGAGGGCTCCTTGCTGCGACAAGGCCAGTGTGAAGAAAGGACCGTGGTCACCTGAAGAAGATGCAAAGCTTAAGTCTTACATAGAGGAGCACGGCACCGGTGGTAACTGGATTGCTTTGCCCCAAAAGATTGGTAATTAAATTTAACCTTAAACTTCTATTATTTATTCACTAATCCCCTTTCATTTGCTTTCTCTTGATTAATTATTTCGTGCTTCTTCCTCCTTTATTTGGTGGAAAGACTCAAAAGAGAATAGTGTAAAACATTAGGGTCTTTTGATCTCCTGAACAGGCCTTAAAAGATGTGGGAAGAGTTGCCGCCTAAGATGGCTAAATTATCTTCGCCCAAACATAAGGCATGGAGGCTTCTCTGAAGAAGAAGATAACGTAATCTGCAGCCTCTATATCAGTATTGGAAGCAGGTACATATGTAACTAATCTTCTTTGATTGATCTAGCTAGTATCCCTACGGCACCCCTTTTTTTTTTATTCAGATTTAGGGATGAAGTTATATGTGCAGTTTCGTTTTCTTGAACAGGTGGTCTATAATTGCAGCGCAGTTGCCTGGAAGAACTGATAATGATATAAAGAACTACTGGAACACGAGACTGAAGAAGAAACTTCTTGGTAAGCAGCGTAAAGAGCAGCAGGGTCGTAGAGGAAGCAGCGGCCTAAAGCAAGGAACGAAGAGAGGAGAAAATGGCATTCCCATGGCTTCAACTGCTAACAATTTCCAGCAAAACCTGTCTTGGCCAGAGCAGCCTGTGCTGGCTCCTATACCGTACTCCAACAAAGAGCCACGTTTTGACGACCACGCTTCTATTAGGAAGTTGCTTATCAAGCTTGGAGGAAAATTTTCTGACAATAACCAAGAACAACCGATGTACAACGCCACCAATCCCCCGTATTCTATTGATGTATCGGCTGTATCGTACAATCAGCACCTTTATGATCCTTCCGTCAATGTCTCTCCTTCTGCTTCAATGGAGGCCTTAAAGGACACCGGTGCTCAAAATATTACACAAATACAGCACACCCCAGTTGAAGCTGGAATGCAAATGATGCAAGGAGAAAGCAGTACGCTTCCGGGCGGCCTTCAGGAAATTGTATACGGCGACCCACAAAGATTGGAAGGTCTGGAATTTCTGCTGAGCGACGATATGGTGAATTACATCATCGAGACTCCTTTTGGAGATATAAATGGCTGCTTGAGTGAGATGAACTCGCAGGCTTATCCTCCTATGGCTTTAAACTGCGATGGGATACAACAAAGGTTTGCTGGATAGATACTATGAGCTGCACGTGAATAGAATACACAAAATTTGAGAAATAGGTGAAGCTTGTGTTGGAAACTCGGATAGAACCATTATAAATTCCTAGTCATGGAATGTGTTATTTTCTCATGCTCGATTTGTCAAACTAGTTCGTGTGTCGATCATGGGCTTTTCTTTATATTGTACATCAGAAGTAAGGTATTTTTGGAGCAATTTGGTTATATACACGAGTCAAAGCTTCTGGTTAGACGAGGGCATGTCTTGGTGTGTTGTTTTGTTCCCTTATTTGGATCGTGGACATCGGCATTCCACGAAAATTTACTTGTTTGAATAATTTTGAATGAGTAACTTGTTCTAACAATTAATCGTAAATTTATCATTCCAAGTTCCAAGCGTTTGCATGTTCATTAAAGAGTTTAGTTTTGTCTATAGACTAGCTTGGCTGGTCATCTAGAGGCACTTTGGGGTGGCCAAGTTTTCAAAACGTGATTTCCTCAAAAGTGCCTACTAAAATAGCAATGAATTTGGCATCCTCCTTAATAGATAGCGCATTTCCCTGTTAAAATCAATTTAAGCTAGCTCCACTGCTAGTAGCATACTAATGCTGAGTATAGGGATTAGGGACTAGGAATGGGTTCTGAAGGAGAAGAGGGAGCAGGTTTAGAGCACCTGAGCGAGTATGATCCGCTTATGTTTCGACCTGCCAATCTACCATTGTTCGGAGACATATGTATATCAACTCTGCTGCTAGTTTACCGATAGCTGAGAATGTAAAATAATCTCTTTTCGCGCACACAAAATGTATAATTGTTCACTTGCTACTGCTATTTCGACATACAAATACATCGGTATCATTTTCCTGTACGCTTAGTTAGCATTCATTAGCGTAGATTTAGTTACATAAGATATACTCAAGGTGGAGAATCTTTGTTATATAGCTTCCATTGCTTATGTTTCTTGCTTCAAGGTAACGAAAAAGATGTGACACGTATCAAGTTGAAATTAATTATTGGAGAGAGACTTAATGAACCTCATATTTAATTAATAGAGAAAAAAAATGTTTGCAGCCTATCCCAATCAGTGGTTCGCTTAACCTGCTGGGTAGGTCAAAGAAATTTATTTCACCATCCATCGGGCTTTGGCTGATACAAGGACCGTATAGTTGCTTACAGTTGTAAAAAGTTGGATCCAAAAAATGACCTTTGACAAATGATTTGTTTGGTAAGCCGATCCAGGTCATTATTTTGTTAGAGTTAGTTGACAAACTTAGAAACTTGAACGGGATGCGCTGTTTTTAGGTCAGTTTCTTTCACACGTTGGACCCATTAATTCATTGGCAAAAGGGAAGTTCGGATTTGTAACTCCCATTGAGAGAAAAACTGCATGCAAGAGGGTGCTAGAAGTTCTTGAGTCATCGCTTAATAATATGCCAAAACGGTTGGTGGAATCATTTGAGAGGTGAGCCATCGCACAAGTCAAGAATTCTTTTTTTTTTTTTTTGTTTTTTTTTTGGTCCAAGATTTTTATTAATTGTAGCCAATGTTAGCACAGACCCCCTTTCTTTTTCCTTTTTTTGTATTTGATATGTCAAAGGTTTGCAAATCTTAAATGCGGATAATGGGGCGAAGTGCTTCCACGAAGTTTCCAGCATAATAAAAACAGCTCCTTGTCTAGGAGGGGTTTAGAGAGTAGTCTCCCAATCTGCAATGCAATATTTCTCGGAATATATATATATAGTTCATTGCGCTACGTATCGAAGTCACAAGCGATGTAAGATAAGTTCTACACATGTGACATGATAAAAATAAAAATGAATTTTGAAAATTTTTTACCATGTTTGTCACATTGTCTATGTATGTAGATATGTGCAACTGTATCTGTCTAGTGGTACTTTTCCACGCTTAAGCAATTTTTAGATTCAGAGGATCCTTATTCCCGATCATACACGGCAAAAACTCGTGCATTGCAAGGCAGAGAAAGATGAGTGCCACCTTATTCGCAGTGGACACTACTCAAATACGTAGCTGCTCTACTTTTGGTGGACAAACTTCGAAGATATGGAACCACTAATCTGTGGCTTAAACATATAATTTGTTGCCATCAAAAGCAATAGGACTCTAATCCTCAAATGCCCTACATTCAAATAAACAAATCCCATGGACTTTTCAATGCAAGAATCTATGAAAACTAAGAACAGCTTTATAGGGCTGTAAGATAGCGCCTTGACTGGCTAATGCTTCAAATTAGAGAGATATGAATTGACGCAAACTGGGAAATCGGGTCAAAAAAAGGAGCTGTGCATATCAATACTTTTGCGTGCGTGTGTGTGTGTGTGTGTGTGCGTGTGTGTGCGTGTGTGTGTGTATTATTGGATGACAAAGAAAGGAAGAAAAACAAACAAAACAATACAAGCAGAATTCTAGAGATAGCAACACCAACTAAATCTCTTTGAAACGGTTTACATATGCGCGGTGGAGGAGATTCTCAAATTTTGAACTTTGACTTTAGTTGAAGTTCCAATATTAACAAGAAAATCAACGCAATAGTTACTTTCTCATAATGTGTGTTGGAGACCACAATTTTAAAGTTATTTCAACAATCTCAAACATTCAGCTATAAGGGGTAGTAAAGCTCTGTCATCCAAAGTTTAGAATCTGATTCCGAAATGATTTTCCAAAAATCCCTCTTTCATGACGACTATAGCGCCACATAGATAGCCCTTAATTCCGCACCAATAGCCATGGAAATGCCACCAAAAGCATAGAAACCACAAGTCCAACGTTCACAAGCATCCCTTGCTAAACCCCCAAAACCCGATAAGGCTTGCATCCCTTTGGCACAACAAGGCCGTTATTATTATGAGATACGAGTTAGTGATCAAGCGTATGTTATTTACAGCATAGGCTTGACACTGGTAGCCCTCAAACTTCAATCAATACGGGGTATTGTCATAAGGATTGGAAAAAGAAATATACAAATTAAACTAATAAATTATGGTCATTGGAAACATCCGAATGTATGAATCAAAATACCAAACACATTTCAATCTTGATTCATTTATAGTTTTAGCTAAGTAGTGTACACTCCTACTTAAAGTCATGGGAAATCCATCTCATTTTCGGGGGAATTACAAAGATGTTAAATTTCCAATGTATGAAAAATAATTAATTCCACAGCAACTTCGCGTGTAAGATTTCCATTATCTGTCACTGATATTTGGCCATAAATCCCTCCAACTGATAAATGTAGGCCGTTTCTCAAGTTAATGCACAGAGGTAGGCTTTTGTACTGCTCCTGGTAGAGACAAACACATCTTTAAAAAGCTAGAATATTATAAGCATGTTTTGCCTGTAAAGTTCAAAGGAATATCCCTCGTGGAGACCCAAACATAACAGAAAAATCCCAATACAAAAAACCAACGTTGCAAAAATTCCGTTCAATTTTAATTATTCCAATGCATGACGATAATTAGCTCCAAAAGTTTCCGCAATGCAGGACGCATCCCTAGTTGAGACAACAGCCAAACGACAGGCCATGTTACCACTTTCTCATTTTCTATTTAACACCCCAAAAAAAATAATTTAATTGTATAGGAAGCAAACTTTTCGAAGAGCGGAATGCGTAGAATGATAACGACACTCACTAAGATGAGAAATTCTGTTAAACCTGTCCTACTTTGGGAACTGACTATCTTTTTCTCGTTATCAAATTGCATTTAAAAGTGGGAAAAGAGCTGGTGGACGGGTGAGGTGTTGGGTGAGGTTAACGGGGTGAGGTGTTGGGTGGGTCCTATTTCTTTTATTTTTCGGATATAATGACCGCATAGTCAAATAAAATGTGTATATAATTGATAAAAATATGCATACAATTAGTAAAACTGTATTGTTTGCCTATTATTGTTGTTTGTTTATATTATATGTGACGTGTATATATTTATTTTACCTATTTACACATTGTATATTTTTTTTAAAAACTATATAAGACCCACGTGTTTTTTCAAAAAAAAAAAAAAAAAGAATCTGCATAAATCTTATTTACCTATTCTCTCTCCGTATAGACCCAACCAGAGGACCCCGTCCCTATGGCAAGGTCCTTCAAAATGCAACTTTAGGGAAATAGCCAAGAGATACAATCGATAGTGGAGCTTACTTTATTTAAAATAGACATCCTCGGCGCACCTCTTCTTTCGAACAGATGTCAAAAGTAAGAGGTAGTCCAAGGGGGCAACGGCACATAGTCCCCCAATTTGCTCACAATTTTTATTTTTAGTTTTTTTTTTTTTTTTTTTGTATAAATGTGGTTCTTTTCAATCGTTGATAATTTATTATTAACCGAATGGGTGTGATACGGGATGGATCAGCTGAATTATTATACCATTGGACCGAAAAATAACTCTACTCTATTTCAATAAGAAATCAATCTAGCCTATCAATATATATATATATATATATATATATATATGTATATATATGACCTCTAAGCTCATCATTCTCACATCTCTTGGATCTCTCGAGCCGACCTTTGCTGACCCAACTTGCCTGAGCCTACCCAAGTGACGGATCAGCAGACGCTTAGCCTGTTCCATACCAAGGACTTAACATAATCGCAGCAATGCCTGAATAAATCAGCGTCACTTCAATACATGTCTTTAGGTCAGCCACCACTCATTTAAAACCCATTAATTGGTTTATTTTGCCTTCTGAACAGGAAAAAAGATTGGACTTGCCCCTTCCGGCAATCAGTTGCATCGTTGTACTTGTTAAGGTTGCACATATTTTTCTTCTTTTTGCATGTTACAAATGGTGGGTTGATGCAAGTCTTGTGGCTGTGGAGAAGTTTATCAAAAGACTCTGCTGATGACAACGAAGAGAATGTTGCCCCTGTCCAAGATACATAATTAGCCATTGGTATGAGGGGAACAACCCAAATGCACTGTGGTGTTTCTGTACATGGAACATATCTAATCACCTACCCACAGCTGTAAATTCTGTATTGTCATCAGAGCATGTGCGCATATGGATAAAGTATTGTTTTAGATGGTGCAACTATTGCTAGATCATCTGCCCGGCGGGCTTGGAATGTTCCATAGACATACGTTCTCATAATAAGCACACGTAGTTTGGGCTTCCATTAACAACTGCCCGAGCAACCTGAGCGGCGAGGGAGCAATATCAGCTTATTTAAGCTTCTGAAGCCCAACGGATGCTTATTTATGCGCTGCCGTTTAAGATATTATTGCGCCAATTAAGCCTACCAATAATCTCCAAACCGCTATCCCTAAAGTGACACCTTAATGATTAAAGATTTAAATTTTTATTATTGAACTCTCAAAATTTTAACTTCAAAATAGAAGCGTATCCGATAGACTTTGTAATAGACTTCATAACGGACAAAAGATTAACTTGCAGGCCACTAGCGCCGGCCGGAAAGCAGCCAAAAGGGCTTGGATTTTAGGCAATCCTAAGCCCAAAGCAAGAAAATGCCGTGCAGTACCAGATTAGTCTCTTTTTCTCTCAATTCACAACCATACCGTACAGAGAGAGCAATCTGGGGATGACCCCCGATAACAAAATTCGAGGGCTAGGGTTCTGCGCCTACAGAGACTACATTTAACCAAAGAATCTTATCAAAGCCCGCAAGCAACATATTTCGATCAAAGCTATACCTCGTAACACCTTTGTACCGGGACGCACCTTTGACATGATGATGGCGTTCGCACAAACTGAAGTATTGTGTAATCCAGCAAGTGAATTCTGTACAAGGACGAGCATTTGGCAGAATTTTTTTATTTTGTAATTGAGAAACGGCCATTGCTTCACTTACTTCCTTCCCTGACTTATATTTTGTAATTCCGAATGGCCCATTGCTTCTTCACCTACATTCACTTATTTCATTCCCTGAAAATGAAAGACACAGCCAACCAATTAGTACTTTGATTCCAGAATGACAGGAGTCTCCCTGCCTTCCTAGGGCATTGTGAGTCGAACCTGGTTTAATGGCCTCGGGGTCCTGAACTTGCTCCCTATTCTCGTTAGAATTTTTACATGCAGTGTCACATAATTCTTGAGATTTAACTGGCAACTGGCAATATGCTGAGTGCAACTGTTGATAAATCTCTTCCATCTTCCCACATTGCTCATTAAGTCTATCCATCTCTATAATAATCTGTGAAGAACCAGCTTATTAGACTAAGAAGACAAGCTTGGAGAGAGAGAGGGGGAGAGAGAGAGAGAGTAAATTGCCACCTGTGCAGCATGCTTATTAAAAACTGGGTAAAACCGCTGCCTACAATACTCATTAAATAGAAGAGTGCCGACAACCAATGGAATGGTGAAACCAGATGCAACAGGCGATTCTTTGATTCCAAAAACGCCAAGAGCAATGATTTGTGTCAACACCAATGAAAAGATTGTCGTGTTGTGAACAGTAGGCCAGTAGAGTCCTCCGCTTTCATATTGCTGTATATATACATTAAGAATCTGCAAGGTATAACTTAAAAAGTTAAAGAGAAGGTACTCTTGAAAGGACAATTTTTCAACGAAGCAACTTAATCCCATGCCAGTTAAGCTGGTCATTGTAAGGAAGAAAATATTAGGACTTCCAAAGAATTTTCCGAGAAAGCTACAGAAATGTATTGGAAAAAATAAAAAAATTCAATTCCTGACCATATCTCATATCGTATGTTCCATTTCTCATTACATATATTTGCAGGATTACTGTGGAGGTAAAAATGAAGGGTGTATTCTGATTTGTTATAAAGAAGGAAGCAGAAGCTCCAACAAATATGCTTCTCGTTTTGACCTTAACCAGGCCCTGTGCAACTACCTGCCACCGCATACTCTCACAAAGAAATTTACAAAAAGTGTCTAAAATCATGGTTGCATAGAAATCTGATAGAGGATAATTAACAACTCAAATAAATAAAATCAAATTCCAGGATGAACTAATTAGAAAAAGGTGTCAATTCACACAAAAAATTTTGGTCAGATATTACCTTCATCGTTAGCAAGTTATTGCAGGTTTCAAACAGATCCAGCATATTGCCCAATAATGAACAAGGACCTCAATTCTTGACTAAAACAAAATCCCCTAAATGACTAGGTTATAAACACTTTTTGAAATGTATCAGACACTATAGGTAGTGCAAACCAAAATCAGATAGCAAATTCCAACAATTCCCTAAAAATATACATTTTTTTATGAAACTAGAATTGGTGAAGTACATAATTTTAACTCTTGAGAAACCCCACAGAAGGAAAACTCTTGAATAGCTTGGGCATAAATCAAAAGAAATTAGCAAAGCAATAACACTCAAAGATCAAAGTGCAATATGCTTGCTAGCTGGAGGAACAGCATATAAGATCAGAAGTTCAAGCCAATTGATGCACAAATATAGGAGAGATCCTCACCTGGTTTTTGTATACAAGGTAAGCCAATGAAAAGTAAATCAGCACGAAGGGCAATATTAAGGGTGCCATGATTGCACAGGTGAAGCCGATGAGACCAAATAGCAACACTCTTGGAACTTCTGTATGGTATGGGAAGGACATAAGCCAATAAGAAGAATCTTCTTTTTTCCGCAGAATGAGTTTCCTTATGAGGTTGCAAAGAAGAGGAAAAACTTGCATAAGTTCACCAGCCAGGCTTGCCCAACCTGATGTCAATACATAGGTCATGAAGAAAGTAGCCTGCAGAAATTCAAAGCCAAAATCTATTAAATTGATCATCCAAATTGATCATACAGTTTTCAGTTGTTATTAGTAGTTAAAAGAATTTGAATGGATACCCAAGCCTTATGCCTAGTAGGAAAGGATTGCATAGGTATGAATCACACACACAAGGAAAATTATGAACTAGCACAATTAAATACCAAGCAGAAGCTCACATCTGCTCAACGTGATTGCAAAACCAGCGGAAATGTATCACAAAAAGAGACATGGAAAGCAAAAGATCACCTGAGTGGGTATTGCTTTTGCAAGTTGGGTAGGTATGTCTCTTACACTGGTGAAGACACTTAACTGACTGATGACAGACCCTGAGAGAACATTGACAAAGAAAACATTCCAGATTGTGAAATACAAGATTTTCAAGCATGCACTCTTTTTCCTTCCACTTCGGGAGACAGGCCCCTCCACCGAAGAAAACAGTGTCATTGTTGGTGGTACAGTATATAGAAACAACATTAAGATCACACTGGGCAAATAGCCTGTTACTAAATGATCCATCCAGTTCCTGCAAAGATCACCCATTATGGCAAACATATTTTAGAAGTTCACACTATATTCTCACAAAAAAAGTAAGATGTCCAGGATATATGACACAAGGGAAAGACAATATAGAAAGCTCCATGAGATTAAATCCAACCAGGATTTCAGAATCAAATTAAATGGGAGGCACCAATCTAAGATAGATGAAACTGAATAGATCAATTAATATTGGACAAAATCTTATATCCAATAACAGAAAATGTATCTCGTGTCATAGGTTGCACAATTGAGTCAAACAATTCATAATGAAATTCCACAAGAACAACAAATAAGAACACAAGGACTGTAGCAACCACAGAGTTCATCGTAACAACATAGCACTTACTTTTTCAGTAGTCCATTCAAAAATGGCAATGATCGTGATAGCTTATCAAGTTGAGTCAAGCCTTGTACAAATGTCACAGGAACAAGAAATATAAACATGAAGACCGTAGCAGCCAAAATTGTTGCTATTTTACGGAGCCAAAGTTGTCTATATGGAATAGAGAGGTTTGACCATAGGACATCGCATGGTTCTGGGGCCATTTCTGTCACCCACAACATAGGATTTGGCAACTGAAGCATCTGTGTGGCGACCACAGCGGCATGGTGAGTCTTGAAAAAAACAAAAGCTGCAGAACACTCCTGTGTAAATTTCAAAAATAGTTCAGCTATCATGCAATAATCTCCATACACTTTTATGGCATCTCAATACATGAATGACATGGTAATTTACCAACACACATTGCGATGGACAAGAGCACCCAGAAAGAAAAAACTGAACATGTCATCTATTTAAACTTACCAACAACAAACTCAAAAAACATCATTGACACATCACCTACTGGAGTGAACACCGAAAAGATGGATTATGATAGAAAAATACAAGACTGCAGTATAGTACTCTGTGCATCCTAAAGAATATTTTATATAGACCATATTACACATTAAGCAATGAACTGATTTGCACTGGCTAGAGACACAGTTAAGTTGTGATGACAAGCCTGCTGTGAAGCATCTGAGACAGTACCAGCCAATCAAATTTTCAATATCAAACATGCAGAAAGTCAGTAACGATTTGAGTGAGATTCTGATCTCAATTACCTATTAGCAAATAGAACAGCTTTCTGAGGCACTATAAGGTTTTTCAAATCAAAATATCTTACCTCAATGATTTTAATTAAAAAAAAAAAAAAACCTTTCTGTGACTGTACAGGTCCTTTTGTTCTCATGCAAATAGTGCTTGTTATTACTTTTAGGACATAAGCCACTTCATCCTAATCCATATAAGAACTTCCACAACCAAAGAGCAACTCAGAGTACATAAGATTGCAATTGAGATCCAACTAAATGATCATGCAACTAAAAGAAATGCTGCTATGTCATCAGAAATTTCGGGATTGGCTACAACACCAGGCAATGAAAATTTGCTATCATGCAGAAACACAAGCAATAGTATACAGACCAAAATTCAAAAAGCAACAAACAAGGTCTTTACATTATCCCGTGCAGCCTGATCCATATCATGAAGGTTGATACCATTCTTGACACTCCCAGTATCAGTAGAAAGGATCTCAAAAGAAGTTGCAGATGCAACACTGAGGCAACATGGTCTTAAAGTTTTCTGTTCAATAGAAACAGCCTTAAGAATCTTGTACATCTTTTCTGCATCACCCTGCAAAGAGATCAAATTCCACAAATGATTGATGTAAAATATCACAGTATATGGAGGAAGCATCACATTAGTATACTAACAAAAGAACTGAAGAGGAATGAGAAAATTGGAAGAGCCAGAAAATTTCAAGCTATTACACTAATCTTTTCCTAAAGATTCAATGGGACATTTAGCTGAACTGAAACACTTCACTTCAAATAACAACTCAAACACAAGAAATTGTTTAAGCCAGATGTGCACCATCAATTTATGAAGGATACCACAATGATAAACCATTTGGTGTGACAAATAGCTTAATCCATAATAATCTGTAAAGAATTTTTTCACAGAATCACTGTATGATTCTCCTGCAGACCGTGGAATTGAACGAACAAGAATTGTAAAATGACTTGGGCTTGGCGGAGATCTAGTTATGTGGGCTAGCCTCATCTTGGTAATGCTTTTATACTCCTGGATCAAAGTTACAAAGGATAAAAATGAATCATTCATCCACATCCAAACAAATGCACACCTGCTTAAAGAGGTACAGAAATGCAACAGAATATATCCTTACAAAGTAAAGCAGACCACAAGCAGAGCCAGATATAATGTACAATGCAAGACAATGAGCCCAAAGCCTGAAAGAGATAAAAGAAGGGGAAACCATTAGTGAATAACCATGTTTTGTGATGAAAACACAAGTTCCATTAATTTTTAGCATCTGAATAACATAGAAGTCCAAACAAAATTCCAAAAAACACAGGCACAACATCCAAACTTTTTAAAATAAAGACCTAAACATTTTCCACTTCTGACACAGAAGACTGTGTTTTCCTAAACTAAAGTGGGTCCTCTGTTCTGGCTGCACCCACATAAATGAAAGGAAGGAGAACAAAAATGGACGAGGGTGACGATATTAACCTCCCAGTCACAGACAGCAAAAGTGGAGGTAAAAGAAAGCTAATATAGGCATAAAAGTACTCCATAATCCAACAAGATAGTGTTAGACCCAACTCCCCTTTTGAGACAAAATATGGTGGTCTGATTAAGACATGATCAAACTCAAGATAGCTTAACCTTATTTATGTCCAAATGATATAAAGCTCATACCATTTGGAGCCCTCATCAACATTCCCAATTGTAAATACATCGAGTGATTCTGCTCGGATCTCCTTGTGTTGCATGTCTTTGCCATAATAATTTACTGGAAGGACCAGAAAAATGCAAATGATGGCAGCAATGGAGAAGGCTCGAATACTGTATAGGATAAAGAAATAACAGCTGGAGTTAACACATGGAGAAAAAATGGAAGTGATCCAAAACACTGCATAGCAATCTATTATTTGTCGGGTTATGCCCCAGAATAGACTTGCTTTCACATCTTTCAGCACACCTTTTCCTTAGGTTGGCTTGGTCAAACCAAGAAAGGCATGGGATTCTTTTGATAATACTAAGTTTAATCAAGAGGAGAAATTTAAACCTTAAAAATATTGGACATATAATTCAAATATAAATTCAATCAATATTGGATGTATATTACAAGTATAAACTCAACCTCAGAGAGCAATAGCATGCACCTATTAATCTAACATCAAATACGAAATAAAGCTCTGTTGCCTCCAGTAATCAATTTGAGTCTTGAAGTCAATCATCAAAGTTCTAGTTCTTCGTCAAATAATATTATTCTACTAAGCAGTTCGATTTGACACTCACATCCTCACTTGGGGGGAAAAAAGACAAGTCTAAAGAATCCCTCCCACACACCATTTTGGGACAGCCGTTAGGTAAAACACTAGTTTGTAGGACATCTGCTTCTGCATGTACCTTGATACTAGGAGTGATAAAAGAAGACACCGTCCACAGGTCAAAATATAGAATAAGCAGTCCCCAAACACGAGGAGCTAAAAGAGAAGTCACTTGTGTTCCAAAAACCAGAAAAGGTATAAACACCTGAAAATTAGTAGCCTTTGGAACACCACGCCATCCATGCCGGCCACAGCCAGAACATCATCTTCAGTTGTTTCCCAGGCCTTGACCATCCAACCAGGAGAGGGCACAAATCTTTCCAAGAAGAAATGGCCATTGAATCTCAAGACCACCGAAGGAAGCCTCCGACCGAAATACACAATCCTATTGCTCGGTTGTTTTCTCAAAATAGAATACAGCGAAAAGAGAACCACACACACACCTATATTGATCCCTGCAGAGGTTAAAAGGGCAGCAATATCCATCTATCTAAGCCGTACCTGCAATACATTGCCCATAAAACAAATTTAAAAAAATAAAAAAAAAAAAAAGGGAACTCGTCATAAATAAAATTCAGAATCACAAAGCACCACTTCACATTTACATGCCAGTTAGTGTGATTTCACAAAACGATACGGTAAATTGAAATGAAAAGATCGTTATAATTGCAAGTAAGAATTGCTAAGCCGTACTAACTCCCCAAATAAAGTTAATCTCTGTCTTCATCGCACACAGAAATTGCAAGCAATAATAAAATTTTTTTTTTTTTAAATTTAAAAAAAAAAACTATTTTTCATACAAACAGTATTTTTCAGGCAATAATCCAACAAAATTCCAAAGGACTAATCTAGAGAAAGGCCCAAAAGAACGGGAGGGCCCGGGGCCGATCATAAAACGATAAACCGAAATTCATACCTACCGAAAAGAGACGAAGAAAAAAATAAAAAAATGCGTGCGTACACGACGCGTGCGGGCATAACCTTCAAAGCCAAGACGGGAAGTAACAGCTATTTGATCTCTGTGGCGTTCAAAGCTCGCACGCCATTTCCCCCCCCAGCGGTTGCTTTAACTTCACAAGAAGAAGAAGGAAGTAAAATCTACGAATCTTTGAACAGCAAGTTAATGAACCATTAATCGTAACTTACAAATTAAAATTAAAACTATTAGTGCCATTATTGTTTGGTTCGGTAAGAGTCGTATTTGCGTGGGAAAGCAAATCGGTAAAGTTTGGGCGGGGGGCGATGACACGTTTGTCCGTTGATGGACATTCGGGAGATACAGCGACGGAACTGCCATGTGGCACAGGGCGAATCGGTGCTGTCCATTTGTGAGATACAGCGCCGACCAAACCGTAGCCGTTATGAAAACTGACTCCGAGTCGGAAACCGCGTCTGTGTGTACACTTTTCCGTCATTTTTGAGTGGGGCCGATCATTTTATGGTGCGTTGCTGTCTACCCTGCTAAGGTAGCCCACGTTTAGACGGGCTGGGTTTGTAGCCGTAGTTGGGCGCGAGATCAGAATTGGACCGATAAATGGGCCCGGTTCATTCCGGTCATAGTTAGTTGTAGTCACGGTTGCACTTTTTGTTGTGTTTTTTGTTTTTTTTTCCCCCTCTGTCCATTTCCTCTCATTCATTCTTGCTAGGACAGTGGGACAAGGCATAGGACACTTATCTGATGCTTGTTAGCTAGTGTAGTCACACATTTCTCCTTGTTTGTCGACCCGGCGATAATTATAGATATTATCATAGTCTAGGTTCCTACAAAAGAAAGGGTTTATATTGGTCATACCTATCAATATGTTTCATGGTATCCAGATGTATACTAAAAGCATACAACACTTTCTTCCCATGATTTCTCGACAACCAAACAGGTTAGAGCATTTCCCTGACAATTTTAAAATCTGTCGTCACCCATGTGCATTGAACTTCGACGAGTGTCTTATATTCGTTAGAAACTAGTTTACAGTTTGGTGGCCTACTAATTCATTCAATTTTTTTTTTCTTTACCTATTTTTTCTTTGTCAATCGCTTCAGAAGTCTGTTGTTGAAAGTATAATAGAGGAGGCAATATGTCACAAACTACCTAAAAGCTTCTGTAACGAATCCACAGCCCACATATCAGTTTGGATGGTTTGGAGAGATCTACAGTTCGGGTGTCGATTGGAGTTTGAAAAAAATTGCCATAAACATTTTGAACGTAGAATACCCCTTAAAATCGTCCAATCCGCCAATCTATCAATTCACCAAATATCTTTTGGACCCAATTACAATTTTGCAGCCATTAATTTATAGGCACCATGAGATCAAGACAATCAATTCATGAATGGATCTATTTTAGGACGGACATGTTAACAAGAATTGTTCTGCGTAAGACAATCAATTATATTTCTAGCTCAAACCCAGATGGGTTGGCTCACCTTGAATTGAATGGATCTGGTGCAAAAATTATCTCACAAATTAAAGAATGTAAATCACAAGAAACCAGAAATACAAGTTAATGTAAACAAGGATGACGAGCATTCTATAAAGAATTAGTTAAATTAGTTACTCTTCATCCAGGAGAGCCTGTGAGAAAATGTAGGCCCACAGAGGGAGCCTCGATAACATTTGGGCAAATGAGATGAAAAATTATTGGTATGAATTGAGGTGGAAAATTTGGCAGTTTGGTTTGTATGACATCTTTGTTGCAGTCTGCTCAAACTTCTTCCTGGCACCTTCGTTTTCTTCTAAGCTGGTCTGGAGAAAGTATTTTACCCACCTGGATGAGCTCCTCAGTTTGGCCTGTACAAAGGAAAAGCTTATGGCAGGTCCTTGTCAGACTAAACAAGTTCATCAATCGCCAAAAAAATGACTAGTTAATGGGGCAGCAGTGTATGTTGCACGAATTGAATACCCAGTTCCTTTCTATCTATCTGCTTTCCTGGACAGAGAGATCATGCTTTCCTTTTTATCTATTCTAAGATAAATACTTCTATAACATGAATGACAGTGTTAATTGCTTCCTGGACCCTTTACAAACGAAGTTCAGGATATTAGAAATGGAGCACAAGTTTGCCCATCTTACAGTTAGGCCACTTACCGCCCTTCCAAATTTAGACACTTCTGCAACTTTAGGTCTGTGCTGACCTGGTAAGCCTGCATGCATGAGAGAAAAGATGTTTTAAACAGGCTAATATGCCAAAGGTGCAATTTTTTTTTTTTATTTTTTAATGTTATTACAACAATGGATTTTTAAGAAGTAAGGAAAAGTTGTAAATATGTAAAATCATGGGTAGTCTGTCGGTCTTCTATTCATTGCTGAAGCAGATCAGAAGAAGAGACAGCTTTTATGAAATAATGGCGGACAACCATAAAGAGAATTACAGATGGCACAACTGGATATTTCAACATTAAAAATCATCCAGACAATAATGAATGTGAGAACAGTTTCTGAAAGAGCCAAACTAGCAGAATACAGGGGTACAGAGAAAAGCTGCTTTTTTCTGGTGCAAGAGAAAAATCTCCTTAACATGCATATACGCACATGCAAGCAGGTGAATAAATCCTCTTACCAGTAAATAACACAAGACCAGCAGAAGATACCCTCGCCAAATCGGGAAGAGTATTGTTGAGGTATCTTGGAGACAAATAATCCAATGCATCCGAAACAATTACAAGAGAGAACGATTTCGGCCTATATGGAAGGGGGAACTTGATATCAGCAACACGCACAATACCTTTCCGCACTAGTGTTTTGCAACTTCTATCAGCATCCTCTACATCGTATGGTTCCACGCCCCACACTTCAGCTTCCTCTCCTTTCAGCAACTTAGAAATCACCGAACAAGTATCAGGGCCGACATGCAAAACTTTATGCATACTACCTCCATATGCACTCTTCAGAATTGGAATTGCTCGTTGAACCTCTACGGCGCAAGAAAAGTCGCCTGCATATGCATACCATGTTATAGTCTTTGCAACAAGTCATGCTCTTCAAAATGAAGGCAGCATTGTCGATTAAGCAAACAAAAGACGACTTAACAAAAGCACAAAGCACGATATCAATGCCAAATTGAATGAATAGTAAAATCATGATTTTTTACACTGAAATCCTCAATTTCTATTCAATCAATATAATTAACTATCAGAAGAACAGGAAATATTTATGTCGAAGTTTAAAATAATCGTGATCGTTTATTCATAGCCTGTCTGTTTTGGTCTTTGTGCAGAGTCCATATGATTCGCTGTTCATATACAATTGCCCATAACATATCCAATTTAGTTCCCTAGAAGTAATAACTCGTTTAAAGGTTTAAATGTTCACTGCAGGTACAATATCTCAAAGGTGTAGACAAGTGTTCCGGGAAGAAATTTTCACCTAGACTACATTACGACATTTTTGTACTTGTTACGTTCCTGAATGAGCACTAATTTCCATTTTCACGCGTCAAAGAATCAAGTTCAACACTACGCCACCAAATCGCCCAATTGGAAGACGAGAACTGACCAGGGTTCTTTGTGCATTGGTCACTCCCTGGTATTTAAAGTCTTAAGTGCATTAAATAGCCAAAAATAGCCATAGCATGGACATCCAGTTCTAAGAGGACTAGGTTTCTTTGTAGACCAGCGCTGTCAACTGCACCTTAGAAAACTGAAACCATCCAAGAAAGTTATGCACCGAGACGCAAGAAGTCGGCATATCCAAAACGCTGATCTATCAAGCTGTAATTAGCTAAGAATACGGCCATAATGACAGAACCTTGAACGATCATGCATTGTATCATGGTCAAAGTAAAAGAAGCGGAAAGCTGCCTGAAAGCATTGATATTCTGGCCTTACCTTCCACCCGGCGAATAGAACTGCTGCCATCTGCTCCTATCACATGAAAAATAAATTCCAGTCAACTTAGCCAAGACATAGAGAGCTCTAGACAGCATGAATGCAAATTGGTGGAATGATAACCCTCTTCTCTCACCAATTGAAACACATGGCTAAACCTGTTTGTTCTTCGCTGTCCAACAAAGATTTACATATGTGGAACAGAACAAATGTCTTTACAAGAACATCGGTTCTAAAGCATTTGTGTAACTTAAATACCATGTACCAACCTGAACCTCTGTACATGTAGGCAAAAAGAAGCAGCGTCCCCTGAAAAGTTTGCCCCAAAAGAATTGTCAGTTATAAGAAAATGAGGCTCAACCAAACACACGCCAGTCGATCGTACGTCGCTTGCCTCTCAAGCAATGATCATTTAAGATGTTGAAATTCAAAGGCAACATTAGATTCAACCGAATGGATTCATAGAAGGGAAATTTTTTTTTCAAAAAATAAGAAGAAGAAGAAGAAAAGAAACGTTGAACGGACGAGTACCACGGCAATGAAAGCAACGGGTAAACAAGGAGAAGAGCGAGCCTTGGAATCCAAGGCAAACAATGCACCTCCTCTGCCGGCGTCTCCTCCGTATCGCCGAGACGGGTTCCCGGGCGGCCTCCTTGGCATGGCTACGAACATAAATCCAAAATTCTACGATGTTTCAGTTTCGCAAGAACAATTCAGAGTGAGCCACCAAATTAATTACAATGAGGGAAAGCGGATCCGTTAACGATGCAAATGGGGAGGTGAGTGAAAAGTGCTAAGCGATGGCGGGTTCGCGATCGTGTCTGTCACGATTATCTTTTTAACGGTTTCCTTGTTAAGGTTCGTTTTTAAGTTAGAATCAGGTGTGGCAGCGCTCTATCGTTCGTGTTTTCCCCGAATAAAAAACAGATGGGCTCACGATGCTCCCAGCTTGAGGTTATCAACCAGCGCATGTTTCGCGCTGCTTCGCCCACAAATAAGTGAGTTTAGGCCGAAAAGAAAATCCATTTAGACTCAATTTTCCTACTTGTGGAAGCTTAATAAAATATTTTATTAGTTAAAAATTTTAAATTTTAATCTTAAGAAAAAAAAATTATAAAAATTAAAAAAAAAGAAAGAAATTACATCTATTACACAGTTTGCCGATTAATGGACCTCATAATAAATAAAAATTATATATATATTTGTATGGATGCCGTAAATGTACAATCGACATTAAAAAGAATATTGGAGTCTTACAAGCATTTAATGTCTCATATAACATTGGTTCTCCCCATAAAAGGTTGATGGCGCAATTCTAATTTTCAGTATAATACCTTAGTATCTATTAAAACAGTATTTAGTATAATATAAGCAACGGTAACAAATTATTGGAGTGATAAAAATACTTGACACAAATGAGTCTATGCAGCTAAACCATTCCTGAAATTCGAAGCTTCCCTGATAGTTGAGCCAAATTCCGAAATTTCCATTTTTACAGGGTCAGCTCGAATGTCACCGAAACTAAACATATAATCTATGGTTGTTTTATGGATGACTATGGGCCAAGTGGGCTGATAAAAATAAAAAAAAAATTTTAAAAAAAAATTCTGGCTGAACTAGGCACGGCTGTTGCTTTAAACAAATCTATTTACCGGTAGACACCCTCCAGGAAATAGCTTTATCTATATCCAAAGAAAAAGGAAATAGCTTCTCATATTTTTAGACAGATGTTGGCTATGTTTCTCCAGATTGAAATTGAAAATGTAAATGCACCAAAATAACGAAATTTCTCGTCCGACATCTTTTGAGCAGTTTATGAGCTATGACGGTGGAGGATAAATAGTAAGGGCGCTCCGCGAAGAATTAGGAGCGAAATATAATGGATTGTTCTCTGTTCATCCCACTGCCATCGTCAAGGAAAAAGGGAAAACTTAGTTCTTATAAGCGTACATTAACAAGCTGTTTTTTGAAAAGAAGGTAATGACCCGTAACAAAGAACAGCAGAATTAAAAAAAGAACGAAATGCCGCTGGAGCTTGCGACAAAACTATTTAAATTGTTCCACGAAACTTGTCTCCGAATTTGGACCGTGTTGTTAATTGCTTTTGGACTATTATAATCACATTAAAAAAAAATTATTTATCTTTTTAAATTAAAAGCCAAAAAAGAAGAATCGAAATTTGCCATTTAACGGATTTAACATTTATTGCGTGATACTAAAAAGTCGTCCCGAAATGGCCAGAATGGGCCTCCATTCCAATAAACTACCTGAGCTTGCCAAATGGACGACAGCAGCTATAGCATAACTTGGTTTAGCACACATGCCAATCCATTGAAGATGCTTGCCAGGTGAAATATCTTATCAGAGTAGGTAACCTTACCATTCATTGTAACTCAGCATGCCATATGGTCAACACTCCCGAAAACAACATATCGTACTTGAAGATGCCGTGAGAAGGCCAGCTCGCCTTGTAAATGTTTCCGCACATAAGCCGACGTATTTGTGAACAAAGAATCGGATATGTTCCAGTTCTTGCCACCTACTGAAAGGCGACAATGTATTTCCGTGATTGGGTGTCGGTGAGGGGTAAAGGAAAGAGGGTCATAATTTGCAACTCAATAGCAACGGAAGGGCAAATTGTTTCATTATCCTCAATTTAACAATAATATCACTACGTGCGTGGGCTGCTAAAACATGCAAACCCCAAGAATAAAGTGAGATTAAAATTCCAATTCCTTTCTTTGCCATTAATCACTTTTAATTACAAGTCAATTAATGATATTGGCACTAAGTTTGGTTTTGAAAGGCTTAAAGACTCTTACTAAAATCCCCGTTGGAGGTCTGAGCAACAATTTTCCTACCAAAGAATCGAATCAAAACCACAAGAATTGTACAAACAATGCAGAAACAATAAATCTTACATATAGTGAAGAGCATTAAAAACATCCTTCTCATGTGTGTCTTCAAACTGAAGGTCTTCTTCTGTCCATATAACACGATTTCTTCTCCCATTGGGCGCAATAGTATATTGGGGCTCTCGTAGGTGGAGGCCTATCAAGAAGAGGAAGCACTCTCAGCCAGCTACAATGTTCCTCTTGAAAGTGGTTATTCCGCATAGTTTTGCGTCCACCCATGTTGCCCCATTTTGTGTTAGCCATAAATGAACCTTGGAAACAATTGTGCGTCCTTCACTCAACCTGCTCGCCTATCAAATCTAGACCAACAACTAGGAAAGATACCCCTTGAAATAGCAAGAAGTAGAAGTGGATCCCCTGGGCAGAGAGAAGGCTTCTGGCTGAAGCCGTCAAAAGAAGGAAAGCCAGTGCCAATTCCTTTGTGTATATCCTATTATGCTTCTTCTTTTTCTGGGCCTTTTGCTCCTGTTGCAGAATTTCCTGTCTTATTTCTTCTAGATTCGGCTCTGAGGACCCTCTTTGATGCTTTGACTCTTCTTTACGGGCTAATGCAACAAGGTCGCCTTCAGAAGAGCGGCCAGACTTCTTAGTAACAACCCACTCATAAGCACTTCCAAGCTGGAACAGGCCAGAAATCATGGCATTGAACTTGGTCACTGACATGGTGTTCTCAAAAAGAAGGTAAGGTACAATGAAGGGGAATGATTTTGGGGCTGGCAGTATATTGAGAAATGACATGGTAGCTGGTATGTAACACACAACCCATGCTGGGAGCTCAGCCTCAGGAATGAACATAGTCATTGGGAGGATTATGCAGAAAAGGGTGAAAGAATAAAAGGGAAGGATCAGTTTTCTGAGCAGAAAGAAAAGAAAGATCATATTGAATTTCTTCCACATGCTAATCTGCAAAGGCAAACATATACAATGCAACAATGTTAGGAATTGCAACCCAAGGGAAAGTTTCCTTTGGGAAACTTCATCATAAACTTTTAATGAAGATCATACCTTGGATCTGATAATATCTGGCAAACAGAGCCTAAACAACTGCATGGGTCCAGAGTGCCATCTGTGCTGTTGCTTTCTATAAGCCTCAAAAGATTCAGGCAATTCACATTGACACTGAAAGCAAAATAGGAACTGATTAATGATCACATACAAACAAGGACTGCTACTTACACCAAAACAATCACAATATTCAACAAAACAAACTTTGCAAATTCATTGAAATTGGTGTACTATTATACCTCAACATCATTGAGGAAAACGAATTTCCATCCTTTAAGATGTGCACGGACAGCAATGTCCATGTCCTCAACGGTAGTCCTCTCCAACCACCCACCAGAATCCTCCAAAGCCTTTATCCTCCACACACCAGCAGTTCCATTGAAGCCAAAGAAGTTAATAAAAACACCATTCACTTGCTGCTCTACTTCAAAATGAAATGCCAAATTAATGTTCTGCAGCCTTGTTAGAAGGTTCTCATCCTTGTTAACAAAAGACCATCTTGCCTGAACAAGACCTAGCTCATCATTATCCTGCAATTCCACCCAAAAACAGAAACCGCCACATCAAATGTCAATCCCCACCTCCGAAGCTTACTGCTAGTGGACTTGAACCACTGACTTAGGAATTCAACTGCTTCACCAATTAGGATTTAGGGTTATCCCGTGTCTAAACAAATTTAGCTCTTATGTCAAATTCAATCCAAGCATTAGAAATGAGGAAAAAAAAAACAAAAAAAAAAACATTGAATAATAGTAAATGAAACTAGAAGTACCTTGAAGTGGGGGACAGTTCTTTTCAGAAAATCAGGGGTAGGCTGGAAATCGGCATCAAAAATAGCAACAAATTCATAGTCTTTGACGTAGCTGCAATTCATAGCAGACTTGAGATTGCCCGCTTTATACCCATCTCTAATCACTCGATGCCTGTACACAATGTGGGCACCCTCTTGCTGCCACTTATGAACCTCATCTCTGATCAACAATTGCGTGGTTGGATCATCAGAATCGTCCAGGACTTGAATCAAAATCTTTGATTTAGGCCAGTCCAAGTTGCACACGGCAGCAATTGATTGCTGAAATACCTGTAAAAATATATATTCATATATAAATAAAAGGAAAAAAAAAAAACAAACAAAGAAGAAGAAGAAGAAGAAAAAAAAAATCAACTTGAATTGAAGTAAGCAAGCAGGTGCCCAACGGGAACTTTAAGCTAAAAAATGTGAACTTCGGATTTACCTCTTTCTCGTTACACATGGGGATCTGGACAAGTACCATAGGGAAGTAGCCATTCTCGCCAGACTCAAGATCTGCGACTGCGTCCTGTTTGGGAATGGGTTTAATCTTCTTGAAACGGATCCAGAAACATCCCAAGCAGAGGATAAGCCTATCCAAACTCTGGATGAGGAACAGAATAATACACGCATTGGAGAGGAACTGCAGGGGTGGGGCAAGGTACTCCATGCGAATCAAAACCCAGCGAGAATACAAAGAATCGAAAATGTCCTTCAACCCAAACGGCGTCGTTAGGAGGTACTGCAATTGGAGATGTGGGGCCCCGAAATGCCAGCCTTTGATATAAGCTGCCACCTCGAAGCCTAAGAGCAGCACCGACAGCCATAGAAAGAGCTTGATGAAGGTGTAGAACCGGGTTTTGACTGTCGGGTTCTCGTTTGCGCGACCCGGTTCGTTGTCGGCGTCAGTGTCGGTGCGACCGGAGCGCAAGCGGCGCTTGACGGCGGAGCTGAGGGAGACCATTGCGGAGCCAATGGAGGTCAGGCAACCGGCGGCGTTGTGGGCCTTAAGAAGGAGAACCCAAGTGAGCTGCTTGGCGTTCTTGTTTCGCGATTTGTCCCGGTGACCGCCCGGCGATCCGCCGATGAGGAAATCTTCCTCTGTTGGGCCCTCGAGCTCGACCATGGACCAGTTGGGATTCTCCATTTTGACCACCACCGGCGTGCCTCTGTGGCTCTCCTTTGACCACCAATTGAACGAGGGTGCCATTTTTCGTTAATAAATGTTGACACTCTACGGGTCCTTTCGATCTACCCGAGTAAGTTTTCAAATAACAAACAAATTGACTAGACACGGACGAAGAAATTAATTTCTTTTTGTTTTTATCTTCTCTTCGTTTTGAGGCCGAGGCCGGCCGAAAAATAAAAAGGCTAGGACTTTGATCTCATTGTTGTCAGGGAAGGAGCGGCGAAAGGAGGAGGCAAAGGAGGGAGGCGCGGACGCAGAGGCAGCGGAAACAATGAAGAGACAACTTATACCCAAAGACTCTTTCTCTCTCGGAGTGAAAAGATTTTAATTAGAAAGCGTGTTAAATAAATAGACAAGGAAGAGAGAGAGACGGAGAGAGAGGCAGGTCCGAAAATGCTCGCATTCAAATCAAATACAGCTTGCAATACGGCCACGGGAAAGTAACCAGTGGGGAAGGAATTGAGAATTTTTAATTTGATTTTTTTTAAACAATAATCAAGTGAAGTTAATATTAAAATAATATATAATTTAAGATTATAAATTTGTTATATTAATAATAACTATAATAAATATTGAAAAAATTATAGAAAGTGTTTAAGAAAAATTGTCAGAGAGAGAGAGAGAGTTTACGTACCGAAAAAAAATAATTTATTTTTATTTTTTTAAAAAATAAAGGTTTATGAAAGAGATGATAACAGCTCAACGCGTCTCGAGTGTTTTGACTCTTCTAAAAGGAACCCACCCAATAATAATTTAAATTAGAATTTGGTGCGAGCATTGAAAAGGAAATGAAATGCACATGCTCGTTCCGCAGACAGGGACAGAGATGGTACTACCAGGGAGAGAGCAGCATCTGTAGTCAATTGCTGCAGGTTCTACTGTCGTTTGCAATATATATTCTTACCAATTTACTTTCCAAGAACATGGATGCCCCCCGCCACTGTCTCTACCCCGGCCATTAGTTTTCTGCCGTGTTACGGCAACTGGCAAGAATTGCGGCAAGTTCAATGTAGAGAGAGAGAGAGAGAGCGCACTTTGGAGTGGAAGCTGATAGATATTACAAGCAATCTAACACCAGCACTCCCATTTCCCTATTTATTGTTTTTTTTTTCTTTCTCCTTTTTCATATTCTCAGCCCTGTAAACACACAGGAGCGGAGCCGAAACGATGTACACCGTCCAATCCAACTCTCACAAAGCGCCCCGACGACCCTCCTCGTCAGACCCTAATAAAAGTTGAAAAAATAAAATTTTAAATTTTAAAGTATATATTATATTTATTATTATTTTTTATATAAACAACCTTTATTTATAATTTTATATTATATAAATTTATTTTATTATCTTTTATTTTAAATAAATCTTACTTATTATATATTATAAAATTATAAATAAATTATATTTATAAAAATTAAAATAAAAATCTCTAAGGTGCGATGAATTCCTTTTTATAGATGGTCAGACAAAGAGAATATTATTTTATGAAAAAATCTGGTAAAAAACAGTAAAAATAATAATATTATTATTATTAACTATATATATATATATATATATATTTATTATTATTATTATTATTACTTTCTGTCTTTGACAAGAGGCTCTGAAAGTTCCTCCGACGGCGACAGCAGGTTGGCACATGGGAAATCCATGGCCGCCGCCTCCTATTTGTGGACGGGCTCTTAGACGGAGTTCTTCCTGGTTTAGGGGTATCGCCGTTAAAATTCGGTATGTTTGATCCATGACGCGTGAGTCCATTCTCGTACCTTCTCTTCCTTTTTTCTTCGTTCTCTTTTTAGTAGAAAAAGAAAAGGAATTGTTAATTTACCCGCACAAAATGGCTGAATTGATACAATTTTGGAGCAAAGACAACAATTTTTTACTAAACCACAATAGTAATTTTGTAAAATAAAGTAATCTTCGATAATTTTTGAACCATACAGATAAATAAACGATACGAATATGACATAATACTAATATTATTGCACATTAATATTAAATAATTTATATAAAAAAAAAAACAGAAAACATTAGGAAGAATAGAATAATATAAGACGCATGTCCAGCCATCCAACTTATAGTATATTCTTTGAAGCTACATATTCGCCGCGTGTCGGGCATGTGCGACACGGCCCACTACCAATTTTCCCCGTGTCCGTGCGTGGGAGTGGGTAAGCTTTACGGTACAAATATCATTTCAAGTTAACCTTTTTTTTTTTTTTTTTGGCGTCATATCTTTTCACTATTGGTCGCTATAATAATCGAAAAATAGATACAAACCAAAAGAATATATTAAAAAAAATCCAAATATTGGGTTTCACTCTTGGGTATTAACGGTACAAATATCTTTGTTATATCCAAACCATATTCTATAATTAAAAAAATGGATGCAATAGACTTAACTAAACCAAAATAAAAATCTCGAAAGAAACAGGGAAAAATCCAAATTGAGAGGAAATGCAAACTTCGTACAGACGTGGCGCAGAAAACCATAAAATCTAAGAAATTGCAATAAATAATAATTCTTTTCTTATTTCATAAATATGTGCTCATTTAGTCCAAACTCAGATGCATAGGAATATGGGATACATGCAAATTTCAACTATTTGTCAATAATAATTTCAATGGCAAACACAATCTTATTTTTCTGCCATAGAAAAGAAATATAAAGAATACCATTTTTATTCGGCCAAAATATTTATAATAGTTAAATAGATGCGAAAAATTAAATGTATCTAAAAATAAATTGATGTATTATAATAAATTATAATTATTAATTATGTATTTTTATCCTTTTCATACACGTTTTGCAAGACTGTCATGATAAAAACATCCAATGGTGTGAATCATCTTTTCCTCTCGAGTACTTGTCACCGACAAGTGCAGTTAAAAGAAGGAGGACGGTGAAGTTCTCCGAGTAATAATATTAAATTTGGGTCTCCGAGGCAACGATTATGTTAATAATACTTTTTTTGTTTGTCTATTAAAATTTTTTAAAATTTTTGAAATTATATAGTAAAATAAGTCGTAAATTATAAGATAAGATAAAATATGAGTTATACAATAAAAATTTGGTTTATAAATTTTATATTTTTAAATAATTTTTTTAATAATTATTTATTTTTTTGGTACTACGGCCACCATTATTGATTGCGAACTACTGCAGAAGGAGGTGGTCCTCGAAATCTTCGGCGATGGTCTATTTGGATTATCGCACAAATCATTACGAGGATTAACGCAATTACGCCACCATTTGACCATATCATCTTTTGGTTTGAAGTGGCCCAAACTCGTAACTCTCAAGTGACATTTTTATTATTTAATGTAAGAGTTTAGTTGTAATTTAATGTATTTATTATTATTATTATTATTATTTTGAATTTAAAATTTTAAAGTAAAGTCTTTTTTTTAAATAAACATAAAAATTTTAAATTTGATATATTATAATAAATAATTTTTAAAAATTGTTTAGAATTATTACTATTTATGTCATTAATTTTTTTATTAAAAGTTAAATTAAAATATTGATAAATAATTATTAATTTTAACATATAAAAATAATCACTAATGTCTGTACAGTTTTTTCTTGTTTACAGAAAAAAAAAAAAAAAAGACGATTGCACCGGGAGTTACAGCAATCCAGCGTCATAATTCCAGGGACGGGTAGTACAGGATTTCTCGCAGCAGTGAAAAAAGCGAGCCGTCGGATCACGATTACACGTGTTTGATATCTATTTGCTCAGATGGCATACCGGACTAGAATTTGAATAATTTTCACTTTTTTTAGTAAATTAAATTAGCTTAATAAAAAATTTATTTTAAAAGTAGATTAACTTAAAATTAGGAATAAATAAAAAATATATAATTTAATTATAGCAAAATAATAATAATAAAATAAATTTAGGTATCATAAATTATAAAAAAAACAATATTTGGTCAGCGGTAGCCAGGGCCAGCGAGCGATTCAGCCCCTCGACCCTTTGTCGTGTCCTCGGCAATCGAGCGCAGTCTGCGCTTCTCCGCCACGTCATTACTTGACTTCTCGTTAGTGTGCTCCAGATTTTTTTATTGTTATTATTATTATAACTATGTTTTATGTGCTGTTTTAAGTAAAATTTGACAATCTCGTGCTTTTCCCTGAACAAGAGCATTGAATTTGGCACGTCACTTTCGAGGGGCCATAGACTCCCACAAGTCCACTGCTAATATCGCTACTTGTTCAATTTTTTGTTTCTTTCGCCTGGGGAGCTCCATTAAGTCTTTGGTCAACCCTGCTCTTTCTTGTGAGTTTCAAACCTCTCACTTTGTGACTAAAATTCAGGATTTGAGAGATAGAGACTTTAATAATTAGCCATTTGGGTGTTGCTTTGGAGAACACCTGCAAAAAACCTTTTCTTTTAAAAATAAATGTGTATTCTATTAAGTTTTTTTTTTCTCTCTCTAAAAATAGATAAATTATTTCACGCACACAATAATAAATGAGATTATATAATATAAATATATTACCGAGATACTAAGTCCAATTTATTATAGTGAAATTTTAACTCTTGATTTTTTAAATATTTTCGGAATTATATATCACCGAGAAATTTGCATAATTCTCGAACCCTCAAAAGTTAAAGAAAAAAAAAAGAAGGAAAAAAAAAAAAACTTTGCAGATTCCTAGTTGGTTATATATCCGAACCAGTAGCTGGAGCATACTTCATTATTGAAAGGGGAAAAAAATACCGGTCAAATGAGTTAATCAGGATATTCGAAGAAAGCGCGGAGGAACGAGACATTGCCACCCAACTCAAGTTGTATAAAGCAAGTGGATTGTTCTAGTTATGTTGCAATTGGGACTCATTGGAAGACAGCTCTAAGCATGACGATAAAGAAGTTTCTTGCGAGAAATGTTGAATTCAATAAATAGGACAAAAGGAAAATTGGAAAGAAATAGAGACGCAGAGGTCCCCACGCTGCATATATTGCACAAATCAAGGGTTAGGCGCGAAGTGTACAAAAGAGATAAATTAAGTTTCATAAAAAAAAAAATGTCGGTGGTTTTTTGACAACTGGACGGTTGATTGAATGATCCAGGTGCCAAATCATGGTTGGATCGATTCAATTAGTTTATGCAATGATAAGTGACGTAATATTATCTTTAATTTTTTTTTTCATCTTTATTATTGTTGTTAAGTTGTCATTCAAATAGATAATCACTAGAACTTATACTTCTGAAATTTGACAATATCAATTTATATTTAAAATTTAAGCACCTTCATTTCTTTCTTTCAAACGGGGGTTCCTTTTTTCTCATACTTCGGACTTCATGTCATCATTTGCCTTAGGCTAACCTTGGATTGTCAGATTGACCAAAAATATACAAAAAAAAAAAGAGAGAAGACCCACTTACATAAGATATCACATTATTTTATATAAAAAAAAAAAACACAAAGGGGGGAAGGGGGGGAACAAGGTGGGCCTTTGGGGGGGGGCAAGAGAGGGAGATGCATTGCACTGGCAAAAAGAGAGCTGCCATTGGGGTATGTATGACGATCATCGGATTGAAACATTATCGGACGTGATCTAATTTTCTTAAACAATTGAAACATCTATTTAGTTGGTTTACGGTACTGTTCTCTTTTATGATCCAAGGGTGGATTTTAAACTTGCTAACTCTGAATGCAGGAAAGTGCTGTGCATGTTTTTTTTTGTTTTCTTGTGTTTTTCCTTCACTTTCCCTCTCGTTCTTGTTCAGATCTCCTCGCCATTGACTTTTGAGAGGGTCCAAATTCATTGCAGTTTCAGTTAAAATTTAGACATCTAAGTACTTAAAAAAATAAAACAATCCGTGTGCTAGCTAGTACTATTTGGAACTTTTGATGCCTTAGGTTTGAGCCGGCGAATATTCTACGTGGCAATAAATGGCAAAACCCCATTTGCCCACACACCGCCGTCCTTTTCAGCAGCATTTGTTTATTTGTGTTAGATATATTAAGTACGCAGCATCAGCAATGGAACCATTTGTTGTTCTTTGCTTAATTATTCACACGTCTTTATTTTCGTGACCGGTTAATAATGCTAATTTAGCGGACAGCACTTACTTGGAAAAAAACACGTTTATTAATGCTGTATCCAATTGGCAGCCTTTGAAATGAATCCTGTTCAAGTCTTCGGAAGTATACAACTCCAACGAGGAGGATTTTTTTTTTTTTTTTTTTTTTTTGCCCTTGTTATAGTTTTGCACTAAAATGTATTTAGCTGATCTTTTTTTTTTTTAAAAAAAATTTGACGCGCCTAAAAATAATTAAAACAAGTAAAATTTACAAAATAAATCACGAGAGCGACCATTGTAAGCAGTAGAATACATTAAATAGATATAGGAGATCGCTGCCACATAGACAAGTTCATCATATGGTGCACATATTGTTAATAAAATATATAGATTACTTTTCCCGAACAAGGAAAGCAAAGGTGGTATAACCCTTTCACTCTTTCGGTTAAAGTCTACATTTGGAGATGTTTCGAGATACTCAACAACAACATTAATAATAAAATTTTAATTGATGCACGGACATATTTATATAAGTATTAGGATTGAACTTGCGCATTAAAAAACAAAAATGTGGATTTAGTTTGATATTGAAATGTATTTTAATTATTGACATATATTAAAAATTTATACTAAATACGTAATATTAAATTTTAAATTTATTAATATTAAAAACACAAGACGACCATATTTTATAATATAAAACGTATTATAATTTATTTTAATAATTATATATATAATTATAAAATTTATAAAATATAAATAGGTATAATAAATAAAAAATTAAAAAAAATCTACAAAAAAGATAGGCTAAAGCAATTAGGAATCCATACACGCCAGCATTTGTCGTACCCCATAACGGGAAATAAAACCCGTGGATACGGCACATTGTGTAAGTGCACGAGACGAAAATGGGGAAACTTCTTGATTGTGGCAGTCAAAAGAGGCAGAAGATTAAAGCAACTTCCTGCATTAATTCGAGTCTTTGAAAAATAAAATTTAAAAAAAAAAAATTGTGTTTCATCAGTCAATGGCGACAAGTAAGAGCATGATTGCGTTATCTGTTTCCTTTCTATCTTTTTCTCTCTGGGTGTACGGTGAAGTAATAGCGTCAGTTTCTCATGAATTAAATTTATTCTCAGGATTTTAAATATTATTATTATTATTATTATTTATCTAAAAAAAATCATATATATATATATATATATAAAGAGAAATGAAAAAAATAATACTTGAACTCTCGTCTTTTTACTCAGTACAAAACGTATAGACTAATTGCTTTTTTTTAAAATAATTTTAATATAAAGTGCTTTCCATAAGTATCATTAATAAAAAAAGGGAAATTTCCCCATTTACTCACTGAATTTAATTTTATTAATTATTCCCGCTTACCTCTGCACAGAAACATTGATAGAGGTTCCAAATTCTTTTCCATGAAGCGGGTCATATATGATAGAATTTGAATGAAAATAGTTTTTTGTGGAAAATTCATAATTTTACATTAAAAAAAGACACAACAATTTGTACTAGAATTTTAAAATTACTTATAAGAAATATCCTGAATTTGTTCGATGTATTATTTGGCAATTTTATTATTATTATTTTTTGGAAATAAATTTCAGTCCCAACTTCAAAGACATGATGAACAAAACTAAATAAGATAATCTATCGTAAAGAAATAAATAAAATAATTATTGCAACATTCAGAATTTGAAGATATAACTCTACGCATAAACAACCCATGGTCCGACTTGTAATTGTTCCTGCCGTCTAGAATGTAGAAAATTTTCTCACTTGTTATGGATCCTGCACGAGTACATGTACGGGAGGACCCATTTTAAACAATCTGCTTTAGTTGTTGTGATAAAATAATAATAATAATAATAATAATAATAATAATACACTGACTAATGAATTTTAATTCAATAATATTTGAATTATTTTTAAAATTTAAATTTTTAAACTTAAATTTCAGTCGAGTTGTTTAAATACAAAATGCACTAAAAATGAGCCAGAGCCCAAAGAGAGTGAACGTTTTAGTCGCCGACCAAGGGAGTTTGCGGGCGGACTGATACAGCACGACAGGCAATGGTCAATCTAAGTTTGACACGGATAAACGAAACTAAATCGGGTCCTGTCCAGCCCAAGATGGACGTAACCCATATATAATTGAAATGTTTCCTCAAAATGGTCCGATCATTCCACAACAGTAGCAGCGGAGAAAAACATTGTCCGAAGGATAACTTGGGTCGAGTCATTTTTTGATTTCTCAAAACCCGGATCAGCAATTGGGCAAACGTACTAGTGAATTTTGATTTAATGATATTTAAAGTATTTTTTAAGATTAAAAATTTTTAATTTCAATTTTAATTAACATCAATTAAATAATAAATAAAAAAAAAACAAAACGGAGAAAAGTCCAATTGAACTGACGTTGGAACTGTTTGGGAAGAAAACAAGAAGGTGGGTTTGTACCATTTAATGCTTCGGTTGCAAGAATAAATGCTCACGTGACCCATACTCTTAACTTCTTTCTCCCGCATCTTTCATTGCTCTTCCCTCAACCAACCCTTCCAACGTCTGTGTCTCTCTACCTCTTTTTTCTGCATGCATTTGGATGAGCAAAATTAAAAAAATAGCCCCACACACACACACACACATATATATATATATATATATATATTATAAATATTTTATTTTTTGTGTTAAAATTAATCTCATTATTTACCTTAATATATATTTCAATCCTTTATTGCTAATCAATTATTGCAATATGTTATGTGGCACACGTTTATTCGTCGTGTTTTGATACTACGCGGATACGTCTAATGTTATATTATCAAAAAACGATGATGGGGTATTTAATAAAAAAACTGAAAAATTGAAGGAAAAAACAGAGAAAAGGTTCAAACAATTCTGAATGTTAAAAAAAAATCATAAAAACCAAAAAAAATTTTAAAAATCGTAAATTTTTTTGAAAATTGTAAGATTTAAAAAAATCTAAATTTTAAAATTTATAAAATAAGAAAAATTTTTTAAAAAAAGAAAATTGTAAATTCCAAAGATATGTAAAAATATTTAAAAAATTACAAGATTAAGAAACCAAAAAGAAGAGACAAAAAAAAAAAACAAAATACTTCAAAAGTTTTTAACTTTCAGATTTTTCTTTGAAAAATTTTTCAATATTTTTATATACTTTTGAGTTTTTCCAAAAATTCAAGAAATATGAAACTTTTTTTCTCTTCTTTTTGGTTTTTTTTAATCTTTTTATTTTTTAAATACTTTTATAGATTTTGTGGAGTTTAGAGTTTTTCTTGATTTTGAATTTTTTATGAGCCTTTCGTACATTTATAACTTTCCAAAAATTTATATTTTTGAATTTTTTAAAAATTTAGAAACTTTTGGAAATTTTTGCTATTTTTTAAAAAAATTTCAGACTTTCTTTGACATTTTCTGAAATTTTCGAAAAATTTTGTTCGGGTTTCAAAAATTGAACCTGCCACCGAATTGCACGAATTGAGGTGGAAGGCTCTAAACTTGTCGCCGAAACAGAGTATAATTACTCAAAAAATGTTTCTTTTGCCAGAGATTTTCTCACTGTTCAGGGTTCCCCGCCCTCCTGCGAGAATCCAAATAATTTACATTTTTCGCTTTCGGTTTTCTATCAGCTTTGGACCATCCACGACATCGGGAAATCATTCCGAGCGTGGCAAAGCCCAGTTCTGCTCTTTCTCTGGAGTGGTATCGCAATGAATTAATGTGTAAGAAAGAGAAGCTTTTACGTACAGACAAAAGATGTTCAAGTATTTAGTGTTATGTCTTCGTCACCACATCAATATTTTCTCCTCTTGCCACTTCTGCTTACAATAGTCTTCAAATTTGGCTCTGCTTGTGAAGCTTGCAACTTGGCCGACACGGCAGAACTCCACAGGGCCCTTTCTACATCTGATGGCGCGAAGGATTCCCCTTTCAAGCTCAACTCTTGAAAATATTTTTCCATGGAGACAAGCATAGGAAGGGGACAATAGGTTTACTGTGTTGTTCTCTTAAAACAAATAGAGTATGCTTGTGGCAAGGCACAAATATACCTTGTGCTCTGTCTAAACACTAGATTGAGATGACATCTGTTAATTGCGGCTGGCAGGGAAGTTAAAAGGTCTAAGTAAAACTATTCTATACCGCCCCCAAGGTCCATATCAATGGTAAAAGCAGCCTGACAAAGGATGATACTTGAGATTGCCAGGCCTCTAATTTTGCATATTTTTTCTAACCACTCATAAGCTACCACCTACTCCAAATGAATCCATGTTATTTACTCTGAGAACCAGCACATAAAAGCCATGGGTGTATTAACCATCATGAAACTGTAGAAAGCAAGGCAAAGTCTTAGTCGACAATGATCTTGCCATATTCCATTGGAAATGTGAAAAGACTACCGTTACCTATTTTATAGCCTATTTAATAACGATGGTCAAATGAACAAGTCATGGATATGAACAACCAAGAAATTAGAGCCTTTCCTCTACTGGCGCGGTTAAAAATAACTGGTAAATAAATCCAGAGATTGGATTATTGTCAACTTTGTTTACCAAGAAAAACTTGGTTTCAAACAGAAAATGGATATGTATTTAGAGTGGAAACAAATGATATGCCCTAGTCATGGTAGTAGAATTGCTTCAGCTAACAAAGTGATGTCTAAGTGCACATTGCTTCACCAAAGGAGATAGACTCCAGAAGAATAATGTTCCAGAGAGAAGGCAATCTAAGTAAGGAAGAATCTTTAATGGGAGTCATCTGCCACAAATAATCAAAATGAACAACACTATGAAATTAGGGCAAATCTTATCAATTAACAATTGAAAACGACAAAAAAAGCGTGCTTATGAGACGTAGGATAGCTTGTCGAAACTTAAACCCATCACAGTCTTGCCAAAAATTTAGATATTGTCTAGGCGCGGGGCTTTAGATCGATCAAAGAACAAAGATAAATTAAATTGAGAAGAGAATGGTCACAGAGAGCAAGCAAACTAATATTTCCGCTTCAGAAAACATGCACATGCATTTTTTTTGTTGTTTTTTTTGGTTTTTGACAATCTGTTGCCTGGATTATGGGGTCCATACTTGAGATTCCCGAATTCCCAAAGCATCCCATGAAAAAAGGCAAGCGACGCTGACATATAAATTGATAATCCTACAATGAAGGCGAAAAACGACACTGACCTTGGCTTTATTCTGTAATTTATCGGCAAAAATTAGATACTGCTTCATCGAGTAATCTCTGGAGCTGCCGAGAGCGGCCTCCATGGCCTGTCGCCGTCATTTCAGAGCAATCAAGTATTCGCACAACGCAAGCAACCTCAATTAAAAACAATAAGAAATAAAAAAAAATTTTAAAAGAAAAACAATGAAGTGCAGGCCCCAGAGTTACCTCATCGGACATGTACGGTGCCACGTCGGGGGCATAAGCGGCCAAAAAGGCAGAAGCAGTGGCCGGACCGATGCCTTTAAGAACCGTAAGCTCGGTCACAGCTTTCGACGGGTCGGGAAGCGACCGGAAGGATTTTTGAGAAGCGGATTTCACCAGCGCCCCGTCCAAGGACGACACGTAGTCCAGCCAGCGTGGCCTGGCACATGTCAGAAAAACGCACCAGAACAGAGAAACAAGCAAAGATACACAATTATAGCTGGCGCAGTCTGGCTTCTTAACTCCACTTTCCACGAGAAAGCTTCCATTGCATGAGCTTTGGAGAGGTCCGGCAGGGCGATGTAGGGGCTAGGGTTTCGCCGGTGGAGGAGAGACGGAAGCTCGATTCTGTAGAATTGGTCGAGAGAGAGGAGATTCGGCCTGTTGAGAGATTCTGTTCGAGCAGCGTAAGAAGAGATGGCCTCTTACCATATGTTCAGATCAGAGCATTCAAAATCCATGGCTACCACCACCAGTAACGGTACGTAGGTTCACTTCCCTCGGCAGCCATAGCCGGAACGTTTCAATCTTCGGCTTTCAGCTCTGTTAAATGGCCTAGGTCCAGTTCTGAAGTAGGGTTTGGGCTGGGCCGCTCGAATTGTGGGCCTAGCCTTTCGACTCTCCTGGCACGAAACAGCCGATGTTCATTGTACGTGTGTTCATCCAATAGAAACAACTACGTATCATTCCATAATATACCCAAACAAGAATGTTCATTTCAAATTAAGTATTAAATTTTCAAATTAATTATTTATTCAATCCATAGAGAAGGGAATATTAATGAGATATTTTATCAGTAATCTTTTTTTTTTTACTGTAAAAAAATCGTCACATTATCGATATAAAAAATTATTATATTTTATGATAAATTTCATATCTCTCTCTCTGTTTATTTTTTTTTGAAATTTTGAATATAAAATTATTAAAATAAAGTTCAAAATTTTAAATGCTAGGGTGACCGTAACGATGTCTAAACTTATTATGAATTAAATAGAGTGTTTACAAAATATGCCCTTCTTTCCCAAATAATATTCAAAGAAGAATCATAATGATTTTTGCTAAAGAGCCTCCGGACAACGATTACAGAGGCAAGCCGATATCTCCTATCAGAATCTCCTCTGACTTGCAAATTTTGCTTGTATTTTAAAAATGGTATGTATAATTGTATGTAAAACAAAAAAACAAAAAAGGTCCCATAACTGACCCTTTTTGACGATCATATCATAATGCTTGGAGATGTTATTTTTTCCGTTTCTTCACATTTAAGGTCAGCGCTCGTTTATATGCCAAACTTCAAGTTGTTTTGCTGACTAGGACGTCTTAACTCTTCAGATTGCATTCTTACAGGGCTTTTTCTTTTTTTTTTTTTTTTTAGTCGAACATAAACACCAAAAACCACAACAATGACACGATAATCTGCTGTTCTTTTGGGACAATTATAAATAGTCTTATGTTGCAAGGTATGTGAAATCAGTAAAAGGTCCAACCTAAAAGACTCCTTTATTCGAAAAAATAAAACCGAAAGGGAAATTGTACATTTTTTTCAGCTTAAAACCCTTCGAGCGATTTATCCATAAAAATAAAATAAAAACCACTTTTAATTTGGGGGGGGGGGTGTTGTACTGTGAGTAGAGTCGGCAATGTATAAAAGGTGAATTGAATGTCGCTGTATTAGTCAAATAATCAGTAATTCAAGGCGGACACTTCTGTGTCCTCTGGATGCTGGTAACGCTGGCGATTAAGTAGACGTGTGGTTTAGGCAAGCATGTTGCCAAGAGCTTGCTCGTTTCAGGAATCTTTAGGCCGTTGCATCTCAAATTCCGTATTGCCATGCTCGACCTAATTACTATTTCAATGGTACAATAAGTATTGGACGGCAAAACCAACACGTAGTGATGCCAATATGTCAAAAAACAAAACAAAACGTAGCGGCCCGGTATAATGGCAACCACCAAATTCTCTCTAACGGCATTGTGAAACACCACTTGTACTTTTCGAATTGAATGACCAAAAAAGAAAGAAAACAAAAATGTTATTGACATACATTAAATATTAAAATGATTAAAAATATAAATTCACAAATATATGGCAATTTTTACATCTTTCATTCATAATAATTAATATTTACGATTAAATAACGTGAACTCGACTTTCGCCTTTCGTCGGAGAGTGGAAGAGAGAGCTTGGAAACTCGGTGGATGCCGTTGCACCGCATCCTTGCGCCAAGCTGCCAATCTTAGCCATTTCGACTGGTGGATGTTATATTCAGCTGACAGATTCAACAATTAGCTGAGGACCTTTGTCGTTCGAGGACATGTTTTCACTCACATGCCAATTAATCTGCCCTTCAGCGCCATTTGAAAATTGCTTGTGCACCCCATTGACATATGAATTCTTCCTCCTCCATTACACCAAAAAGAAGAAAGAAAAAGATTTACTTCTTTCGTTTTATTTCTACAAAACACCAAAATTTGGCAAACTTCTAAAGTCACAATAGAATTTCGCACGAAACATTGGACTTTGGGAATAAAGTGTTCTTAATTTGGAAGGTTGTGGCTATCAAAAATTTAAAATTTTCCATGGCCAAGGAATTAGCACCAAAAGTTCTGAATAGATGGAGTTATCATCCTGTGTAATAGCAATGTGACCAAGCTAGAGCTAACCTTGCGTTGCATAGGCATAGTTCAGTTTCAGCCCTAAAAACAGGATTTAAAAGTTCTATCTGTGCTTAAAAAGGGCATGCGTGAGTGCATGAAATCTCTGTTCATCAGATGCCAGGAAGGATTAAATAAAAGTCACAATTGATATATATGTGTGTGTGTGTGTGTGCGTGTGTGTGTGCGTGTGTGTGTGCAGAATTCGATTGGTGCCATATTTTTCCAACAAGAATCCCCATTACCTTTTTTGTGCTGAGCTTTGCTTTTGGTCGCAACTTTTTTCTTGACCGCATATTACGAAAGGCAAGTGCACGGATGAATCGGACAAAACAATTTTGTTCAAGAAGACGACGGCAAAACGAAAACAGACCCCAAAAAAATTAATTAATTAATTAATTTTTTGATAAAGCAGAATTACAATTCTTCGAATGAAGAGCACCTTTGTTTCGGTCTCACCGCCCATCCAATGTGTGGAGCTGAGCCCTACTTTGATTCATAGAGGAACATGATTTTATAGAGATGGGAATCCACCTTCATTGACTCGCGCTTACTTTCTTTGCTTCCATTTGGACAGTTACATTGTTTGGTTTCGAGGAATGGCATCACTCTGGAATTGTAAATCGATTCATATACTATTTCATTTGGACCAGTCCATGCTGATGCATGGAGCTTCTAACGAGCAACAACACTGATTACAAACTGAGGCGATATGGAAAAAGAAAGAGAAAAACCTTGAAAATTTAATCGAGCCTTGAAATTTAACGATAAATCCTGCAAATATAATTCGACGTTGGCGACCCTTTTCTTTTTCTTGGGAAAAAAAAATTGTATTTTCCAGTTCTCTTAGCGAATAATTTATAGAAGTATATGTTGTTTTTTTTTTTTTTTTCCCTCATAACAAACAACACAAGATGAAATTAAAATTTTCAAGTACTGATATATCCTAAACGACGACAACGAAAATGATTTTACAGAAATCATACTGTGACAAATACAACATCCCAATTGGAAAAGGTGTTGCTATTTGCTTAAAAAAAACAGGGGAAAACAAAATTGATGGCTACTGCAACAGTCGCTTGAAGGATGAAAATCACGCGATAATCAAAGGATGATAGCGAACTGCAGAGTGAGCTTCCGCCCCAGCCCCACCAGCGACCCAATCAAAAAGGGTTGCTTGACCATGACATAGACCACCAACGGACAGTTTGTCTTTTTAGAATATATATATTAATTATTGTTAATAAATTTAAAATTTATATATCATATTACAGATTTTTCTCAACTAAAACGAGTACCTAACAGGAGTGCGCGTGCGCAAAATTCAAACGGACAATTTTTGATAACTCAAGTTTTTGCCTTGACACTTAACACGATACTTCTTTGCAAATCTTTGAAAATTTTAATTTAAAAAATATGTTGAATAATAAATTACATAATTAAATAATTTTTGAATTTTTATAAATCTTATATATATATATATATATATATATATAATAAAATCTTAAATTATAAACATAAACTTCAAAAATAAAAATTTAAATTTTTAATTACTCCAGTTTTTTTAATACCGAAAGTATACTTTATAGTCAAACTCGCCATCATCATCGGTGCCCGTGATGAATTAATGTATCCATATGCAACTGGTTTTTTCGTACGATATGATCCTGAGTCATTAACTCTTTGTTTAGGAAAAAAAAAATTAAATTATAAAATTTGCTAGTTTTTACATATACGTGTATATGAGATTAACAGTAAAAATAATAAAAACTTATTTTTTATAAAAATTTAGAATTTGAATATTATAATTTTAATTTTAAATCTAAATTTTGATTTCTCTCCAAATAAAAAAATATTATAAGCTTTTATTTTATTTTTTATTTTTTGATAAAAAAAATCAAGTCACTCAAATTGAATTGAATTTAATTCTAAATTTTTAAGTTATTTTAAATTCAAATTATTTTTAAATTAATTCACTTTTAAATTAAATTTAAAATAAAATTATTTTTTTAACTATGACAAGATGGCACCACTAAACGCAAACTTTTTTACACGAGTCATTGAGGCTGAGGCCTATAAAAGCCCGCATCCGTAGCGCGGCGGTTCTTCCCATCTTCGGCCTTCCCACTTCGATTAGCTCTAAAGCACAACATCAAAAAAAAAACCGTTGCCAGCGATACAAGCCCGAGAGTGAAAAAGCGAAACAAGACACGCACACGAAACAAAATTTAAAAAGAAAACAGAGAGCGAGCGCGAGAGAGGGAGGCGTCCTCTGCGTCGTCGTTTCCTGTCTTCCTATTCCTGCGTCTGGATTTGCATTCGAGAATGAAGGAACAGAGCGTCCTCGCTTGGATCCTGGCCTCCGCTCTGGGCCTCTTGACTCTGTTCGTCTACGTGGCCGCCAAGAGGAAGGAGAGAAACAGACGGGCTCTGTTGGAGGCCAGAAGAGAGTCCGTGAAGACTATCGCCGCCACCACCACTGGTGAATGCAGATCTTCTAGCGGCAGCGGCAGCGACAGCGACACCGACGTCATCATCGTCGGCGCTGGCGTGGCCGGCGCCGCTCTCGCTCACACGCTTGGGAAGGTGAGTTAATTATTTTCTCTCTCTCTCTCTCTTTGGTTTCTTTTTCCTGCATGTTATCGGCAGCCGAACGGAGAGCCTTATATATATATATATATATATATATATATCTTTTTTCCGTAAATCAAAACAGAGAATTCTTTTTTTTTTTAATTTTCCGGATTAATCATTTTAAATATGGAAATAAGCGCCTGGAAAGGATTAATAGGTTTCTCTACGCTACTATTACTCGTTCGTCGTCCTCGTCTTCCTTTTTCTTCTTCTTCTTCTTCTTAAAAAAAAAAACAAAATATATTTTGTGATCATTTTTGCTGCCGCTGTTCTCCTCCTAGCTCTTCGGGAGGACTTTGGCAAACGGTTTCAACTTCTAGCGTGGCTGTTTTCAAATTTTGAACCTCGAGGTTCGTGAAAATAAAAATTGAGAATGTTGGCAAATTGGATTATATATACATATATAACATCGGAAAAGAGGTTTGATGATCTTTGAACGAACTTGCAAGATATTCAGGCAATTATTCCTTATTTTAATCGATTTTTGTTTGTTTGTTTGTTTGTTTCGATTTTCTGGTTATCATTTGTTATGCATTATTCTATAATTCTATTTTTTATCGATTAAAATGCACTGTGTCATAAAGATTTACGTTAAGCTCTTATTTATAGCCGGAGAGACATAGATTTCTCCGCATAAACAGATACATCTGATTGTTCCCATATATATACATTTTTCCCTTTTTTTTCTCGCAGTTGGGGGCTGATACAGGGGAGTTGGTTTCCCTTCGATTCCTTCTAAGCATTCAAGGATTTTACTAGTTGCAGTTCTTTAATGGGAACATTCATCATGTCTTTAGTGGATGAAAATGTTTTGATTTGTTGGTAAAAATCTGGAATCTTTCACGTTCCAGAATCTGAGATGCTTTCAACGGTTTTGTTTTTTTTCTTCTCCATAATGGAGCTTTCCAATTGAATTGCAACGGCCCAAAAAAAGATCCGATTAGAACTAAACCTCAATTAGGACAAAGTCAGGATATGAGCAAATTTGTGATACTGAAACATGATTTGTCTTCTGTGAATGTGAGCAATATCTTGATACTGAAACATGATTTGTCTTCTGTGCGTATGAGCAATATCCTGACACTGAAGCTGGATTTGTCTTCTCTTGATGTCACTTCTAGAATTGTCTCAAAATTTCATTGCTATTCTCTTGTCCCTTCTGAGTTCAATTATTTTGCACCAATTAATGGAGCATTTTATTTCATATAATGGATGCTGGCATGATGTTGACAAAACATGTGAATGTGATGTTGGTGTGACAATGACCAAACCACTGAATGGACTTCTCAGTGATATCAAATTTGTGTACAAATTTGAGTGATCATGCTGTTTCTGCTAGATGGCTTTGTGCTATGATTTTAATTGCAAATTAGCTGTGTATTTTAAAATACAGGATGGGCGTCAAGTGCATGTCATTGAAAGAGACTTGACTGAGCCCGACAGAATTGTTGGCGAATTGCTGCAGCCAGGTGGCCACCTAAAGCTAATTGAGTTGGGTCTTGAAGGTGTGTGCAGATCAAAGTTTACGATGATCTGTGGAAACTTCAAAGTTCTAATGCTGCAACCTTATAATGATTTCAAATTAAATGATATCCATTTATTGACATGTTTTTCCCACCATAAATTATTCTATGACATACATTGCGAACAAAACAATATCTATTTTGGATTTCACTGCAGATTGTGTGGAGGAAATTGATGCCCAGCAGGTGTTTGGTTATGCACTGTTTAAGGATGGAAAACATACTCGCCTTTCATATCCTTTGGAAAAGTTCCACTCGGATGTATCAGGGAGGAGTTTTCACAATGGGCGCTTCATACAGAGGATGCGGGAAAAAGCTGCTTTACTTCCCAAGTATTCCTTTACTCCCATCATAGACATGCATATGTTCTCCAGTGCTAATACCCTTTTTGGTTCTCAAAATGATGGACACAGAGTTTTCAAATTTCAGTACAGCATCTCTGTCATGTTAACTGGGTGTTTTAAGGATTTTATTGGCATCTTTAGCTGCAGACAACGAGTGTTCATTAATCATCTGGCTGCATATTGTGAATATATGAGGATTATCTGTCATATAAAGATTAGCTTTTGTGCTGGTGTTCAGCAACATGCCTATAAGTACTTTTGGTTTTTTGGTATTAATATTTTACCATTTTTATTAGTGTACGACTGGAACAAGGAACGGTCACTTCTCTGCTAGAAGTTAAAGGAACAATTAAGGGTGTGCAGTACAAAACAAAAACTGGTGAGGTGCTAACAGCATTTGCCCCTTTGACCATTGTTTGTGATGGCTGTTTCTCAAACTTGCGTCGCTCCCTTTGTTACCCCAAGGTGAGACTATTGATCTTGTCGCATATCATAGTCTCTATTATCATCCAGGGAATTGTGATAATTACCTTGGCTTATTACTTGCCTGTATAACAATGGACGTGCGTCAATGTTCTTCATAAAAGATTAGCATTACATGGCAGTTCTCATTGTATTATGCAGGTAGATGTGCCCTCTTGTTTTGTTGGCTTGATCTTGGAGAATTGCCAACTTCCTTATGCAAATCATGGACATGTTATACTGGGAGACCCTTCTCCAATTTTGTTCTATCCTATCAGTAGCACAGAAGTTCGCTGTTTGGTTGATGTTCCTGGTCAGAAAGTTCCCTCTATTTCAAATGGTGAAATGACAAATTATTTGAAGACTGTAGTGGCACCTCAGGTATTATATTTGGGATCCAAGCATACTTAACAACTTGTTTGGCCTGTCCTCCGCCACTTCTTTCTTAACCACCAATTAGTGCAAAAATGATGCTCATGTTAATATGTGTTTGGCACTGATCCTGGAAATGACTTTTGCAGGTTCCCCCTGAAATTTATGATGCATTTGTAGCTGCAGTCGAAAAGGGAAACGTTAGGACAATGCCAAACAGAAGCATGCCAGCTGATCCATATCCTACTCCCGGTGCTTTGTTGATGGGTGATGCATTTAACATGCGCCATCCTCTAACTGGTGGAGGAATGACAGTGGCACTGTCTGACATTGTTGTCCTGCGGGATTTGCTCAGGCCTTTGAAGGACCTGAATGATGCACCTTCACTCTGCAAGTATCTTGAATGCTTCTATACCTTACGAAAAGTGAGTTGTATGCATACACTGGTGTTTGATGCTATAAAGCTAAAATGATCATTCTCATTTGTTGTTGCTCTACATTTTGCTATGACAATTTTACAATGTGGAAGAAATACTTTTGCATTTAGGAAGATTCTATGCTTGTGGACAAATTTCAAACCCAAGAGATAGCCACAGGTTTCTCCATGTTTCTCTGTTTTATTGAACTCAGAATCTTCTGTACTTAAAACTTTCAGCCCGTGGCATCTACCATCAACACACTGGCAGGTGCACTATACAAGGTGTTTCGTGCTTCACCTGATCAGGCAAGGAAAGAAATGCGACAGGCTTGCTTTGACTACCTAAGTCTCGGTGGAGTATTCTCAATGGGACCAATCGCTCTGCTCTCAGGGTTAAACCCCCGTCCCTTGAGCTTGGTTCTGCATTTCTTTGCAGTCGCAATATTTGGTATTGGTCGTTTGTTGCTACCATTCCCTTCACCTAAACGCATCTGGATTGGAGCTCAGCTAATTGTGGTGTGTATCTGCTTTCAACCGTAACACCTCCTATTAACTAGATCTTTGAAAATTTTTGTCCTGTTAACTATTTGAATTATTAAACAGTAATATAATTTTTTGTTGCAGGGTGCATCAGGAATCATCTTCCCCATTATTAAGGCTGAAGGAGTTAGGCAAATGTTCTTCCCTGCAACTGTTCCAGCATATTATAGAGCTCCCCCTGCTAAGTGAGACAAATTCTCAGTAATGTTGTCAAATACATGATGGAATAACCGTGCATGGTTGCATATTACAATTTACACTGCTTTGATTTACTTAGATTTGGAGTACCCCCCCCCAAAAAAAAGTGAAAATAAAAAATATGTGGCTTGGAATTTTCCAGGGAGTTTGGAACCCTTCACTCTGAGTTCTAAATATATGTATCTTGTTTCTTTTTATCAAATTTGTAGAATAGCCTCCATACGGTATCCCTCTTAGCAACAACTTTGTCAGTTTCTTTTGTTTCCCCGTAGTTCTAAATATCCTACTCTGTTGGAGATCTCCGAGTCGGAGGGAGGGTCTGTGTGCTAAGTTGTAATTGGGTGTTTGAAGAAGGCACGGAAGGAGAGCGACAGCTTGCAGCTGTGATAGCGTAAGAGTAATGGGGACGCTGCATTAATTCCAGAAGTCGAGTACGATACAAGTAGGCCAATACAACGATATGCTTGATTGCCTACTCTGGGTCTGGTATTCGTTGGCAGTCGGAACTCTCTTTATTAAATGTGTTGCCGGATACTGTTGCTTCTTCTTTTCTTGATTTGCAGTCAGCATTGAAGGCGTCTGATTGCTGAACAAGATGCCCAACGTCAACATTATTATCTCTCCCTCCACCAATATGATCCAATTATTGCTTTCATTTCTCTCCAATGGTGTGATTGGCACGAATACTTTGAATTCAAATTAGTTTTCCCTCGAGATGACCACATTACCAAACCCATTTGAATCAGGCATCGAGATGTGGACTTGATTAATCACATCTTTCTTTGTCGTCATAAATGAGATTGATAAAGTATACTTTTACTAATACAACTTTATAAATTGATTTGAAATTTGAAATAATAATAATAATAATAAATTGAATTCAAATTGAAAAAAAAAAACTTAATTTAGGGTTTTTATTATTTTACCGATTTTCGATTAGAAAGGGTAAATTTCTAAGTCTTGTTTAAAAGGAATAATTAAAGCATATTATAATTTCTGTCATTAAATGGATGATAAATCTATATGACCAAACGTATTTCTTTATTTCCACTTATCATGTGGCACAACGAATTTCTTTTTCTTTTTTTTTTAAAAAAAGAAATTATCAGATTAAAGACCACACTGTACCATAATCAGGGGTACATCACCGGAGCGGCCAAACTTAACGTGGATGTAGCCCATCAATTAGATTATAAATTCAAGACTATCTGTCCCAAACTAACACAAAGAATTCATTTGATAGATAAACTAATTTTATATTCTGTACCAAAAAATTGAAGAATTGATATTTTTCTATCTTATTATGTTAGGCTTTATGCCATATAGTGTTAACCACCACATTATGACTAAGGTCCTATCAAACAAATTATCCATGTAGTGAAGGAATGCATTAAAATGTGGGTCACTATTTTACTTAAATAAATTTAGGAGCTCAATTGAGAAAAAAAAAAAGATTAAATCATGAAAATTGAATAATTTATGACCGTTAATATCATTCTAAGTTTTATTTGTAATGTCACTAAAAATCATATAAAGAAAATTCATATTTAATAATGCATGTAGTTTTTTATTAAAACTTTTTGTCAAGAAAATAATTTGACTGAAAACTTTTCACGGAAATATTTTTTTAAAAGCCTTTTTTCTTTAAGTGTATAAATGAGAAAATAGATAGAATATATTGCCGATGTTATGGAGATGGTTGGGAAGTTGCCCTTGCTCGACCACTAGTCAATAACTTTTCAGCTACCACTGATCAACTGTAATGACAAATAATCGAAAATGTATTAATGGTGGTTATGACATATAACTTACAACATCAACAAAGATTTTTTTTAAAAAAAAATCAACTAAGAGGATACAAATTTAATAGATTCAAATAAATACAAAAAAAAAGTATATGAAATACAAAACATCTAATATAAAATGTTTTATATCTACTTGAATCTGTCAGATTTGTAGGTAAACAAAATTTTCCAAAAAGAAAACATCATCCAGAGCCCCAGAGTGATCATCCTAGTAATTTATAACTATTACTTCAAAACTGAAAACCTCAAGTTTGAGTTTTGTCAAGAACGACTTAAAATAAAATTTCCTTTTTTTCCTTATATAAATTGCTTTCTTTTTATTTGTCAACTAGACTTGGATCACTCCTGAGAGCACTCAAGAAATAAAATTCTGAATGTGTAACTCTAATCGGAGGAAATACACCTTTAAATTGATCATAAAGACTAAGTATCAATTAATACAGATTATTGTATATCATATTAATTATTCTTAGAGTGAAAAAGAGATAAAAACGTTTCATCATATAGACATCCGCTTTGATGCTGGTGAGAACCTTCATACAACTACTAGTGATGTTTTGCAATTTTGCAATAAAAACAAGATTTTGCAATTTAAATACAAGATTTTTAAATGTCAATGAAATACTTTTTCCGTACACTTAATACCCTTTTCCTAAAAATTAAAATAAAAAAAAAAAGAAAAAGAAAAAGAGAGACAGAGAGTCGCGTACTTGCATGGCTGGCTAGTGGCAAAGAAGCGGGAAAGCCAGAGGGAAAAGGAAAGGAAAAGGGTATTTCACACCAGAATGCTAAGACAAGAGAAATGAACGAGCTCAAAACTAGAGCAGAGCAAAATGCTCTGGCTCCCGGCATTCGAATTTGTTCAAGTAACTTGATGATATTTGTACATGGCGCTATAATGGAAATCATCACTTATTTTTACATTGCTGATCTTAGACTAGCACTGCCCAAAGAATAATATTTTTACCCTCTGGTCGATGGCCTACGAATACAGCATAGGAATCAAATCCCAAAAAATTAAATGGCAGTAGATTAATATTCCGCCGACAACTGTGTTAAGAAAGGGATGGCAGGATCCGGAACTAGGGGCATTAAGCAATGCCTCCCGGTCCATCTGGCAGATCAGGTCATGTTCTTTCTTTCTTGTTTGATAGCCTCATACGACCTCATTACCTCTTTGAACTTTGCCTCAGCTGCTTCTGCAATAAATCAGGAGAAACAGACTTGTCAAGAGACATTCAAAACTGGGAGGATAATGAACAGGAGTAGGAAACAATATCCAACCTTTGTTATCCTGGTTCTGATCTGGGTGAAACTCCTTTGCCTTGGCCCTGAATGCTGTCTGCATTGATGAAACAAATCTGGAGCTTCACACATATTGGAAATAGAACACTAATCTATGTTATACATGCGGTGAACATAAATTCCATGTGTTGGCTATGAAATGACATTAGTGGCTCTAAATGAGGAAGGCATCTTATCAATCAAAGAGCAATACCTTAATCTCAGCATCAGTATATGGCGTTCCCCTGCACCTGTAGCCAGGAAAAAGGGAAAAGAGAATCAATATAATGAAAAGATCCAATTTAATGAAACAAGAAAAGCCTGGTTGTCTATAAAATTCAAAGTCACTGTACTCCTGTTATGCGACAGAAATGGGCCACTACAGCACCAAAATGGTTGGGCAAAGGACCAACTAACCCAATTCCAACTCAGCTCATGACACTTGAAAGCCAACGCTGAGCCATCGGCTGCTTGTATTGTTGTATTGACTTAACTCACCAAGCTGGTTATATCGACGCAAAAGTCACCTGACATCATATAACTTTTGGACCCTACACGGTTACATTTTTTGGGTACTCCTACATGGCTTATTTTGAATGATAAGGTGTTTTGTTTTGAGTCTGGTATCATCTTAGAAGAGACTGCACCATAATTCAAGAAAAAACTATAATCTTAAAGCAACTAATTGTGCCCCAATCTTCAAAATTATAACTTCAAATATCCTGCCTTCTGCAGTCACCATGGCAGCATAATTCCGCCCATCTCATCTTAAAATAATTGATAAGTTCCAAACATGTAAGGGTTTCCATTGCAATGTTTTCTTTAGCCCTCACCAACAGCTTTACAGTTGCTTGATCTGATTGCACCAAGGGCAACAACATGCACAAAATGAAGAATGTTTGTGTTTGCAAAATTCTGATCCTTCTTCGACAAACATCCACAAAAATAAGGTGACACTGAAACACATGATCTGGTTACACCAGGGGACAACAATTTGCATAAAATGAAACACATTCTTATTGCAAAATTCTTATCCTCATATTAAAAATATCCATTAACAATAAGATGACATCAAAACAAAAGACAATTGGTAAGGTTGACAGCTTTCCATATACGCCTTTTGATATCCACTCTTGAGAATGAGACACAACATCGATATAGTTTTCCTTTCTAATAGCAATATCCAGTGACTAGTGCAAAATTTGTTCCCTCCAATAACATTTACCACACCAATAGTTTCTAAATCATCTATAAGCATATCCTTTTAAGTTGATCAGGACAACTATTGTAATGATTTGACTGAACCAGGAAATTTTTCTTTTGGATGACACCCAGAAATTAGCAACTCAAGACATTACCTGTCAAGCCCCAACACTGAGTAGTGGTGTGACAATGCATAGCTTGTACTGTCTATTGGCATTCTCCTGAAATTAGTCCTCTGATCTCTGAAGGATGTATCTGCCTTCCAATACCAATCATCTCGCTGAAAGTGCTGATGATATGAACCTGGCTCATTTTCCCTCCAGCTTTCATAGCCTCTTCTATACTTGTTCCTCTCTCGGTTAAAAACACTTTGCATACGCCTTATACGCTCCTAGAAATAGTAACATTATGTGAAAATTGGCTGCATGTAAGTACATGAAGCAGATAACCGAGAACCCCAATAAACAAAAAGATCAAAATCACGGTCATGATGATATTTCACATCTTGAGCACACGTCAAAAACAGGCTGAAGCAACCAGCAGAATTGATCAGGTAATCACTATTGGAAACTAACAAACCTGAGGAGATTAATCCAAAGGAAAAAGGCATAAAACTTCATAGACCTTAAAAGCCCTATGCTTAGGGCTACCTTCAAGTATATGCTTAAAGGAAGTATAATGCACAAAAAGAGGAGCTGGGAATTTAGGGAGAAGAATCTTTTTAGAAGAGACTTTTTTCAAATAGCAGGCAGCTTGTGTAGTCAACCAAATTAATAGCAGACTGACATGAAAGACAGTTGGGAAGGATGCCTCTTCAGATATTCAAAGGAAAAGTATTTGTGTCAGTAATGCTGCTACTACTATGATGCAGCAAATGAACAGAAAAAGAAAAAAACAAAAAACAAACCCCATGTGATATAGCAGTATAACTGCTGTTTAGTATTTGCAGCAACAAAAAAAAAAATCAAACAGCATTTATGGAATTTCCCATGTCTAGTAGGAACCCTGCAGAGCTATGTTGTTACACATAAAAGGACAAAGGGGCTCACACAAGAGAGACAAGAATGCAAGCCACCCAAGAAAAAAATATGCCTGCATGTGTAAAAATAATAATAATAATAAAGGAAGCACTGGAACCAGAATTGATGTCCTAAGCTTTACACGATCTTTGTACATCTCTTCGCCAAAATATGATAGGAAAGCCACAAATAAAGAGACAAACTTACCACTCTCTCCATTTCTTCCTCGTACTCCTCTTGCATTCGACGATTATACCTTTTCCATGCTTCCTCCTGAAAAGCTGACCGAAAAGAACTGCCAGTTCCTCCTTTTGATGATGCTTGTGACCTGCTTAGCTGTTAGTGCACATTTACATTGAAGGTCAGCTTCTAAATTAGCACATACAATTGGATACACAACCTCCCAACCCATCCTAAACAGCCCCCAGCCCCCACACCGACACAACCCCCCCTACCGCACACGAGGGGCCAAAAAGGGAAGGAAAAGTAGGAAGCTTGATTTTTTGAAAATTGAGGTCATCTAGTAATCATATGCACTACCTAATTAAATGCCTTTCTTAAATGCATGTACAACATCTGATTAACAACACATCAAACAAAATTGAGCCACAAGCACATATGCAATACCAGACTAAATGCCTTTCTTAAAGTCTCAAACTCATCATATGCATGTACAATGTGTGTTTGAAGATCTGATTTCCAGTAGAATCATATAATGAGATGGGATTCAGAAGAAACAAATAATTCAGCACCAACCTTGAATCACATGCAACTGTATCTCTTATCAGTATTTGTTTGTTTCCATTTTATTTATACATCTTTTTTTTTACAAAATAACAGGGCAATGTGTAAACAACATATTCAGCGAAAAGAAAATAATAAGGATCCTAAATTACACTGTTGCTCATATCCCCCTAAAAAAAGAGGAGGAAAAACAGAACACGTCCCTAACCAATATTGCTCGGTAATATATTATTATGTGTTGTTTATAAAGATAAAATTATACATGCTGACTGCTACCAATAAATAAAGCTGGATTTTTTACGGTTAATGTGAGAAAGGTAATTTTTTTTTTACATAATAGATATTTGATTTCCCTTAACAACAAACAAGGATGAACCATTTAAAAAATATATATATATACCTGAGTATAGACCCAATCAACTGTCCTCCGCAGCTGACAAACCTGACAGATTGCTATGACTATCAAAATAGAGTCCAAACAAAACTGGTCTACCAACGGATAATCAACTTCTCTCCAAATCTAAGGAAACAAGTGCATTGAGAAGGCAGTTTTCTAACAGGGCATCCCTGCACTAAGAAGTACATAACACTAGCATTCTTAATTTAGAAGAACTAAACAGTTACAAAAGAAAAATGAATTTGGTCCTAACTCTGCTTCCAAATTGAAGCAAAAGGCTACAAAGGGAATCTGATTCTGATTCCAAAGTAAACCAAACATGTCATAAAATCGATTTTGATTTCCATTCCAGACCAGGACCCAAACGGCCCCTAAGACATTAAATCATTACTCAGTTAAGCACATTGCAATATAATGTGCCAATATCAACTTAAAACAAATTCCAACAAAAGAAAAAGGGGGCAATTCCCTCTTACATGCCTCAGATGATCGTGCTCTCCCACAGTCCCATTCATTCCGATAACCTCGCTCAAATAAACCCATCCTCACTCCAAATTTCAAATCTAGATTAATAGGAATTAAAAAAAGAAAAAGAAAAAAAGAGGTGAAGTGGATAATATTTGTTTACTTGTCTTAGACCCGCAGATAGACCAAACTCCAAATCAAGGGTACACACAAACAGGGACCATGACCCAGTTGCAACATATTGTATAGATTGTTCTAAACAACTTCCCATTTCATCCTATTTCGTAATTGTCAATGGAATTTGATGCCACAATTCACAAGCCTCCTACCGTCATCATCACACTACGAATGATAAGTGTTTCTCATAAGTAAAGTTATGCGATAAATTTTGGCAACAAATATTCCTAAATCAATGCCCAAAACGTTATTTCATTAACACCGTTCAGAAAACAAAAGGAATTTAAATACTAAAAATTAAAAAATAAATAAAAATAAAAAGAGAGAGAGAGAGAGAGAGAGAAAGGGAAACAGGGAGAAGAGGACTAACGGCGAAGGTGGTGACGGTGGCCCCAACCAGGCCGAAGAGGAAAACGCCCCAAAGTTTCATCTCCTCCGCCTTCTCTTGATGCGGCGATTTTGGGGACTCCCACGGACTATCCTTCTTCCGACGACTAACATCCTCGCCTCCCATCTATTACTACTCGTTTACTGATTGATTACCTAAATGTTTTTTTCTTTTTTAAGAGTAAAAGAAAAGAAAATTCTCGAAGATTTTCGCTTTTGCTTCGACTTCGTAATTTATTTCGTTAGACCGCCGATTCTGACAATTCCTCCGTCGCAGTGACACAGTTTGCGGTCGATTAAAGCCCCGTGTGCGTGTGTGTGTGTGTGTGTGTGTGTGTGTGTGTGTGTGTGAGAGAGAGAGAGAGAGAGAGAGAGAGAGAGAGAGGGCCTGCGCTCGGCCGCAAAACATGCGTACTCGCTGTCGGTTTTGCTGATGGTGGCATTGTGCCTACCATACCATACATGTTGGCAATGAAAACGCCGCCGTATCATCCATTAAGCTACCTAAACGGTGTCGTAAATTTTGGTTATGACTGAACATTGGTAGCGCAACGCCGCCGTACCACTCCTCGAAATTTTTTTTTTCTTTTTTATTAAAAAAATCACTTTATCATAAAATACAAGATAAAAATAAAAGGTTCAAGTTTTAGAATTAAATGTTTCTAAAATAAAAGTTCTGATTGTTTTTAGTCACTGAGTACTAAAACAATATCAGTGTTTCCATTGACGTCTCACAGAATCGGAGTTATGTTACTGATGATTATACAGGGTGAAGAATATTAATCAAAGACACAAATTTTCGGTCCAGAAATCTCCACATTTTATTAATATTATCCTCCTTTTTTTTTTTTCTTTCTTCTTTAGGGCAAAGATGGGCTTACTGCGACCTTCTCATTAACCGAAAAAGGAAGTCTTCTGCAACCAATCTTAAAGGCATACAGTACACCCCCCACATCAACTCGATGCATTTAGGATTACATCTGTCAATTTAACATATTGAGATTGCGTGTGTGTGTGTGTGTGTTTTCCGGTCCATTAAGTTAGAGATTGTTAATAAAGTAAGAGAATGGAGTAATAAAAAGAGAGAATTTCCGCTGATATTCTATCCATTTGCAATATAATAACACATCTCTCGTTGTATTGATTGTTTTTTCTTATTATTATTTGTACAATGCAGCAAATAATAATAATAATAATAATAATAATAAACAGAGTTCAAGCTAAAGATGTGGAGCCTCAAATGCGACACACTGTAGAGCAATCAGCTAGAAAGAAATCCTTCATGCCCACAAAGAGATTATACGATATTGCGAGCCCGTCACGTTGGCTCGAGGCAAGGCTTACAGAGAAGGTCAGCACAAAAATTTGCAACCGTCATTTTTCTCTGTTACGCACGTCAACAATTACGAAGAGATCAAACAGCCTGAGGAGAGAGCTAGAAACGGAGGACCCCGTGCAAAGATAAGGGAATAACACCTTTTGGATCTATTATTATTATTATTATTATCCCAGTTGTTACCGAATTCAATTCACCGACTTGCTGCACAGAGCAGCAGCAACGAGAGAAGAAACTATAAGGTCTCTTTGTTTTTTTTTTTTGACCCCTCTTTATTTAATTTTTCTTTTTAATAAATTTGCTTTCTTTTTGTTTTCCGCCAACGTCGTGAAAAGCACTCGGCCGATTGCCCTCACTCTGCATCGCCTGCATTCGCTAACTAGTTCAATCATGTGCCGCTTAATTCAAAATGCTATATGGGAGAGCCGCTGGGGGGGGGGGGGGTGGGGTGGGGTGGTGGAACGGAGATCAACTCCACAAATCGAAGCCTCGCTTTTCCGTCTGGAAATATACATTTTTGTGTCACTACAACAAGACAGCATATTCTTCGGCCAAAAATTTCGAAGAAACGTCAGCTAATCTCTATACAAACAAAGAACTCTCCCATTTTCCCTTTCCTTCAGGTAATTTTAATATCCAAGCCAGCTTGGAAAATACTCGACTCAGTTGTTCGGGTGGAGCTGATCCCTTCGGTGCCCCCAGAATTCAGAGTTCTGGTTTCAAGTGCCCTGCCGAAATAATGGTAGATGTAGTCAGAACATGAGAAATATAAATATTTCATTCAAGTCATCCAAGCTTCCACTTACCATTTGGTCCCAAGCTGTTAATGGCTGAGCTGGAATCGAATCCCATTTGCAAGAGGCTTTGGAGCTCATTGTCGAATACAGCCTGAAAACATCAAGTACTAAAACCTTTTGAGTATCTTGGACCCAAATCTACCATAGCAGCTTTGAAAAAAAAACACTCTTAATTACTTGAGGTGCGGGAGAAAATTGCAGATTTGTATTTGGGATAACTAGTGTACTCGGTTGGAAAGTTGTGTGTGAGTAGGGGGAAGAATTCATCCCAGGACTGAGTCCGCGAACTGACAGATTGGCACCTCGTGGATGAAGAATCTTGATAAGAAGAAAACCGGGAGCACGAATTAGTCAAAACAAACATAGAGGACATAACTTCAGTTTCTTGAATTGTATGAAACTTGGCTTACATCTTTGGATAGAACCCTCTCAAGGTCAATGTTGAGTTCAGGATTGACGGTAGCCAGTTTCATTGACAAAAACTGAGACAGGAGTGCACGTGTAACAAAAGTGGTCAGCATTTAGAAGGGAATAATGATTTAGAAAAGGCTCATTTATTCCTGTGAGAATTCGTAGTGATCCTCAGTTCTTTTACATTCCTCAATTAAGTATCATGTGCAAATATCGTGATGCAGTTTTTAAGGAAAGGAACTTAATATTCCAATGCACTCAATAAAAGGAGATACACCGGCCAATAGTTTAGAGACCGGATGACCAGTCTTCTTCAGAAGGTGATGTCAATGTGGTTTCGTTAATGATGAAAGGTTTCCATACTCTAAAATCCACACACCCATTTGTCTTGCTTTAATAAGCTCTTTGTCTTGTTTTAATAAGCCCCTTGTAACAACCAAATCATGTTCACATAAAGATGAAATTCATTGTTCTGGCAACCTTACACAGAGTTTAACCATGATAATTGACATTCAGATATTTTTGCAGTGATTTGGGAATGATGATTCAAGCACTGGAATTGCATACCTCGACCTGCCGTTGCAATGATTGCACATAGTTGATAATCTCATCAAGCATTACTGCCTTTCCGGTAATCTAATAGAAGGATCAACACAAACCTAATTAGCAACCTTTTTCTATTTTTCTCTGTCTTAGAAGAAGAATAATTCATCAACATTAAGCTATCATTGTCTAAGAACCTTATTGCATCCCGGAACAAGATCCTGAAGCAATCTCATCCTCTCACTGATCTTTTCCCTCCTCACCTGCAGAAAAACTCATAACTTCAATAAAAAGCAAACCATATCATTTTGGTATTGTTGACACACGATAACAACAATATACCCGCTCTGCAAGGCTGTGACTATTGGTAGCCTGGCCCCTCCTGGCTCTCACATGAATGTATTTCTCTTTCGGAGCTCCTTCACTGTTAGAATTATCCTTGGATAGTTTTGCTGCCTCTCTACCCTGCACGTTCGAACATGTGGTATGTTCAGTCTTTTGTTTCTTCTCATCTAGTTCTTTTCCTCTGTCAGAGTTTTCTCCATAAGGTTTCATCTGCAATTCGCCTTCAGCATGCTACGACCAATAGCATTCACAGATGAACAACTATACATTGATAAAGTGCTGCAAAATTTTAGCTTCCTAACCAGTCCTATGGAAAGCATAATGCAAATTACCTTATTTGGATCGAAATGAGTGTTGGACTCAGGTGTTCGCTTTCTTCTCTTCCCATTAGGTGAAGCTCCCAAAGCTGGCTTTTCCATTAATTGGCGATCCTCCTGAGATTCTCTGTCATTTGCCATGTTCCTTTCATTGTCACCTTCCTTATTCATGTCATAAATTGGAAGGCACCCAGCACTAGCAATCTGGCCACGCTCAGTTAGACCAAAGGAGCCAATCATATCGGAGAAGTTCCCATTTCCAAAGCAAGGAAATTTTGGCACCAGCTCAACAAAACTTGAATCAGACGTGTAGTGAGCATGGTGGGAGCTGCTATTAATGCCCTGATTCTCCATTACACCAGGGTAGAGTGAATTGTTGAATTCATTTGGAGAAACTATCGATGAACTTCCATAGTTTGCATGCGAACTGAGTGAAACAACTGGATCCCAGGCTGAAGCAAAGAAGGGATTTATGCTCATCCTCGATGATGAGCAATTCAAAACACTCTCATCTCTATTTGGTAAACTCGTTTCATCGCTATCACCACCACTACCACTACCCATTTTCTAGATTCAAAATCTAAAACCCCAAATACAAGGAAATACCTATATATAATTGTGACCAAAACCGAACACAAGAGTTGGCGAAGGGCCGCGCTACATAAATATAGGTACAAAACAAAAGGAACTGGAAGATGCAGGAAAAGTGGGTTTGACCAAAATTAGCCCGTGATATCTTGCAGGACTCAACAAGGAACAATTAAGGTAAACAGCTTTATAGAACTGAGAGGGTGCTAAAGTAAAAAAGAATACTTACTGCAGAATCCCATGGACAGAAAAGTAAAGAGAAATCCAGTGTATCAGACACAACATCTAATCCCCCACCAAGCTACTTACCCAATCTTTCAGAAAACAATAGGATCCAGTCTTATATGCAAGGAAATAGTGAAAAGTGCTTCCTCAGACAGGAAAGTGACCCTTCCAGAGGATAAAGTGGGCATAGGCAAACAATGGCATTGGCTAATCAACAGCACCGGACCAGACAGCAAAAAGCAGATTCCCTTTTTCACTTTTACTTAAACAATAACCAAAATTATTGCCGAGTTAAACCACCAATATTGTTGCTAACAGCTTGAATCCACTCATTTAAGACCTAATTCCGGAAGATCACCGTTATACTTCAAGAAAATCCCAAGAACAAAGAAGGAAAAGGTGCTGAGACTCTTTCACGAAATCCCCAAATGGGTACCCAAAAGAGGACAAATAGACATCAATTTCTATTTGAATTGTGCAAGAACCGAATTCAGCAGGGTTTCAATCACAGTCCCCTCAAATGGGTGTTGGATATAGTACCCTCAAGAGCATCAAATCCTCGCATAAATTTGACAAGAAAAATGAAATTCACCAGCTGGGTACTTCCCCAAACAGTGAAAAAGAAGCATCCAATTCCAACTTTTTACAGACCAGAGATAATGTAGATACCTGCGAGCCTAGAGAGAGAGAGAGAGGGGGGGGAGGGGGGGAAGAAACTGCTCTGGGGCTTACCTGCTCAAGCTAACAGGTGACATGCAATGATTTTAATAGTGACTAACTGCTCGAGCCCAACTGCTCTTTCTGGCTGCCAAATTATTACAGAACCTAATCACTTTACTTCCTGTAATTTTCTTTTCTTCCCTCTTTTGCAAATTCTACTTTTGTTCTGATTATTTAATGTTTATCTCAAAGGAGATTGGAGGGGTTGTTCTCTTCAAGTCCAAGCTTGCTTGCTGGCTAGTTTTGCCTTGCTCCATTCACATATACTTTCTTTTTTTTTTTTTCCTAACTTACTGACACATTTGCCACCTAATCTAATATGGCACTCTTTGCTGTTACACACTCTCTTTTTTTCTTTTTCTTTGAGTGCCAACTAACCTACCTTACATTTCTTTTGAGAAATATCGCTATGCACCTAAGGTCCATCACACTCCACGATCAGCACCGCTTCCAAACTATTTTCTATTAGCACTCTCGGACGTATGAAACAACAAACAAAAACAAAACAAAAAAAAAAATCCGTTCCATTTGCTTAAAAGTCCTAATGACTCTGAGTTTCAGACATACAGTCAATTGTTAAACGTGGAATCGGCTGTACCTGACAATGACTCTGAGTTTCAGACATCTTTTGTTTTCAATGGTCAATCTCTTTATGCGAACATCCGTGTGTCCCTTCGATTGGGCGACCCCGAGACACTATTACACTGTCGAGCACAGCAGATGACTTCTCAAATCTCTTTTATTTAAGTTGTCCTCCTTCTATTAATATAAAATAACCCTGAGGCAGTCTTTTCTTTCGGTGATGAATTAAACAAGGGGAATAAAGGAATCTAATCATCAGTTTTACCATCTTGTCTTGGTCACAGTTTCCAGCTGTAGCATCTGCAGTGCCTTGCCTACACCAAAGCCTCGCTCAACCAACCAACCCGGTCAAACAAATTCATTTGGTCAACCGCAGTTCTGGTTGTGATCTCGCTGGAATATTGCAACTATTCCAGGATTAGCGCCTAATTTTGCTTCCAAAATTGTATTCTAGTAGCAGTAGATGACGTGCCGGTGGGAGTTATGAGCATATTTCAGAGGAAGTGATGGGATCGAAGAGACTTTTTTAAATGCGATTGAACGGATTTTAAGAATATTAAATTTAAATAAATATAATTAATATTTATATTATATATTAAATATTAATATAATATACGAATTAATTATATTAATATAAATTCATCACGATTAGCCTGCCTAAATTTTCGTTTCTATGAATATATTGTGCAATGCCAAGGCCCCACACAACGGATTAGATTGGTCTGCGGACGTGATCACTTGGAGGGTATACCTAAACTAGTCAGTGTGGGTAGGGTCACACTCAGGCCCTCGCTCTTTTTATTTTTTTTTTAATTTTTTCCTACCCTCGATCTGATTTTCTTTCCTTGGAAAATAGTGCATTATCTGTTTCTTGAATAACTTTTCAAAAAACAAAAAATTGTTTGCTGAATAATAGCATGGCAACTACACGAGTGCCGAGTGACGATGGGGAAAGTGTTTTCCCTTATCCGAGTAATGTTATTTTAAGTCGGATGAGCTTCCCCAAAACTTGTCCGATTCTCGTTAAAGTGTCCCTGTAGATAATAATTTTACGTCATTATCACTTTCTTAATTTGATGAAATATTGATCTACTTCAGTAGGATCAGACAAGTTTTGAGAAATTATTTTTCTTGTTTTATGTTTTCTTTTTTTTTTTTTATATTATTTTTCGGATCGGAACACCCACAAAAAAAACCCGCACGGGGTCCTCTCTATTCCAATCCAGAGGAAAATAAATAATATTAATAATTTAAAAAATAATAATAATAATAATAATAAAAAGAACGAATCGCTTGATCGTTAGAAGGTGAACGTTTGTTAAGAGTACCTCGACGTTTTTGTAAGTTGTAATTATTTTCCTTTCCATGATAATGTGAGTCGTAACAATCAAAGAAGACCGAAAGAGGTTAAGAAATTAGGGTCTAGAGAATCTCCTAGAAACCCCCCCCCCAAAAAAGAAAGTAATATGCTGGTACTGCATTTAATTTACACCTGGAATGATAGCGAAAATGCTCGCAAAGAAGATTATATAATAGGATGCATTGTTAGGATAAAGTATACATCGTACCAAAAGATTTAAACTAGTTAACGTACCCCATTTAATATTGAAAAACTACTACACCCCCTTTTAAATACCATTCGTTGGGCCTGTTAACCCAATGGCATTACCGTATACTATTTGCGTCTGATGGTTTATCGCGAACACTTTCTGTAACTCATGATAAAATGCCACCGTATTAAAATAAAATTGATATAAGCATTCGACGAGTTAATAATTTGTGCAATTTCGCATTAACCCAGATTGAAGTAATAGTGCGTGCGTTTGATAGGAATGAGATATTATTAAAATGCATCTCATTTATCCTTTGCGTACACATTTTAATGTTAATGTCGTTGCAGCTCGTAGGTTATGGCTGACAAGGAGAGCCATCCACCGAAACCCCATTTAAAATGCTTATTCGAGAGAAACTATAAACGAGAAAAAGAGAGAGGGGCCGCTCAAGAGTTAACACTCGCGATTTGATCCCGTAGCGTCGGGTCAACAACGCTCCGTATATCGCTGGAATATCAATAAAATATTATCACCATAGGAGCAACGGTATTATTGGTGGTGCCGACAAGCAGACGTGAATGTGTTGTATATAAATAGCATTGATCGAGTAATCCATTAATAACCACCAGAGGTGATAACTTAGTTTATAAAAAAATTTCCATTAGATGTGAACGGCCATAAAGCTCAATCAAAAGTGACCCCGCAAGGATCACGCGCGCGGCATGTGTCAAGGTTGTGGGCCGGCCTATCCCTCTGGTCCACAGAAATTGTGGTCCTGCCTAATTATCAGGGAGAGTATGGGCGACTGGATGCCTAATAGTTATTATTAGATCAGAATCTCCCAAGATGTTGCTTTTGCCAATCCAGTGCCAAGCTTCGCAGCTCCTCTGGGACAGGAGGATAGTTTATTATACTTTTGAAGGAGCTTTTGGCTGCTCTTCTTTACAGAAAGTTCCAACGCGAACCCATTTTCCAATTATGCATATATCGGCCACCATTTTTACATTAGAACCCAGTTTCAACCTCAATAACTTTGCAGGCAGATCGAGATAGAAATCAGTACAAGTCATCGAGATAATATTGTAAAAGTAGAAGTGTATGATGGGTGAAAATGTTAATGGCGATGCATGACGGGATATTAGAAAAAATCGAACGACATAAAAAGAAATCTCTCAAAAACACGTGTCCTCCGATCGGACTAATCTAATAGGCATGCGCAGAAGAGAAGTAATCATAGTCCTCAAGTTCCCTTTGGAGCCAAAAGCAGAAAGGCTGCTGTTAAGGAAACTTGAAAAACAATGATGCTTCTGGCTATTCGACCCGACTCACCCAATGCTAAGTAACGATTATTTTAACGCCATCGATGTTTCCGCTTTGAGAAGTCTAGTTCTCAGTTCTCAATCTGAAAGGGTTCGGCACATGGCGATGTACGATGTATCGGAAACTAGAATTAACAAATGACAATGGAATGAAAGCCTGCAGAAGCATCAATGTATCACACATTGGCAATAGGGCACGGTATAGTTTTCTTTTTTTTCTTCTTTTTTTTGGGGGGGGGGGGACATTTGGGACTAAATTACTGAAATTCAAAGTCGTTCCCACATATCCTAAAAGACGACCTTCAATACCACTCGTTTTCTAAACACCCCAAACACAAAGGAAAAATAACTTTTCTTGGTGAACCGAACAATCTCTGATTGATATGCCCCACAGTTATCTTTGTGCCCATGGCCCGATCAACGAGTCAGGTCTTCTTCACTATAACCAACGTGGACGCGTCCGAAAAGGCCCAAGCTCTGCGGTTAGCAGCATGGGTAGAGATGGATGGTCAGAGCCCCCGGTGCAAAAGCTTCAGGTCTACAGTTGCGGTTGACTGTGCTTTCTTTCGTCGGCCTATATTCGATAGGCCGAATACCCACCTCCCCTCGGCCCCCGCTGCTCCCAGGGACGTTTTTTTATTTTGAATGGCTCAGCCACTGGGCCTTTTTCGTCTACCAAAAAACCCATGGCTTCACTTTTGTTTTTAATTACTTTTGTAGCCCCATCAGGCCTGGACCATTCGAAGAGAATGTAACGTTCCTCTGTCTTCTAAATCCTCACCCAGTCCATTCCTCGTTCAAAATCTCTACTTCAAATATTTAACTTCATAACAGCTGGACATTCCCTTTGCAATTTTTTTTTTTTGTTTGGGGAAAATAACATAAAATGTTATCCATCCCGATTTTTGTATCTCGTGCAGTTTGAGAGTTCAACTCCCTAGTTCCCCCCAGTTTCCGGCGTTGTGAGTCCAAAAGAAACTCTAAAAAATGTAGAAGTAAATGTAAAAGGTTTGTAACTTTAGGGCAAGGTAGCAAATATATGTGTAGGCCATGGCAGAGTCAAGTGTCATAAACTTGTTTCAGGACCTCCAGCTCCTCACGTATGGACAACTGAGGAATGTCATACCAATGGAGAATTTATTTTCACCGTCATTTTCTCAAGCTAGCTCCCATGAAAAATTCCATGCTAGAAGAAATTGCCACAAACCACCACAAGGTCTCCCAATAAGAAACAGACTCCCCTGAGCAAACATCCATCACACCTTAATTATTTCTGTCAATTTTTGTATTAGACACACGTGAATCTTCGCTGCTACCCTTCCACTGGGACACGCTAGTCATGACTCGTGAGTCATGCGTGACCAGCCAATTAATAAAGGTGGATGGCCCAGAACATTTTGGGAACCATTCGGGACATATCATCAATCCACTGAAGTTTTAGGTTCACCAATGTGTTTTTGGACAATACCCAGAGAGAGATCATATTGGGTTGTCACTACTTGCCTTTGGACATGTTGCCAATTTGCCATTCCTTGTGAAATCTAGGTTTAATGTTGGCGAGTTTGGACCACATGCCAGAGCCTTTGGTGCCCAGACCATTTTGGGTTGTGTTCTTTCCAAATTGTCTGCACCGGGCGACTTTGTAAAATTAGGCCCTTTATGGGGCACGGATTCGCACGTAGTTACACACTGCATAATATACATTCTTGAATGAGACGTCAGGAACAGCAGATGAATTGTTATTGTGTGCCCGGAACGCCTTCACTCATTCCAGGCGGGAAGTGGCTGTTTGTTCAGGGCCTGGTCGCTAGGCCAGCTTTGAACTACTGGATTTCGCTGGATCCAGCACAGCAGGATAAACCATTGCATGGGCCATTTAAATAAGCATAATCACTTTTGAAGTCGATTTGATTCCATTCCTTGTCTCACCCGGATCTCATGGTTTCGAATTGTCGATAAACATGGCCGGACATTTTTCGTTTAGTACGCACATGATATGAGTCGGTCCTTTTGTTTTTCATCTCAGACGCAAAAATAAAAATAATAATAGAATAAATAAATTTCAAACAAAAATATTAATTTAAATTGATATAAATAATTTTATATTATATACACAAAATTTATATTATATTAATATTTTACATATAATAATTACTAAATATAATTTAATAACTACTGAACTTAGAATTTAGAATAAAATTTAAAATTCCAACCTCAATACTGTTGCTGAAAAACAGTCCTTTCCTTACTTATATAAAATATTTTATTTATAATATAAATATTTTTATATTTATTATTTTTACGTGGATGGTTGAGACACCGCCGATGACCCAACTCCACGCGCCTGGACCGATACTGTTAGAAATTAGGTAGGACAAGACTGGCGCAAACCATTACCCAACGGTGGTGACTGCGGCAACAGTAACTGTGACGGCGTAGGTGCCACGCGGAAGCATCGCATCAAAATTGCTAAAAATAAAAAAATGACATTGAAAGCAAAGTCACGAGGGCCAAAGATTCTAAGCCGGATACGGGACGTTGACAGGTCCCTTCTCTGGCCGTATTTTCTACGCTCCCGCTGGGCCCCTCTGATGCACTCGGCCCCACACTCCGGTGGCCCATTCTCTCTCTCTTTCTCCGGCTTTAATTTATTGCTACTGTGCGCGGATACTCTGGCCGCGTCTTGTCAGCTTCTCTCTTCATTAAGTCAGAAACGTTTTTCTTTAAATGGGAAATTTTGGACGGTCTATTATCCAACTGCTCAATTCTTTTTTAAAAAAAGATTCTACAGGTATCATTTTTGTTTTTTTTTTTAATCTTTAAATGAAACAAAAAAAAAAAAAAGAAGACGGGCTTAAAATTTAAATTAAAGTTTTGCCTAGCATGGATGTGAGAAATTTATGAAACCTACGCCTTTTTGTTTCAAATAATAATAATAATAATAATAATTAGAGTTTGTTGCATGCATATTTTGAGATCGATCATGAGACCAAGACAAATTTCTGATACCATCGATATATATCAGGGTCCCGCAGCAGCAGCAGCAGCAGGTACGTAAAATCAATGCAGAAAATCCTACTACATATGCCATATATATAAATTGCTTTGAAACTTAACTCACAAATGGATTTTTTTAAAAAATAAAAATAAATAAATAAATATTCTCCTGAAACTTATTTTTGACCAAGTTCTTGTCGCGACTTTCAAAACTAGATGCAACCTGATTCTACTTTCAAAGGTTAACCAGCCAAGCCTGCGGTTTTTCAACTAAAATCAAACTATTGAACAGAAATCTTTCAGGACGTATTGACGAGCCAGTTGGACAGGAGAGAGCATCAGAGCCTTAAATAATATCTCTTCTGGTTGCCAGCGCCATAAAGTGGCTGAAAAGGATTTTAAGCGGATAGCCATCCAGAAAAAATGTTTCAACGAAGAAATCGATGAATTTTAGGTCTTTCAGGAATTCGCTAGACAAATTCTGATTGTCATATTCCAGGGTCACGTGATATTCAAAAAAACGAGAAAGATAGACCAGCGGTAAAAAGGACGAGGGACACAGGTCGAAGCAAATGCCACAAATATTAACCGGGGGGGGGGTCTCCCCCCTGAAGGAACAGACTCGCTCGTACGAAAAACATTCATTGTCTCACTTCCCCATGTAACTATCGGACAACACAAACATCTGAACCTTTGGTTTATCACATATGTTCCAGCGGTGAAAACTAAAAACTACTGGGGGGTCGAAACCCACCACACCCAGAATGTATGCAATGAGGCAATCCGCCAAAGACAAGTTTGCTGCCCTTTTGTGGAACATAAAAGTTTAACTTGTCCCTCTGTTTAACACTGACTGCTAGTAAGTTCTATTGGACCCAATAGTACGAAGAGCCTTGTTCGCATTCACATGGGATTTCCTATGATTAGCTTTTGAAATCTTGTTTAAGCCGCTAAATCGTCCGGCTCGTGCGTGTTTACATTTTAAGATTGATACATTACGGTCAATGAACTTTGTTTTGCCAATGCCAACGAAAATTGTCAATGACAACCAGCAACACGCAATCATAAGTTTTGACTAAAACTAAAGAGGTTTTTGAAGAAATTCCATATGATCGTTCTTCAACTTCTCTTTTCTTTTTCTATTTTTTTAATTGATCTGAACTTTTCCTTGTCATAACATAAGAAGTACTTATTTACGATGCATTTGCAATGCTTTTCTTCACGAAATTGCAATCTTTTTGACCATCAATCGCACAACTGTGGACCTTTTTCTTTTCTGCGCAGAGTCGTGGTCTGTTGGTGCATGTTTCTCTTTAGATAGGGTCCCTCCTATTGTCCAATCAAAGGCTGTTTTTTCTTCTCCATATATTCTGGCCTTCTCTATATCCTGAAAAGTACGGATTTTCGGAGATTGCAATCTGTGGGGCATTTTAGAGATCCAAAAGCAAAACCTGAAGATTCTCGTAGATTATGTTGAACAGTTAGTTAAATTTATTTAGAAATTGATTTTGATTGCCCATTTTAATAAAGGAAGAATGATTCGGTTTATTAATAATTATTGTTAAAGAATTTTAACAATTTCAGATTTATGTTTTAAGAAGATAATTTTCTATTAACCTCAGTTCCCACACGGTGACCTGTATATCATTTCACTAGATCGGTGGAGTAGACACAGTGCGATCCAATAAAATTTGAACACTAAGTCGAATTTTCGGGCTTAAATTCCACCGGACAAAAAAAATAAGAGTGTTTAAATTCTAGTCGTTGAGGCACGAGATTTATATATGCAATAATTTGGTTGAAATAATCGCGAAATGATTCTCACGGAATCGTGACTACTTGGCTTTTTTAATGTTTCCGTCCATCCTTTCCGCGATGAGTCTCCCGACATTCCTCGACTTCCACCTTTTCCGGCATTAAACACTCGTTTTATCGCATGAACCCACATTAATAAATCAATTATATTAATAATATTGCGTGATGATATGTTAATCTCGTTTAATAATGCTAGGAGATGTTGCATAACGGTAATCTTGTTTTTAATTATTACGAGTTTATGAAAACTACAATTATTGGTTGTGTCCATACAGGACGTGGAACGGCCATATTGCAAATTTTCTTCGATGGGCTTCGCAGTGCCCCCCGAAAATCCGTACAAAGCAAAAGTCAAAAAATAAAAATAAAAAAAATTAATGGTACCTCTACTAAAATATGGTGGACAGTTCACGACAATGATCACATTTATGAAAATCCGAAAATGCCCACGAACTAAAGTCTATGTTTGTTGCACTCGAGAAATCTCGCAACCTTTTTCGAATGATGAAGTGGGAATGTCTGTTGCCCTCGAGATAGAGCTTATGGATAAGAAAGGGAAGAATTACAAGAGGATAGTACTAATGCAGATTTGAGGAACGCTTCGGGAGAATTTAAAAACAGATTTTTGTGCTCAAAGTAGGACTACTTTGGATCGTTGGGAAACACATGGAGGAGGCTTTTTTGTACTTAACGACACCCAGAAAAGCAGAGGAGTAGATGCAATAATGCAAAAGGGCCATTCTACATTGCCAACGTCACTTCACAGAATTTAATCGTTAAAGACCTCTCTTAATCACTTCCCTCCCTCTTGCAAAATCTCATTCCAATACGAACCACCCAAAAGGTCCGTCGGAGCACAGTTTCTTACATTCGGGTTACAGACAGATTACTGGACCCCACCCCTTGTCTTTCGCTAATCTTCCCCCACTAGTTACCCCGAGAAAGAGAGAGAACATCCGGAAAATCCTACTTCATCCCCCCTCCCTTTTCTCCCCTAATAAAACATTACAATACTTTTCCGTTTAAAGTTCACGCAAAAGTTTCCGCATTGTAACAAAACCCCCAGAGGCTCTCTAGGTATCATTCCAAGCTGCAAAAACCGGCAAGTGAGCCATGGAGACTGCGGCTGACCTCAACTGAGCTGCCGATTGAAACCAAGGTGCAATGCCAGTTGTTGGGCCGATGTACTTTGATGCCAGTGGAGGTTTGGCGAAGAGCACCGTTGTTCCAACTTTATCCGGGCTAGCTTCCCTTGAGCTGCTCAAACTGGTCACCAAAGAGGACGGATTGGAAAAATGAGAACCTGGCTTTACGGAATCATCCTCCATTGGCTGGCCATTGTTCATGGAATCGGCACCACTTACATCTTGAATTGCCAGTGAGTAAGAGGAACATTGATTATCTTCCTGACTCATGGACTTCCGATCGAGCAATTCAACACAGGCATTTGGCTGCTGCTGCTGCGACTGATATAAAGACACCTTCCAGTCTGTAGCATTGGCACCACCATTTTCACCTGGAAGAGGTTCGGCATTACTGTGTCCACAAGGATTATGCTCAATTGCCTCAATGCTCATCTCTTTGTTTCGCCTAGCTAGCTCTCCAACCAGTAGAGTATTGCTGGCCATGATCCTTTCCACATCATATCTGGTTATGTCAAAATTAGTCACAGCATTGACCCCACGAAATTTAATTGCAGCAATATCATAAGCTTCGGCTGCTTCCTCTTGGGTGCCTGATAATTCGTTTTCATTAGACATTTTAAGCAAAAAATACAGTAATCTACAACTTAGCCAAAATGCCTACATTTATCGAAAAGTCAGGCATATTAGCAAAAGAAAATTCTTTTATTTCTTTCCGATCGTCTAAGCTTGAATGACAGCCTTACAAAAGTCCAACCTCAGTGGAAATCAACGTCCCATTATAACAGGCCCAAAGTAGAGCAATCAGCCTTATTAAAGCACCCACTAGTCTTTAGTGGAGACATCAGAGCAGAGGGGTCATAAAAAGCGCCCTTTAAAGGCTCTTTAGGTACTGCAACATCCAAACAAGATTTGAAATCCAAACCAGGAATAATATTATAGAAGGAATATAACAACAAAACGTTAGTGTAAGAACTTACTGAATGTCCCCAGATAAAGATCCTTATTTCCTGCAACCCTGCCTATCCTTGCTTGCCATCTTCCGTGTTGGTGATGCCTATATTATAAAATCATGCCAATTATTGGTAAAAGGAAAATAAAGACAAACACCTAATGGAATCCACGAGCCTTCAAGAACACGGAGAAAGATATTGATTGGCTATGAAATTTGAAGCAATAAAAACCTTGTTACTCCTCTGAACATTGATGCCCCTCTGGAAAACCCACTACTTTTCCTACAGAAGAAAAGGAATGATAGAATAATCGCATCACTCATGAGTCAGCAATACAAATAACATGGGAGTGATCTTTTTTTACCTTCTTAGATGCGCAACATATTCTTGGCGGCTCATGTTCTTCATTCCTTCGAGCTCACCCCGATAATTTTCCAACTGAGAGAAATGGCGAGTAAGAGAAGAATACACATTTAAGCGTTCAGGATAATCAACAGGAACCAATTCAGAATCACTGAAGACCAAAACATTTACCGGAAAGTTTATGTGTGTTGAAGGACCCCAATACTTGAGGGCAGCAAGATCATAAGCCCTTGCAGCCTTCTCTTCCATGTCATAACCCCCTGTATAACTCAGTCAGCAACGTGGAATTAACACCTCGAAAACAAGCATTGCTATCCGAATTTGTTCAATAATGTCAAAACGAAAGCTCACCCAGATAAACTGAAGAGACGCATAATCATTTGATGGGAGTGGCGCCCAGATGAGCAGCAGGAACATCACAAAGGATGAAATAGTCAGTCAGGTCAGAAATCAGAAGAAGGATCGCAGTCAAAACGCAATACATCCAAAAACATAAATTGTAAATGTATTATTATATATGTCCCCTTGACCAACCTTGCCTTCCTTTCCTTGTCTGGCCCTCCTTCTTGCAACTGTTATCCCAGAGATGGGCTTCATACCTACCCGTCCATCTATGTCTGGTGGAGTTAAATTAAATAGACAATGCTTAATTGAACAATCAGAAAAGGAAAATATGGAATGAGGACAAGCTAAAACCCAAAAAGAAAACAGGAATCAATGAACAGAAAGTATAGCAGTGAACGGAAACATCCAAAAGGAACAACCAAGAGAAAGACAGCAGAATAGTTCAGAAAATAAAAAAATATTGAGAACAAACCTTGTAACTCCTCTATACTGGGATGTCCTTTGGCCAAATGTGTCAATCGACTTCCGGTGAACAGGCTGCTTTTGACAAACTTTTGCAGGCCCTCTTTTCTTCGTTTCCGTGACTACACATTCAGTGCCAGTGGGTGAGATCTGCCTTGGGGCTGTAATGCAGCTGGACTGAGAGCCTGGACTCATGGACAAGCTAAGGGAATGTAAATCTCCACAGCCCATAGCTCCACCAGACCCAGATGCTCCCCATTCATCAACAATGTGTTGCTCCAAATTACGGCGAGCAACCCAGTTTTTGAAGCAAGGCATCCCATCATTGCCGAAATGGGAGATCTGGGACTCGCAGTTTGCATGTTGGGTGTCCCTGGTTCCCTCGTCCAGTGGTGGCTGGTACAATCCGTGGCACGCCATTTCGGAGCAATACGGGTGGGCATGAACAGAAAATTGCTGGTCTTCTGGCCTAATGGTTTCATGAAGATCAAGTGAATGTTGTCTGTCAGTGTCTGCCTCTGCGTTTTGGCCATAATACACGCTATCTAGACTCAACAACATTGTTTCCTTATCAGGACTGCCGCCATACTGTTGAGTTTCCAATGTTGCACCACCTAGAAAGTCCTCAAGCTTTGGTGATGAACTTGGCACCATCCCTTCGGACACAATAAAAAAATATATACATGTATATATATACATATATATATATATACATATGTGCATATATATACTTAAAGAAACAACAAAAGAGAGGCTTTAAAGCTGGGGGAAGTAAGAAAAGGAATGAGAAAGCAGAAGCTAACCTTCAGACTGTGATCTAGAAAGAGCCTCCATGATACAGAGAGACCCGTCTGACTTGAGAGGCATGACAGACAAAGGAGAGTGAAAGGCAACATTTTCCCCAACCCCGTAAGAGATTCGAGAACTACTTAAGTGAGAAGTGGACAGATAGAAGCTCGTTGGAACAGCATCAGAAACTGCTGCAACAGGAGCTTGAGGGTTTTCATGATGGTACTGCTGGTGATGATGATGTTGGGGGTCAGAAGCAACTTCCATTTTCATGTGGGGCGAGAGAGAGAATCCCAACCAGTTATTATTATTATCACTATTGTTCATATGATTCATAGATTTCATCTTCTCACTATTCTCCCTCTCTCTTCTTTTTCACACTTCCAGGAGAAGTCCCTTAGAAACATACCTCTATCTTGCTGCAAGGCAACTCAATCATTGGGAAGTATATAATTTTATCATATACCCAATAATCTCTTGCCTCCATCCGCATTAAAGCTTCGGTTTTTGTTTTCTAGCTATAGGATCTGAAGTCATTGGAAAATAAAAAAGAAAAGAAAGAAAATTTCAACCATTTTCCTCGCCCCACCCCCACCTCTCTCTCTAAAGGGGACAAGCCTGGTCTCTTTAAACTAAGAAAAGAGGAAGGAGTTCGAGGAAACAATGTTGGGAAGCTCCACTGCATCCCCCATAGGGATCTGTGTATACGAGAAAGCCCATTTCTTTGCTATTATCCCGCTCTTTCACCCCAGGACCCCTTAAACCCTACAAAAAAAACCCAGATCTGATATTACGCCAAAAACTCTCGCATTCTAAAACAACCGACATGCACATCATATTTTCTCGACCACCCAAAAAAGAGAAAAAATAAAAAGAAACAAGTTATTATTATCGACTTATTTTCACTCTCTCTTCAATGATGGAAATATATAGCCGGGGGGATTAGAATTTAGTGATTGTTGCAGAAGCCAATAGGCGAGGCTAGGAGAGCTAGGCTCGCGAGTTAGCTTTATTTTTTTACAGTTTACAGCGCCTTAGATTAGATTTGACGGGCGGGACATACATCTGCACCCCCCCCACCAGTCACTTCCATACAGTATGCTGCTTTTTTCTCTGCCACTCTGATTTCAATTTAAATCTGTTGTCTTTCGTTGCAAACTTAAATACTGCCCCATTTTGGTTCGCGGCTTTCGCGTCAACAATATGCCCCCACCAATGGGACGGATGCCGCAGTGCGTCACGTTAATTGCCGATGGCCGTGACCGTCTGTATTGGTCATAGCCCCATCTGCCACCGTTGATTTGGGCAAAAGGTTTGCCTCTTAGGCGGGTCACTGTACAATATTGGATCAACCCACTTTGGCCCTTTTATTTTTCCGACTTTTAAATTCGGAGATTCACACACCCCCCCCCCCGGCGAAGCAGTCAGACTTAACGAAGAAGAAAAATGGAATTCCGAAGAAACGTTTAAAAAAGGAAAAATTTAAAACTCGAGGAAAAGCACTGACAGCAAGTGCAGAACGGAGAAGAGCACATAAACCGTTTTTAGAGAGACGTGCCGTTGCCGCTCACTGCTCTTTCATTCGCCCACTCATCCTACGGGGAGAAGTGCACGCGCTTTTAGAACGCGTGACACAACGCTTCGGTCTCTTTAGCGAGAAAGGGCAAAAAAAACAGAAAACTCCATCTGCATTTTTGAGGAGTGCAGTCAACACCTGCTTCCAGACAAAAAGTGGGAACTGGGCCTGTAGTAAGCTTGAAATATTCCGAAGAAAGATGAGCAGAGGGACCCCATCAAAAGGCTTTTTGGTGAAATAATTCTTTTTCTTTTTTCTTAAAAATATTTCCTATATAACATGGGCTAAGTTTTTCTTCAATATTTTCTTTTTTGTTTGTGCATATTATTAGAAATCAATTCATATATTTTTTTTATTATTATTATTATTATTATTTACCTTGTACTAGGAAATAAGAAATTAAACGAAGCATTCCCGTCGTCGAAGATCTCGACCTTCCATTTGGAAAGTGCACGACTTTTGCGTCCCGAGAAACCACTCCGTGCACTAGATGATGTCTTTTTTTTGTCATGTTCTTTATTTGTAATTCATGTTTTATCAACTACTTTAAAGAATTTCGTTGCAATTTAAAATTAGAACCCAAAAATAAAAAATAAAAAAAAAATATATATATATATATATATATATATATATATCAAAATGTCTGATTGTATTGTAGGAATCACCTTTCCATCTAGTTACTCTTACCACTTTCACTTACTCTGAAATAAGGACAAAAAATAAAAAGTACACCAAAAAAACGAAACCCCAATATAATCTTAGACGATTTCCTTTCATTAGAGTTGATATACTATCACCGAACAGTTTTTGTCTCGAGTCTTAAATATGGACAAAAAAAAAAAACAAAGAAAAGGGTGGGTTAAAGGTTAAAATATATATATATATATATATATACACAAATGTATTGCATGCAGAATTGCATGTAAAATTTTCCTTAGAGAGACAGATATTCAAAGACGAATGATTTGTTTCGGACCCTGAAGAGAACTTTAGTCTGGCAGCACGAGGGAAAAACTGTCTTGGGCACGCACTGGAGAGGGGGGGGTCTTTCGATTATGGAGCAATGATGACTGAATCCCCAGAAGCACTACAAAAACAAAAGGAGGTTCAGTTAAACAAACAAACCACAAAAAAAAAAAAAAAAAAAAAAACCCAAGAAGAGGAGGATCATCATCACCATCGTCATCGTCATCATTGGAGATCACAGCTACCAGAGAGCTCGATCATATGTGCACGGTATAACGTTTTTTTTCTCCCTGGATTTGAGGAGGTCATAGTTTATGTAATAAAAATAATTGAAGATTCTAATTTAAAATTTCAAAAATTAAATTTTAGTTAGACGTGGAAATTTCACTATACTTTTTCGGTGAAAGGAAATGGTGTGGGGCCGCAGTAGGTGCAGGCAGTTTTTATCCTTTTCTCCATTGCATAAGGTCCCATGTACGTCCCAATATGGCCCCTTAATTGAAGTGTCCACCCCTCCGACCCATCACAGGAACACAGTTCATGCCGTCAAAGTTCAAGTCATCAAAATGGGTCCGTTTGATTATTTTCTGGTATATATATATATATATATATATATATATATATATATATTTATTTATTTATTTATTTATTTTTATTTTATTTCTCTTTCTTTTTGTTATTAGGGAAAAAGGGGGAAATTTGAAGTTAGATTCTCGATAACTTGAACAACTTCAAAATACGCTAAACGTGTTCCTAGTGCGAGTAAGACTGCCTGCACCGTCCTCCTTGGATTCTATACGCCTAATCATGGCTTCATAGCAACTGATTAGAAAATCAAAACAAAGAAAAAGGATACATTTTTGTGGGTTAGTGGCAGTGTACCGGTTCTGTCCAATTCCGTACTCACCCTTTATTAAAAAAAAAAAAGAAAATTTTGAAGAAATGGACGTGGCAGAGATTGGCGAATTTTATAAACGATGTCTTAAGAACCCTACTGTCTATCCTCACTTACAATTTTTTGCACACTAAACCCTCCATTATCATAGGCTAATGGCTATTACGACATAACAAGGAAAAAGGTGTGAAAGGAGCCAGAAAATACAGAAGAAAACAAAAGCTGCCCACTTGTTGAATTTGTAAGCAGAAAATTATGGCCGGGGAAGTGGTTACTCAAAGCATAAACAAACAGGAAAAGAAATGTCAATAAACGCAATCAGAAGCGGTAATATCGTCAGTGATTATATATATATAATTAGGATTTACATTTTTTAATCTATTTATTAATAAATAAAAAATTTAGATTTAGATTTATTAATATTAAAATAATATTTTTTATAAAAATTAAATTAATAATATATATATATATATATATATATATATATAATCTTTAATTTTAATTTATAAATAAAATAATGAATATATTTTTGATTGTTAAAAAACAAAAAGTCAAGAAAGAAAAATAATTGATTTTGAAACCTGCGCTCGGTTGATTTTAATGAGCTCCTTCCGTACATGACATGAACCTCCGTGGTCCACAGCAGGCGGTTGAGGCTGACATGTATGGGAGCCATTTCCAAATCCAATGGACGATAGAATGTCTTTCCAAGGTATTTTTCGATTGCAGTGGGAAGAATTTTCTATTTTCACTATTTTTTTTTTATTTTAAAAAGAGGTTTTGCTCAATGAATGTAAACAGTTAAGAATTTCTACAGTGTTCATTATTGACTCAAACTTTGGAGTCTCTTCTCTTAAAAAAATAATTAAATAAAAGGAAATTACTCTCATTCAATATCAAGCATAAGATTAAAAAAAATTATATAAGCAAAATATAATCAGAAAATATTTAAATGAGACCCAGTCTTATAAGCAGACTCAAAACTAAAAGGCTATTACACACCCAAAAAAAATAAAGGGAGAGTAAATATAACGCATGCCATCCACCCGCGTGCACCTTATAAAGCGAGAGGAATACGCGGCCAAGTCCTCCCAACGACAACGTAATCAGCGTATTCATTTTATCAAAAACGGGTTTGGGTTTTGCGTAGCTATGTAATGCTTTTGATTTCTACTTTATATTGGACAGAGTTCTGCTCAACTCAGTTTTCAACTTCTTTTTTAGTTTAAAATTTGAAGGACAAGTCGAGAGAGAGAGAGAGAGAGAGAGAGAGAGAGAGACATACAAACAAACGCAAATGTGCGTGGGCAGGGGGTGATTTTAGCTGATTTTCGAGCTGGGTAGGGGTCTGTTCTGTGCACAGACAAGAGGGCCTAGAATTTAATGTGTTAAGAAGTTGTAAAGATTCACGTGAGAACACAAAATCCAAACAAAATCTGAGGAAAGATCACAACAAGCGCCAATAAGCCAATAAAGGGGTCGATGGAAAGAGAGTGGATTGTGAGATCACTGAGGATGGCTACCCCCAACAACAACATGAGAAGGACAATAGACAGCTGTGACTCTCTGTGCCATACTGTTTTTTCTTTTTGGCTGTTGTAAGAACAAAAAACACCCCTTTATTACCTTGCAGAGCGGGATCAACGCTTGGCGACCGATAAATTTTTTGGAAAAAATGAAAAATAAAGGGAAAATCCACTTATAAAGACCTTAACACTGACCCCCCATTAAGGACCCTTGCATGCACAACACTTAAAACTTCCACCTGCCTCACGATTTCCTATTTGTCACTATTCTCTCTCTCTCTCTCTCTGTCTCAACCGGAAATGAAATGTCAAAATCTAAGCCCATTTGTCGTGTCCCAATCACCTTAGATTCTCTCTATCCTGTATCCTCAGGGGGGTCTTCTTTTTTTTTTTTTTTTTTTTCCTTTTAGTCAAGGGTCTTCTCTTTTTTTTTCCTACATAGATGACTGGTTTCTGATGCAAATGTAGAATAAGCCATTAAGCTTCTTCTTTTGTCATAAACAGAGCAAAGCGCCCCGCGCATGCACTCACAACAAAATCACTCAAATTAATCATACGTTAGCAGAAGAAAGGTCCCATCCTAGAGCATCACAGCCCAATGCCTTGACAGAGTATGCTCGGGTGAATGAAATGAAAAACACATTTTTCTTGAAATAGTCCAAAGTCCAAAGCCCAAAGTCTACCTGAAGCCAGTGAGATTCTCACTCGAACATTAGTTTAGTTTTGCCCTTGTCACGCTCACAGCCAACTAGAAATCCGAAGGTTTGCATTAATGCCGTATGGCCCCAAAAGCCTTTGTCCATTTACTTGTCCCGTCGAAGGGAAGAAGACTGTGAAAAGGGGTTCCCTTGTATGGTATATAATTTTACTTCTTAAGGGCAAACAAGTTTTCACTGGCCCTAAATGTGTAACCACAATAAGGGCCACATGTGTACTTCCTGCCCAGTGGGAATATTTTAACTTGGTTGAACGTGATGAAGAATCTCTGGACCACCTCGTGGCCTTTCAGATCCTCATTGGACTTCAGTTAGGGCCTGGCCTTGATTCACTTGTTATCCATTAGACGAGTAGAGCCCAATTGAGACCTGCCACCCTGTGCAGTCCCAGGCGTGAACATAGGGCCTGGCCTCAGCAAGGCCATCGCCCATCGGCTAGGTTTCTTGCGGGACTTCCGATCTAGCCTATATTGTGGCATTCGCGAGACAGGAGTGGATTGAAATTCACCGATAAGGAGGCCACCATTATGTCCACAAAGAAAATGATAAGGGGGCTACCCTGCCCCTAACAGCTGAGACTTTTTCGGATCTACGTTACTAAGTCGAGGCTTAGATCTTGTTTATGAGGATCTTTTTTCTCTTATCTGTTACATCATTATTAAAATTCACTTAACGTGTATCCCTAATACACATTAACAGATCAAGGTATCGCTTAGACAAGGCAATAGTTCTAAACCTTCTACTCACTTAAGAACTCCCTACGTCTTTATTAATTTAACTATTGGAATGTTAACATTAAAGCCTAATTATAGTTCTTAACCCTATGTTCTTGTGCAAAACCCAGTTTAGACCCTATTCATCATATTTTGCTATTGACACGACCTCACAAATTTTTACCATGCATTTTCCTCGACGAGCTTCTCATTAATAACCACAAAATTGAAAAAAAAAAAAAAAAAAACTGGACGGTCAACATAACTTAATGCCAACCATGCGCATATTTAAGTGTTTTCAACAAGACCTTCTAATTTACGATTGATGAGATAAAGCAAAACCGCTTAACATGGCAAGCAATATATAACAATAGACCGTTTTTCTTGTGGTAGACGTTCCGTCGTTATGCAACCACAAATTATGGGACGGCGTATTCTCCAGAGAGCGAAAGGCGAATGCACTGCCAAACTAGCTCAGTTGCCAACTGCAAAAGCAGGAGTACAATCACGTAATGTTTGCAAAATTTGTTAACATGTTTTGCTGACGTGTTAAGTCGATATTGGTTTGGTGCACAAGCTTACGTCTTGTGCTAAGTGCACCGAAGACAGTACATCAAACCAATAATAGTTTGACGCAACAGCAAAATAATAAAATAAGAAATGAGCCATCCATGCAAAGGATGAAAAATCACAACCATAACGTCACATAATTAATTCATTCAAAGATTGGTTGGTGAATATTTCAAATCAGAATATTCAAGAATAGCATTACAATGACCTTAATCACATTACGAGCTTATTCAAATGCCAGGTTTTGGAGCGTTATTTTAACATGTAGCTCAGATCACTCAATGCTTACAACAAAGTCTAATTTTGTTGAAACAGCCTTAGGTTTAAATGTAGCCAAAATTTGGACCATCCAACCAAAGATAATTTATCGCCGAATAAGAAAAAGAAAAAGAAAACAAAAACCTTTCTTGAGCTCACAACATACTTAAAAATGAAAACCATGAAAGAAATCAAATATAAATGCATTATGTTACAGATGACTCAATGACGTTATTGAAACGAGGCAAGATATGCAGATGTTCATGACACAGATTTGATACAGAATAATCAGAACAGTGAAGATCAAACTGCCCTAAACCAAATCAATGGAAGAATTGGCTAACCCGGACTGTTCATGAAAAATGTGTACAGGGATGTTAGGTTAACTAAAAAGCTCCGATGCTGACAAGACCTATCCAATTCTGTTAGCTCCTAGCACCCCCACCACCACTCTTCAAATTCAAAGAATCTAGCTCCACCCTTACTGCCTCAGTTGCAGGTGGAATGTGATCAGGTGGCATATGTCCGTAGCCAGCAAAGGCCTGATTCAATTTCCTATTCTCAAAAGGTCCAACTATCCCATTGTACCCGACTGTTGCACCCATAGTTCCGGCCCCAACATTCACGTAAGCTGGGTAGAAACCACCACCGTTGTAAGGCAAAGGACACACCCCAGGTCCTCCAATCATCACAGGGCCACTCCAAGGGCTCCTAGTGAATATAGGTATAACTCCAAAACCAGGTCTGCTATAACCTACTGTAGGGTACCCACTCCCATAAAGACCCGTTCCATAAGGATACCCTCCAATACCACTATATCCCTCAAAAGGAGGATAGACCGAAAGCATTTCATAGCTACTAGTGCCAGGAACAAGATAACTGACACGTTCAGAACTTTTATCAGAAGACCCTCTTACACTACCTTGTGCTGCATAGCTACTATAGCTAGCTTTAATTTTATCTTTTGGCACAGCCCTCTTAACCTCCACAAGCCTACCATTCAACTCATGAAAAGTATTCTGCATAACCTTGTCAACAGATACCTCAGAATCAAAGGTGACAAACCCGAAGCCCCTTGGTCTGTTAGTTGAGCTGTCTTGCATCACCACTACATCTATTATCTTGCCAAAATTCTCGAAGTACTTCTTAAACTGCTCCTCAGTTAGATTGGCTGATAAACCCCCTACAAAGATCTTTTTGGTCCTGACGAGGTCATTCCTATCATCATTACCACCCATTTTACCAAACCCAAAGTTTTTCTGCCGGTTGGGGTGGTTCTGCTGTGGCTGTTTCTGTTCTTCTTGGTATTTATGTTGTTCACTTCTGGGTATCGCTTTCTTCACTTCTACCTAAAAGAAAACAGAAAACTGCCAATTAATTAAAAATTCAGAAACCAATACCAAAGTTGAATTTCTGTCTGCCCTCTAAGAACAAGAAATAGAACAAATTATTTTGGGCACTTCAGCAACGTAGAAGCCCCTCAACGTCCTGCCCTAGTTCGATATTCTCAATTTTGTTCCCAGTCCAGCTAGCTGACTCAGTTTCGGCCCAAGTTGGCGTGAACAAGGAATTCAAAATTTAGAAAATTCCACTAATACTTCAATTTCTAAGCAACGACAGTCAAAGTACGGTGATTTCATATTTTTGCTACACGAACGCGGGAAAGTTACATAAGTTACCAGGTAACATTAAACTACACGCAAGCAAGCAGACATAGATAAAAGAAAGAAAAGGCCTAAACTCGCATCCTACTACCCTGCTTCCTCTGTTTCTCGCCAGCCAAACACTAACAGCTGGCAAATTGAATACTCACGCATTATGCCAATTGAGAACAAATGAAAAGACGAACAAGCAATTAGAGCTCAAAACAGACCTTTCTTCCTAGTATCACGTGAGTGTCTAGAAGTGCCACGTCGGCAACAGACGGATCAGAGAACCAAACAAAGCCGAATCCTCTGGGATTTCCGGCGGCTTTGTCCTTCGCAACCAGAGAACCCAAAACGGTACCGTATTTGCTGAAGTGAGCTCTCAGAGCCTCTTCACTCGTCTCGCGAGATATACCTCCCACGAACAGCTTCGCCTTCTCGACATCCATTCGTCGCTTATTCCACAAAGGAAACCCTAATTTCACTGCAATTTGAGGAAAATTTTTCCCAAAATTAAAAACCCTACAATGGGAACAGAAACCCTAGAATATTTGATTTTCTAGGGTTTCTGCAAAATGGACCGGTGAAATCGAAACGATAAAAAAAAAAATAATAATAATAATAATAATAATTGAAAAAGACCACAAGTACACGATGGCTTTAGAAAGTATTGAATTTTTACTTCTACGAGGAACGAACGAACAAACTAACAAACAGAGACGTCAGCACGCCCGCTGCTTCTGCCGACGGTCCAATTAAAACAGGCGGTTTTAACGACTCGGACTCTCTCGGCTTTGTGTTGCACCAAACCACAATTATTGCGCTCTCTTTCGGGTTCTGGGCCTCGGCCCAAATATTAGTCCAATTGGGCCTTCCATGGCGCTGGAGGCATATGGCGTGCTAATGGTTCCAAGTTCTTCGCAACCTCTTCGGTTCCGGGTCTGAGGGTTGACTCTTTTTGTTAGAGGGCAAGTTCGTCGGAGCATCCTGGGCCTCCTCAAGTATCCGCATTCCAGAAAATAGAGTCCCTTTGTAATCTATAGAAGTGACGTGTTTTCCTTGGTCCCCTTTCTCTTGCCAATTCCCCAATTCCTTTCTGTTTTCCTGGGCCACTCTCACATGAAACGGCATCCACCGCAAACAACACAATTCAGGCCTCCACCGGAGCGTTAAGGCGCAAAAGCACAAGGGACTGTGATCTTCTGCCATATCATACATGGCTAACGAGAAATTTTCTATCTCTTTTCAAAAGTTCCAAACATAGTTGAAGCTGTGATCGACTTTTTTTTATATGTGGCTTGACAATTTTTAACTGTGACTAATCACGGGGGAAAGGTTTTTTTTTTTTTAATTTAATTTAATTTATTTACTTGCTATATTTATTTATGTATTTATTTATGTAAGTCTAATAAATTCGCCATCTTGAATCACTTTTTATTTTTCAATTAAATTTTATTTAATTTTGTATATATAATATTGAGTCAATTTAATTTACTTTTTAAGTAAATTAAGTTAAATTTTCTTTTTTTTGTTTATGAGCTGGCCTTGGCCCATCTCGTCTCAGAACCAAATTGAAGCCGGTCAGGCACAACCCTCCCCGCCACATCTCAAACATTATGTGCTTTAATTAAAGCAGTCGGTCTTGGGTGTCTCTCGAATTTATTTTCGAGGACAGCTTCAAGAATCCAGCGGGGTTGCTCGGAGTCAAAAGAAAAATGAAAGGGAAAAATCTAATTGTGCACTCATCAAATAGAATGAGGTCATCTCATTTATTTATGAACTTAATAATGTAATAATATAATAAGAGATTTTATAGAATTATCTAATTTATTTAATTATATATATATATATTTATTTATTTATTTAATGAATATTTTATTTAAATTACACTATATCAGTGTGCATGTATACAAAACTTTGCCGGCGAACATCCAAGAAATCGTCCACAAGCTATTGCAAATATTAAGAAAAAAAAAAAAAAGGATTGCTAAGGCTACCCTGACGGTACCAATAGACCATATAGCACAAGATTGTCCGGAGAGACTCATCAATAATGCAGAGGGATCAACAATTATGAAAAAAAAAAAAAAAAACAGTTGCAATTTGCAAAGATTATTCAGAGCGACTCAATAATTGTTCCGAGGGATCAATAATTATGAAGGAAAAAAAAAAAAACAATTGCAATTTGCGAAAAGATTGTTTAGAGGGACTTAATCCCGATATCCTCTTCACATGCTGCTGCCTGCATCTCAATGCCAAAAGCAATAAGCGGTGCCATTAGAATAATCAAGAGTCCTTATGCGTGCGAATATTCAATAATTGAGTATTCGAATTATGTACTAAAGGATTCGTGGGCATGAGAATCCACCTTAATCAATTTTCTAGTCAATCCTCTCCCATTTTTAATCCTATGCATGTGAGTGACATAAACCTCCTTTCTTTCTCCATTTTTTTCATTCATCTCGGAATGGTAGTTATTATTATTTTTCTTTCTTTTGGACACGAATGGTAAGCTAAAAGTATTCGCGCCACCACATCGATGCATGTGATGATAACCCGAACATCGGGTCAATACTCAAGAAATTGCCGGGGTAGATTGAATTTTATAATTGGGCTATAAGCCATGTTAGTTGTCAATTAGGAATCTGCTGTGTGTTTGTTGCTTTAGCACAGGATTTTACTAATTTATGATGAAATGCTTTTTGCCCTTTTGACAATGCCTCGCCCGGATCATGCTATTGAGTATATACATGCGAGAAGCATCGATAGTTTTTACAGGGGATTAATATTTCTCGGATTTGCCAATGTCACTCGGCATTGATTTTGTCTTGGCCCTCTTCGGGTTCCTGGTTCCCAAACTAAAACACTGGACCATGTAACACCCGGAAAGCTTTCGTAGTAACAATATTTATAAAACCTCTTCTCATGGGGTTTTGGGCCATCGCAGTTCTGTTTTCGGGATGGTCAATCCAGGCAGGCTTCTAGTTGGCTAAATTGAGGCGAGTATGTTTTTTTTCGGTAACATCTCTCTCTAACACAAATTATTTACAGCGAAAACTAATAAGATTAAAAAAATATATGACGTCTAACACTTTTTTTTTTTTGGTTTTTTTTTTTCGCGTCTAACCCACATATTTAAGCATGATTTTCTTTTATTTGAGCTTTCTTCGGGGGATTATGTGTCAACGAAACTCTCACAAAAGATGATTAAAATAAATGGTCAAATAAATTTATTTAATGTAAAATTAGGTGTACGTTACGTTAACACACACACACACACATATATGTAATAATAACTTTAAATTAAATGTGCATGTGACCAACCACATGCCTCGCATCTTTTTATGAGTTTGTTTATACTTGTTTGGAATGCGTATGGACGTGTAATAAAACAACAATCAATCTTCACCATAGAATTGCAAAAAGGTTTCTCTAATTAATACAGTCCTCTTGTTTCCGCATTCGACCAAACTCGAGAAGTAAAGCACACAATGACTACTGCAGCAGGCGAAGAAGACAGATACGACGATTAATAATCCACACTGAGAAATTTGTGATACTAATACCGTAGGGTTGAACACAATATCTACTGATAAACCAACCACACAATAACAGAAATAATGGCTACATTCTTCGAGAGGAACCGAGTGGCCTTTTCCAATCTATCGTATGGCTTTGAGCTTTTTGGGTGTGAGACAAACCTACGGATAAAGAACTAGAAACGGAAACAAGTACCAAATGGGATGTTCGGATCTGAGCTTAGAGATGATGAACGAGAGCCTTGGAAAACTTTGGGGCCTGGGTTTTTGCAATGAAGACACCAGAACTTGATGACCCTATTGATTTCTTTTGACATTGAAGGAGTTCAATCCCTGTTTATTTTGACCATGAACAAAGGGTAATCATCAGACGTGCCTTTGGGATTACACAGGAGACACGACTTGTAGAACCCATGAAAAAAAAAAAAAAAAGTTTCTATTTTTCATGCTAATATCGATATATATATCCCAGAGGTTAATAGAGTTTTTGTTTTTGTTTTTTTTTTTGAAGGATTATATATGATTTGCTTGCAATCCAGAAAACCTGCTCTCTTTTTTTTTTTTTTTTTTGGAATAAAAATAGAAAAACAAGAATTATGTCTCAGTCTCATAACACTGTATAGTAGTCCTTTAACCCACATAAAAACAAATTCTATGGTCTTGTGCGAGACACTTGTGAGCTGTGACGCACTATTTTGTTTCCCGTCAAAGTAAATCTTAATACTGTTAAAATTCAAAAGAAAAAAAATATATCATATTTTTATGGGCTTGATAGATTTCCGAGTGCCATTTTCATTTTCTGCCCTGGAAACTCACAATCACAGTAGGTTCCTAGAGAGAGAGAGAAAGAGAGTGAATGATAAAATAAATAATTAAAAAAAAAAACAAAGAGAGAGAAAGAAAACTGGATGGAGAGGGTCGGGAGAGAATCGAAGTCATAATAGCCTCCTCCGGACAAAAGAATCTAATCGTTGTAGAATGGGACGAAATGCCTTTTGAGTCGGCACCACCATGGTCAAATTAGATAGCTGGAAATTCAAATTTTACTTTAAATTTAAGAGACATACAGAGCCGTCACGTGACTGTCTTGAATTGAACAAGGGGTATCCATGATCTCGTTTTCTCCAATCTCGTAATTATGTTCGGTTAGCTTTCGATCTTGGTGTTTTTTTTTTTTTCCTGTTTTTTTTTTATTGGAACCGTCGATCTTATTATTAAATACTACAGTAAATTAACATTAAATGGTTATAAGATTATTATAAAATACTAGAGTTGGCTTCTACGAGATCTTATTCTCTTTTATCGTCCACTAATTCCTCTTGTCTCGCTTGTTCCTACGATGAAATACATAGTAATTAACATTTTTTCTTATCAAATTTATTATTTATTATTTAATCTTAATTGTATATAAATAAATTATTTAATTTAAACTCTTTTATGATTAAATTTATGACACGAAACAATCAGGGACTAGTTCTACAACCATTTTAATTCACGTCTTCCGGGACAAGTCTGCAAATTCATTTAACTTCACTTTCCTACCTCTATTCATCAATCATTATCGGTAAGCTAACATAATAGGCTATATTGTCCCAAAAAGAGACTCTAATAATTTATTAAAAAAAAACTAAATATTTATTTTGCACATTTCATATTCAAATCCTGAGAGAGGAGGTCTGAAATTTTTAATTAAGAGGGATAGTTACTGTAATGTTTAGCTCGACGCCTAATGAATTTCTTGATAAACAATTGTGTCACCAATTCGGACTGTACTAATATTATTAGGCAGGTGACAAATAAAGGTCAATACTTGGTCAGGTCCGACAAAATATTTGACAGTCCAATGTAAGAATCTTAAACTTGGGTCAGTCACAGTTTCTGCTAGACTCGTAATTACCCATATAATGAAATAAAAATAGCTGTGAAAATAATAAACCAAAAAAAGCGGTGAAAAACGAAAGGAAAAAGTGAACTTAATGGTAAGGAACCATTGGAGCTCATGCCTTCAAGATTGCAAGGGCTGCACAATAAATCAAATCATGGATGGACCATTCCAATAATTCCACTTATAATTAACCCCAGCCCATTTTGAAAATGACACTTTACCTAGAGCCCCACCGGCCACCGGGCATTGAGAAAAAAAAAGAAAAAATAAAAAAGGAAAAAACCATATCCCGAGTGCCCCGCGAATCTTTAATTAACCAGCAACTAGTAAGCAGCAATTGCTCAGTAACGTGGTACTGCATATGGCATCGTGTGCTTCAACGTTGATGCTATCATGTGAATATTTTCGTGGCTGTTTTACGGGCATTTTTATACGAAAATTATTAGCAAGACCCTCAAAGTTGTACTCCGAAGCTTCCTCTAATCGAATCACAGATGTAAAATTTTTTATTTTTTGACCCTCTATAGTATCCCCAACTTGAAAATAGTAAGCGAGTTTTGGTGTATTCTACTGTGACTCAAAGTCACAAATTCGAATTCAAAAGAATATTTTTATAAAAAATAAAAAAAAACCCGTATTAATTTCGACCCTATATAGAAATCTCATGCAATCATCCATAAAAAAAAAAATCATTAAAAATAATATGTTAGATCAGACGTGTGTTGCACCCTCTTATAAGTCAACAAATCATTTATATTTAAACTAAATGCAGTTATTAAATAGGCAAACTTTTTAGCAGGTACATTATAAATAATTAATAAATAGAAATACAAAAATTGAAAATAGGCTCAATAAAATAGTTTTAAAAATCATTTATTGTGATACGTGTTATTTTGTATTAATCGAGTGATTATCTTATTAATCACATATAATAAGTCGACATTTATAAAGTATTTCCCTAAATTAAACACCCCATCCAGTCTACCGCCGCCGGTGGGGTGCACCGCTGGACGCGCACAGATCTCTCGGCCTTGAAAATATCGAAGAAAACAATGGCCCGGCAAACAAGAAAAGGCCCGCCAACGCCAAGATGGTACGAAAGGATGACGCACGTCGGGTGGGGGCAAGAAAATTTAAAATAGAGCGGATGAGGAGTGGGGTGGACCTAACTCTAGGGTGTCGGCAAATTGGAGGCCGATGAAAACGAACCCTTTATCTAATATATATATATGTATATAGGATTATTTATTTAAAATAGTTAATTTATAATATATTTTTTTAATATAAAACTTATAAATTAACTATTTTAAATAAATAATCCTATATATATATGTATGTATATATATATATGACATTTCTTCAAAAAAAAAAAAAAAAGGTTAACAACTGATAAAAAAAATATTAACAAATAAAAAGGTATTTATTGTGCATATTGTTGTCTCGTAAGCCCAACGCCCACTACAAAAATGCAAATGCCAGCTTTCAAAAACATCATCCCCGCGACCGGTCATTCACATCGCTATCGGGGGTGATGGTAGAAGATAAAAGACACAAACGCCAAGTTGTGGGCCCACGTGGCACTGTCTAGGCCACACCTCTGCTGACACGTCAACGTCGAACACACACTATTGGGACTCAACCGGCCAAATATGGGGATTCCGAGATGATATGACGGTGGAGTCGTGGAGATTGCTTTGCCCACTTTGCTTTGCTTTCTTTTGTTTTCATTTTATTTATTTATTTTATTTTTTGTGGTGGGGTTTGGTTCTCTATCCTCGTGCCTCTTTTATTGCCATCCTCGAATTTGTCTTCCACCCACATCCTCCTGCCAAGTCCAACTCGCATTGCTCTCACGCGCACTTCACAGGCGTAACTTGACTATAACACTTGGAGGAAAGAGGCAGGAGACGGTTAAGGCTCCCAAAACTTTAGCATGGTACTGTACCAACAATGAAATCTTAATTTGATATGATTAAAATTCTAAACAAAATAAAGTTATCGTGAGCACAAACTTTTAGATTATTTAAACTTTAATCATAAATTATCGACTTTTTTTAATTATATATATATATATAGTGAGCGAAACATACTTGTAATACAGAGAAAACGAGGCTGTTTTTTCTGGCCTCTCGAGGGGGAAAAAGAAAACACAAATGCGAAGAGTAATAATTTGGAGGCTCATTAAACACGGGTGCATGATTGGATTCTATTATTGGCAGTTAGTTGGTCCCTGGATGAGCAGCTTCTAGGGATGGACCCTATTATTGGCAGTTAGTAGGTCACTGGATGAGCAGCGCAGCGTCTAGAGATGGGGCGAGCGTAAGTTATATATATATATATATATACAGGGTGCGTGTGGCGGGTGCTGTGTGACGGGTGGCCCCATGCCTGGGCTGTATTCCAAAGCAACAAGCTTTGACTGGGATGCCTCGAACGTGCCTCCTTTTCCAAGACATTGCTTTGCCCCATACCTTCATTTCTTGTTTCGTTTTATACCTTCTCATGACGTGTTTCTTGTCGCTCTTAATTATAGTCTAAAAAGGCAGGATGTTTATTATGAGGCATGTATGAAATGTGTGTTAGGGAAAGAATAATATAGGACAACGATAACAACAACTGTCTCGTTCCTAGTAATTTTGCTACAACACAACATTTTGAATAGAGAGTCGCTCCTTGAGTACACCCAATAATTACAAATACGAAATCCCAATAAAAAAATTTCATGTCGGAATCCATTGAATAGAAAGGAGAGAAATTTACAAGAAACAGGAAATACTTTTTAGCGCATGGCCAACCCCATGTAATGAATCTTTTAACAGACCAAAAAAAAAAACACAAAACAGAAGTATATAAGTGGATAGCCATCGGTGAACTTGGCTACTAAGTCCTCAATAGATTTGCTCTCTTGAGGTATCATTTTCTTGTTTCAATACAATGACTTGTTCTCTCAAGATACAAGCTAGCTCGTCTTTCAATTGAAACTCGTGCTCTTCATGTTGACTCGTGACAATCTCTATATTACCAATATGATCGCTGGCCATGACATCTGGGTTAGTAGAATATAAATATTCAATTGAATTCCAATGCTTTAACGTATACATTGTCATTGAAAGCATCTTGTAACACGCTTATAACTCCAACATTTAATGAGAGGTTTGAAGAATTGCACATTTCCTTAAATAAGCTCAACTTCCGCCTGAGTATTGGAAGAATACCGATTGCTGCGACAATTTTAGGCACGCCGACATATACAGAGACCTGTATATAATGTCCGTTCTTGCGATTCCATCCCTTCAATCGGTCAGTGAGGCCCTCCGCTTGGTGCAGTCGAGCTGGAAGGGATTTACAGGTAGTATTGTGACAATGACAGGCATCTAGCAACATGCAGGCGTTCTCATTCAGACTACAGGCAACTGAATTTTACGTGGAGCCCCCATATATTTTCCCACGGAGGCGCAACCTCTCTTTAATTCTATAAATCAAACAACGTGGTCCATCTGGATTCGTTGGTCATTTCATAAGTATCTTTCAATCGTTCTCGTGCGCTTGCTTCTGCCATTTTAATTCTGTACACGATTGTGTTTGAAACAACACGTTTAGCATAATTGGTTGACAAAGTAGAGTTCTTAGAGAGGTAAGGGGTAGAAATATCATTTTGTTCAAACAAAAAATTGGTTTTGACTTACTTATCTACAGAGAAGGCTTTCTCTCCACTGCATCGTTATTTTTTAGCTTTCTTTTTAAAATTTTATTTTTTCGTTGTGATGGAGAATCAGTGCCTCTTCGTCGCGAATTTCTACGTAGCACAATCCTTTCTCGAGCAAAAAAAAAAAAAAAAAAACATTGGGAATATGAGAAATTAATCAACTCTCGCCTGCCTGATGCTCATGAATGAGTTGTTGGGGTAGAGCATTCATTGCGAGCGAACAGATAACAATATCGACAGCGGTGATATAATAGCACAGAGAGCACAGGCTAGCAACCTCCATAAAGCGATTTTAACAACTCCCCGAATCTTTTTCCATACAATTTTAACTCGATACCGTATTCAACATTGGTGCAACGCAATAATATCGTGTCGTGGTTAGTGTTGCATTCCAGGAGTCACACGGTATTCACGGACTCACGGTACCATAGTTATGGCATGAATCCAACTTTTTAGGTTTTGACAATTAGTAATACCTCAAATTTACGCAGAGCAATTTCATTCAAGTGTAAATATTAAGTTTTATATTTAACAATTATTATAATTAATTGTAAAGATTTTTCGTTCAGCTTTATTAGTATTTAAATAGTAAATTTTCTTTTATAAAAACAATTAAATAAAAATAAAAATAATTAAAATCTAGTGATTACTTCGCAATTTTGCGCAGGGCGATACAGTTAGAGTAACGTTTACCAATGTAACCTATGATTAAACCGTCATTAAAAAAAAAATGTGTCGACTCGTGGATCCGCTCAGATGCGATCATACTGACACGATCGACTTGTTGAGAAATTGAAATTGAACGATGTACCGCAAAGGTGGTTATTAGTGACAAACCGGCCTGTCCTTTGTAAAAACTCCATGTCTCTTCAACTCTCGAAGAGAGCTAACATGGAAAGGCAAATAAGAGAGAGAAGTCTCGTGGTTGAGAAAGAGAAGAGAGAGCTCCCACTTGTTAAACACGTTGAGGTATTTGCGCTATGGAATACAAATGGTTTCTAACGTGATTTTGTTACACGCGCGAGTTGTTTCTGAGAATATCGAAACTAACCAACAATGAGATTCTGGACTGTGGACAAATTATAATTTGAGATATTTTTTATAGTCAGGCAAGAACTTGGTATGAAACTTAGACTGCAATTTTTGACAAGGTAAATTGGGTACACACTCAGTGTTACTAATACATAGAAAATGCAAAATGGGGGAGTTGGGGGAGAGCAGAAGTGCTTGTGTTTTTCGAGAGACTAGATTAAAATTTTAAATTGAAGATCTAATGTTGGAATCTAAGAGTGAAGGAGGCGACAATATAGTAAATAGTCAAATGCTAATTCCTGTTATGTAGTTTATAATGCAACAAATTTTCTAATAGATTATAGTGAGGTGCGGTAATTTTTTGATCCTGTGCCAGCAGAACAATGGAATACACAGCGGCGTTGATACGACAATTTGGGAATGTAACTTTCAATCCGTAGAGTAACTAAGGAGACAATGTTGCCAGTGGTGGTTATACGTGTTCGTCCGGACACGAGCGCGAGTGTTGTAAAAATGATTGTACATGTTTTAGGACTTTCACGACACTCCTGTCCTCTTGTAAATTTGTGAAAATCGACCTTGATAAGTCAACGTATTATGGGAATGAAAAGGAGACTAACCCTTATTGCATAATCTAAATCAGTCCTCCAATAGACGAAAAGGGTAAATCTAGAAAAAGAGAGATTATAGAAAGCAGATTATGTGTACCACAAAAAAAAAAAAAAAGACGGCAGATATGGAACGGACGACAAATATTTTAGGAAATCCCAGCATAAGTTCAACTTGCTACGGTAGAGTGGAGGCACAGGAATAAAGGGCTGGACATGCACACTGTACATGGAATGCATGTGCCACTGCCGTGGAATCATCGATTCATCTTGTGTAGCACACTTGTATAGTGTAAACATACAAAAACACCCTTTCCTGTGCGCGCATAAACAGACCCCCCCCCAAAAAAAGTGCCTAAAATTTGAATCATCGGCCTCACAATAGACATCTACTAAAGCATTACAAAACTTGTAAATTATGACGTCGGAACTGGGGTGTCTTTGACTCCAACTACTAAAGTTATCTCTGCCAGGCGGGCTTTTGGCACTTTTGGCTCAACGAAGCAAAAATCCCATATGCAAAAGTAGCTGTGCAATCCTGACCATATCTCCCTGCCTTGAGAAGTCCACTAATTATTAGCCTGAGGTAGAGTGTTAACTTTTGTCCGTGGGACACCAGGCTGTGCCCCGTGGTTAAATGCGGGCTCGAAAGTACCAAACTCAACGCTCCAAATAAACAATTTAATACTATTTTTATTTATATTAATTTAAATTTATTTATTTTATTTTATCTTATTATTATTATTATTATTTTATCTTATCATATTCGCACTCCATCGCGGTAGCTGAGGAATGCATCGATTTGAACACGAGACCTACAATTATTCTATTGCCGTGCAAATATGAGCGGAGAATAGAAATATAGAATATTGAGCTGGCGTCTGTCACGTGGCCGCGCGACTTTGCTTCCTCGTTCGTGCTGCGGTCCACCCCGCACACCATTCGGCCGTTTCCATGTTCTTCGCGATAATCAAAATAATAGTGTTAATTAAATCCCCAAAAAAAAAAAAATCACCCAAATAATTTTTAAAGAATAAATATAAATATTTATTTATAATATTATTGTACAAAAATTAATAAATAATTACATAAGTATAATGATTTAATTGAAAAATTAATTTTAATAATACAATTTATAGTTAAATATATTTTATCTATTTTATAAAAAATTTATTATAATATTATTTATATAACTATAAGAAAAAATTTTATCTTAAAAATAGTATTAAATATGTAGTTTAATTTTTTTTTTTTGGTTTAAATTTTGTTCGATGTAACGCGAAAGAGGACTTCAAAGAAAAGAAATTTGATTCGAATGTGCTAAGATTTTTGGAAAGTTGGGCACTCGAACATTAAATTGACACGTGATTATCTTCTTTCTTTACCGTCGTTTCCTCGTAATATTTTTGTTTGTTATTCAGTTTAAACCTGAACACGTGATAAAAATATTAGTTTTAGAGCAGTCAAGTCTCCCCCCCCCAAAACCCCGGGGAGAAAATTAGCCTTAGAAATTTTAAATTTTTTGAGTCAGGTTAGGTAGGTCCACGACTTAGAAATAATTTTTAAATTAGCCTTATAAGAGGATTACGAAATTTTGAATTAAGTAAGAAAAATAATTTTTGTTTATTTTTATCAAATATATATATGTATATATAAAATATAAAATTGAGAATTTTAAAATTAAAATTTAGAAATTGAAATTTTTAATAATAAAATGTTTACTGAATAATTCATTTTTTTATTAGAATATAAATATAAATATATAAATTGTATAGTTAAAAAATTTTATATTAAAAAATAAATAATATATATATATATTATAAATTAAATATTTAAAAAATTTAAATTAAAATATAATATTAAATTTATAAACGTATAATATATTAAATATTATAATATTTGATATTTTTCTTTTCTTTTCGCTTGTCTGAGACATATGTAGTATTGTCTAATCACTCGGCCTCTGACCCATCCCCTCTCTCTCCCCAGTTAGTCTATCTTGCCAAAGACATCTATCCACTGTTCAACAAAGACCAATAATCTGCAGTCGCAGCTAGCTGATAGCTAAGCCAGATCATCACATCCACCCTTAAAAATCCTTCTATCTCCATTCACTCGGGTCTCTGTCTTTTCGTTCAACAGCCAAATGCTTCAATATTTCCTCGCTTTTGAGTTTTTGTAGTTCAGAGTGGCTAAACCCTTCCGCATGGATTTTGCTGTGACGGGCTTGGATGGGTTGGTGGGATCCTCGGACACTGGCAGCAGTTTTTCTTCTCTTGCTAGTTCAGACCCTGAGGCAAAGCAGAAATGGTGCGGATCTGGTTTCCTAAAGCAAGGGAGATCAGGCACCACTGAAGATGATTGGAGGAGCCTTAAACTGTCCAAGACTGAGTCAATGCAGATTCAACAGAGAAACTCTTTGCTCAAATCAAATCGCACTTTCTTCACTGAAGGACAGCAACAGATGCTGAGCTTCTCCGGTTCCAAATCAGATGCTCTCTTTCTGGATAAGACTTCTCAACATGCCACATTACCCTACTTTCACCTTACTTCTTCTGCTTATGGTAGAAATACAGGTACCATATATGAAGCAACATCAAAGGATTAATGTGTACTGGGGTTTCCAGGATATTATCAGTTCATCGTTTGAAAAAACGACAGTAGCATATATCTTTGGTTCCATGGGGGAGCCATAGACTATTCTGAAGGCGGGTGGCCATTCGCTGAAGGTCTTTTCGGAAGAAATCTAGGAAGTTTCCCCAATTCTTGTCAAGCAATAACGGTGCATAAAACGATTTCTTTTTTCTTTAATAAAATTCCCTTCTTCCTGTTTCGGGATGACGGAATAATGGCACATACAAACCTCTGTTAAAGAAGATTTTAGGAAGCACAAGTTGGAAAAGCTAACGCAACACGAAGCCCCAATCTTTGATTTGGGGTTTTTGATTTATTTAGAGAAAAATTGGTTCCATTCGATGCTCTGTGGAAATCAGAAAAAATTATGAATATTTTGACCTCTTCAAAAAATGTTGCAGACAAGTTGTGTGATTTTTGGGGTTACTTGCCAGAGCACTTTTCTGTACTTCTATTTTCTCTCTACTTTCAGAGACAAAAGATTAAAGCTCCAATTTTGGTGTTTTATAGATGTCTCTGGAATTTTATCTGATGTGATTTTTTCATTTTTAAGGGTTTTGTCTCTCAGGATACAACTCTGGTAGCTTCAGTGGTGGAAGCATGCATGGGGTTTTTACAGAGGCTAGAGGACCATTCACGCAATCACAGTGGATGGAATTTGAGCATCAGGCCTTGATCTACAAATACGTAACTGCCAATGTACCCATACCGTCCAGTCTGCTCATTCCCATAAGAAAAGCTGTCGATTCTGCTGGGTTTGCTGGCTTTTCAGGCGGACTTCTCAGACCAAATACATGTAAGGATCTTTATGTCCACTAGATTTGCATTCCTTGTCTTCAAAATGGCATAAAGTTGCCATACATGTCTTGTCCCTCTCTTTGAGTGGCTTAGTGCTGTGTGGGCAAGGGAGTGAAAGGCAACTTTTCGTGCTTTCATTTATTCCTTCGAAAAAAGCCTCAGCTTTCAGTAGTTGTTTTCCACGGTTTTATACTTATGCGATTGGGTCCTCTTCTTAACAATGGTGCTTCTGCTGATCTATGTAACGTGCAAACATAGTGCCTTGGGAAGCCTTCCATCTGGGATTCTCGAACAACGCAGATCCAGAACCTGGACGGTGTCGTAGGACGGATGGAAAGAAATGGCGGTGCTCGAGAGATGCGGTTGCCGACCAGAAATATTGCGAGCGGCACATGAACAGGGGCCGCCACCGTTCAAGAAAGCCCGTGGAAGGCCAATCTGGCCAGTCCGCCGCTGCCACTACCACCTCCACCGCCGGCACAAAGTCGATGCTTACTGCCTGCTCCACTGCAGCATTGGTGATGGGGCCCTGCAGCGGCGTTGATCCTAAAAGCCTCGCCCTGGCGCAGCATCAATTGCAGCCAGCTGGCTCGACTGATATTTCGGGTTCTAATCCATTCGGCAGGTAAAGACCAAAGAGTGCATGTCTTCCATTCTGTTATTTTTTTTCATCACCTGTCTATGAATTTTTTGTTTTTTGGATTTGCAATTGTGGCACGATTGACTCTAATATTATGTGGCTTCTTTTCATCTTAAATCTCGGACACAGGATGTTTCAGAATAAAGAGCATGCTGGTGAGAGAGTGCGAGATATACCAGGCTTATCCATGCTATCGTCCAATGCTGACTCAAAATCCAAAGAAAACACATTCTTGATTTCAAAACAGCATTGCCAACACGAAGATTCCTCGCAAACCAAGTTTGGACTCGTTACCTCTGATTCGCTACTCAATCCTTCCCAGAAAGCCCCTTCCATAATGAGTAGCCGAAACTTCGGTTCTTCCCAGAATCTCAGCAGCAGCCAGGCGGCTGCTTCACAACATTCCTTTCGCCATTTCATGGATGATTGGCCCAAAACGCAGTCTGATTGCTCTGCTGTTTCCTGGCCTGAACTTAATTTGCAATCTGATAGAACCCAGTTATCCATTTCAATACCAATGGATCCAGCTGACTTCATGTCGTCGACGACCTCTCCAAACAATGAGAAAGCCACTCCATCCCCTCTAAGGTTATCTCGTGAATTGGATCCAATCCAGATGGGACTGGGTGTTGGAAGTGTTCTCAACGAAGCAAACCAAAGGCAAGCCAGTTGGATTCCAATCTCTTGGGAAAGTTCAATGGGCGGTCCTCTTGGGGAGGTTCTGCACAACACAAACAACAGTGTGGCGGAGTGCAATAATTCATCAGCACTTAATCTCATGTTGGAGGGATGGGACAGTACTCCTAAGTTGAGTTCTTCTCCAACTGGGGTCTTGCAAAAGACGACATTCGGTTCACTTTCAAATAGCAGTGCAGGAAGCAGCCCAAGGGCAGAGAACAACAACAACAACAACAACAACAACAACAAGCCCTTACAATGAAGTGTGCTGTGGCTAGTATGCGCTTCATTTGGCTCTCCATGTAACTGCTGGACTCCTTTGGTTCTGGAAAGATGATGTTGAGGAGCAAAAAATGTGCGGCAATCTGTTTTTGAAGTTTTTGGTGGGACATTTTGTTTTATTATGTTCTTTAATATTCCCATATTGTATCCCCCTGGAATTTAGGCCAATGTCTTGTCTAGGAAAAATTAGCGCTGGACCAATTGCAGAGCCCTAAAATAGCAAAGTAGGCTCGAACTTGAATACGGTATTTGGGCCTTGAAATAGAACTTGTGGTGTCCTCTGAATCTTTCAAGTATCGCAGTTGCTGGTGGGTGTGATTCCTAATCCTTTGAGTAGTCAGGCCGATGAGCGCCTCCCCACCTCGGTGTTGCTACTCAATTCGATACCTGTACTTTGAAACTGCAATGCTGGTCTGCAACTAACGTGGGACTAGTATTCCATAAAGCGTTATTGGAGTTCGATGTTATCGACGTGCCGCGTAGTCAAGACAAAAATGACATCACCCATCGTTCATTGATTTGGGAATTAAGGTAGCTTCTCCGAGGTTGGGCGTGTCACACAGCAAAATTCTGGTTTTGCGTTTCTTCGACGTTACCATAATTTTTATTCATTATTTACACCCACCCCGAAAGTCCCCTCTGCAAGAAAGATGGCAAGTGGGATATGCTCGAGAATTCCGAGTTTCAAGCAAGGGTTGTGGCGGGATTATATCCCTATTTGTTCTGGCCCGTCTCGAGTAGCAAAGGGATTTTGCGATGACACTGCGTGATATTGGACTTTTTTTTTTTTTAAGAATTTAAATTTTTTGGGTGAATGGACTCTGGGACCTAAACTCTGGACCTTAAGAGTTGAAAGACAACTCCGGTACTCGTTGGTAATTTGCTCTTTTTCTAATGATACGAATCTCGCTTCTCTTGTTTTTGGACACCTGAACTACGCATAGTCTGCTCGAGAACATTTCACGTAACAAAATCGTTTTGTTTTTGGATTGGTGAACTGAGCGTAGTCTTTAGCTTCAATTTTTATAAACAAAAAATGCAATTCTATAAAAAAGTTATAAATGAAAACATAAATTTAGTTTGTCCAAAAATAAACTCACCGTATACAGAGGTTTCCAACTATGATTTATATATACTTTAGCTTCCACCAATTTGCCAATAGAAATTGAAACCATGTGCATCCCTCCCTCCATGGAATGGGCATAGAAATATTGAACGGCCGCCTAATTAAGGCACACACACACATATTTATTGTGTAATTCATGTTTGATTTACTTCTTTATATCATTTTTAATCCAAAACATACATTTCAATGAATCAAATGATGCATACAAAGCTAACGCACAGAATCAATGTTTCGCTTGTTGAATGTTTGCCCTCTTTCTGTTGCTGAAGACTAGTCCATGCCGATCGAACCCAAAGTCCGAGCTAGGACCTGCGGAACCGGCCGAGTAAGCACCGGGCCGCCTCGGCTTATTTGTGCGAACCATTTTTCTTGAACGCATCTCCAAGAAAAAGCCGATCGCTATACCAAACCAAATATAAAAGGCCGAAGCATCTGCTTCTGATTTGTTGTCTTACCGAGTAACAAACACTGAGGCTTTTCACAAAAATCCACCAATTACCCAACAACCGATGAAAATCATATTATAATTTCCGATTGACCCTTTGCTTCTCAGAAGTGACACATTTCAACAGTCCCCCAGTGACCAGCTGTAGTGTGAGAGGGGAACGGTAGGCAACCGATATTGACTCATCCATGTCTATACACGTAAAGCATAACAATTTCACTCATCGGAGATAAGATTTTTCTTGATTGACGGAGATAGAAAGAGACGATTTAGTCTTTTCGAGCAGTCAGAGACTTCTCTCAAAGTAAGGGGCGTTCACATAGCAGCCAAAAACTATATTTTTGTAGGTCTGTTTAATATAGTTTCTCCCAGCCTTGACTCGGTATCTAATTTATTTTTTCACGTTGCAGACTACTCTTCAGCTTTTCACTCGTTTGTATGGTAAACAAGCGAAGCCTTGGAAACCTAAGCATTGGCAAGGTTTTTTTTAGCAAAATGGCACGCATAGTTGACAAAATTGGCATAACGCAATTAGCAAGGTAAGTGTTCTAGGTCCCATCTCGTGCATCAAAATTTGAGTTTTGAGGCTAGGCCAAAACGAAAGATTATAAATGAGAATCATAATGCAAATTTCTGAACAATTTTAAATTTTTGTTATTACATAAATCAAATTACAATGAATGAAAAATTTGAAAAGAAAAAAAATAAAGAACTTATAGATTTACCTACTAAATACATTATAAATTTGCATAATATTGCTTTGACGGTGACTTTTTTGTAATGCGGTAGACATAAATTTATTTTGTTCAATTGATATGAGATATAAAGGAAAAAAAATTGTCATATCTAGGAAAGAAAATTTGTCAACATATCTTTAGTGCCAATAAACTTAAAATTCCATTTATAGCCTGGTAACAGGAGATTATTACTGCGGTAAGAATTTGAGGTTTTTTTTTTTTTAACATAGAAATGGGAGATTGCACGGCACACTCCTGAGAATATGGGTGAGAATATCTCTCCCTTTAAGCAAAAATCCTATACAGACGGCAACAATGAATTGATATAGAGGTATTGTCATGTGGGTGTCCTACTTTTCCAGTGAAATATTAAGTCATTCTTATATATGAAATCGGTAAACAATTCTGCCTTTGTCACTTTGCCTCGAATCCTTTTCCATCTTGAGATCAAAATGTTCCATGATGTGTGCCCATTACGACTTGGGTCTCCTTTCCCTACCTCTTTATCTCACTCTCCGAATTTGTTCAAAAAGCTATTAGGCCTAATGCTCCAACCATATTCCTTAGGTTTCATTTGCTGGGCCGCCCTTCTTGATTCTATCAACCACTAAAAGCCCAGCCAACCCATAATCTCGTATTCTTGTGCTATTCACATAAAGCTGTTAGTATGAATCAAAGTAAGGCTCACCCAAAGGGAAGTTCACCCTTTTACTCTTCATGGGAGAAAGCGCCTTTGATCACGAAACAGGGGCTTCAAAGAGGAGACCTTGTGTTAAATCTACCACCCCCACCAGGCCCAATTGAAAGCGCAAGAAGATCGATCCATGATATCCAGATCCCTCCTCCTCCGTGTAAGTTTCAGCCTTCTACTCAAAGAAGACAATCGCGAAAAGCCCTGATCATGAAGAATCAAGATGACCCTTTTTTGGCAGCTTATAGCAGTGCACCAGGTCTAGCAGCACTAAGAAAAGTAAGTTGTCTAAAAAGGATTTTGGGACCGGACGAAGAAAGGGTATGATGTGTTTCTCATGCATGCTTTCTGGCAGTGCTGTTGATGATAGTTTAGTAAAGCTATCTCGTGATAATTCCCTATGAGATTGATCGAGAGATAAGGACAGGGAAGTGAGATTCTGGCCACGATATAGTTCGTATGTGTGCACTTGGACTGGTTCAAACGTATCAATTGTCAATTTTCATGACTAATCTTCGGTACTTTTTTATTTCTTTTGTGTTGTACATAAAGAAAAGAGTGACGTATCATCCTCGGATCCTTGGTACTTTTGCTTTTCGTTTAATTTTCCTTCGGCATACGGATGATGGCAAAAGGTAAATAATGGCAATTTCAAGAAGTGTTACTCGAATTTCTTTGAGGTATCATTTTGTAGGCCCGTATACGTAGAGCCCATGAAATAAATGACTCATGAATTCAACATGCCTGAATTAAGGGGAATATCATTTTCCATGGCAGAAATAGCAAGTTTGAGGCCGAGACCCGAAAAACAAAATGAAAAAAGAACGGGATAAAAACGGCTCGTTCCTCCCCTCCCCCACCTCGCCTCTCAAACCCTAAAACGTTAAGAAACAACCGAAGCAGAAGAAGAAGTGTCTTTGTCGAATGCCTTCTGATTTGAAACGGCCATGACGTGTCGCAAAATACTTAGAGCAGCAACGTAATTATACCATACAGTGGAAAGAGAGGCCAAAATGGTATAAATTGCCTTCCGGAAGAGACAAATTAGCTTAAATTTCAAAAACCATTGGGTGAAGTGAGGGTAGAGAGTACTACCTCGTTGAATAGGGTAGGAACCAATGAATCCGATAGCATACGGCCAACGTAAAATGTGTACATCGCGTGAATTGGCTTTTGCCAGAGAAGGCATATAAAGCCAGCCATTGGCATAGCACTAGAATGGAAATCAACCAATGAGAAGATAAACCTTAGAGGCTACGAAGAAGAGAGGACCCAGAATAGAGTCAAAGAGTGCCATGCCATACATCCCTTTTTACTGCTTATGATCCCGAGATATTCAGTCTAGTACTCTTTCCCGCCTTAGGTGTTTGTATTTTTTTTTCTTTTCTTTTTTTGGGGTGGCGCTGTTTTTTACATTTATTTATTTATTGCGGTGGTGGGGGTGCAAAGTTTTACTGCGGGAAGCCAAATGGCAGACTAGTCCTGCCGTCCTGGACATTCACCGATGGAGACAAAGATGGTAACTGAATGAGAAGTCCAGCTTACGGAATTGTCAACTGAACAACTGCAAGCAACTAGTCCATGTTTCAACCCTGCTTAATGCAGCACAAATTGATACAACAGCTGATGTGAAATAGTTGGTGCCATGCAGGGACGGAGAGAGCTTGCGTGGGGAACAACGGGGATGCCTGGAGAAACTTTTTATCCCTGGCTGCAGCAAGTAGACGGACAAGTAATACATAATTCTGGATCAGACAACAGTCAGATCACTTTGATTATCTGTCTTCAATGTTATATACAATATTTCTAACACAACAGTATAATGAAAAGCCAGAGAGATCATGTACAACAAAAACTGCAAATAGCCCCCTTAAAATTTGGACAAAGTGATAGCTCAGTCTATGTATATCCAGGATTATCGCTTTCTCCGTACTTTTCCTCTTTGCAGGCAAGTATTCATCTATTTTGCAGGGTTGGATTGACCGTAACATAAGAAGTTTACATGTTCACCGGAGGACTTCCCTGAGTTTAGCAATTGGGATAAAAACTATTAATAATTTTGAATATACAATTAATTAATCAAAATGATCCAACCAGAAAGAACATCATAAATTAATAAGCATTCATTTTGGAATGTTCTTCGACCTCATGGCATAATTTAGTGGAACAACATGGCACTGGAATTGAAAATGAAAAGGGAAGAATACGAAGATGCCTGAAAGTAACTATGCAGTGACAAACTGTGGAATGAAGTTGTTACCTTAAATAGAAGATCATAAGCAATATGTTCCCATGGCAATGATATGGACATTAAGCAGCATTTGAGGGGGAAGATCTCATCATGGGAAGACGTGGAGGCAGCAGCTGCATATGCATGCTTTGCAGCCACAGATGCTACAGATGCTGCCTTTCGAAAGATTGAGCCAACACCAAATCCACTTTTTGATGCAACAGGGGAAAAAGGTCCGAAATCTTGCTGGCTTTGATCTGATATGGTAAAATCTTGATTTAGCATGACATATTTGTCCCCAACATTCATCTAATTTTTTAATGAAATGACAGCTCTTTCCTAGAACAAATTTGAATGATCTAACGTTGTAGAGGATAGCTAAATTAATGTTTACACCTAAAATCTTGATTCAGCATGATGAATTTTTGTCCCCAACATTCATCTAATAACTAAACGAAATGATAGCTCTTTCCTAGAACAAAATTGAAAGATCTTATGTTGTAGAGGATAGCTAGGTTAATGTTTACACCTTAAACATTAGAAGTAATTACAATAGAGTTATCACAAAAGCATAATAAGTATGTGTGTGTTTGTAACCTCCAAACTCCAAGTCTGAGTAAAAGCAAAAGATTCATGTTTACTCGAGTTTTTCCCTACCTAACCCCAAAAATTAGAAACACCAGAGAGTCATGTGCATACACAATATTTAACAAAACACACACACACACACCACACACCACAAACAGGGTAGCACAACCAAAAATCCAGCATCCGCGAGCCTGGTAAGGAGAAAGGAAAGTCATAATTTTATAATTGTGCTTCCAATGCGCACATCAACTATCCGAGTAAATCAAAGCCATGGTTCACCATTAATCCTTCAAGGCAGTCCCATTTTTCCATTTGAAGTGTTTTGTACATGGACATCGTCCTAGAATTTGGCCGTCGGGTTAACTCCAAAACTTTGAGAGCCAACATGTATTTTAGGCAGCAACAATGTTTCAAGGGTTTGCACCCCTCCTCCCCCAACACCCTGAAAAAAGAAGAAAAGACAACCAATTTCACCTGGAACACTAGAAACAGCAACTTCAACCTCCCCACGTCCTCCTGGTCCCTTCATATAAAGTCTGTCTGTCTTGGAATGTCCGACTGAAAGAAGGCCTCCAAATCGAGACTTGCCCCCTGTGGGAACAGAGATATATATAAAAAAAAAAAAAAGGCAGTAAGAAATAAATGAGCAAGGTACAAAGAATGTATTTTGTCCAGCCAACTTATAATGGGACAAGGGAACAACCAAAAAACAGGTTCACATTGCTAAGTCACAGAATCCTAGCTTGGGAACAAATTAAGCTGTAAAAGGTCAGGACTATTAATTGCTCACATAGAAATTTGACTTTGAGCACAGAAAGTGTGCAATGTCGGAAACCATTAAGAGTAGAGATCCAAGTATAATAAGCAGGAACATATTTAAGGCTTCTAAATACTGAGTGGGAAAGGATATGAAAACATTTCAGTTAATGTATTGTGAAGCAGTTTTTAATGGGGATGAATTTGTCACCTCCAAGTCAAAGGATGTAAATGAATCGAGACTTAAACTGATGAACTACCAGAATAACAACCATATTCAGAACTTCTATTGATAAAGAGTCAACAAGACTTGGGGTTCTCAGGCTTTAAGCCTCCAGATCTCTTGTTAAAAAAATTCTGTGTCAGCTCAAAATCAGAAAAACTTCAAAGAACATTGTTCTTTTTTTCTTTTTGACCAAAAGAAAAACTTCAGTGAAATTTAATTTGTTGATCATTATTAATCCTTTTTGCCTCATAAAAAAGTGTACTAACACTCTTTTTTTGGTTTGACAAACCACTCCAATAACAAGAACATTATATGAATCTTGCACTAAAATAAAGCAACATAGAAAATCCCATTCCGAATGTTCTGCAAATAAAATAGCTGACCATCATGGTTAAAGAGCCAAAATTTTATTCATTGCTCTGACAATGAAAGAGTCGTGACAGAGGACCTCTATGTGCTTATTGAAAAAGATAAAAACAATACAAAGTGAGTAATGTTGACTAAATTTATCAAAATTTTGAGTATATACCATCATATGCTTCTTGAACCATTTGATAGTTCACAAATCCAGAGAAAAGAGTAAGCTGCAATCACAAACAGTGGCAAGTCAGGCTATTTATAAGTTTATACTCAAGTGTAAGTATATTTGATTGTGTAGCCAAGTCACATCCTAATGAACCTATTTCAAAGAAACAAAAACCACATTTCAAGAATAAATCATGCAGAAGAATATGGCTACCATTGTTCAACATTTGAGGACAGGTAATGGGCAGCAATTACTAGTTAAAACCAATGCTCAACTTATGTCCTCAATGACCCCTCTATCACAATAAAGAACATCACTTACAGGTATTCCTTGCTTACTATTTTCTTTTTGAAATTTAAGACTAAATTCAATGTAAAGCAGATGAAAAACAAACGGGTAATGTCCCAATACATCTTAACCTGTTGTATGTCACATATAGAGATATGTTTCCAACAGTATACGATCTTCGGTGAACCAAGTTGCAAATTTAGTGAGGAACTTTGGTCGCTGGCCAACTCATTGACAGCAGAGGAAACTCATATCAACTCATCAGCAGTAGGGATTCAATCATGGCACAGTTGTCCAGGTAACATTTTGATGCTTTCAATATATAAGCCAATTCAAAGCTTTGCATGCTAGTAACAGAGCATTGCTTTGTTTTTTCTCCTCCTCCTCTCAGCCAGCTTATAAACAAAGTCTCTTGAAAACTTACACTTTTCTGCTTCCCCATTATTCATCCAGAAATATGAATGAACAGCTTAAAGGTTAATATCCCCAACACAACAACAAGACATGATAACAAGTTGCAAACAAACATGAGCTTGCAGTTTGAAAAAGACAACAATAAACATTGTTAACCAGTAAACAAAAAATAATAACAAATGCACAATCACTAACACCACCAACAAAGACACTATGAATGGTGGGCTAGTCTAAGAGATACATCAGCATTATCATAGCATTATGATAAAGAAACCTGCAGACTTAAAAGGCATGAGGCCAGAGATAGCTCAGAATGTAGAGGTGCCAGTATATCGTGGAGCTAAAAATATCAATTCAAACCGAAAAGTTAAGAAATCCTTCACCCAACCTTAGAATTAGTCTTCCCAGAAGTGTCATGAAATTTCTGTGTTGAATTGCCACTAGAACTGCTATCACTTGTCTCTTTTTCACTAGGAAATGCTGCCCCATAATGTGCATTAAGAATTACACAATAACAATGGTCTGCTTCTGTCAAGACCTGCAAGGCACCCTCAAGAGAAAATTTTCAGAGCATAAATTCAGTCACAAAGATGCCACAAAACATCAAAGAAGAAGGTAGACCAACAATTAGATATACAGATGTTTTCTGTAAACAGGTAGTGCAGTATAAATTACAGCTTAGACTTCAATGTGGGTTGGATACACATGCACATTCACTAACACCACCAACAAATAGGTTTCTAAGGTGGCTGCATTGGATATAAATATACAATTCAGACCTTGTAAGATAAAGCACAGAAACTACAAAGACGCAGTTCTGACAGATTGAAACATTACCACAGCATCAAAAGTCGAGTCAAAATCATCAACTGCGAAGCAAATATCTGGATATGCAGGTGTGGTCTCTACTTCCTAGATATAAATGTTCATGTCAGACGAAATGGGGTAATAAGACAACCAGTAAGACAATATTTTGCTTAAGGATGGAACTTGCCTTTTCTGAATCCAAATGAAAATCCACGCGGCTTGGAGATGCATAAACAGTCTTTACAACCTGCAAAGAAACTGACCAGCCAGATGAGTACGCACACTCAGATAAATATTGCAACTTGAAATGACCTGATCAAGCCAATATGAATTCAACAACACTCTGAACTTAGGGAGATTATGTCCGCAAGAAAGACTTTCAGTTTGTAGGCGAAAATATTCAACACACAGAGAATGCTAGAGGAGCAACAATAATAAATAAAGGCTGCTGGTACCTTGTAGATTGGAGATAATGGTGAATTTTGGTGAATTTTGGTACCTTGTAGATTGGAGATAATGGTGAATTTTGGCCAGCTTGATGATTACGAAGGACCTGATGACTGGAAAACAATAAACTAAGGATTCTCCACCATAAAATTCTTTCATAAAATATCCCATGTAACCTTATTTCTGATGTCTTGGTTTATCAAAAGACAATTCAACTAAAAGTTCAAGTTGTCAAGTGGAGAGGCAATAGACTTTGTAAACTAGTCAGGACCTTATGTGCAATTGACTTTGGAGGCTACAATCTTGCATCCCACTGGAATTGTGATGATGTGCTAACTGCTAAGCTCCATTACAAGGCCAAACTAAAATAGAAAGCTAGTGCAAATGTTGGTTGCATTGATCTTAGATGAACTAAGGGGTCAACAGAAACACTGTGAAAAAGGTTACGCTTGCTAGAAGTATAAAGTTATATACAAAATTTTGACGAGAGAAGAAGTGAAGAAAGAAAGGCACCTGCAAATTGCCACTGTTACTGTGTACGAGGTGTGGGCAATCAAGTTCAAATAAAATGAGCGCCTCCAATCTACCTCTGATGAGTTTTCATTGATTAAGCTGTCCAACTGCATACAGAAGTAAAAACAATTTCTTAATAAGGAGGCGTAATATATCTCAGCAGCAAACAGAGTCACGGACCCAATGGCCTATGACTGGGTATCAACCATATTCAGAGGCCGCTACTTCCTTATTCCATATATTTGACAAACTAATGCAACGAGGATTAATTCAACAATTCTGCAGCTTTATCTTCATGATTGAATAAACTATGGAACTGGTGTAAACTCAATTGTTCACACAAACCTCAATGCAAGTTATTATTGCTCGTATGACAACCATTTCTTGGATGAGATCGTTGACAAATGAGTTAATTATAGATGTGCCAAACAAATCCAACAACATGATTCTTAGCTTTCGATTCAGTAGGCCTTTTCATCGAGAACTAGTGGTAAGTCAACACCTGAATTAGCTGATGTCCCCAATATTTTAACAATGTCGTTTGTAGAATAGAACAAACAAACATCACAGTAGAATGCCGGAAATAAATAAATAAATAAAAGGCACTCAGAGCCTAGTAATCAAGGCTAAAGCTGGATTTCAAGCTGCATTTACCTTAGGTGCCCACCTGCGTACAAAATAAGGAGGAGCACTTTCCACATTATCGTTGAAACCGAATCCTTGCGTGCTCTACAAAAGCAAAATCGAATAAAATTAAAGCAAATTACCACCACCGCAAAACAACAACAACAACAACAACAACAACAATAATAATAAAGAAAGAAGCAGCAAAGAATTAAGAACCACCGTATCTCTGACGAAAAAGACGAGATCGTCGTCCTGTCGTCCCCTGGACTCCTTTCCTTGGACAAAATACAAGTCTAGAACATCGTGCCAAAAGCGCGAATCCATTTCCACATCCGACACTTCTTGCTCGTTCCCCGTCGGCGTCCCTAACAAGGCCGAGTGCTTTTTCACCATACTCAACAGTTCCTGCCTGCCACAACCCAAACAAGACTTGATAATTAAAGATTCAAATTATTTAAATTACTTAATTAAAAAAAAAAAAAAAAACAAAGACGAACGTGCCGGAGCTTGAATGAACGAAGCTTAGTTGACCGAGGAATAAGGATCTGCGTGTACCTGGAGGGGGTCTCTCCTCCGCTTCCCAGCATTTTCTCCGTTTGTCTAAGACTTTATGCAGAAGAACGCAATCTTGATTCCGCCGGTTATCTTAGGGCTTTTAGATTTGTCTCTGCTAAAAATTAAACGTATTTTGATGACAATTAAGACTGGCGCGACTGACAAGTCTCGTTTGGGTTCTTAAAATTGGGAAGACCGCAAGTAAATTTCCAATTATACTTTGGGTCGAGAAGAGACGAGTTTTGGTGGCTCTCGGTACAGGATAAGATATGTGAACTTGCTTCCATGGCCATTTTGTGATTGGACGAGGTCTGCGTACAGCCTGTCATGTCGGCGACGGCAAACGGACGGCCGTTGATTGGCCGTTTAATTCTCTCGACCACGTGGGTCTATCCCTTTGTCACGTGAGGCCCTCTCGAAGAAAGTGCGTGCGTGACGCGTGACGAGTGAGCTTTGGGCTCTTCTTTTTTTTTTTTTTTTCGCAAGTGGCCTTTTCGGCTTTATGTCTTTACTACTGATAAGCAGAGAGGCCCATCAGTAACGACAGATCGACCGTAGCGTTTCTTGGGCCGCAACCTGACGAGCCGTTTTGTACTTTTTTCGTTTTTTTAGGCCGCGAATACCATGCGATGATGGCGCGCGTTTACTGCCGCACACGCATCTTTCTTTGGATTCCTTTTGATTCTTTCTTTAAGGGGGAAAAAATTAAATTAAAAAAAAAAAGAGGAAGAAAAAAGTAAAAGAAAGCAGCGAACAGCGCCATGATCAACGGGATGGCAACACCATTGCAAATAAGAGATTCCGAAATTTTAGAGCACCCTCAGTGAAGAATGCGAATTGGTTGAGCTATTTTATTGTTGTTTATCATAAATATAAAATGAAGATTTTTGTTGAATATATAATATTAAATTTTAAATTTATTAATATTAAAATTGAGTATGATTTATTTAAATTGATAATATCTAAATATTAATTTATTATTCAAAAAAATTAAATAAAAATGACATACCTGTGAAATATTTTTCTTGTTTTTGACCCAACAAAAAAAAAAAAAAAAAGAAGAAGAACAAAAGTTGGAGGCTAAGCATACCATGGAATGCCCGCGAGGCTGTGATGTTAAATTAATTTAAGTGTTGAGCCAGAGTCTGATAAATCATCAAAACTTCGCGAATTGCTCAACTGTACTAAATGCCTTTCCAGAAATCACGTACGTAGAAACTGAAAGTTATACCAAAAGAATATAAATATCAAAAATCATCAACCTAAGCTTCGACATTCGTTGCCATTGATTTGATTCGTCTGATGACATATACTCTGTAGAAGATCAAACCCCGATAAAAGATATATAATTTAAGAACAAAGTTTCAAGGGATTGGTTAGGTGGTAGTAGGGTAGAACTTTAAGACATTTTTGGGTTAAAATCCCCACCACAACCTGGAGATACGTCCACCAGCCGAAGCTACAGTTTTACCGGTTGCAAGTGGAGGGGAAGGTTTTATTTTACCTATCAAAAGAAAAAAAAAAAACACACACACACACACACACACACACACACACAAGATCAACAACTTACCATAAAAAGGAACCTTTTCTTTTTCAACTGTGGTCATAGAATCAGCGAATTGATCTTCATCGGTCGCTCCACACTTCGTGCCTTTCCCCGTCCTCCTCCTGCTAGTGGTGCCAACTTCCATGCTCAATGTTTCCATCGTTAAGGATCAAAGGTGCATCGTCAGCTTCTTCACCATCATCCTTGGTGGCGATGCGGATGCAAAAACATCTGTCTAAGGATGCGAAGAAGGCACTTGAAACACAATTGATGAACCACATAGCTACCCCGTCAAGCTTCCTGCACCCAGGCGATCCATGGCAAGATGGGGTGCTGACCCTGTGCTCAGCAGTCCTTGAGCGTAGGTTGAAGGGGCCAGTGCAGCTTCTGGAGGTTGTGACAGTCATGAATTGGGAGACCCAAGTTGTATGGTACTGGCACACCGAGAGGGACAGGACCGTGGCGGAGGAAAGCCCCGAGGCCTTCACTTTATCGACCCAAGGGAACCTGTCCTTAGCATGGCTAATTTACTTATTGAGACGTGCCCCCTGTGATTTGTGAAATTGCAAGCTACAAGATGTGCATCTTCTCACGAGACATTTCACACGAATTTTGTTACCGTCTCTGGTGCCCCAATAGGCCATAATGACGAAGACATGTACTGTCTATGCTAACATAATAAATGAGTCAAAATAAAAATCTCCCACATATAAAAAAATTTTTTTTTTTAGTGACACAATTCTAATATACATATATAAAAATAAAATAATCTTATATTATATACCAGAAATTTACAGTCAAATAGTAAATTTTATTATAATTTTTTTTGTATATTATATAAAATTATTTTACATTTATTAATGCCCATATAATTGTTCCCTTTGCAAATGAGAAACGCAATATTTTCGTTAGGTGGTAAAAATCACTTATGATGATATTAGCATATTTAAAAATTTCTTTTGAACATATCTTCAGAATATTTTTCATCCCATATTTTACTCAGATATAAATAATTGCTTCAAAAAGGCCATCAAACTTTACATATATGCTACCCGATCTTAATTTGTATGACGATACGACCATAGACTTATCTTTGAAAAAAATTAATTAATTAATTAATTAATTTACTCGGACTAAAATTTGTATTCCAAAAAAGACTCCGCATAGCAAGTAGTACTTCTTACGAGCATATATAATTTTTTTAAATATTAATTTAACGAGAAAATCAATAAATACGTAATTTTTTTTTATATTTTCAACAGTACAAGGAAGAGTTCGTGCTATAGACATTAGACGGGCGTTAAGAGTAATAACACAAAAAAATCCATTTGCGAGGTCTGGAGCCCATTAATGGATTTGAGATTACACTGAAGAGTGCTTAAAATATGCGAAATCAGCAATGTAAAACGGTGGAGAGGCCAGACGGGAAATCTGATTGAAGGGGAAAGTACAAACAGAGATAATTATGAGACCCGACTGTTCTCATCTGAATCTTATCAACATAGTGGGTGACCCCCTCGACAAGCCTGCTCTCTTAGATCTTGAAAGAATAAAAGGGGCAAGAAATGCTTTATCAATCAATTTGTGTTCGGTCGGAGATTTAATAGATTTTTTTTTTCCCCTAAATTAATTCGAATTCGAGCGTTTTTGTTATTACTTATATTGGTAAAATTTTGATATTTTTATAAAGTATAATATTAGATTTTAAACTTATTATTTTTTAAAATAAGCGTTAAAAAATTCATTTAATTTTGATAATAATAATAATAATAATTTTTAATAAAAATTTAAATAGAAATAATTTTTAATTTTAATTTATAAATATAATAATAAATATATATTTTTTATCTTTTGATTAAAAAATAAATTTGTATTTCAAGAGTACTAGCGGCCTGGACAAATTTGTATATTTAATTTTTTTTGGAGTATGAGGTAAAATAGTTTATGAAATTTATTATTTATAATCTTATAAATTTTATTATAATCTTTATTTTATAATTTATTTATTTATTTTATAAAATTTTAATTCAATTAAAAATTTAATTAAATTATTTAAAAATATGTGAATTATGTCAAAATTATTATATTATTTTTTTAATTAATTACTAAGTATTTTCTTGTTTAACTTAGAAATTTTTTCAATTAATTTGATAATTTTACTTATAATTATGTGAGTAAGTTTTAAGAATTAAACTATTCAATAATATAATATTTCAATATTTACTTCAATAATAATCCAATACCAATGAATTGATATTTTTTAAAAGTTGTTATCTTCCTTAATTGATTTCAAAAATCCTTTTTAAAGTTTTTTAAAAAGTTTTTGACTTTTAACGATTCAATTTTTAGATTTTTTTAAAAAAAAATTTTAATCAAGTGTTGATCTTTGTTATTTTTTGTTTGTACTTCTGTCTTGTTTCAAAGCCAAATAGCAGGAGTATATATATATATATATATATATATATATATATATATATATATATATATAGCAAAAATATTTTGAACTTAATTTGTTTTGTCTTTCGTGCAAGCAACTTAAGTTATAACAGCTCCTACAATATATGTTACATGACGATTCTTGGCTTCTTGTTATTGTCGATTCTGGCCTAACTTTCTCATGCCATCTTATTTTATTTTATTATTTATTTATTTATTTATTGAGATGTGAGAATATCTATAATTACAATTTTTCACTCGAATATGTTACAAAAGTTCCTATAGTCTAGACTATAAGAAAATTTTTTCTGCATTGTGAATTTATTCGTACTTAATGCAGATGGAAACTTAGTCTAATGTGCATAATTTGCGATGCCATATCACCAGACTTAGCAATTGGGCCTCTCCGTCCATTACACTCGGACCTACTGGCCCACCGAGCCTGGGCCTTTCAACCCAATACCTAGGGAATGGCATGTGTCCGGGGTCAACCCTTCAGAACGACGCTCCAAAGCCTGACCCCTTCTCTCCCTTCTCTCCTGATTCAATCCCAACCAACTCTTTCTTGCAACAGAATCAGCGAGAGGAATAGGTAGGAAACGTCATATTGACTATTCTACTCAACCCATAGAGTCCAATTCTTGGCAAATTCAAGCTGCTACCTTATTATTGTATCGCAGTTTGAGCTATTCCAATTTTTCCTTCTGCATAATTAATGGATAGCCACCAATCTTCAGTGTCATGCCCCAAAGGTCTGCCAATCACATATTTGCAGCTTTCCCCACAAGAATCCAAAATGCAGAACTCTAGACTACCAAATACATAAAATGAATGCTGGTCACGATAGAAGGTTGTCTGATGCAGCTGCAGCAGCAGCATACTGCGAGATTTGCATGAAGGGTACTCGAGAAGAGGGCCCATAAATCACATGCCCAACTGCAAATACATACTGAAACGATGAAGACAGAACTTAGGCCTATAATAATATTTAGACCATTGGCAGAGAACGCAGATTGATTAGCCATAAAGAAAGGGTAAACCAACAAGTTATAAATTGTTTCATAAACATAATGAGCCTTACACAACCCAGAGTAGTTAAGAAAGTATGACAAACCCTCTTCCACGGAGAAGGTAAATAAGTAAATCAGTCTTCACAGCATAAGCCAATTATTTCCAAATTGACATATCAATATACTAAGTTTGACAGAAAATCAACTGTCGACTCATAAAAAGTCAACTTGTAAAATTCTGAGTAATACTGACATTTACAACAGAGGGAGAAGAACAAATTCACCGCTTTCAATCCTGTGTCACTGCCCCAAAAAAGTTCAACTGAGCAAAGCTGGGACTACGTGACAGTATTTGCCTGCATAACCCCACCAATCCAGGGAATGGTAAAAGATATTTCTTGCCAAAGCAAGACCAATAGAAATGGCCAATCATTGATATATTAATTCTGTTCACCCATCTTTCCCTTTTCCCTACGTGAAAAAATTCTACCAGAGTTGATTTTCCTTACAACCGCCGGCATATATATTGAACTATTTGGACCAAAATAAATATTGCGTAAACATTGCTTGTGCAAAATAAATTCAGTTGTAATTCATGGTGAGAGGCGCACACACATGCGCACAAGCAAAAAACATACTTTCCATAGATAGGAAGATACCTGACAAAGCAGCATAAAGCAAATAGATTACTGAAGCCAAGGCCAACAATGAAAACTGAGTATGTGATGTCAATATTTTTCAATTAAGTGGTACCAAAGAATATACCCATAGCCTCCCTATATCCATGAAACAACGTGAGGAAGAATGGGGACAAGACAAGGAATTCAAGCAGGTAAGAGAAGCCTAGTGCCCCCTAGAACATGCAAATATAAGGCAAGACATATGGTAACAATAACGTAAGACTTTGCTCCAACATATCTCACAACTTCAAGTCCCCTGTCTACAACCTCTTCATGAACTACACTGATACTTCTTTTGAATCCATCTGATATTCTCCACAACAGAAACTCCACGACAGACCTCAATGTTTCAAGTGTCACCCTTCCAGTCACATCAAGAACAAGCTTCCTGTTGCCGGGCACTGACAAGGTGGAGGAAACCTTGTCCGCCCATCCAGCACCACAAGCCTTCTTGTATAATTTTCCTTCTCTTAAAGATAATTCTCGCTTGAGACAATCATCTCCGGTGGCATTGGAACTTGAACTCGAATTTGTCAGCACTTGATGAGATGTTCTAGCCAGTGTTTCGACAGTGCCACTGCAGAGCGTAACCAGAATGTCCCTCACATCGTTTCGATGCTTGGGATTGGTTAAGGCAGAGAAAAAATCATCGTAAGCATTCATTCCCTTTGTCTTATCAAGATAAACAGAAACTGCAGTACTCACAAACTTCTGTATGCAATCAGCTACAAGTTCCCTACACCGATCATCGCATAACACGCCAATCCAAAGAGGCAAATCCGACATTCTCGACCCATAGTTGTCCAGACTACCACCATCGCCAGCCAAAAACCCCAAAACCAAATTCCTAGCAAAACTACCAACGACCACAGAAACAAATCCAGAGCCAGCATCAGAGAACATCCTCTCCATAACCTTATCAGCAAAACTAGGCGTCGCAGGCCCATCTGCAGACTGGTCATCAATTCTCGACTCCGAGACATACCCTCGCAAAACCCCAACAATCAAAGCCTGAGAAACCCTAATCAACGACCCAGAGAACTCATCAGACGTAACAATCTTCGCAATTTGCTTTAAGCTATTCGGAATCTCGTCGGAGTCAGAATGCAAATACGCTTTCAAGTCCCTGGAGAAAACGCCAATGGCATCCGCCGAGTCCGAAACCATTTCAGCTAGAGATACCAGAGCTCCGAACAGTTTCGTCAACCTCCTCCTTTTCCTGGCCACAGAGGGTATGTTATACACCTTGTAGGCACCGTAACCGGAAACACCAGCAACAGCTAGCAAAATCAGCCACTTTTTCCTTCTCTGAGATAAACTAAACCCCTTTTGCACCAATTGCAGATCCATCTCACAATTAGGAACCCTCGGCCCCTTTTTGTTGTTGACGTTCAGCGATTGAGAGAGAGCAATACAAAACCAGTTTGAGGTTAGAGATAGAGAGAGAGAGAGAGAGAGAGAGAGAGGAACTTGTTCCTGTTACATAGGAGACGACAGAGCCCGCCGAGGATAGGAGGGTGGAGGTGGGGGGGGGGGGGAAGGCTGTGGCAAGTTCGGAGAAAAAAATCAAAAAATCAACGGTCTTTGATGGCGGGGCCCGAGAGACATATAGAAAATAAAACGTGAAGGTCTTTTTCCCCGTAGAAACGCTAACGGATATTTATATTTTGGTATTCACGCATCGGGTTGTTGGCTTATAGATGATGCCGGCCTTTTATGAAAGCCTTTCAATATTAATACTATCGTTTGACTTTGTGTGTTATACTCAACTGTCGGAAGAAATCAAAACAATTGAAAGTTAAAATTTGGTGCTTAAATCAGCCCCTTTTAGTCAAATGAAAGAAAGTGCTAGGCTAGCAGAATCGTAATTTAATTGAAACCCCAATTCGATCTATTAATGATCTAATGGGTCCAGATGGCAGTTGGAGGTTGAAACTATTAATTTGGTGCTAGACTCAGTCCACCCGGTTTCCTCCCAACAACCAGAACCCAGTGGCACTAGACAATTACCCTTGTACAGATAGTTATAGTGCGATCAAGCATCCGTCACACCTGACACCAAATATCCAATTCCAAGGTCCACTTTCTGTTAGCAGCTCGATATTTTAAACATGATTGTGGTGCAGTCGAATTGACTCCCTAACCATATAAGAAAACAAACACAATGGATTGATACATAGTTTCAACCGCCTTATTCTAAGGAAAAACACACACACACACACACACACACACACACTCACACAAATAAACAGTGTAACGGTTGGGGGAATGAAATTCATCAGCTGACTCTACCCAATTTGCTAGAGCGTAAATATTTTGAAAGCATAGGCCGAGCCAACATTGATGGGACCAAGCATAGGCCGAGCGTAAATAATATGCGGCTTTCTGAAATTTCTAGCTAATGGATCCCATTGAGAGTCCACATGGATGGGACCAAGCTTCCTCTCAATTGCCTGGATGCCCATTCAAGCTTTAAAACTGTTTATATATGCAAAAAGAATTGCCAACATTTCCCCGCCATCACGTTTTACAATTACAATTTTTCGTTTACAATCCTACCGGAGTCAATCAATACATCATCACTCTATGGAAAAACTGAACAGACATAGCGTACAAATCATTCGCCATACACATCGTCGTACTCAGCCACTGTTCAGGACACCATCCTAGTGCTCATTCGCACAACTTAACAGTCCCATCCATGGCCGAATCAGCAAAGCTTACACCAAGCTGAAGCTAAAACGATATGTTTTGCGTTGTTGGAGTTTTAGTGCCCCTAATATGCTTATTTGGTGTGGCACTGGCATCGTCTTCAAGATCACTGAAAGAGATGTCTTCTTCGTTACCCATTGGAAAGGTGGTTTTGTAACCACTTAAATCTGAATCTTCTTCTGGCCAGTCATCCTCATCATCTTCACAATTGGGAACCACAATTTTACAGGATCGATCAAACTCATCCTCAGCTTTTGTTACTGGTGTCTCTTCAATAACAGATTTGTCAATGAATTGTATCTCGGTGCTTGCAACTGGGTGCTTCTCAGCCTTATAATCTGTTCTTGGGCTGGCTGTACCCCCAAAATCAAATGTCCTAGAATATTCAAAATCATCATGTATCACATTAACACTGTCTTTTGCATATGAATTGTTTCTTCCGGAACAGTCAGATTCTGGCTTTGTTTGCTTAGGTAGCTCCTGCATCCACATTGCTCGGGCTTCCCTTACCTGTGCAGCATTAAGTCACACCTTAGCTATCATTTATCAACCAAACATTGATGCCACAAAGTACTTGCTCAACATAAAAGAGTAGAAATAAAGGTTCTATAAACTTCAAGAATATTGACCCTGCACCTCCCTAAAACATATATACATATATATATATATATATTTTTTGGGAGGGGGGGAGAAAGCAATTTTCTTCCTTTGGGGGAAGGGAGTCTAGTACTGGGCCTTTGGAAAGCCATCAGGTGAAGTGCTCTATGTAATTGGGGGCAGTCCCTCCCATTGAACATATATGCACCTAATGAAAGGATAAGCTAGTAAGGCAAGGCAAAATACTCTAAATTCTGCTTCAGGCAAACACTTCACCATGCTTCCAATGTCAATGGCAACTAATGAAAAAGAAAGGCCTACATCATGATACCCTACACCATTCCTCACCCAAAAAAGACCCAATAGGAGGGGCAACATTCATCTAGGGCAAATGATAGACTGAATGATAAAATTATGAGGAAACCATTTCAAGTGACCTACAGAGATACGCCAAAATAAATATCAAAAGGTAAAGAAGGATGCAAGTCACACAACTCTTTGGGAATTGAGTTATAACAGAAAAACTAACTGGAAAACAACACCTCAGAAGAAATAGCAAATATTACCTGTGGGGTTGACAAAATCTCTGCATCATATTTGTTGAGTCTGGGATGCAGAAGAACAAAATAAACTTTCCAAAAGTAACTCTGGGTCATATGGCAAGGACAAAGTTCAATTCGAAGAGCAGCTAGTCTAGGAGCAAGTTGTTCAATAACCAAAGCATGTTCTTGTTGGTCATCAGACATATCAAAATCTAAAACAAAGTGATAATTAGGGATCAAAGCAGGCATTTATAAAGGTTTCATGGAATACACGTTTATTTCAAAACAATAATCCAAATAAGAAAAGGCAATGTCCGGGGACTTGTTAACCATAAAATTTAGGAAACATGTTTGCTGTGGTAACTGTCAGTGACCATTTTGGACCCTTTCAATCACCTGAAAGAGAATTCAAATGGACACAGGCAACCATATTTCCTATTATGTTCTTCTCAACTTGAAAATTTAAACTACCAACCTGAATTCTGGTTCAGACTGAAATTTGCATAATGCTAGATGGACACAAACAGTAATATTTCCTCCCGCATATTTCTCAACTTGAAATTTGAAACTACAAATCTTAGTTCTGGTTTAAATTGGACATTATATTCTACATTCCCGACAGCACACCTGTGTATGCTTAATTGATTCATTGCAAGTCAGCAGCAATTCAACTCTGTCAGCATTTAACTCGATTCACACAACCAGCGCAATGCATTGAGCAGAGCTTTTCATTGGCTCTGGCTATTTCCACCAAAACGAAGAAAACATAAATCCTCCAAAACTTTTATCGAAATGCAAGCAATTGCATCAGCAAGTAATGAGATTACTAGAAAAGGTGAATAAACCGGTACCATCTAAATCATCTTCCTGGTCAAGGGGGAAATCCAACCACGTCTCAGGATGCATAGCGATGTTCCTGGCGAAAGCTAACACCTCGTCCGTGATCCCAATTGCTTCAGCTCCCCAATCATCAAACCCCTCCGTCTCTAATCCCTCGATTTCTCCCTCATTTTCCTCCGATCCAAACGGGAAATAATTCGACGCCATTTTCGAAATCTCCGTTACTCCGCTCCTAAACCTACCTCCGATCTCCGAGAAATCGTGCCCGATCCCCGACGTCTCCGCCGAATCGCCCGCCCCCTCCACGTCGTGTGGCGCGGATCGATCGGACGGCTCGAATTGGTCCAAGTTAGAGACCGTCCGATGGGTAGGCGACGTTGGTGGAGGCGCGAGAAAGGATGCCACGCCCCACAGCTGCCGTGTTAGCGTTTGCCCCAGTTCCGCGAGGTCTTCTTTCACTCCCCTACCCTGCGTTGCTTCTTCTTCTTCTTCGTCTTCTTCTTCATCATCTCCTCTTTCTTCATTGGTAGGATGTTCTCGTTGCGTCTCTTCGTTTAATAATTGCCCGTCTCCGCCGCCGCGTTTTGAGGGCGAGGGCCCGCGATCATTGGGGGATGCTGGTACGACGTCGTTCTCTGCGCAGTCTTCATCGTCGTCGAGTCGAAGGGAGCTTGCCAGAGAGCGTGGCAGCCATGACATGGCTGTCCGTCGTATTGTCTCTTGTTCCTGTGCTTTTTCCGGGGGCGAGAAGGTGATTGACGAAAAAGGCCAGAGTTGTTGTGTAGAATTTTAAAATAAAATAAAAAAAAAATAATAACTAAAGTGTTTAGCTGTGTCTGTGGCGGCATCTAGTGGTTCATCCATTTGAATTGATGGCGAATCACGCCATGCCATGTAAGCAGTAAAACAAATTCGAATTTTTAAATTTGACGTAGTATTAATTTAAATTCGAATTTTTAATTTTATTTCGACAGATAATGAGTTTATGTGTTTATATAAATAATAATGAAATTTTAATTTATTAATATTAAGACTAAATATATAAAAAATTAATTAAATTTAATATTATTTAAATAATAAAATTTTTATATTCTAAATATAATAATTAAAATATTTAAGATGTATTATTTTTATTGCATAAAGAAAAGAAAGAAAAAAAAAAACATAAAATCAATTGTCCGATGTTTGTGCAAAGGCCCACCGATATAAATTCGGACAAAAATGAGGAAGTTTCGCCGAAGAGCAGATTTTGCCGGTGGACTCGAATGGGCCTAAAGCATTAAAATCATCATGGGCCTGAAGTTCACAATCCACATCAGTCTGGGCTGTGACATACTTGCTTCGAGTTTTACGTGGAAAAGCAGGCGGGGCCATCGTGTTCGGTCGTTCTACACTGCGGATGATTGTTTGAATTCGGGTTATTCGAGAACTCGGGTTACAATTTTTTCGGGTCATTTCGAATTGAATTATTTTAGGTTGGGAATCAGCTTGTGCAGTATTTAGGGGTTGCCTCTCGCATCAAATCGGGTTTGAGTTCATGTTACATTGTATAATTGTGTTTTTTTTTTTTTCCTGGGTTTTGGATTGCGTGCGTCTTTACTGAAGAGTTCTTGTCCGATGCCGCAAACGTTTGTCACCGTGTTACGATTTATACCTCAATTATACTTGGTTGTTTCAATCCCCCCCCCTTCCCTTTTTTTTTTTTTTTTTTTTATATCTGGCGGTTGTTGGCTGCAATCGGTTGTGTTGAGTTTGTTGAGTAGTGCTGTGTTGTACGGCAGGCCGATTATCAGTTAATGGTTAATGTGGTCCTCACAAATAGATAATCCGACGCCATCTTAATTAGGTGCTTGATCACATCAGTCATTAGTATGGCTGAATCGCGTGGCTATTTTCTAAGGTCATGATGAGAATTTCTGGACAAACCTTGAAGACTCGTACACTCCACAACTTTCGGCAATGCGATTTTCAAAACCACAGAGAAGAATTTGGCGTTCTTCTATTGCATAACACAACTAGAATAACACACCCAAACCACATCAATGCACTATTATTAGTACAAAGTGACCTCCAACCACATCAATGGGTCCAGTCATAAATCAATTCAAGAAGAGATGTGCTTCCTTTTTCTTCTTCTTCTTCTGCTTCTTCTTCTTCCTTTTTAGTTAAATATCCCACATGGGAAAGAACCACAGCATCTAAAAATTCCTGTCTTGTGGGACTGTGTCAAGTAAAGTAGACACCTGTTAGAAGTCAAAATTTCATTAGATGTTGTACTGTTTGAATGGTTTTGTTGATAAGAGTTATCCATAAGTATCATCTTGTCTTTCTTTTGAACGGGCTAATGTCACCTACCCCTCTCGCTCTCTTTTTTTCTGTATGAAGAACGGTATTTTTAATATAGTTTTAGGAAACAATCTTTGAAAAAGTGCTACGCAGAATATAATTTAACCGGCGCAAAACAAATTAAAACATGGTAGGCGACATAAATACAAAGCGAGAACATCGAATTAAAACCCATTTTTATGGTAGCGTGAAAGGGTCAAAAAGTTTGAACAGTCGACCTCGCCATAAACAACGTTGTTCTTGTCGTCGTTAACCAACATAAACCTAGATCGTTAATTTAGCCCATCATTTATAAAACTTAACCTACATAATAATTAGTCCAATTTTTAGGATCACATGCCGTGGGCCAGACGAGTTATAAAAGGAGCACTCATCATTCAAATATGATGCGGAAGTTGGCGTAACGACAACCACCATTCGGCTATGAAACTGTTTCTTCCGATGACCAAGCTCTAGTCCCACCACCATTAACCACAATTCATTTGGCTGAACATAACCGAATCGTGAGAGATTCGAATATTATTGCCGATTAGTGGCTTTGAAAATCAATCAATTTTGGGAATTCAATAATTCATCTAAGGATGCACTAAAATCCAAAAGTGACAAGGGGCACAATATTAAACGGGCAACTTTGACCGGCGGCTTCTTCGAAACCTTTTAATATTCGAATGACTCCGTTCTCGTTCAAAGAGCGTCGATTGGCCAAACTCCTCGAAAGACTTACCGCCTTGCTCTCTGCTTTTCGGGAGGACAAGATTTCAAACGCCTTTTCTTTCCTTAGACCATCGTTCTGCCCCTTTTCGATGGGTAAGAAGGGTGTCCGTGTGCACGCATTCGTGCCAACAGTAGTGGAATGGATGGCCCCTGGAATCCAACTTTCTCGCTTTTCCATATCCCATGCCCGCTGAAACCATCTTGATACCTTTTAGTATAGGTTAATATATTCTTGGGGCAATAAGGATTCAAGGTCAGCCTGATGTTCGAGTTGGCGGATTAGATTAATAAAACCAATCAACGTTAAACATTTGGGAGGGTGGGGATTGGGGGTGGCGTTTTGACCGCCTAATCTAATAATCGTAGATTCGTTTGCTCCGCTGTCTTCTTTTGCAGTTTAAGATCAAATAGAAGTTTCCAATTGCCACGAGGAGAAAAAAAAAAAAAAAACAAAAATGAAAAAAAAGATAATAGGTAGTCCCCATTATGTTTCGTTTATACACCATCAGCTTATAGATAATGGAGTAACAAGTATACAGTGTAAAACTAGCCTAAAATCCACAATATAAAACTTGTATCATGTCATCCCACGCGATTATGGAAGTTAAAATTGATCTACACAGATGAGAAAAAGGGTGCCCAGAAACCCCAAAGTGACTCCAATTTGTGCACCATCTGAACCCCCTAACTCCAATACTTTGCATGTTGGGACACAAGAGAATGAGATGGTGTATATCAACAAGCAGCCTTCTCTTTCATTGCATCGTTCTGGTAAGCTTACACTCGGAAATGAAAAGAGTAGCCGCGTAATTTAGACTACACAATTTCAAGAGTTCAGCTGACTGCTGCTTCAATGCACCACTATAACTGCTCTGTATTACGAGGAGAAGCTTTGCCGCCAGACCTGCCTCCACCGCGAGTTCAGCACATTCTTCCGGTGCCAGCTTACAAACTGCCAACAATATCGACAATGCAAGCTGCGTACACCTTTCTGAAGACCTCATTAGTATCTTCACCATATTTGGGATTGTGTTGGCACAATCCTTCAATGCCAATCTTCCCTCAAGAACAGTTGAGAGCAGCTCTAGAACGCAGAGTGCAGATTCCAGACACTCCTTACTCAAACTAGACAAGCACTCCACCAATTGAGAGACTGCTCCAACTCTCACAGCTGAGCTCCTGACAGATTCATGGGAACATATCGTACGCAACAAACGGAGTCCAGCCAATACTACGCTTGGGTGCCTCTTATCTCTCACCAACCTTAGTAGAGCAACCAAAAAGCTCAAGCTTGCCAAATTTTCGGAGCCCATAACATTTCCTTCCATCAGCATTTCAATTAATCTTGTACAATTGACCTTTGTTTCGATCGAACCCTCATTCAGCAAGTCAACCATTAAGGAAACTCTGGCAGGTTGCAACAAAATGGCCTTGGATGAGGGATCGAGATCCAAATTCACAAGTATACCGATTGCCTCAGATCCCACAGCATGAGTGGTAAAAGGGCCCAATAAAGAATGAACCAAAGAGACACCGCCATTGTCCAGCACCGTCTTCCTGGCCACAGCATGAGCTGCCACAATCTGCCTAAGCTCTTTTAGAGCTTTAACTCTGGATTGACCCTTAACACTCTTTAGAGTTTCCAGAAGTTCCGTAACCCTTCCTTGCACATCCTCTGATCTCTTCTTCATAGCCAAATATTTCTGCGAGAACCAGCTATAAATTAGCTGCTGCAGGGTCCTGTTTGGCGTCACCGTATCATCCCAGAGCTCTTGCATTGTAGTGGGACAAGTGTAGTGGCCGAGTGAGAACCATTTGAGAATGTTGGATCTCTCGTAAGTCTGGCCAGTGCACAGGGTTACTGGGTCTTGCATTGGCTCCAACGAGATTGGACATATAAAAACAGTCGGGACGTCCATTGATTCAAGCTCTTCAATCATCTTCCTCAGATCCATTTTCTCCGAAGTACCGCTGCAAATTAACCCAACACCACCACAACCGCCACCTAAAATGCCATCTTTAACTGCGGTTTCCAGATCGACGACTTGCCCTCCAGGTCCCATATCTACCTTCAGATGTCCTTCTTTGATATGGCAATCAGGCTGATACATGGGCATTTTGAAATAATTCCCTCAAAGAGAATAAAACACAACAACTCAGAGGAGAAAAACAATGAAAACAAAGACAATCCGAGAAAAGACCACAAAACAGAGACTACATAGACAAGTCGCATCCACGGGACAAGAAACGTGTGGGAAAGGGAAGAGAAAGAGTTCTCATTGACAAAAACAAGGAACAATGACTATCGAAGGGGACAGCTTATCAACAACGTAGCCTTTACTCTGGCTCCTTTTATCTGGTCTCTTTCTCTGGTCAAAAGAGTAGCAGTCTTCTTCATTCTCGTCATCATCATCCAAAACATGATAGCATGTAATCTTCCTCTCTAGTACCGAAGCACTAGAAAATGCACCCCCCACCTCTCGCTCTTTCTCTCGCTCAACCCACGTACAACTTAATCGTGAAGCTCCCCAAAAAGGCGAAATCATCAAACCCAGATCACGTAAAAAGCAAAGAATGAAAGACAATCAAAAGTGATACAGAGAAGAAAAAGATTAGCAGCAACAATGTAAGAATAGTACCTCCAAGGCTCTACTTGACCGAATGATGGCTAAAAGAAAAGAGAGTACGGAAAGGAAAATTGAAGCATCCACCAAGAACAATATCGAATTCTTAGAGACACAGAGAAAGGGAGCGAATAAGGCGTTGTTGAACGAGTGTAAAAAAGCTATCCTCTGCACATTCCCCTTTAATTCTCTTCTTTTGGGACATGGCAGGCAATGAAAGCCTCCAAAAATGTATCTTGAAGACTTCGCTTTTGGTGGGTCAGCACTCTGTTCAAAACAAATAAAATAATGACCTGAATGTATAAGAACTTGGGTCCTGTGATGTGTTTATAATCTGACCAAAATTTTTTTGGATCAATGAAGGAGCTTTTCCTCTTTTCGCTTGGAGCTTCTAGGAGCTGTGGTCCCGCGAAGGGGATAACACACACATCCAAAGACGCAACCTCCGCCGGATGGTCAAAAAAGAGAGAATGGAAAATGATGTTGCCCATTAAACTACGACAGAATCACAATAAACTATACACAGTAACTCTCTTAGACCACTCTCCTTTTTGATTTCTCTCTCTTTTTGTGCACTGCTCACTGCAAACAAATCTTCTGGCAACAATGTCTGTATTGTATTGTATTTTATGTATGCAATATTATTGTACACCCGAAATAGATCTAATATTACTTACCATTGCTATCGGTCGGTCTAACAGCTCAATTGTCAATGTTCGCTAACTGATGGACTACTGCAAACACATTATTACGGCACTCTGTTTCATGTTTTGGTTTTAATTAAAAAGAAAAAACATTTCCCGGAGGCCAGAATCGTGCTCAAAGTGGCAAAGAGTCCGATGCAACAACGTTGGGCACCTGTCGTTCTCAGGCGTCGAGTTTAAGAAAGGCTCAACGGCGTACCATCATCGTGTTTCAAGTTTGAACTCAAAACCACTGTAAAAGTGGTGGCAAGTCACGTGGGGTGGGGTCCTGGCAGCGTGCGTTTCTTAAAGGTTGCCAGTTCAGATTTTGACTGATTTTCTGGGGCTTGACTATTCCATTTCCTGGTTGTCTATAATTCTCCGTCAAGGTCTTCCCTTTCTGATGCTACAAAACACAAATTATTATTATTAATATTAGAATGACGCTTAAAACTCGGTGTAGATCGAGGCACAAAGAAACGATTCCAACTCTTGTTGCTCTTCACTTATCCCACTGATCCCTCCTTGTAAGATTATAAAAATAACTAATTAAATTTTTTTATTATTTTTTTTGATGTTATGAAGTATAAATTTGTTTTCAATTAGGAAAAGAAAATTTCTAGGCGAAGTATAATTTGATGAGAACGGAAAATTGAAGCGGGAAACAATGAACCGTCTCGCAACTCGATGGTGAAGATTGGAGGGTGATAGAATAAAATGAGCGGCTACCTTATTTTAATTATGTGAATTGTCATTAATTTATATTTCCTAATCGAGGAGAAATTAAATTGCATAAAATAAAATGAAAAACACGAGATGTATTTTATAGTTGGGTCACATCTAGACCATTGATTTTGAGAGTCCATACAAGCATGAAGCAATGTTAGAAAAACCAACTCTCACAAATTCTTAAAAATTGCCCATCTGATGTTTAACGAATAAACGCATAATAAGATATTAATTTAAAATTTTTTTGATTTTGTTGCCCGCTGAACATACTTTCGATCTTGAGAGGGGCCAGCATGGGAGGAACCGCCTCGACACCAACTAACGTCAAAGTAATAACTTTCGGTAAATCACATTTTAGTTCATATATTTTTAAATAAAACATATTTAATCTTAAAAATTTATTAAAAATTTTAATTGCATCTCTACCTTAATTTCTATTTCAGGTCTTACATCAATTGCTCCTCTATTTATGACTCATTAAGATCTTACCGTATACGAATTCGATTGATTTATTATTAATTCTCAAATTAATGAATGTGTACATATGTCTTCTCTGTATATCTAGAGTTCTCTCGCGAATTTTATTAATTCATTTATTTTTGGTCCAAAGAGTTTTTTGATGGGCAATTGAGCCATCTTCACCGAATAATAATATCCAATTTCGGAAGCCGTCCGGGTGGATGCGAGGAATGTGATCCGTCCGTCCGTAGAATTTGCCATATCGCACCGCTATTAGCTAGTAAAGGAGTTTGCCGGCTTACTTTACTTCGTGGGAGAAGCTGGGCCTTTTATTTTTTGTGTGTAGGCCCAACTTGGAGTTCGGCTCCGAATCGAGGCCAGCCAGTGGCCCGCTAGTCTTAGGACATTCACGCCGGCTTTATCGGGCTGGCACCGAGCATCAAGCAGCAGAAAGCCACACACCGCTGCTTCTACTAACCGCCTTAACTCAATAATATTAAAATTGTTTTAAAAATTGAAAATCTTAAGATGGAGTTTTCGTTGTCAATTAAACCAAAAGAAAGAAAAAAAAAAAAACTGCTGCTTCTCTCTCTCTCTCTCTCTCTCTTTCCTGTTTTTCTCTAAATAATTTTATTCGCTTTTTTTTTTTAAAAGAAGTAATATAATAAAAAATTTAGCTTATTGGTTAGACTGAACAATAAGATGACGGCGTCCTCGTCCATTTAATCCCTTTTTGTTTTTTTTTTTTTTGGTACTCGCTGGAGTGAGAAGGAAAAGGTCAGAATTTGATTTTTCATTAAATACCAAACCAAGTAAACAACAATCATAATTTAAGTATTGCCTAAAACGACAGATCTCCCAATGTTCTTGGGAAAGTTGAATTCCCAATTTTTAGTTTTTAATATTAGATTCTCAACAACCAAGAATACGTCTGGTAGAATGTAATGGAATACAATTACCAATTTTTTAAAAGAATTAAAAAAAAAAAAACCCTACTCCATCTCCTTGCATTGTGACCATTGCATTCTAACAAACCCATTGTAAAATTATTTGAATTGAATATGTAACAGTTGTGCTCATATATATGATCTGCAATGAAATGACTAGGGAAGCAGGCTTTCTAAATTTATATCCGAGACAATACAATATTGAACACCTTGACCATCAATCTCTCCACAAAAATGTTTGGACTGTTATCTAATTATATTTAGATATTCATTTTTATATCTCAAATCTGTTACATTTTATTTATTTATTTTTTTCTTGCCAGATATCTTCATCCTTAATCTTTTCTTAGTTTTTGTGTTGATTAAGACGAAATCTCTCGGCAACTTCGAGGTCATATTTCAAAATGTTAAATTTTTAATTTTATTAAAATATTAAAAAATTACAAATCATTCATTAAGTGAATATCAAATTTTATTTTTTAAAAATTACAATTTAAATTAAATATTTAAATGTTTTTTTTAAATTACATGTAAATATTTTAAATTATAATATTAATATTATAATATACTGCAATAATATATTTGACAATCATGGGCAATAGTAATGTTTTAAATTATTGGTTACAAACTATATGGTTTGAATTTGTGAATCACAAGTGATACGGTATCGTATTTTATTTCAGCAAGTGTGGTTAACGTGGACGTAATATCGACCACATATATATAGTTTTTGTTGACAAGTTTATGCTATACGCAGAGTAAATTTCTGGTTCTTTGCCCCGAAATTTTATTCCCGAATTCCGGCCACCGACGGTGTCCTGGATCCTGGAACCTCGCACGCCGATCGTTTCCGTTTCAAAGTTCGACCTCCCAATCACCGCCCAATGGCGTCCGTGCAATGAATTCGATGTCGTTGCCCTCTATTCTATTGGGCTGACTGGCGGTGAAAAGGATCCAACCCCATTGTGAGCGGGCGACAAGACGTAGACAAGTCTTGTGGGCCTCACGACTAAAAAGTCTTTTTAATTAAAAAATAATAATAAAAATATATAGTATACAATAAAATTGAGTAAAGTGCGCGTGTAAACGTATAATAAATGTAATTATAAATTATATGATAATTATTACGTATTATATATTAAATAATAATAATAATAATAATAATATATTTTATACAATTTATTACATGTTTACGCGTAGGCCCACAGCTCCTGTCGGTGCGGCGCTTATGTCAGCCGATCCACCTATCATTTTAGCAGGGAAAAAAATCATTAATCATACAGCGGGATGACTCGGCAAAGAGAGAGATAGGATCCTTCGAGGCTTTACTTAGTCAATTAAGTCAGGCAATTTAATCGCAATCGCAGGCCAGGAAAAAGGCTGTCTAGCCAACTTACGGATGTGCATAGACGACACACGGCAGACGGGGTCCATTGTTATCAGATACGTTTTCCAATCCGGTGTGCTCGTATTTTCAAAAAAAGTCTAAACCCAGCACCTGGTCTCGTTCGTATCCATGCTCAAACTTGAAACTTGAACCCCCCCCCTATTGCTTCTATTTCACATCCACATAACCGATAGCTCAAACCTTTCCCAAAACTTCTCCTCTCCTTTCCCTGTTCACCAAATTTTATCAACAAACAATAAACGCAAGATCGATCCAAAGCCCTCCATTTTTTGGAATCTCGATCACTTTCAGCTTCCAACATTAGTTTCATTGACTTTATATTTGTACCATTATTTGGCATCATGAGAACCGAGGGGCACAACCGAAGCAAGTTCATGAGGATCATTACGCTACCCATAAAAATGCTGGGCAAAGCAAGGGATCTTTACGTCAAGAGCTTGACGGACTGCTCGATGAGAGTGGGCCGCCATGGCCAGAGCATGGCCATGCCAGGCAGCCAATTCTCTGCCTTGCCAAGGAGTTTCAGTGCTAGCACGGGGAGGTCCGATGAAAGCGAGGATTACAGAGAGCTGATGCGGGCTGCGTCCGTGAGGAGCCTCGGACACCAGAATGAATTGGAAATGTATTTATATATGCAGCAGATGACGAGGAAGTCATCGAATGTGGGTTCCGATCAGGCGTTGCCGAAGAGCACGAGCGTTGGGATGGGATTCATGGGACGGATTGACGAGGACAGCCCCTGCGATTTTGAAGAAGTTGGTGTGAATAAAGGGAAGGCGTATCCCAGAAGCAGAAGCTACGCCGTTGCAAATCGCAGCGTTGGCTTTTGATTCTGGAGAGCGAGGTCAATTGAAAGAGCCTCCATTTCTTTTATTTATTATTTTTATTGTTATTATTTTGGTTTGGTTGGTTTTAGCTCTTTAATTTGCTGCTCAATTAGTTCAAATGTTTTGCAAAGGGATCGACGGGTCCGTTGATGCCTTTGCTGTATAACCACATTGCAAACTGTAAGTCCTCGAGTTTCTCACGGCTAGAACAGGAGAATCTCTATCACCTCCCCCCGCCTTTGTCTTGGTGAGAAAAAGGTGTCTGTGTAAAAATATTGTGATTCACAGGAAAATATTGCTTCGAATGATTTAAATCCGAATCCTTTTCCAGGCAATATGAACATTTGCTTATTCGTGTGATTGAAATCTCAATCCATGCCCAAAATAACAAGGATGAATCAAGAGGCGAGATTAGAAGGAATACAAGATGACGTATAAATCTCCCTAGCGGACTTGATCCAAAGTAATCTATTATTGATTAAAAAATACGCAAGACATCATCTCTTCGCGACTTCTGATTAGAGTAAAATAATGTGATCCAAATACGGATTACGTAACTTTGTCAATTAGTTAATTCTTACAATTACATTATTTTACTTTTAAAAATATGCCTTGGGAGGATCTCGCTGTCGCCTCTCTCTGTCTTGAGACTTGAGTTATTTTTTTAAATAAAAAATTTATTGATATAAGATCTAAATTTTAACAATCAAGTGTCTCAAGAGTCTCCTGAACTACTTTTTGATTGTCTATTTCCTGTTATCCGTGGCATATCCTTTCGCATAGGTACATGGAAACTGAACATGTTCATTAGCTAGCCCCCCAAACTGATCATGCCGATAGCAAAGGTAATTATCAAGAAAAAAAAAAGAAAAAAAAAAGGCCTTATCGGCTGATCCATGAAGCTGCCGAACTGTTCTTATTCAAGATCATACGAAATATAATGACTATAATAAGTGAATGACATACGTGTGATAGTGACACAAATGACAGCTAACATAATTGAATTTTGAAGAGCAAACTTCCTGACCCTTGAAATTGTATGCCCAACCACTGATATGATCGATTGATTTAAGTAATTCATTAAAGTCTTCCAACTAAAGACTGCTTGTTTAGTTACATATTAGAAAATTATCAATGCGTGTTTATAATTATACTTTCCTCCCTGGTCCACGTTCCACTACCCCTCCATATTCAATTCCGTGTGCCTCAGGAAAGTTGATAAATTATCATCCTTTTGGTTTCTTTGCTTTATTGCCTTGCCAAGAAAATAAATAACAATATTTATCTCAAAAATAATACAAAATTATTTGGCATAATAATGCATCGACAACCTTTGGGGGAGGATTTAGTAATTTTTGTCAATTTTAACCAGAGCTAAACTATTAAGAAAAATAAAAAAATTTAAAATTAAAAATAAATCAAAGTAAACTTTAAGTAAATACTAAACTTATAAATTTAATACTAAATTTCAATCAAAAATCTTTAATTATTAAATTTATAAGTTTTTTCTATTTATATATTACTTATTTTTTTAATATAAAATTTTTTAACTACATAATTTATTTTTAAAATTATAATAATATCTTTCTTAAGCATGACTCACTTCTATATTAAGTTTATCTCTTTAAATATATTAAGAGCTCATTATTATTTTACTAAACTCACTTATAAGTTAAGTGTGAATTTATTTTATATTGAGTTTACAAGTATGATTTTTTTTTTATATTGGATTTGTTCTTATTGAACACGCTAAGAATTTATTATTATTCAATTAAACCCACTTACAAATTAAGTATAAATCTTTTTCACATTAAATCTATTCTTCTTGAATGCACTTTACCGAGCTAGCTTACAAGTTAAGTATGAGTCTCTTATTTATTGGGTTTATAAGTGTAAGTTTCGTTTACATTAGGTTTACTTTCTTTGAATCCATTAAAAGTCCATTATTACTTCACTAAGTCTTTTTGCGAGCCAAAGTTACTTCACTTGATTTGGAATATACATCTATTTACACTTTGAGAGTCACGTTTTAAGAGCATATAGGTTATCGCTTTTATTTTGAAGTCACACCTTATCACTTTTCCTGGACATTACTCTTGATGAATGCAATTTGTTTCTTCCTTCCTTATAGAAACAATAATTATAAGAAACATGTTATGCTTAGGAGTATAAGTATTATTACTTTTATTTTGAAATTGCATCTTACCACCTCACTTAAAGTTTACTCTTGATGAGTGTAATATGTCTCTTATTACTTTATTTGGGCCTTACTTCTGATGAGTAATTTGTAGTACCACTTTACCTAAGCTTTACTTCTGAAAAGTGTAATATATCTCTTCCTTTATTACGAGGATAACAACCATAGGAAATATATGATATTTGTATTCTTCTTTTACCAAACCATTAATTATGATACCACTTGTTAGGGGAAACATTCTTCCTTTCTTATGGGGGGCAATAACTATAAGAAACATGTATTATTCATACTTATCTTTTATTGAATCATTAATGTTGATACTATTTATTAGAAGAAGTGTTCTTTCTTCTTTATAGGGGCAACAATTATAAGAAACATGCATTGTTTGTCCCTTGTTGAATGATTAACTTTAATACCATTTGTTAGGGGAAATGTTATTCCTTTCTTACGAAGGCAATAACTATAAGAAACATTAGTTGTTCATACTTATCTTTTATTGAATCATTAGCTTTAATATCACTTGTTAATAGGAAACATGTGTTATCTATACTTATTCCTTGTTGAACTATTGACTCTAATATCACTTATTAGGGGAAATGTTCTTCCTTCCTTATAAGAGTAGCAATTATAAGAAAGATATGCTATTTGTATTAGTCTTTTATTGAACTGTCGACTTTAATGTTATTTATTAGGGGGCTCTTTCTTCTTTATACATTATTTATACTCGTCTCTTACCAAATTATCATCTCTGATATCATTTGTTAGGGGAAACATTTTTCCTTCTTTATTGGGGCAACAACCATAAAAAATATGTACTATTTGTGCCCATCTCTTGCAAAATCATCAACTTCGATACCATTTATTAGGGGAAATGTAACAATTTAAAATTGAGAAGAAATTGGAACTGGGTTTGAGTAAGCAACTCATCTCTTACTAAATACCATTTGTTAGAAGAAACATGAGAGTTTAAAGTTAAGGAAAAATGAGAATAGGGTCCAAGTAAGCAACTTATTTATAAGAGTCCAAACTAAGGAGAAATTAGAATAAAGTCTGAGTAAGCAACTTGTCCCTTACTAAACTATTGACTTTGATACCATTTGTTAGAAAATATCTAAGAGGCCAAAATCAAGGAGAAATTAGGATAAGATTTAAGAAAGTAATAGATTTATGAATTTGATACTACATTTTAATTCATAACCTTAAGATATTAAATTTATGAGTTCTTTTCAATTATATATTATTTACCATCTTTCTTATTTTTAATATAAAATTCTTTAATTATATAACTTATACTTGAAATCTCAACATAAACTTAAGATATTTAATCTTAAACATAACTTTAATATTAGTAAAATAAAACTTATTAGTCATTAATTTTATTAATATATGCTCGATGTAATGTAAGCAAAGGCAATTGACTTTATGATTCAGGACTTTCATACGAGAGGTTGTTAGCTCTTTGTGAAAGTTGATGAGCTTACCAACAAAAGCTCAATTAATTGATAATGATTTTCTCATTGGGCTTTGAAGTATCACCAAGCACATTTTCTTCCCCAAATCCATAAGATAAAAATTTTAAATGAAGAATTTACATTTATTCCTAAACATAAATTATCTTGTTGTCTAGTCTTAAAGGATGTTAGTAACAAAGTTCATTAAAATAATTAATATCTTACAACTAACAAATTTTGTGTGATTGAACAAAATGATGACACATTGAAATTTTAAGAATTAAACCAGTCATTAAACTAAAAATTTCAAAATTTTAAAATTTAATTAATTTATTTAATATATTTAAAATTAAATTGATAAAATTAATATTTAATATTAATTAAATAAAAAAATTAATATATAATATATTATATAAAAATATTTATGTGTAAGAATTAAAATATAATAATTTTTTTAAAAATATTAATATAAAATATTTAAAAATATATTAGAATTAAAATAAATAAAATAAAAATATTTTATAAAATTTATGTATCATAAAATTTAAAAATAATAAAAAAATTATTTTTAAAAAATCAATTTTTATTATTTTATTAAAAAATTAAAAATAATTTATTGATTTTTTTAAAGAGTAAGTGAATTTATAATTTTTTATATTCATTTTTAATTTAATTAATTTCAAAAAATTAAATTAAATTATAAATTGATTCCTAATTTTTCTGACTGAATGGATATGATCTGATTCTTGGAAGAGAAAGAGGAAAAACGCTGTCAGCCATTTGAGGACGAGGACAAACTGGACAAAGGTTACTTTTCCCTTTATGCATTTTGATCCCTGTTCATGCTATTAGTTGGGCGTTTTCTCATCAAGTAAACCAGAAGCCAAAAATTTGCATTTGGAATCTTTTGGACGATGATGCTGTATTTTATTGGGAAACGCGAGAAATCAATTATGAGTTCTTCTCATCCATATTCATCATTTTGTCAAATAACCATTTTTGATACTGTTTTTTTTTTTATTTAATTTTTTTTTAAAATTTAAAAAGGAGAAACGTTTTCTTGAATGTACGGGATCTGCTAAATTGATGAAGGGACACAGAATACTGTAATGTCACGATCTTAAATAATCTTCTTTGAACTTCCCGTTCCCAATGTTGGTAACTAGTTTTTCGTGAGATTAAATTAAACACATCTTTTGGTGCCCCCCTGCAATTTCTTCCCTGCTGCGGTTGCCGTCTGTATCATCGCTCCTGCTTTATTACAGTAGAAGGGCTCCGCTCCTCCACGCAAGCTGGTGAAGATCATTTTTGTGTGGCCTTCCTCGATACGTGAACCGAAAAATTAGACACGGATTAGACGGAGTGATGTAAAACGAGCTAAAATTCGTCATGACTGATGATAATATGTGCAACAAAATATCGAGTAAATGCAATAATTATGATGCGAGGTGAATTTAACAAGACTGATTAACTATTAAATCCTGTTTGTCATATTAAATTCTCTTTAATATCACAGTGATTGCATTTACTCGACCCCCTTCTTTTACATTCGGTCCATCGCAATGAGTTCAAAATTTAGAGTAGTTTATTATATGGTTCTCACATGTGGCCTCGTGTGGATATGACTCCGTCGGATTTCTTTGTACACCTATTCATTTTATTTTTATTATTTTTTTCTTTTATATTTGCCATATGCATATAATGAGATTGGGCTGTTCTTAGGCCACAACCCAAAAGTGGGGTTGGCAACATTGGTTGGGTAGGCGTTCATGGTTCCAAACACAGGCAGAGTTAGGATAGGACAACAAAGCCCGAAGGCACCACGGAGAGGAGCAGCACAAACCCACATCGAAACCACTGCTTGAAAGCCCTCTACCACGAGTTTTCTCTGGTCACATATTCTTTTGTAAGAGAGGCTACTGTAATGCCAATCGTTGCAGTTAAAAGCAGTCCATACTCAATGATATAATGCACATAAATTAGTGGATTGATGAACAAAATCAACGCTCAAATTGAATGGGAAACGAACTTTGTAAAAACTGCCGAATCCAACTAATTGAAAAGGAATCCCATTGGTCGAATGCTCGGCCCAATTGGGGCACACGTCTCCCCTTCTAGAAAAAGACTTTTAACAGGAGAACAACGAAAAAAAAACAAAAACACATAGAGGGGGGGGGGCTGCCCATCAATAAGAAGCTGCCGAAGCCGTCAACATTCTGACGTGCCTATTCGACCCACGTCTTATTTATTACTCTGTCCTTTACCTAATGAAAGGTTGGTCTTCAATAAGTGGCAAAGACAAATCTGCATTTTCAAGACTCGTATCCCATTTTTCTTTTGCTGCTATCTAAATTGGACTTATTGTGAAAGATCGTCCGCCGTCCGCTTAGTCCAAGAGTTTTCCTATCTGCTTCTGCATTACCATCATGACCAAGATATAAACATATCCACCGTCCGCTTAGTCAAGAGCTTTCTCATCTGCTTCTGTGTTAACATCATGACTAAGATATAAACATGCTTCGGCAGTCCGAGATGCATTTAATTGTAACAAAACAAAGAAATGGGGACATCAAGGAGCGCCAACAACCCACGCCTTGTTTTACCGATTTTTCTGTTGGTACAGTTTTGGTCGCAGTCATGGCCTGCTGCAGCTTCTCACTCATTGGTTGAGTTCCTTCCTGGGTTTCGAGGGCCACTTCCCTTTCATCTTGAAACTGGGTGAGCTTCTGTTTGCAGGTGTTGGTTTTAGAGCCTTAAGGTCACAGATGCGGAAGGTGATTTGTTTTGACCATCCCGTGTGTATGGTGTTCAATCAGGTATGTTGGTGTGGGTGAATCAGAGGATGTGCAGCTCTTCTACTACTTCATCAAGTCAGAAAGGAATCCTAAAGAGGATCCTCTCATGCTTTGGATAACCGGTGGCCCTGGCTGCTCTGCCTTTTCTGGTCTTGCTTTCGAGATTGGTAAGATGAGCAATCAGCTGCGCTTGGTTTGATGCTTGAGGGCTTTCATTCATTCATGTGTTTCCAACAAGCAAAATTCTTATTGTCACTCAAAAGGCTAGCAGACCATGTTAATTTTTTCAACACATCAGCATAACACTATTGGTGGTTCTGCTCTGAGCTACCGGGTAGAATATTTGTTTAATTTTGGGCTTATGAAGTTTTTAACTTCCGCTTAAATTATGTTGGATTGGTGGAGCTGGAACTGCAACGTACTCGTTAACCCTTTCTTTTTCTCATCCCTTTCTGATATAGGAAATGGGAGTTAGAGATTGCAACACACTTTCCTTCGAGTTCAATGAACTCATTAGCTGTATCCTGACAACCAAAGTATACATTTTCCTACTCAACAAAGCAAGTATGAGTTTCATCCAACTCAAATTTTTTAGTTGAATAGAGACTATCATAAGTTCACGTCACAATCCTCTCTTTTTCCCTGTGAAATGCAATGTTAGAACAAAGAGATGGCACGATTGGTCGATATTTTGTCCTTTTTTTCTTTTAATCCAATAGGCTTCAAGTTAAGGGGCTCGTTAAAAACAACACGGTTCACAATTTTTAGGCAGTGATTCCTCGGCTCTTCCGCCGTACATGTACAGTCTCGCCGTGCCCTCATTCGTTCTTGTTTCTGACAGGCACTAGCTTTCACAAACAAGTTGAGAGATTTTCCCATGATCTCTGAACACAAATACATTTAATTCTATCTTTTAGAACTTAGCTTTGTGATCGATCCTGATCATCGAACATGCGTAGGTCCACTAAGGTTCGAGGCTGTGGAATACAACGGAAGCTTGCCCACATTGGTCTACAATCCACATTCATGGACACAAGTAACTCATTTCTGCCATATGTCTATACCAACGTAACATATAACAAACTTTCAATCTGTCTTGACATTGATGCTGGTGGTTAATTGTCAGGTATCCAGTATAATATTTATAGACCTGCCCGTAGGCACTGGTTACTCCTATGCAAAGACTCAACTTGCCTCTCAGACAGGTGACTTCAAACAGATCTTCGATGCCGACCAATTTATGAGAAAGGTACCTACAATTTCTCTGACCATATCAATACGTTGATACATATTATTTAAGGGTTAATCACTAAAAAAAATAATAATAAATCACGTACCTAGCCTCTCTTTCAAGATCGATCATCAATAATTAATTATGAAACTTTGTATTTAGTGTCAAATCTGTCACACCATCCAAACAAGAGAGACTCAATGTGACATCCTGCTGCCGTTGAATATCATGTCATGTTTAGTGCCGCCTCCACAGCCAAAAAAAAAAAAAAAAAAACGGAGAGAGAAAAAAATTTGATGCTCAAAATCTTTTCTTTTTTTTTTTTTCCGTTACACATGAGATTTTTTTTTTTTACACGTCCTAAAATTCCACATTGGGATGCCTCGTAGGTGAGTTACCCGAATCCATAGCTTACACAACTTAAAAACGTGATAGATTTGACACTAAATACAAAGTTCGTAATTAATTGAGAAAAAAAAATCAGAATATATTTGCAAAAAGTAAAAAAAAAAAGAGGGGGGGGCTTAATTTAATGATTTTTGTGGATTCTTATCCCAAATTACTTTTTCCTTCAAATATTTTGTGTTTTTGGATGGCAATATGCAGTGGTTAACGGATCATCCAGAATTCTTATCGAACCCATTCTATGTTGGTGGGGACTCGTACTCTGGCTTCACTGTGCCAGCCATAGCGCTGAACATCTCAAATGGTATGCCAAGATACTCCCAAGAACTTGCCTGTACAATTTTTGGTAGAGCTGCAGCCTGCATGTGAGACGAGGCATTTTTTAGGGGCTCGGCAGCTCGGGCTATTTGAGTTTGATTATGTTAATAGAACAACGATTCACGCAGGTCTACCTTTAAAACTTATTTTAATGAACGAATCAAATTTAAGTAACATGTAGTTTCGATCTGTTGGAAGTCCCACGCTAAACCAAAAAAAGAAAAAAAAAAAAAAGGAGAGAGAGAGAGAGAAAGAGAGCTCCTGAGGGTTGAGATGTTTTTTAGTTAAAAAGTTCACTTGTTTTGATTGACAGTAAAAAAAAAAAAAAAAAGATAAAATTAATTTAAGCCAATCTTCTGACTGCTTCCCAGGGTTTGTAATTTTGTATTCTAATCTGTTTACAACGATAAAATTCATTCACTTATCTCAAAAAAAGAAAGAAAAAAAAAGAAACAGAAAGAAAGAGGACATTATAAATATAAATATTTTTTTTAATAAATAAGTAATTTTAATGTTAATTTATTGTTATTTGATTAATTATTTTCGTCAAAATAGACGTCTCTACTCTCTCATCTGTTAGAATCTTTTTTTTTTTTATCTTTTCTTAAAAGTAAAAGAATTCCCTCGATTTCATCGTTTGCGTGGTGGCCCGACTCGGCTTGCTGCAGGCCATTAATTCAGAGGCGGCAAAACCACGTCGTTTTGCTGGATGTCATGAGAGGAGCTACCGAGTCTGATCATATGAATTTCAGGGCATTATATTGTCTGATCTTATTGTTTGAGTCGAGTCGTCCGCATATTCAACGATTGGAATCTAATCCCATGCACTATTGTTTATGTACGATTAATCTTGTTGCCGACAAATGATGATGATGATGCAGGGAACGACGCGGGTCAGAAACCGGCGGTGAATCTCAAGGTTCGTAACGTAGCACCGCAAATTTTCTTAATTTTCAAAGACCTTCAATATTCTACCATGTTCCCAATTCCTCCATCTCAGGATGCAAAGATTTCTTGAAATGATTTCGTTAAACCTGGCATTGGTGCGTATCCTAGGTTGGTCCAATTACAATTTTGTCGCACAGATATCAAGTAAATATAACACAATACAATACAGGGGTCTGGACCCCTGTAAATATTTCTGGTTTTTGTATACCAGAATTAAAGTTAATATCTTGTTTGTGTTTGGGAGAATTAGGGCTTAAGACGTACCAAAAAGGTGAATGGAAACATGTAGGATATACAATAATAATAATAATAATAATTATTATTATTATTTTGGAGTGCTTCAAAATTTGTAGTTGCCAACGGAATGGCTGTGCATATGGTTTCAGGGATGCCTTGTTGGAAACCCTACTACAGACCCCCGCATCGAAGGCAACTCAAAGATCCCATATGCTCATGGAATGGCACTGATTTCTGATGAGCTATATGAGGTATTTTTTATTTTTTCATTAAGAGATTTATTAATTCACTTATATATATATATGTTTTTTTTTTTCAAATATAAAATCCAAAAAACGAAACAAAAAAATTTAGTTAAATGTCAACTTGGGAGACCTCTATGAGGTAGTGTAGTTAGATTTAACCAAAGCAACGCTGTAACCAAAACCTGTTATAGCTAACATCCTAAGCTAAGTTCGCCCTAGAGAAGGCAAATGAAAAGGATTAATTCGATCAAAGCAGGCAACCAAAGAACAAAAAGGGGAAGTAATATATTATGTCTAACTAGTCTGCTTTGATTGATCCAGCAATTGGAGAGAAGTTGTGGAGGGGAATATCAAGTCATAGACCCCGCAAATGCTGAGTGTCTGCAACATCTGGCTTCTTACTCTGAGGTTTTGGAACCACAACATTGCCCGAACCATTTCGTTTCTTTCCTTTCTTTTAAAAAGAAAAATTGTTATTGCCATTTTGCTTTTGCTACAATATAAGTTGAAAAGGTTGCATCAATTCACATTTCCAGTGCACTGCATGGCTTAATGTTGTTCACATTTTGGAGCCACTCTGCGCTTTTGCTTCCCCGAGGCCGAGTGAGATACTTGCCAGAAGAAGATCTATTCGTGAGTTCCTCGATTTTAAACAGCCAGTTCCTGAAGTTGGCTGTCGTGTAAGTCCACTTTTGTTCCTTTCATGTCGTTGGTGAGTTTATGTTTGAGCCACGAAACTTGAGAATGCGAGAAGTCACAATTCTCATAAAATGTGAACTTTTAACCTAAAATGTAATTAAAAAAAAATCGGCATAATTTTTTTTTCAAACAAATACAAGTGACACCTTCTTATTTAATTTGTTTCCCCGGGAGTCCTTAATTTCTTTATTTTAACTCAATCAACTTACTTATGCCCGCAGAATTATGCGTATTTGCTCTGCAAGTATTGGATGGATGACAATGGTGTCCGCAAAGCTCTCCGTATAAGAGAGGTAATGCCAAATTTGCAGTCGAAATGTTTAGAAATGAAACCAGCAGTAAATAAACAAGGTCAATGATGCCCAAACCCTCTTTTATAATTATTATTTTACTGCAGGGTACCATAAGGGAATGGGTGCGATGCAACTATGGAATACCTTATACCCATAACATTAACCAGAGTGTTAATTATCATTTACAACTTACGATGAAAGGTTACCGCGTATTGGCCTATAGGTTTGGATCACTCTGTTTCCTTCATAATTGTTAATACCTCATCCCTTTTCTTTATCCATATATATGGTTTTTGGTTATTGAAAATTTTAAATGGGTTGATGCGCCACGCGTGGTAACTATTTGATTTTGAACAGTGGTGACCATGACATGGCAGTGCCATTCTTGGGAACTCAGGGATGGATAAGAACTCTAAACTACTCCATTGTTGATGACTGGAGACCCTGGGCCTCTCAAGGCCAAATTGCTGGGTATTTCCCAAAATAAATTTATCATAGTTCTAATTTCATTCGATATTCGTATCTCCTCTTCTTCTTCTTCTTTTTCTTAATAGTCCTATATATACATATGATAAGAAATAAGAATGGGCTTTTCCAAGGAAACTGATCAGGGCATTGAATTGAACATTTGAATTGAGCAGATACACGAGGACTTACTCTAATCAGTTGACATTTGCAACCGTAAAGGCAAGGAATTTCTCCACTTTTTTTTTTTTTTTTGGAGTACATTTTATTGTCCACATTTTACGAGAATCTAAGAAATAACTTTAACCTACAACCCAGAGCTTTGTTCTTGTGGCCCACTAAGATAAGCTTGGTTGGTTAGGAACTTTACTTCATCTGCGGCAATGAGTGAAAATATTTTTTCTGATTTTCTTATTATTATTCATCGGTTATTTTTTTATTTTGGGCTGGCTCATTAATTTGCAGGGTGCAGGGCACACGGCTCCTGAGTACAAGCCTGCTGAATGTCTAGACATGTATTCAAGATGGATGTCCGGGGAGCCTTTGTAACTCGTAGCTGCAAATCCAAAAGACTGGATCGGGATAAGTCGGGTATTAGTATAATAATCATGCTGAAGGGTTTCATCGTTCCACTTACATAAATGTGAAGCCTCAACCTACTTGCTAGCTAGGGCCGGCGGCGGGGGAAAATCATCTGCCCTAAATTGTTCACTGCATGGCTCCATAATCACGTAGCTAAGCATTATATACACCTGGCTGGAAAATATACCAGCTACCACCTTTCCGCGAAACAGATGGACATTGTTTCATGCAAATAATTGTCTAGTCATGGTGATTTCTCCTCCCATGTTATTTCTCACATACTTGTTAGTTTCTCTCCCCTCTCGATGCGCAGCAGAACATAGTCATCCTCTCTTATAAATTCTGTGCCCCTCCCATATTGATGTGCACCTATAGAAAGGAAAAGGGAAAAAAAAAAAAAAGGGACACTTCCGGAGCAATGCGACAAACTCAGAGGTTACAGAAAGACAAATGACATAGAATTTAAGTCAGGAGCACACTCTGTAGAATTACAACATAATGCATCTTGATCTAGCAAAATTTGGCAAGATATAAAACCACCTAAGATAATATGTTTTATAATAAATAAAGAACATCGACATGCCTTTGGCCCTAAGAGTATGAATGATGCTGCCTGTAAATCAACTCAAAGAATGCCCTGAAAGAGTCGCCATTGGGGCTCTCTTTGCTATTTGACACGATGTTGCTTGCTGTATGAGGTGATCGTTAATTAGACAAACAAGACGAGCATTTGTGCAGTGTATCCCATTCCGTGACTTCCATCTCCCAAGACACAAACAAAAAGAGAAACCACAGGAATGGTGTATTTAAATCTCAGTTCAAGCTGTATGATAACAATTTCACAAGACCTGTCTTCAGCATGACTGGGTGCCTGTAGATTCCAAGTGATATGGCTTTCCTCTTCACTTATCTCGCAGTTCCCTTTTTGGGAGTATATCAGGCCTTCTAAATCTGAAGCTGAACCTTATGCCTGCAACGGAGGGCACAGATGTCAATTGTTACAGTTTGCTTCTCTTTTTACACGGTATAAATTTGCACCAGATTTTCCTAATTACCAGTGATCACATGCATTTTATGATATTCCTTCAACATTCTGCAACAGGTAATATGGGAGAAAGGGATGCTAGAACAAATCCCTTTGTTGCAATAATCCAACTAATCAGATGAGGGATGCTAGAACCATCAAAGCCAAAGACGGATAATGCATCCTATGTCCCCAGTTTTAGATATGACACCTTAGTTTTTTTTACCTTTTTTTTGGGGGGGGGGGGTACATCGGAAATAAAAACTCCTCAGTTACTAGAAACACAAATAATACCTTTCAGAATTTAAATGAACATTACCATTTGAATTTCTAGAGAAGAACTTTAGTACTTCATCAATGATTATAACCTGCAGCAAATAAACAAGATGAGTACCGTAGAGAGGGAGCAATAATGTGATCCAAATAGTTGCATTTAATTAAGTGCGACTTTTCCCTACCAGAAACCACAGTTTATATTGGGAAAAAACTTTCACTAGCATACCACTCCTTAATCCATTAAGGAACAACAGGAAGACAGTAAACAAAAATAAAACTGAAACTGAACACAGGTGACAGGGCCAAGATCAAACCAATGAAAAATATTTGCCCATATTTGACTTTAAAATTGGTAAATTGGAGAAATTCCAGCATAATTCCTTCTTAAGGTCCAGCTAATGCAGATCATGAGATCTGCATCTAAGAGAAGGCCAGAACTGAAGGGCTGTGAAAAGATTAGAAGTCCACATGCACACATAATGGAAGCCTAAAATGAAAAATATCATTGGTTTCATCCAAAAAGCTCGAGTAGTTGATATAGGTAGCAGAATAAAAGTGCAAAGGCTCCCAACTCACAGGGAATGAAAGATACAAGACTATGGTCCATTCAGCCCAGGACAATGGTGTCACCTGCAACACATTACATTGCACAACAGCAATCACTTGCTCATGCCAGTGGGCAGTAATAAGTAATGGGGTAGGAGAAAAAGAAGACAACTTACAGAGAAAAGAATGGACAGTGGCTGCACATACAAAATTAATACATGAAGGAGCATAGTCAGCACAATGGAAGCAACAAGCCACAAATTACTCCAGGGATGGATAACACTGGTAATAAGGGCAAAAGAAATAAGTTACTCTCCAAAATCACTGCCAGTTCTATTTTCTTGTACTGACGTGCCATTTTTAGGGCACACAGTCACACAAAGAGGAAGAAAGAATGCGTGCAACTGATTTTGGACACAGTCAGCATGTAAAATATCAGGAATCATCCACCGAAAATACCTAGGCAAGCAAGATGGGAAACCAGGCACACAATCATAAACTAGCTTGTGTACAGGAAATCAAACCCTATACTCACAGAAGGGACTGGTTTTCACTGAGATTATTTAATGCATTAAACATCTCAACAACAACAAGCACTGTCATGGACATTGTTGATGGATGCCTGTCATCAAATATACTGCATGGGTAAGCTGTCTCCCTCGTGGGGCAAGTGTCAAAATTCATCTGCATTAGAGAGAGAGGCAATAAAGTTACAAAACAGTATCTTAAATGGCAACCGAATATCACTCATATATTTCATACCAGTGTAGAACTAAGGGGATTTTAACTCATCTAGCACAATTAAGTGCCTCAATGGAAATTTATGAGGAAGAAATGAAAGAAAGGTAAGACCTCAAAAAAACATTATAGACAGACACTTCACTCACAAGGTAGAAATCCAACATCTAGTTAGACAAAATCATGAATTTATTATCTTCTGATGTACCAAGAAAAAAAAAATTATGAAGTTAAGGAATGAACTAATAATGTTAATTCTCACATCTAGAAAACATAGGAGTCAGAGGATATGTAGAGAAATCCGAGTATTGAAGACTGATGCTGGGGAGCAGGTAACTCAAGAAACCATCAGTTAAACAAGCCATCTACCATTTCAGTTCATGGTTAGATTTCATTCACCAAGCAACTTTTTCCCCTCATAAGACTCTCAATAGTTGCAAACTATGGTTGCACTTACCAATTCACTATATGGTAATTTGGGACCATTCTCTGAGTATATGAACCACCATATGAAGCCTGCAACTGTGGCAAGACCAACATATGCTGCATCAACCAGATTCAAAATCAGACACCATCTCCAAAATTTACGTAACAATATGCAGTGATAAGATTATAGAAAAAGGGAGTGGTGCATGTTTTGAACAAAATTTAAAGTTCTAGGAGGTTCAACTTTCAATGAAATGTCAATAAACTGGTACATGCCACAGTCCACTCCAACAAGTTACGTTAACATACCCAAGGACAAAGGAGATTAATATCATCACCATAGATAAAAGAGGCTTGAAGTGAAGAGGAATTTGCTTGTTTCCTTTTACTTAACCAAGAAAAGGAAAAAAGGAAAAAAAAAAAAGTCTATTGGATTCCACATATAACTGCAAGTACACTTTGAAATTTCTAAAGGGAACCTTAAAAAATTTTATCATAATTGTTGCTGAGACAATAATATTCAACTGCAGAAGTAGACAACTTCCATCTAGTTCTCAATCATCTACAGGATTTGCAAGCAACAATGGTAAAAATCTATGTTTCTAGACTTACGTGATGAAACATGAGATATGGGGGGCAATGTTTGAAAAATGCAGACTCTCTCTCTCCCCCTTGGAGAGTAGCACAGCGGGCTGAGTATTTGGCTTGCTAAACACAAAATGAACCTTATACAACACTCTCCCAATAAATTGGGGGGGGGGGGGGAAGAGCAAGGAGGCAAAAACTAGTCACAAGGAGAAGGTGATGCTGACAAGTGAAGGGACGAAAATCAAGCATAATGGTACAAAAGTAGCCTGCCAATATGACTTGTCATCAACTGCACATTGATGATTATGAGGTTAAGTGCATGTGGAGACAAACATAAGCATTATGATGCTGCAATATGTAAATCACACAGAAATTGTCAGCCAAACTGTACGAGAGACAGCATGCATGATCTGCATGATGATAGACAGCAATACACATTGTTACTACCTCCAATTACCAAATAACGGAAAAACAACCATCCGCTGACAACAGCTTCATTCACCTGCAATCAAATTATAAACAAAAAGGAATAAGAAAGGAATTAAAAAAAAAGAAGAAGAAAAAGAAGAAGATTATACACATAAAGCTTTCATCATTTTGTAAAAGAACAGAACCAGAATATTCAAATTTTTTACTTTAAAAAAAGGTAAAGTTTTTTGTAATGTGCAATCTAGGTGCACTAGTGCTAATAATAACAAAACATGAAGAGGTTGTACAAAGCACAAAAACAAATAACTCACAATAAAAAATCCTGTAGTCTGACCTACCAAAAACAATAATAGTCTGCAAACCTATGTTCCAACTTCACTGAGATGACGAAGGAAGAAAATGTTTGTCAGAGTCCTAACCTTTATGTACAAGACAGCCATAAACCATGTTCACAATGCCAAAGATTATTACACAAGAAGCCCCACATCTGGGTCCATCCTCTATATCTGGCCAGCTAACTTGTATCTGATGACTTGTTCAAATTATAAATGTACCAGACTATTCAAAGGACTATTTAAAGAAAACCCTCTGTCGAAACAAACAAAATGAACTTGAGACATCTAATATGGTACTAAATCATTAGAGCAGTACCTTTCGAGGTTTGGCTCTCATCACATCTGAATCTGGTTTGTTAAAGCCAATAGCAGTGGCAGGTAATCCATCAGTAACCAAATTGACCCAAAGCAGCTGGACCTGGATGAGTTGGAATATAAGCCCAAATTACAGCAGAATTTTAAGTTGCAAGGAGTTAGATGCTAGCAAATAGCAAAGGGCAGAGACAGTAAAAGGCAGCTTGCAGTCAGGAGAGAATTACAATCCCTTTCCACCAAAGGGCTTTTGTATCCAATACAAGTAATATAATAAGAAAAAGGAAATTATGTAAGGCAATAAACTTGATTTGATGATTGTTGAGCTTCTACAACACACATTGTAAATCCAGTGTCTGCTTCTGTGCCTCTATACCAATAAAGAGAAGTAAATAGTCTGATGTATATTTCTAAGTTCTTTTTTTAAAATTTTTTTTTTTTTATTTCCATTTTCCATCTCAGTGCATATCAGATGACAAATGAGAGCAAATTTTCTGGACAAAATGAACTTACAGGGGCCAGAGTATCTGGTATCCCAAGTACAGCTGCCACAAAGATACAAACAACCTCACCAATATTTGAGGAGATCATGTATCTGATGAATTGCTTTGTGTTATTGTATATAGCCCTGCCCTCTGCAACAGCCTGCCTAGAAATCAATTCTATAAGAAGTTGAATGGCAGGAACATATTCTCAAAAACATATGAGGACAATAGCTATCCATCTGCTCATTCTTGCGACAATAACAACCCTGAAACATATGTCTGGATTTAACTTGTCTGTCATTCTATAATGCGAACAAAACTATTCCCTCATAGTTGATCTTAAACTACACTACAAATATTGGATTAGTATGGGTGAAAAACATAATAGCCTCATTGACAAGAAATCTGTGCATCTCTCTCCTTATTATTACAAAAATGAAAAAAGAAAAAGGATTAATGCTAGTAGGAGTGAAGAAGCTACTATACCGCAACAATTGAAGCAAAATTATCATCAGCCAAAATCATGTCTGAAGCGCTCTGGAATTGCAAGAACACAAATAGTCAAAGGAAAAGGAATACATAAACCTAAGACAGTTTGCAGGAGTAAGGAACTCCAGTGAAATTTGGGATAGTCATCTATCTAATACTGATATACAGTGAGCTGTCCAAAGACAGCTTGCTTTATGTTGTTCACACAGATCATAATGTTAGCTCCATACATGCAGAAATGATCAGAAACTGTCTTCATATAGAATCCTATCGAAAATATGGAATGCACCACATTCCCTGACATTTAGTTACTCAATTGCACAAGGAACCAAATGAACTACAAAATGAGTGAGAAGGATTTACACATGGTGCAAAACAAATTCAAGAATTAAATGGAAAAGGAAAAAAAGACAAGAGTAAGCCTGACACAACAATATTTTGTTGATACAAGTCCACAAAAGCAATAAAATAAATACACCTAGACATATACAGATATATCTTTACACATGCATTTATATCCATACGTAATTGTATATATCTTGAACTGTATGTATAAAACAGATGCTTCACATGTGAGTGAGCGCACATATTTAGGGGAGAGAATCACAGGAAGACAGGTCAGTGGACAAATACAGAAACAGGTCCTTCCTTACAGTGTCCTGGATACAATGAAATGAGAGCCACTTAAAAATACCTTTGCAACTGCTGTTCCAGATCCCATAGCAATACCTATATCTGCTTTCTTTAAAGCAGGTGCATCATTCACACCATCACCAGTCATTGCAACCTATTCATTCCAAATAGTTGATCCAATAACATACTTTATCTAAACATAGAAATAAACAGGCAGAAAGTGCCATGCAAAACATAAAATAAACAAAATTATCATACACCAGTGTAAACATAAGAAAAATACATGAAAAGTATTAGGGTCTAACAGGATCTCTAAAACACCTGTTATGTCATTAAGATGCCCTGAGCCAACACTTGGTTTTTTCTGACTCCTCCCAATAGTTTTGGCCTCAAACAATTGACTCCTTATATCAAGAGGTAATATTTTTTCCAGCATAAATGAACTAGTCCTCATGCTTTTCTTCAATCATGTAGATAAGTGAGCACAAAGTTCTCACTTGTATATCCACTCCATAGAGTCTCCCCATTACATCGGTTGATTTCTCAACCATCTCATTTTTATTCCCAATTTTACTTAGAAAAGGGAACCCCAGAAGATTTCTATGCATAGTTGCCATGACTCACTTCTACAAACCACGCACTTCCATTGCATTTCTCCTCCTAGTATTAACTGCATTTTAGTCAAAGTTAAATTCTTCCAAATTTTGAAACATCAAATTTGATGAACATGTTTCTCTGAGCTATAAGATAACTATGAAATGTAACTTCATTAAGAAAGCCCTTCATATATCCTGTAGTAGCCCAATATAGTTCGATCCACTTAAGTATGTACCAACCAAACAACAATGTTTGTAGACATCAGCATTGATGACATTGCACATATTTTGTTTGTCTGTTGAATGCATATTGTAAAAAGATCTAGCATATGATCAAGCTAATGAACTAAATCCCCTACAAACAAAAGGATACACTGGCTTCCCCAGAAGACCACCTATAAGAAGACACAATGCCCTTCTTGAGGCTAAAACAAAATAGTACACTGGCTTCCTCAGAAGATCATCTATAAGAAAATACAATGCCCTTATTGAGGCTAAAACATTTGCCCATATTTACAGTAAGCCTTATGTCTTCTAAAGCCTGGTCTGACTAATAAAAGGCGTTTCACACCAAATGACATTATTGATCCATGGGTAATATCACTGTAGTTCACAGCAAGAGAAAGATCCCACTCAAAACAAACTATTTACAAGATATTATAAACATAGACCACATAAAAAGGTTCAGTTCATTACAATTCCTTTGTAGACATACCATATAATAATATTTTGTACAGTTACTGAAATTTAGCAAAATTTTGTTTATCAATCAATTACTGCAGAAAATTTTGCTAACTGCTATAATAACCAATTCTTCTTACCATCTTCAACTTTTATAAAGTTGGCTTTATTAACGAAATGAATAAAGAAGCATGGGTAATGATAAAAAATATTGCATGGACTGCCCATAGTGCTTGCCAGCATTTATAGTTAATGGCAATGATATAAGAGGATTACCACTTCATTTTGATGTTGTAAGGCCTCCACCAGTATTCTCTTATGGGTAGGTTCAACCCTAATGGATTACCAGAATAAAAAAAAAAAAAGAACATAAAATTTGGAAAATCCCAGCACAACCATGAAATTAAAACAGGCTGAAGAAGAACGACCAAAATGCTTAAGGCAGCATGGTTATGTGCAAATAGAAACAATAAGAGACCAAAAGAATGACATCTGATATACCTGGTAAAGATTGCTATACGTTGCAGAGCCAGTGTTTGCTGTAAAGGAGGAAGTTCTTCAAACTCAGAAGCAGTGTAGGAGCGTCCAGCAAAATCTTCCAAGTGATCAAAAGCACCAATCTTACAGCAAAGTGATTCAGCTGTGGACTGAAGGTATTTCTTGTATCAGCAATGAATGCAACCAAGAGATGATATAAACAGGAAAATGCGAGCAGGGATTTGAGATAACCTTATTGTCCCCGGTGACAACTATAACACGTATACCAGCAGTCATGCATGCAAGCATAGCATTCCGCACTTCTTCCCTTGGTGGATCAAGCATTCCAACCTTTGATTGAAACCATGAGTTCGAGCAGAGAAACAAAGGGAGAGAGACAAGTGATGGACAAGTAAGTTTATATGGACGTGAACTCACATTATGATGATAAAGCATTACAAAAGGAAACAAAATGCAAATAAGAAAAGACTCTACCCAGCTACACTTAAAACTACAAACAAGCACTCCAGTTCCTCTGTTATGTTTTGAGAATAGAAATTCCAACACAATAGTAATCTGTTTTACAATTCATTTTTCTAATTAAAGGGACAATTTACATAAGGGGGGAAAAAAAATCAAAGTTGGCAAGTTGCCTTCCATTCTTCCTATTGGTTCAAACAGGAAATTGGTTCACAAAAAACATAGAAAATGGACCAGTAAAACTAAAACATCAAATCAATGTCCAGAAACTACAAATAGAGTTGCATGTAAGGATTTAACATAGGCAGCACTACAGTGAAGCTTTTTTTGGGTTCTCAGAAGAATGCATACCAACCCAATAAACGTCAGCTCCTTCTCATCATCAAAGGAGATACTTTGTTTACCCGTGGGCATTTGTTTGAAGGCCAGTGCCAGGCATCTTAATGTTTCTTTTCCTGCAAAACTGACCATAAAGCATGGGTGTTCAGAGAGCAAAACCAAAGAATTTAGAAAACTGAATACTTTCTTGAATCTTCCGTCGACAATCGGGGACATCACTGACATTAGGGATATGGCCTGTATGCTTTTTGGACCTATTTGCAAATACAAGAGGACTCAAATTTGTGCTTTCTGGATCCAAAAAAGGGCAATGCAAGGAGGAAGCAAAGGATGTGGTTTCCTTGACTTTAAAGGTAATTAAAAACTTAGAAGAAAAAAGATGTCTGGAGCTCACATCCAAAATTCAGTGTCCAATGATGAATGATGTGTTTATTTAAGTCTTGCAAAGTGAAAATTCACCAAGGTGCCAAAGAATGTCCAACAGACACACCTACCAAGGGAAACCTAAACAAAAATGTTCACACAAGCCAAGAGAGAGAGAGGGGGGAGGAGAGAGAGAGAGAGACGGAGAGAGGTTAAAAAGAAAGACAGTACTCAGATCCCCCATAGTGAAAGAAACATCTTCCAAACTTTCCAGGAATAGCAATTAAATTGCTCAGAACAGTGCTAACCTGTGGAACCTTGAATCTAACTCATCTCGAATAGCAGCCGATAAGGGAACAGTGGAGCCATCATCATTGCAAAGGATGTTAGAACATCTAGAAATAACACTCTCAGGAGCACCTTTAGAAAACATAAGCTCCATCTGCTTTCGACTACATAAAACACTCATCATTTTCCGATCACGAGAGAATTCCAGAACAGAAACCTGTAAAGCAACAAGAAGTTAGGTCTGCAGCAGTAATTAATTTGTTTAGTAATCATATAACAAGTTGCTGCACCAGTATAATCAACTTCTTAAGTTCAGTTTACATAATTGCTCTCCTAGTTGTCTGGAATCTTCTAAAATTACAGGAATTACACAAAGAATCACTATCTAAGCAAACTGTTTGACAGTCAAAGCCAAAAAAGCACACATGTGGACACCAAGTGGTTAGGGCAACCTGGAAAATTCTTACAAGCGGATGGGTTAAAAAGGAGAGGATTAAATGTAAATGGAAAAAGGTCAAAAAGTTCGTTGCTTATCATTATCATTAGAGCATAAACAGGAAAGCCCATAGAAAACATGCAACACAACCTCAAAATCATGGCAATATGAAATAATCCCAGCCATTTATATCAATAAAATGATTCATTGTGTTCTTAGTACTATTACATCTGCAAATATACAATATAGCTCCTCCAACTTTAGCATAGAAGAAGAAGAAAAGATGAAAATAACTATTCCTGAAGCACCTAACATATGACAGCAAACCTTTTTGAATTGGTTTTCCCAATAGTGATTACAGTATGATGCACGCTCATGCTTGCTAAGCATATGGAGAGCAGAAGGCATAGAATCAAAACCAGGAAGACCAACCTGGGAAGATAAAGCAAGGTAGAAAGAGAAGTTAAATAGCGTAAAACTCGGTCAGATAGAGAGACACAGGTAAGATTAAGACAATCAAACAGATAAGGTAGCTAGTTTCTGTTTTTTAGAAGGCCAAGCTATAAAATCCAACCTTCTCTGTTAGAACCCGCAATGCTACTTCAGTTGACTCTCCAATCTTTTCATAGTTACCCTTGTCTGGATTGTACTGTAAAGCAGACTCATTGCAAAGGGCTGAACACATTGCTATATGAAGGAGACAAGGCAGCTGTGCTGGAAATTCAAGCTGTGAAACAGAACAGATCACATGGTTATAAAGCTAACAAGGGAGGGATCCTGGAGAGGCCTAAAAGCAAATCAGCAACCACTTGATGCCATAAAAATAGTGATTTTTATCCAAATATTGACAAAAGCAGTATCTCATGATCCTATTACAGAAAAATAAGCAACCAAGCAAGCACCAAAATAATGACCTTTGCCACACAAATGCAAAAGCTGTTGTTCTAAATGTTCATAGAGTAATGCATGCCCCCGACATTTCAGGATTAGCAACAATATAAACAGAAGCAGACTAAAAATGAATGCTAAAAAGTACCAGTGGCAATTTTCTAAGGCCTTCAACCAGATGAAAGAAGAATGATCCTTTAGCAAGGGAGAAATAAAACAAGGTGAACCTTCACATAAAATTGCCATCCAAACAGAAGTCTCCACAAGGTGATTGGACCCACAACATTCTAAAACATGGCAAGATTTGTTTATACGAAGGAGTTGATAGAATACAGCAGAGCCCATCTACAGTTGAGTACATTAGGATTTATTTGGAACAATAACAAAACATGGGAAAATTCATACAGAGGATGTACTCATCTTGATATAAAGTTCAAAAGAAGTGATGCATGTGCCAAACAGGGATGATACTTGAGAACAAGATCTACCAAGGAAACCAGATGGCACATGAATCATAGGAAAGGTGTACCCTCATGATCTCTCTAGTTAGCACCTAATGGCTTCATTTGTGTCCATGTGTTTTAGTACACATGCCAAAGAAGTCCATAAGACATGCAAATACCCCTAAAAAGAACATTCTGCCCAGTACTAAGATTTAGGACACAAGCCATAATAAAAGGGATGAAATCTGGGAATGCCACCAATTCAGAGGCAAAAGCTGCAGAACCAATTCCCTCATGTCCTTCCTTGTTTATATGAACATTGTTCCACATTTGTAGAAGAGGCCGTAAAAATAACCATTTCTGCAGGTCATTCATCAAAGTAATTGGACCAAATTGTACAATATCTTTAAGGCCCTAGTTATTGTCATGAGGTCTAAGTACAAAGTAAAAATGAATATGGCAAAGCTAAATTGCAGGCAGAAGAACAATGAAACTGACCATAAAGTGGACAAAGTAGACTTAAGACTTACCACAAAACTGACATGAATTACTTTACATAATGCAAACAAAACAGAGAAGACCCAGTAAAATATTCACCAAATGGAAAGAATTAAGTCATCCGTCACCATAAACTGACACAGGGTTTTGGGGGGATTGATCTTCTTTGGGGAGGCGGGGGGAGGGATTGGGAATGGTGATCTCTTAAGTTTGTCACTTAGGATGCCAGGAATTGCAAGCTGGTCCATGCACTTATGCCACACATCAACAGTATAAAATGTAAAAATATGACTAAAAGAGTATACCTGCATCCCTCTGCTGTCAAAAATAATGCCTTCTGGAGCATAAGTTGTCCCACCAACACTGTACTCGGCGATCAAAGGACCACATTGAACAGAGTGAACAACACATATCTGTGTAAACAAATGGCAGAGATCTCATTTATTCAAAAAAGTAATTACTTACACAAGGAGTCATGGATGAAGCAGCAAAATTAGAATAAACAAGGCACGTAACAAAAAGCAATAATAAGAAGTGCTTCAATTGATAAAATCATTGAGTGACATGAAATGACCACACTCTACATTAAGTCAGATGTCCTTATCTTTGGAAATTTCACAATTACATTCCATAAGGAATGAAACTGCACACCGGACAGGAACCGATAACTGAGTTACGACTGTGAAGCTGCTATAGAAGGCAGCAAAAGGATTGGCAGAAATAAAGACAAAAAGAAATTTGGCAAAAATATTAAGTCCAACATTAAACCTCAAACCTCAAACTTAAATCCAACACTGAATTCAACCCTAAGAATAAGGTATATGGAAACCCATCCAAAATTCCAAATCAATGAACATGTAAAAATCCTTAAGCATTTACAGTAATTACCTCAGCAGAAAAAAAAAAAGTTAAGATAAAAAATACCATAACATACATGGAATATGTACACATTCTGAGAATTACCATTGAGACGGACATCATATTTGTTGTCAGTGTTCCAGTTTTGTCACTGCATATTACAGTAGTACAGCCCAAAGTCTCCACTGATGGCAAAGAACGCACAATGGCATTCAATCGAGCCATTCTCTTTGTTCCAAGTGCCAAACACCTATAGCAAGACAGAAAATATGCAAAATATGAGATAAAGCTTACAGGTTGATAATAAGCATGCAAACAAGAATAATCTGGAGAGAACCGCAAGAGAAAAAAACTATTAAATGTCTGTCTCTGCTACACATCTCATGTTCTTGCACCATCATTTCATTTTTAGAGAGACAGTGGTGTATATACCATTTTGGCATGTCAGGCATAGTCTTCATCTTAGCTCATTTGGATTTTGGAAGAGATAACTTTTTACATAATAACCCTCTTAAGTATAACGTCCACAAACTTACGTAGTAACAACTGCAGGAAGCCCTTCAGGGATTGCTGCAACTGCAAGAGCAACTGCAATCTAGGCAGGCATGAAAAGTAATTAAATGGTCTTGCAAAAATGGAAAAGGTAAAAATAAAGGGATAAAGACACAAATTGCGGGAAGGAAGAAGGCCTGGTCCAACATTAACAAAGGAACTGCACCTCTGAAAAACTAAGAGGAAAGTCTCGAGTTCAAGTCTCAGTCAAAGCCAATTAACCAATAAAAAAAAAAAAGAAAAAACCTAAGAGGAAGATCCAGATAGGAAATCTAGTTTGCTATTGGAACAACTCACGTGGCATTACAGTCAAACCATTAGCCTCATTTTTAGCAAAGCCAGAAATATAAGAAGTTCATTGTCTCAATAGACTTGTCCAGTTATCAAAATGTATCAACATCCAATGAATCCATTTAAGCTCAAAAATATCTTTCATGTCATCATGGGAGAATAGAGCTGAGTTACCACCAAAGTCTGCTAAAAAGTAGTTAATTAATACCCAAAATATCAAATATATTCACAGGAAACAAAGGACAACCCAGGGAAGAAAATGACACAAAGTACGAGAACAAGAGCTTGAATTTCAAAAATGACTGACATGCTGAAAGCTAAAAAGATAGGATACCAATAATCAAACGATACCTTGAAGTAATGGATTGCACCACGCAGGATCCCACCATGAGAAGGGTCATGAAAGTGACCAATGTTTACAATCCATACTAGTACACATATCCCTGCAATAACCTAAACATGCCCAAAATGTTCAGAGCCGTAATTTATAGAGGGTAACATTTAAAGAAGTGATCAGTTTATGCTAGCAATGTGAATAGTTCTCATTAATCTGGCATTAGGTGCATACATCTCATAATCAAAGAAATAAAGATTAAAGCATTCTAAACCAAAATGTTTCCCTTATTGTCACCATCAGCCAAACTTTGAGATTTACCAAAATCACAGGAATAACTAGGTGTGGGCCAAGCAATTACAAAGCTTGGTTTAGAGTCAGAAATGGAAGGAGAACTGTGTTATCTCACAGTACACAATCCCAACTCAAATAGCTTCCAGTCAATTATTCCGTCTAAATATAGTCCATTCAAATTCATGTCAAGGATCTAGGACAACTCAAACATGTATTTTACCTAGTCCAGGAACCCAATTTGGAAAACTACAGTAAATTCACTGGGTAAAAGGGAAAGCAATCTCTAATAATCCAATCCATCTGAAACAATTGAAGTAAATACATAAAAAGGATGGAGAACAGTAATAACCTTAGCCAAAAAGGTACCAAATTCATCCAACTTCTTTTTCAATGGTGTCGCTTCCTGAAACAAGTATAGCAAGTAGAAATTAGAGCAAGAAATTGCTGTTCACATAAACAAGTATTGCACAGACAAACAAGAATTATGTCATTAGACCCAGCATATAGCATGGGAAATAAATAAGTGTTATCATTCTATAAGGACTCATCTAATCTATGCTAAAAAATGAGTCATATAAATGGCATTCAGAAAAGAAATTCCAGAAGATAGAAACCATAGTTGCAATTGGTGCATTGATGCAGCAGTATTCCAACTTGGTTAAGGTTACAGAGATTTGAAAATTCCAAGCCAAATTCAGAGAGAAAGGTTAATTTTTAGTGCAAACAGGACAAGAATAATACAGTGAACAAGATATATGCCTGCAGCCTACAAATTTACAATTATACCCTAAACATGAATCAGTAATGAAAGCTAATGCTCACATCATCTGTTCGCAACATGGAATCTCGTATGCTCCCCATGGCAGTGTTAGGGCCAATTCCAACAACAATAGCTCTTGCCCTACCCGCAACAACCACGGTACCCTGGAAATCAATACAGATGAAAAGTTCTATATTCAATAACAAGTAACGAAAATATATATATAAAAAAAATCCTATGGCCCTAGAGAATGAAAGAATGAAACAGCTGAATTCCATATGCCCTCCTAGTCCTAATAGGTCTTGGACAAATTTCTGATAAAATAAAGGAAGCTTTCATACATATAAGCATGACTAAATATTGGCCAAATAACACCAACATTACATACAAATGAAAAAATGGATCTCTCATCTTCACAATCACCGTTCAGTAAAATAGGCATATGGTTAAATCCATGTGGTCAAAACCAAGGGACTACTTGGGCTTATACTGTACACTAAAGGTTAAAACATTCCAAAATATCTATGAAAAACAAAAGCATGAAGGACAAAAGACAAAATGAATCAAAGAGGCAAGAAAAAGATAGAAGCATATCCAAGAAAAGCCCCGTGCATATTGACTATTTGGAAATAAATTGAAAATTGACAAACACTTGTGAATTATAAATGTGTTGCTTCTGCCACCAATTACTACTAGTGGAGTAGCTCAAAATTATCTATAATAAACCAAGATATATTCCATTTCCACCAAAACCAAGCAATGATAACATGCAACATAAAAGCTTCTCAGTGATTAAAATCACAGTTTCTGCTTAGAGCCTCACATGCAGGTGCAACAATATCACAAATGTAGTTTGGGTCTAAAACAATAGTCTAAGATATAACTTCTTTTTAGAAGCTGGCAGCTTATGCTGGCTACACATGGAATCCAGGACTAGCAAGTTCAGTAAATAAACCAAAATATTCCAGATGACGTAAATTCCACCATAAACCTCATGATCCCACTAATTTTCATTTCCAGACCAGTGGACATCAAGAGCAGAGTTATCCATCTAGAAAATGGAAATTATAGCAAAACTAAGTTAAAAAGATCTCTCAAATCAATCATCTCCATTTCACAATAACTATTCCATCTTATGACCATGATTTAAATTGGCCTGATAGCTCCGCTCTATGATGAAAAATAAATAAAAAGTGGCTATCTATTCAAACTAACATGCACATTTAATGTTAAGACACTTCATGGAAGAGGCCACTCTCATGTTTTTTACAAAGAAACTTAAATGCAATTGTCCAGGAAGGCAATCAATGAAAATACTCAAGACTGCAACAAAGTTTTAAACTTATACCGAAAAAAGAATATTTGTCTTATCTTGGTATACAGCATTTGTTGCTATGGTGGACTTGAGCTCTTTTTCCACCGAGCAGCTCTCACCTATCATGTTAAAAAAGAATCATCAGCTGGATCAAACTGCACCCAAATTCAATAAATTAGCTAAAAAAGAGAATCAGAAGGACCAAAGTTTGAAGAAAATGTTTCATCGTCAGACTTCTTAATTAAAGTAGACCAACTTTAATCAGGTGTACAAAAGCAAAAAATAAGGCAGTACAATTCAGTGTATCAGTAAATTAGAAGCCCAGGCAGCACACATTGGTTAAAGCACCCTTCTTTGCTTTTACACATGAACTAAAATGGAGTGCATGCACTGAATACAGATGCATGGCCTGGTCCACAGAAGAGTGGCCACAGAAATGTAAGGTGCATAAAGCAGATCACTGAAAAATGGACACAGAAATGTAAGGTGTATGAAGCAGGATCACTGAAAAATGGGTAAGAAAATGTAAAACATTGGGCATAATCCACACACTAGCAACTATATGAGTGTGTGCTTTATGCCCAACCACGATAAAGTGTAACACATATGGATATATAAACTTCATTGTCATGGAAAACTGCAAAAGACACAATTGACCTCCAAAAACAGATATTTTATCCCTCATTGTCATAGACAAACACAGTGATATTCACAATTCTCAGACAAAGCAATTAATGGAGACAGCCAAAATTTCAAATGTTTTCGATCAAAATTGTGCATGCACAGGCTTCCCAACTTTGATCTTTCACAACTAGATTATCAATATCAGAATGGCACAGCACAAAATTATGAACTTATCTGCAAGCCCATTGAATATGCAAAACAACAAATGTATAAAAACCCATTTCTCTCAATATGCCAGCAAGCTTATTGATGTTGCATGAGACAATTTCAGGCATTCTTTGATTCATACTGGCTGCAAGACAGTGGCTACGGCTAACAGAAAAAGTTAAACAGCAAACTCAATTGGCATGATTGTGGCAGCTACAGAATTATTGTCATGCAGGAAAAGACAAATTCATAGCCAGGCAGCAGTGGAAATTCCCTAAATTCTGTTATCAATCAGTACACAAAACAAAGCAGGCAATCACTTCAATAAATTAATGAAACCATCAACTCTTCCTTTTTCTAAGCAGAAGCTCTTGATAAACACATGATACCCATGGACATTGTAAAAGACCAAGTACAAAAAACAAAAGGCAAATGTACCAGTGAGAATCGCTTGATCAACTCGTAACTGATCACTTAGCATCTCAATCATTCTCAAGTCAGCTGGAACCTTGCATCCCACTGTCAAATAAACAAAATTAAAATTCAAAGTTCACAATGGTTTGTGATAGTAAGTAAACAGTATGAACATGCAAAATGTATGACTTACCACTAACTTCCACAACATCACCTGGGACAAGCTCTGTAGCTGGAAGTATGGAAAAACAACCTGAAACAACATTTTGCATGGAGTAAAGACAACAAAATTTCAAACAATAGCCTGTAGTTAGAACTGAACAATGTGCAGACAACCAGTAACTCAGCCAAAGTGGCAATAGCATAATGATTAGCCTATCATAAATTCCAGCTAATCTCTCTCCTTCTCCATCACACTCACTCTCTTCCCATACAAAGAGTAGTATGAACTTAGTCACGACAACAGTTGCAACTGGTATTTACACAATGAAGTTCAATATACCACAGTGAAAATCTACGATTGTTCAACAGTCTGGCAGACAAAGTTGGCTTAAGTGGGGAAATAAGAAACAAGCCACAAAGTTATGAGTTCAACAAGGGCCAAAACCTCACATGCAGGGTAAATTTGTATGCACATGTTACAACTATCTTGTAAGGGGCATTGAGGAAGAATAAGATAATGTTTATCTTGTTAAGAAAATGGCTCCTGCATATGCCTATAAACTTCCTTTATCTCTTGCAGAAGTCAACCAGCATCATGCAGTTGCATGGTAGGTTGAGAACAAAGAAGTTATAATTATCTGCTGAGGAAATAATAAAAGGAAGAGAAGAGAATTCCTGCATATAAATAGGTATAGATCCAGGTTGTTCCAATGAATTATAGACAAGTGGGAAAACTTGTTACAGATTTTGATTTTAAGAAGTCTGGGTAAACATGCTAATCCTTTACTTGCTCTTATGAGTTGTATATGTCTGCCTTCTAGAAAATTCAGAGATTTAAATAGTGAAAGGAAAAAGGGAAGATAAAAAGAACTTTGTCAGCCTCAATTCATGACGCAGCAGCATCAACCAAAAAGAAATAACAACAAAATAGCTGGCCTTCTGTTTCTTGTTTGAAACCTAAAGCATATGACACATCCCACCCCTTCAAATGATTAAAACCCCAGCAAAGGGCTATGTCACCCAAGAATCTTGAGCACGTTGAAAAATACCAAATAACTCAACCAAAGAAAAGATCAAAAGACTACATATGACATCAAACAAAAATCAATCCCACACTACAAATAGGGAAATTTGACAACACGAGTACTAAAACCAGATGTTTAAAACAAAGTATATAAACTATCTGGTTTGTTCCTTTAATTATTTTCATACCATTTCGAAGCACTGTTGCAATATCAGCTTGGTAGGCACGTAGCTCCTAGAATCAGAGGAAAAAACAGAATCAAATTTAGATTAAAGCCATGAGAGCTGACAACATAAGCATTGCATGTCAGCATCCTTCCTGTCACCAAAAATAAATAACTAAATAAATAAATAAATAATTCCTCTCACATTTGTTCATCTGCTGCACAAAAAGAGAAGTTACCCACCTAAGGATAAGGACATTTAAAAGCAAAGCATTCTTGTCACAGAATCCCTCTGTTCATGAATATTAATTTCTGATTATGGAAACTATAACATTTGATTGCTAAAAATATACTTTGAATCTACTTATAAACAATAACCAAGCATAAAAGTTGAAATAGAACGCCATTAACAAAACAAGCAAAGATGAATTAGCCTTGTCTAACAACTTAAGAGCATCTGCATGAGTAATCAAAACTACTTCACTTGCCTCAAGGGCCTTCTCAGCATTTGTCTCTGTGATCACACCAACTGCTGCATTGGCAGCCAAGATCAATAGGATAACCTGGACAGTTATAAATAAGATTAAAAAAAGAAAACATATTAGGACCGATAAGAATGCAGACTTTTGGGGATTTAGGCGACAAAAGAAAAGAGTGCGTAAAAAGCAATTAAACTGTTCCAAGCATACCAAGTAATGAGGCAAGCAGTAGCTCAATTAGTTCCAGATACCAAGAAATGAGGCAGACAATTGCCCAAAAAAATGAAAAAAAGGTATAGCAGATTTTTTTTGCAAGTTAATACTTCAATGTCATTTCAAACTTCAAACTAGAAGCATCTATTTAGGGCCAGGCTTGCCTTCTTTCCAAATAGGTATGCCCTTTGCCAGAATAATGGACTAGGCCAGGTAAACAACATTTACAGATGTTGATCACTGCATTTTGTCATGGGAGTGACAAGCCAACTCTTTGATTGGCACATTCTCGAAATGACTAAATGAAAAGTAAAATAGACTAGTAATATAGACTGAAGCCAGGGGACAAGAGAAGTCAAACTTATATAATTATATTCTTTGTGCCAAAAGCAATACATATAGAGGCAATATCTCATAAGCCTGTCAGCATGAAACAATGCCCAGCCCTCTAGCCTATCCAACAAGAGATCACCAGCATATATATTGCTGTGGTCCATGAACAGAACTTCAGAAAATTTGACCACTATAATAGAGGAGCACAGAGACAAGTCAGAAACAATATTAAGTTCATGTAGTTACTCAACGGGGTCCATGTCTAAACCTAAGGTTTAAGGCACAAAAAAAGGCATGCCTTTCCCTATGCAATCCCAAACCTCTTTTTTCCTTTATGTTTGATCATAAACTATTGCTTTTCTTATCTCACATTTGTAGCATTTGTTTTGAATGCATAAAAATCGTAAACCATCAGTATGAGCGAGAGAAATGAACAGATTTATGAGAAGGAAATGGGCTTGTCAACAACCAGCTTCCCCCCATCTTTTTTCTAAGCCTCATCTTTCCAGCAGTTATTTAGGCAAGCCAAAAAAGAAAAGGCTCCTTTTTTATCAAAGGGGCTAGAGATGACACATTTAAAGAATATTACCATACTGGGGTTCCTCACAATAATATTTCTGCTGAAACAACAATAATTCAAACATAAACTTCAGACCCTCAATCTGAGACAAAATCATCAAGGTATAAGATGTACATATATTCAGGTATGCATATAAACATAGAATTTAGCATGGGAAAAGCAAATATTCACAGAAATAATAATAAGAATAGTTCAGATAAGAAGAAAAGCATCACATCTTACAAAAGGCTCCAAAAATGCTGTTAAGCCAGTCTCCCCATTAACTAAAGCCAAAATGAAAGAAACAAGAGCAGCTGCAATTAATATCTTAACGAGCAAATCATCAAACTGCTTCAAAACCAGTTTCCAAAAGGGAGTCCCTGCATTGAGTAAAATATGGATACATGAGATTTCCCATACCTGCAATTAATCTAACATGCCTGGGATAATATTTGAAAGGGTTCTCATGAAATATTGTAAAATAGAATACTCAAGACAAAAATACAGATTATACATCCATATCCAAAATAAAAATTAATATCCATTGGACTAAAAGTGTTGCATAATGAAAAAACTTTGCCTGCTCAGCCTTGCTTGCTGGTAGGCAGGCTCTTTTGGATACAAAGCCAAAATATTTGCCTTCCCCTCTAAGGGGAAAAAACCAACGGTTGGAAAGCAGGTATTTTGATTGTTCTCAAATTGGTCCAAGATAAACAATTATAAAAACCAAAACAAAGACACGATTCAAATGACCATGAGAAACCACCTTTGAGAAAAAATTGATAATGTAAAGAACATTGTCCAACCCAAAATCCTTTTTTTACCCTAATCCCCTTGTACTTTAAGCACCTCTCACGGCATAAAATTAGAAAAAGAACTATTTTCAAATTTTCTGTGATTGAACTTCACTATAACAGAAGCATCCCAAACAAATCCAGTAACCTTCAATTAGCAACAGATATACAGCTAAACGCCATATTTTTCTTCAGCTGTTCATCCCCTTCAGTCAAATTTGAATGCTTTAAATTCTCAAAAGCAACTTAATACTCCAGAACATCTAGCAGTCTGGCCAATTTAAAGCTCAACTCAACTCAACCAAGCCTCACACTTCTCAACTAAAATTATTGAGCATCCATAATCATCTAATATAAAACAAAAGTCACAAACTATGAGAAACAATATGACAATTAAATAAGGATGCCAGAAGTTATGTACACAGAGGTGCTCAGAGAAATTCCCAATTACGAAGGAGGAGAGGCTTATGTCATATACTTACTTTGCTCTTCCGGCAGCACTGCAGTTGATGGGTGAAGCATGCAGCCAACAGAAAATTGTCAGATAAAATGTTGATTAATTACCGAAAAAGAAAAGAGACAAAATGGTCACCGGAAAATGGATACGATTGGCAAACTCAAAATCTTTGGATCAGGATACTTTGCAAGATTACATACAGAATTCTTTGCTACCTTTAGAATACATTAACTTGAAACTTAACATTATAAGACAGCACATATTTAAAAAGCAAGGAAAAGTTAGGAAAACACATAAAGCAATCACAATGAATTACTCAGCACGTTTGGAGTCCTTGCATTCTCTTTTGGACACGGCTAAACAAAACTCATTTACTCCCTCAAATATCAGAAAACTTTCAAATCTGCCTAAATACTTTCAAATCTGCCTAAGGCAATAGAATTTCCGTAGGAGAGAATGTCCAACCGCGCCTCCATTCCATATGTTTAATTGGCACAAATTTTACTATACCTTTCATGTGCCCAGAAAGAGACCAGATTAAATAAGAACAAAAAAAAAAAAGACAGAATTAAGACACTCAACAAGAAGTTTTTTTACACCACGAGAAAAGAAGCCAACAGATGCGTTACCGTATGTTGTCTTTTTTTCTTTGTGGTTTTTTTCACTGACTCAGCCAATTCTTTAAAAGAAAACATCGAAAATGCAGTTGAAGAATACAACACAAACAGAAGTTTCCGGGACGCGAAATCTCACCGTTTTTACCGTACATTTTCGCATGTAGCGATACCTGAAAAACAACGAAAACTCGTTACTTAGTCTTGAACTCAATTCCTCGGTTCAATCTCCAATCGCAATAGCAACCAACCGGGTCAGTTCGGTCCAAGAAACCAGTACTAAATACACACCTGAGAATCGCTCAGACCTTTCACTGGGTCCGCCCCAAAGAAATCCAAGACCTGCCCAAAGTCAAACCAAGAAAATGACTTTCTTGCTTTCGGATCTTCGTAATCAACTCAAAGAACACCGTCGATTCTTTCTAAATGTGGCGAGACATGTATAATTACCTCCGCCACGGATCTGGCACACGCGTCCTCCATCGAAGAATCTAGTAGAATTGGAACGATCAGGGTCGATTTGCTGGATCTTTATCTTGGCATTCCTCGTGAGTTTCAGTCTATCCGACGCATTTTAGTCTGTTCCGGTGGGCTCAAAAGTGCGTCGCTGCGTTCTTGTTTTATTCAAGGCATTACGTTACATTCAAGCAACCTCGCACGCTGGGACGTCTAGGGCTTTGGGCTATTCATGAGAAGTGACTGGAAGCTCCCGCAACAAGCCCATCTTTCTTTTGGGCTGAGCCACTCCTGACTGGGCTGGGCCCTAATTCTCGAGCCTTCTTCTTCCCGCCGAGATAGGCACCGCCAGACGAAAAACAGAGCGAACTTGCGCGTCGACGTCTCGTCCTCTCTGATCGTCTCTCTCACTCTCTTTAATTTTCCAGCTCTCTCTCATTTGGCACGTTTTTTTTTTTTTCACTCCTTTAAATTTTTCAAAAGGTTCTTGTGAATTTTCAGAACATAACCAAATTTGGTGTTTTTTTTTTTTTGAATGATTAGGGTTTTGAAACTATTTAAAATATAAATATTCTTTCTTGTTAAATTAAAGTTTAAAAAATAAGAAATTTTTAATTTTAATTATATTATTAATGAACTACATGCTTTCGTTAGGAGAAACTCAATCGACGTTTTATCTAATTTACACGTTCAACACATTAGATCTCGTGGTTCGACGAATTTTGTGAACAATTTGTTAGATTGATAATAAAAATTATATGCAAAATCAAGTCATTTTGTCAGGAAATATACAAAATTAAATTATTATTGTTTAAAAATTGTATTGGATTTATGATTTTTTATAAAAAAAAAAAAGATTTTTTTTATTTTTTATTTTTTATTTGTTATTATTAAAAAGAAGAGAATATAGGGATACAGGCCTCTTCCAAGAAATATACGGACAAAGACAATTATAGACATCTAACACGTAGCACCCTACAACGCCGGTCCAACCAGAGCTATCGCAGTACAAGGACCGTCCGGTTCAAATATAACGCCTTCCCAACAATACATCGCCGCGCTAAAACCCTAGTACGCCCAGCCCAAGTCTTCTGGGATGCTCGCCTTCTCGTTCACTCTCTCTCCGCCTGCCAACAGTCTAAAACCTAATTGACTATAACTCGCCGATTTTTCTTGAACTCCGAGTTCAGCGGGTCGAAATGCTCGAAGCGGTCTACAGGAACAGCTCAATCGACTGGAAGCCGTCTCCTGTTGTCGCACTAGCCACTAGCGCAGACGAGTCGCAGGTGGCCGCCGCCCGCGAGGACGGTTCACTCGAGATTTGGCTCGTCTCTCCCGGTTCCGTTGGGTGGCACTGCCAGCTGGTGCTTACCCCTTACGCACTACTACCATACATGGTTTTAACTTGTGCTTGTTGAGTTTTAATTACTTTGAGCTTTTATTTTGTTTTGCGTAGACTATCCATGGAGACCCCAATTCGAGAGTATCGTCGCTTGTGTGGTGTCGCGCTGGCCCCAGAAGCTTGCCTTGTGGCAGATTGTTCTCTTCCAGTATCGATGGTTCAGTTTCTGAATGGGATATTTTTCACTTGAAGCAGAAGGTGAAGTCTCTGTTTGAACTTATACATGTATATTGCATGCGTTCGGCTTCTTTGGAGCGAAAGCTTTTGCATTGTTAATCTTTCATACCATGGGTCTTGAAGGTGTGATGAATGATGGGTGATATTGAGAATCACTTCCATGCAGTCTCGTTGGTTTATCATTGGGTTTGGTTTGGTGTTCATCGGCAATAAAATTAAAATTAGCAGCTTTAGTAATTTAGCTGAACTCTAGGCTATGCTGTGCTGTTATGGCAGATAGATTTGGCAATGATGCCCAACCGGCAGATTGGAGATCAGACGTCATTGTTTCTTTTATATTTAGATAAAGTAACAGAGTGTGTGTGTTCTTCTATTTTAGGTTATTTAGTTCATTTTAAATGAAAGTGTCTTTAAGCTATCAAATCATCTGACGTAGGCGTATGATATTCCACTGTATTTCCTTGTGTGAATCTGCAGAATGTGCTAGATTCAATTGGGATCTCAATTTGGCAGATGGCTGTAGCTCCATCCAATAATCTACTGATTCATGCAGAGCCCATGTCCCAACATCTTGGAAATGGTTACTTAAAAGAAAAGGTTCATGATGATGATGGCAACAGCAGTGACAATGAATCCAGTGAGAGTGAGGGTGAGGATGATTCAGATTCTGACACACACGAACAATCAGTTGCGGACAATCCTTGTGTGGCAATTGCATGCAACGATGGCTGTGTTCGGTTATACACTGTTCCTGACTCAGATGAGCTGACATACTTTAAAACATTGCCTAGGGTCAGTGGTGAGATCCTACACCTCTTCCATTATTCTCTCGTCTTATTTTTTTTACTTCTACTGAAAACGGCCTTCGCTTGTTACTGCTTGTAGGCCGTGCTCTAAGTGTGGCATGGAGTCCTGATGCAAATAGAATATATTCTGGAAGCAGTGATGGGTGAGCTTTAGGTTTCACCATGTGTCTATAATTTAGTGCATGTGACTGTTAAATTGTCAGGCATTCACTTATAACCATTGTAACTACTAGCAGTTACATCAAACTTGTGGATGGTTGTAATGTTTGCATTCTCTGGGTTGTTCTTCTTCCTTTGAAATTTTAAATAAATGCTATCTTATACATGGCAGCCTTGTTACAGGTTTATAAGGTGCTGGGATGTTAAATTGGGGCATGAGATATACAGGATTACGGTTGGGCTTGGTGGCTTGGGCAGTGGTCCTGATCTTTGTATATGGTCTTTACTTGCGCTAAGGTAGGTATTTAAACATTGCATAATGTCAGAAGTGACATAGTAGGTTTATCTTATGGTCATTGATGTTCTTCTTCCCAACAGGGTCACTGGTGTCCTTTTTATCTTCTGCCTACATTGTGGTAATTGATTGTTGTTAACTGCAGATGTGGAACCCTTGTCAGTGCTGACAGTAGTGGCAGTGTTCAGTTTTGGGACTCTCAACGTGGGACACTTTTGCAGGCGCATTCTTCTCACAAAGGTGATGTTAATGCTCTTGCAGCTGCTCCTAGTCATAACAGGGTGTTCTCTGCTGGATCAGATGGTCAGGTATAAATATTTGTTCTGTTTGAAGGAGAAAGCTTATATTTTGTTGCTATGGAAAAATGAAATTAGTCTTCAATTAGCAACTCCTATGCCTTGAGCATTTTACGCTCTCTGTTTTTTCATGGTTAGCGATGGAGCTTGCAACTTTTCCATTTATTGTTGAGCTCCCTATTTTTACAGGTTATCCTTTATAAGGTTTCTAGCGAGACAGTTGGACCTGGTGATGACAAGACATCTTCTATTATGATAAAGAAATGGGTCTATGTTGGTTATGTACGAGCTCATACACATGATGTTAGGGCCTTGACAGTTGCAGTGCCAATAAGTCGAGAAGGTGAGTATGTCGTTGATAAATGGCATTGTTTATTATTTGCATTGCATGTCTAGCTACCTTGTGTGCATCTAAGACAGTGCACTTAGATGTTTAGATTTTCCTTATTTGAACAGTGTCCTCTGTGGCAGATCCTTCACCTGATGAAAAAGTAAAAAGAATCAGGAGTAAGAAAAAGCCAATTGATTTTAGTTACCACAAATGGGCCCACTTGGGAGTTCCCATGCTTATCTCTGCCGGTGATGACACAAAGCTCTTTGCCTATTCTGCCAAGGAATTCACGAAGTTCTCACCACATGATATATGCCCTGCACCACAAAGAGTTCCAATTCAGTTGGTTCTTAATACTGTATTCGATCAGTATTATCTGCTTCTAGTGCAGGCATCTAGTTGGATAGATATTCTGTGTGTTCGGGTAAAAAGTGGGGCCACGCCAGTTATGGGGCCTTCCCCATCCAAGGGTCGTGCAACTACAGATTTGCTGGCCCGGATTAAGACTAAAGCATCACAGAAGATCATATGCAGCACTATTTCTAATGCAGGGATGCTATTTGCCTATTCTGATCATGTTAAACCCAACCTTTTTGAATTGAAGAAACATGGAGGTGGCAAAAGTGCATGGACTGTTAGTAAAAAGCCACTTCCACGTGAACTACCATATGCACATTCGATGGTTTTCAGTTCTGATTCTTCATGTTTGATGATAGCAGGCCATGACAGAAGAATATATGTAAGTTTTTCCTTATTTACATGTTTTTTATGCAACTAGTCTTGTAAATTTCCATGTATTTATAATATTCACAAGGCTTGTGAATTGATGCAATGAAGCAACTTTAATTACCTTTGTACTTTAAAATAGCGAGTGTAGGAATTGAGATTTTCACATCATGTCTTCTGATGTTTCATGCGGCTTGGATTGTTTTGTGTCTGATTTGCCTGGATGTGGCCTAATGATTAAGATCAATTGCCAACAGCAGTCCTGGTTGGTTACTAAGCTTTCTCTGTTTCAATAGAATTATTTTCATTTTCTGCCAGTTTTGGGAATGGAAACTAATCTGCCTAGGGTTTCACTAGTTATTTTAGATTGTGCATGCACAATCTACCTTTGTATGGTGCCAAAGTTTTACCTGTTGACATTAACAGTAATCAAGGGTCTTCAATATGGCAATGTGCATTCTATCATGGAATTGATCCTTCAAACACAGATTTGTAATTCTAGTGCCTATTTGTCATTTTTCATTGCAAAGTTGATGGTCATTTATTCCCATTCTGATTTCTGGAATGATGCTATTTCATTTTAGTGGGACTGCGATTTTCCCAGAGACTTAGATTGCATCACTGCCCCTCTCCTTACTTGCTTCTGGTGCAATGGTATGGTGGTGAAATGAGCTGGATGATTTTTTCTCCTATTTAAACTTATTGCTGCCACAGGTTGTTGATGTGGGAAGTTCACAGCTAATGCACACCTTTGTGCCCTTCCACAAGGATTATGATGAGCAATTACCCCCAAGTGAGCCTCCAATAACAAAATTGTTTACCAGCTGTGATGGGCAATGGCTAGCTGCTGTCAACTGCTTTGGAGATGTATATATTTTCAACCTTGAAACACAAAGGTATGAATTAAACCTTTTAGAACTAGATTTAGGAATTTGGATCAGATGAATGTTTATTCATGTCACAAAAGTACTTTGTTGGTAGTTTTTGAAACCAAAATAGGAATGCACTGTTAATTAAACATTTTAGTGGCCTTGTTGGATGGTGGAATAAGCAAACTAAGGTATATTGTACAGGCATCTGGATTTGGTGGCTTTAGTTTCCTACAGTAGTGGAGATTTGCTAGAGGTTTTTTTTTTTTTTTTTTTCTTGACTTTCATCAATTATGATTGACATCATTCTGCTTTTGTGAAACAGGCAACACTGGTTCATTGCTAGATTAGATGGTGCTTCAGTTACAGCTGCTGGTTTTCCCCCTCAAGATAACAATGTCCTTGTCATTGCAACCTCTTCAAACCAGGTCTATGCATTTGATGTAGAAGCCAAGCAACTAGGAGAATGGTCAGTGCGAAACACATTTATGCTGCCTAAAAGATACCAAGAATTTCCTGGAGAAGTTATAGGGCTGTCTTTCCTGTCATCATCAAGTCCGCCATCTGTTATTATTTACAGTGCCAGGTGCTGCATTTATTTTTATATTCTGTTATGTTTTGGAGATTGTAAATTGTAGTGGAGGAACCCCCGCCCCCCTTCCTGGGCGGGAAAAAGCCAAAAAAGGGGAGAATTTGTGTAATAAGGCACGATATTATTTAGTCAACAATCTAATTTGCTAAATTGGTACAGGGCAATGTGCTTGGTTGACTTTGGGATGCCTGTGGATCGAGAAGATGGAGATCTGGCAAATGGTCAGCTACCTGCATGGAAGAAGTTACAAAGCACTCCTGTTAATGGGAATCTGAAGCGTAGGTTGAAAGAGCGCCAAATAGAGGCTAAACCAAAAATGAATTTTGAATTTGTTGCTTTCAGAGATCCTGTTTTATTTATTGGACACCTTTCTGAAAACTCTATCTTGATCATAGACAAACCTTGGATGGATGTCGTTAAAACCCTGGATGCACCCCCTGTCCACAGACATATATATGGGACATAAATGCCTAATGTGGAGGGTTGTTTGCGGCCTATTAAGGAGAATCAGGGGAGGCAATCGACCCGATAGTCATAGAATTACGCAATTTTGTTTTTGAAGCACCAGGTGGATGGAGTTTGGAGGGATGTGTCGGGGGAATGATGTGTATTGTAATCCTAAAATAATTGCCGCTGATCTGTTGAAGTTTCATTAATTTTACGATATTCTTTTCAAATTCTTACTCTGTGATGTGCATGCATGTAGACTCGGTCTGGTGATAAATTCGTGATTATTCATTGGATCTTTTTCTCCGTTAAAAAAAACTTGTCTGCCACAACATTCATCGCAAAGACCGTATTCAAACTTAATTCCGACGTCTTCTTATGATTAGTGTACTTGTTATGGTAAAGGGAGGAAGAGGCTTACCAGTTATCATGATGCAGCATCGTTCCAGTCCTACGCACTCATCTTCTTCCGTGGAGTTCTTTCATTGAGGTGCTGCATCTATGTGTGAAACGGCTCTGGGACACGTGAGGGTCTGCTAATTTTTGCATGTACGGTGATCGACGTTTCCTTTGACTTAGTTATATAGACGCCAGACGAAGAGTGCAAATTTGTTTGTTTTTGTTTTTTGGGGTGAAATCAAGAATCATGCACACGGAGGAAATTGCACTTGAGTCAAATGCTCCCGGCTCGGCTCAAAAAGAATATGTAGGTGATTTAGTTCCTTTTAACTCGTGGGTCGTTGCCCAATCTTCTCAAGGATATGATTTAGGCTAGTTGGTGGCACGAGGGGGCCGATGATTTATTGCAAAAGGTTGGAAGTGGTTAGGTAACATTGGTATATAATTGATCGATGATGTGTTGTACATCGCACTAATAGCAGGAGATGCGAGTGTGCGTGCGTTGCTTTGTTGGTTTCATTCCTTCTGGTTTGTTCAACTTGTTGGTGGAGGAAAATCCCTTTCAACTTTGGCTTCTGTCTTTTTATGGTGATGGATCCATCGATTTTTCTTTCTTTCTTTTCTGAGATATGTTGATAAAGTTGCGATTCACTACAGAATTGCCTTCAACAGCCTAATACAATTGCGGATAAGACGGTGACAATCTTTGCTCTTAATGATTTGTGTATTCTAACGATGATGATGGGACTTGATTCTGCTTTATTTCAAATTTACGGCGGATTATTATTTTGTAAAAATAAAAATAAAATTGTATATATTTAATTTTAATTCAAATTTACCGAATTTAAAGTATACCAGCCTATTCTCTGTTATTTTGTAAAATGTAATTAGTGTGTCCAGGAAGTTCCAGTGGTAACTCTGTCTCGATCGCCTACAGGTGCTTATGTACTTTTTGATAGTTATATGTTATAGAGTTAGGTTGTGTGTGTACTAATTTTTGTATCAATTAGTCAATCTTATGAGAGAAAATAAGTTAAATAAACCTAAAAGAGAGTTAAGTGATACAGCAGAAATGCTTTAGAGGCAAATAAAAAGATTTGGGATTACTCAAAAATAAAGGGCACAAGAGAATTTTGCAAGTGATGTATATTAAGTGATTATTAAAAATATTTACAATTAAGGATAAGTGACCTATTTATAAGAGTTCTACTCTCTCAATGTATAATTACAATTTGAACATCAAGATATTTACAAAAAATATTCTAGAGTCTATTAATTACAATATATTCAAGAAGATTCTAGGAGTATTCAGCTAACTTTTGCAGTAAGTTTCTAGATGCAGGCATTTTTGCATTCTTTTAGGACCTTCTAGTGTTATGTCTAGACAGCAGGAAGGGGTTGGACATTGCTGGCAGCCCATAAAGGTTCAATTTGGCCCAAGTCTCTATCTTCTCACTTGCTAAATGAGCTGAACAACAAGTGTATACATAACATCCTCCCCCACTCAATTTTACAATGTCCTCGTCGTAGTCTTAGCCTTATATTGCCGAATGTAGTTAGCAAACTGTCAAAGCTGGTTCTCTCGTTCCCAACTAACCTCTTGGTTGGACAGATCCTTCCATTTCATCAAGTATTTGATGTAATTAGGGATTTCCCTTCTCCAGATCACAATGCCAATATGGATGTGTTCCACCTCCTTATTGAATTCAGTAACCACGGCCATTAGTGCGCGCTTAGACTCGCTTCGGCTTAGATCCTCTTTGTCTCCATAAAAAGGCTTTAGAAGACTTACATGGAAGATATTGTGGATCTTCAGTTTTGGTAGGAGTTGGACTTGGTAGGCAGTCTTTCCTACACACTTAATTACAGGGAATGACCCTTCGTACTTCCTTACCAACCCATTGTGGACTTTGCAGAGAAACTTGAATTAATTGGACAGTAGCTTCACCATTACCATATCTCCCACTGCGTAGTCCTTTAGGTATCGCTTGATGTCAGCCCACCTTTTTATCCTCTTAGCCACTTTGTTAAGGTAAATCCTTGTTATATCCGCTTCCTTATGTCAATCTCTCGCAAACTTGTAGGCAGATGAGTTGTTACCGGTGTTAGGAGAGGCAATAGCACTTAGCATTAGCGGCTGTTGTCCCATGACAATCTCAAACGGGCTTTTGTTCGTAGTCTCGCTTCTTTAGAGGTTATATAAGAATTGAGCGATATTGAGTAGCTTCACCCAATCTTGTTGATGGACAATAATGTAATGCTTTAAATATTACTCTAGTAAGGCATTCACTCACTTAGTCTGCCCATCGCTTTGAGGGTGGAAGCTTGTTGTGAAATTTAAATCGGTCCCTAGTAACTTAAATAGCTCGCACCAGAACTTGCCTATAAAGCGAGAGTCTCTATCATTGACTATGCTCTTTGGCACATCCCATAGTTTTACCACGTTCTTGAAAAATAGGTAAGTGACTTCGTCCACCTTGCAATCAGCGAAAGTTGGAACAAAGGTACCATATTTGCTAAACTAATTGACTACCATCATAATGCTTTTGTATCCTTCGGACTTTGGAAGAGCAATAATAAAGTTCATTGAGACACTTTTCCATGACTTCTTGAGGATAGTAATGGCTCAAGTAGACCTGCTAGTTGCTGCTGTTCGACCTTGTCTTACTGACAGACTAAGCAAGTCCGCACATAGGCCTCGACATCTATATGCATATGCAGCCAAAAGTAATGTTGTTAAACAAGAGTAAGGGTTCGTGATATACTTGGGTGACTAGCCCATGGAAAATTATGACTTTCCTTAAGGACCTCCTTCCACAAGTTTCCCCATTTAGGCACAAATACTCAGTTCCCAACTATCAGTAGGACTTTGTTGTCCACCCAAAATCGACGAGTTTTCCCCTTGCTCACCAATCTCAACAAGTTCTTGGCCAAACTATCTTGCTCGGTACCTTCCTTGATCCGTTCAAGAAAATTGTTCTTAGGCGTACTAACAGAAAGGACAACTAGTTCCACCTTCTAACTCAGCACATCAACAATAATGTTGGCCTGACCCGATTTGTTCCGTAGTGTGTAATCAAATTATGTCAAGAAATCTTGCTAACGAACTTGCTTTGAGCTGAGTTTCTTTGAGATCTGGAAGTAGTTTGTAGCAACACTGTCAGTCACAATCACAAACTTACTTCCAAGGAGACGATGTCTCCAGGTGCACAAGTAATGGATAATGACAGTCATTTTCCTGCCTTGGACGTTATACTGCTTCTCCATGTTGTTGACTTTACAACTTTCATAGGTAATGCTATGTCCATCTTGCATCAAGACTTCCCAGATGGTGAAGTCATATGCTGCAATATAGACTTTGAAAGGCATTTGCCAATCCAGTGGCACCACCATAGATTCCTTGGAGATTGTTCGCTTCAGTCTCTTAGTGAAAGCTTAGCATTGCTTCGTTCAATGCCAAGTGTGGTTCTTCTTCTTCAGGAATAAGACTAAGGTGTCAAAAGGGGCTTCTAGGGATCTGTGGAAGCTTGAATCTGATCGATCTTAGAGCTGCTTCTTCAATTCAGCGAGCTTTAAGGGTGTTATGTGATAAGGGGCCATGGCAGAAGGTTTGACACCATATTCCAGCTTGATGTGGTAACCTGCATCTCACTTTGGTGGAACCTTTTTCAACAGTTTGGAAGGGATCACGTCCTTGTATTCGACAAGGATTGCCTAGATAGGTTACAGTAATGCGGGAGTAGGTGTTGTTACGTCTTTCCCATCATTTTGCTCCCTCGTAATAGCTGTGTCACTTGGATCCAACTTGAGCCCCCGTTTGAATTGCAAGGCAGAAATCATCATCACTTCTCCTTACGTTTCAAGGGAACTACTTGGCCACTGTGAGCATTGAGAACCACTAGAGAGCTGGAAGTAGGAACAGGAAAAGCCAAGGTTTTGCAAAAGAAACACCATCTTAAAGTCATCCATGGGAATGATGGTAAAGTCTAACTTACCAGTTCATCCCTCAATCTGAGTGACAACTCCTTATGCTACACCTTGGATTGTTTTTGCCTCTGAGTTAACTGCTTTTATGGTGCCATTTTCCCTTGTCAGTTTGAGGCCTAGATGGTTGGCCTCTTACACGTCCATGAAATTATGTGTTGCCCCTATATCTAGCATCGCACTCGCTGCTTTCCCCTCAATGGTAACATTCGCATATAACAGTCCTTTCTCTTTAAGGGTTGCTGGGAAGAAATGCTTGATAAGATTACCCAACTGCTAGATAGATCTCATGTCTGCTTAAGACTTTTTATTGGCTTTTTCTGGATATAGTACTGCTATCATAGCATTCATTGCCTTGCAGTTGGGGCAATCTCGCACCCAATATGATCCGTCACAAATGAAACAGGGTCTTAGGAGACTACCTATGTTACGCCTACCTATAGACTGCTTTTCATACTTGGGATAGCCACTGGAGAATCTTTGCTATCTTCCTTCGTTACAACTAGGCTCTTGCTTCTTCTGCCCGAGTTTCTCTCCTCCACTATTGCCAGAATTGGCCTTCTTGCTCTTAGAGTGGATAGAGTAGTTGATGAAGGTTTCGACAGCTGCAATGGTAGCATTTAGAGTCTGCACATCATGCCTGTCCAACTCGACTCTTGCCCAATCCTTTAAGTCATCTTTGAAATGAAAGAGAAGCTCCTTATTGGACATATCGATTTCAAGCATGAGGGTAGTAAACTCCTTAATGTAGTCGGAGATATAACCTATCTAACTTAGGCATTGCAACTTCCCTCTAACTTCACTGTCTAATTATGAGATATGAAGTACCTACATACCTCAGCCTTGAATTGCTCTCATGTGTTAATGACATACAAGCTTTTCTCCCTCTTTGAATGTTTCTGTCTCTACCAAAGTTGGGCATCATCCTGTAGGAAAACTAGGGCATTGCTAACCTTAGCCAGGTCGTTGACAACCCCCATGACCTTGAAGTACTGATCAAGACCAAAGAGAAAGTTCTCCACTACAGTGGCATTACGTGTGCCATTGTACATGGCAGGCTTTGGAACCTTCAAACTATGCAATGTAGTGGTGCTAGCAGTTGCAGCTGTGCTAGTAGTGTGAACGTTGTTTCAACGCAGAAACTCTATCTCCCTACAAAAGTCGTGAATCTTTCCTTCAACAAACTTGTGTAGGTCGAACAGATCTTGATTCAAGGAGAGTATTTCTCCCCTGAACGAGCAATCAAACTCCTTTATCATGACCTTAGTAGCTCGTGTGATCTCTACATTCTCATGGATCAAATTGTCGACTTAATCATTAAGGTTGCCCACTATGGAGCTGAGACCGGTAACACATCTTTCCAAACTAGTAACTCGAGTGTCCATGGTCTCCTTCGCTAGAACCTTGGACTTGTTACACTTGACTAAAGCACGTTGCTCCTCACACCCACGAGGCTGTTGCCCTGCTTGTTGCTCTTCCATAATGGTAACAGCAAATCTTTCTTCACTTGTCATGCTCGTTGTTTCTGTAGACAACAAATAACAAGTTGTACCTAAAGTTTGAACCGTTGTTCTGATATCATCTATCACAGAGTTAGGCTGTGTGTGTGCTAACCCAGCACTTAGTTGATTTTACGAGAGAAGATGAATTAAATAAACCTAAGAGAGAATTGAGTGATATAGCGGAAACATTTTGAGAGGCAAGTAGGAGGATTTAGGAGTGCTAAAAAGTAAAGGGCACAAGGGAGTTCTGCAAGTGACGTGTATTGAGTGGCAGACAAAAATATTTACAATTAAAAAAGAGTGGTCTATTTATAAGAATTTTACTTTCTCAATGTGTAGTTATAATTTAAATATTTAAAATATTTATAAAAAATATTTTAGATCCTATTAATTATAGACTATTTAAGAAGGTTATAGGGAGTGTCTAACTGATCTTTATTGTAAGTTTATAAATGCAAGTACTTTTAAATATCTTTGCACTTTTTTAAATCTTTTAGTACTATATTTGAGTAGCAGAAATGAGCTGAATACTGTTGACAATCCATTTAATATGACCCAAAGTCTCTATTTTCTCACTTATTTAACGGGTTGAACACCAAATGTGTACGTGACATGATATATAGCCTTTGGCCTGGGTTTTTAATTTTATTTTTATTTTTATGATATTTTTTTTATATGCTGGCTCTTCTTTAATCTTTTCTATCTGCTACAGCGTCAGATTTCCAAGGCAGACTCACCTACCAAAGCTACGGCTTTGGTCTCCTTCCACTGTCCAATTATTATATGCTAGTTTTAGATAATTGCATGATCAAACAATCATGTTATAGATGGCATCGATGCCCGTGAGCCGTCGAGCCAATTATTATATACGAAGAAGAAATTGGGAGAAAAAATAAAAAAGAAATTGGATAATTGACATGTTGGAGGTGGAGGCCTTTATCCTTTTCCAAAAATCTGATTTGTTTTCCAAGATATGGGTGTTAATTCTGAGGATAGGAATCCCCACAATTGAGATTAGGGAGCAAACCCGCCAAAACAAAATTCAATAATTGCGCCAATCTTTGTGTGTATGGATCACATTCCTAGTTGTAGGTAGCTTTGAAGGGATGGTGGATGCTGCTTTTTGGTGCCTTTTGTTGGGAAATGAGACCTAGCTTTTGATTGCTTCCATCCGAAAAAATTATTTTGTCTGGCTCCGCGGGCTCTAGAAGCGGACCCGATTTACCAATCCTATTCCTACCTAGTTTTCAAGCCATAGCCTGGCAATTGCTGATTGGAAAAAAGAGGTGGGTCACCAATTGGCCTCCAAGATTGGCGTGGCCCTCTCGCCTCTCTGCGCATGTGTGTGTGGGGCGCAAACGGATGCCGCCCCGTTCATCAATAGTTAATGCCAGGACACCCTGTTATTCAAAGGACCACAAATCTATCTGTACCAAGCTTTCTTCTTGCTTCCACACTTCTCGAATTACTGGATTTTTTTAATAACGGAGGGGTTTCGGGTCTTTGACCCGTAATCTTCCGGGTATAGGCAAATCACCTCGTCCATTTGTATTGTGTAAAGTTCTGAATTCGACTGACGGGCTGGAGTACTGCGAGCACTGGCCGCGTCTTAGGCAAACGGAGCATCTTCATTCTAATGGTTACTTCAAGTCAATTAGGTTGTGGTTTTTCGAACCGGAGACTCTCAAAGTTACTCCACAACCTGAGGTTGCAATGTAGTTACTGCGGTTAAGTCAGTGAAATATTTGACAGTTAGACCTGAGTCCTCCAGTATCGATTTAAAGTCAAATTATGAGATTATTTTTCGGCTGGGTGGTTTTTAGTAGATCGGATGCTCCTGTAGGGGAACTATGGAGGTGGCAATACTGCATAAGAGACCTACTAGCTTCCTTATGTGATGTCTTCTTGTGCCAAAAAAACCGAACAGAGAATGGGTTAATGGTAGGGGAATTAATCTATTATTTCTGTTCTGGAGTTGTTTCCCACTGAATTGACAGGAACACATTAAAAATAAAAAAAAAAGGGAGAAGAATCTGAAAATGGGAAAAAACAAGAGGAGAAAGGAACAAAATCCATTTGAGATCTACTGCCCTTTTGCTTTTATACTTCCCATCTCATTTCTCTTCAGAGCAACTGCAGTGGAAGAGAAAACAAAAACAAAAAACATAAAATAAAATGCTAATGATTGCCAGTTTGTCGCTTCCGATTTCTTCCCTGACAACCACCTGCCAGGATGCATAACAAACTAAAATTAGTCCCACGAAGGAGCTATAGCCTTGTAGGTGAATTCTTGAGAATTCCTCCTTTTTTTTTTTTTTTTTTTTTGTTTTTTGAGGGAAAAAAAAAATCCAGAGAGGGTCTAACCTGCTTTGTTAGAATCTGATTTCCCAGCAAAAGAGGATTGAAAGAACTTCTTAAATACAGATTTTCCCTGCAAAAATGAAAGTGGCAATTGCATTGGCATAGACTATTAACAACGAGGGTTGGATTTGCAGAAATGAAAATGGAAATTGGGGTAAGGACTGTTGCCTTGAGATGTGCAGCAGAGGAACCCTGTGAAAATTCTGGGGCATGCTCCATGGAAGCTTCTTTCTCGGTCACTTTCTGTATAAACAACACGAGACCATGAAATACTCTTTAAATTCTTAAATCATCGCATTATTCTGCTACAGATAATTCCCTGACAAGAAAGAGAACTACATAAATGATTTTTCAGAAACTTGCCGCGCTCAATACAGGAGAGCTAGCAGTGTCGTCGAGATAAGGATGCTGTGGACTTCTACCCTTGTCTTTGCTCTTCTTTTTGTTCTTGCTTTTCTTTCCCAGTTTTTCCAAGCAGTCTTCGCGATAATGTGGAGGTCCAGATGATGCATCAGAAACCATGGACAAATCTTCTTCCTCATCCTCCGGCCTCGCTGCATAATCTTCATCACCAAACCCACCAAAACCCCGGCATTGGTCTTTTGAAAACGAGGATTGTTCCAAGTACGATGTCCAGCCAGATTCGCACCCACTACTACTGCATTGAGAAGCCAAACTGTTCATGTTTCTCACTCTCTCTTTCTGTCTGAAACCAAACTCCAAAATGGGGTCTCTTATATAAGCCCTCCTTACTACTGACAGTGGCTGAGATAGAGAAAGGAAAACGATGCACAATGAGTTGAGTGTGCCGTCTCTCCTTCTCTCTCTCTCTCTCTCTCTCTCTCCCTATCTCTCGATGTTGTTACTCTCCATATTAGTTGAATAGAAGAAAAGAGAGACAGTTCGCTTTGAATGTGTACATTGGTCGAATATAATTGAAGTCGTTCGTAGTTATCTCTGTAACTTGAGAGATAAGTTAGTTAAATTTTAAACGTTCATCGTGGATTATTGTACTCTCACTATGAGCGCCCGCCCGCCTCTTTTTGTTGGGATCAGTAGCTGTAATATATATATATATATATATATATATATTCTTGTTTTTGACATGTGATGATACCAATGGCTTTTTTATATATTATTTATTTATTTTACAAGAATGTATATTTTGTGAGTCTGTGTTGGGAGCTATGCGCAATTTGAAGTAGTAGGATACATAGCATGGTTGTTAGTGACAACTTTTTACCAGTACTAACCTTTTCTATTTGGCAAATGGTAATGGGGTGACAAACGATGAACAAAATAAAAGAGGTATAGTATTAGTAACTCTGAGATTTGCCTGATAGAAATTTTTCATCAGAAAAAAAAAAGAAGAAAAAAGAAAAAGGATACTGTGTGTAATGGCAGAATTGTCTAATTAATACTTTGTAAAACGAGTTATCAGATGGTGAGAATTGCGGTATCTTCAAGAGTCCTCAAAGAGAAATTATTTACGAAAACAAATTGAGGAGCTAGCATCTTGGAGATGTGTTGGTTCGAATTGTTAGGTGGAGGGATAAGGGATCTATGAGACTGGGAGAACTACATTGTGTTGTCTAGTATTCAATAGATTAAAGGGGGGGAAAAAAATCTACCTCTAGTCGCATGGGCAAGCAATGCAAAACCTATCTTAGAGGTTCAAAGTCTTCTTGCATTTCATAGTTATAGTAGACACGTACAATTAAGCTGATCAAAGTTACCTTTCAATAATGATTTTGTTTTTCATTCTGGATTTAATTTTTGTTTCTGCATTCACTTTCCACGAAAAGTTTGCACTTAATTACGATTTTAATAGGGCTCGATGGATGATTAAGTAGCCTAGGGAGAACACATTAATTATTATAATTGCTAAATGAGTCCAGATTAAGAGCGCATTATCTCGCATCGGAAACAAAAATTAGAAGAGACTAAGAATTCAGGGACTAAGAATTTCGGAAGAGAATGAGTGATTGAAGCCGGGGTTGCTGTCATCAGCTAAGAATTTTGGAAGATAAAGGAAAAGGTTATTCAGTTTGCGAGAATGACTGCAACCCTAAGTGGCATCCGATGAGTGAACACCAAAAATTAGAAATTTTTTTTAAGATGTCCCCAGTTCCCCCCACACCCTCGCTTGAATCGCTCAGTCATCACCGAGTTAATTGACCCTTTTGTTGTTGTTGTTGTTGTTGTTGTTGTTGATGTTGATGTTGTTTTTCTTTTGGTGTGTTGGTCAAAAAGGCTTGGGTCTACTAAGACTGATCAGGACTCGATCGTCTACTTGACTATGATCATTCTTGATTTGAGGCACTAAATTAAAGCCCTTTCATCTATATTTGATTTGTTTTTTGTTAAACCGTTAGTCTCTGTAAGAATCCAATGCAATCTTTTCTAAAGTGCTGGCTTGCACGTAAAATCTTAGACGACATCAGTTATGACTCGATAATGGGGCTCGTTCCTGTTAAAATGGAAACACACATGCGCGGTTGCATGATGAGCATGCTCTTGTTGCACTAAATATGTGTGCAATGGGCTGCTCGGTGACAAAAGAGATTTCCCATTTCAAGATAGGAAGGCCACCCTCGTATCTCCGAGATAGCTGTTTCCGGGGCCCTTCCGGTGATGTTGCGAATCTCTTTTATCAGCACATCATTAAGTGCTAAACAACGTAGAACTAAAATGCACACGGCGGGCCGGCCTGAAGGACGCTACCTTTAGTTCTCAACAGGAATAATCCGTCATTTTGTCCGAGAATACGGAGCCCTAACATGATAGCAACAACAAATAGATCGCTTCAACCTCTTCTAAAGTGTGTCGATGGGCTATATTCACCCTGAAATTGGGAGAGAAGAAGCTAATGGGTGATTTGGGGTACAATGATCACGAAATGCGAAACATATAGAAACATTGATCAAGGGGCCATTTGGATCCTCTTCTTCTGAAACAAAATGGTCCCAGGGGGCTCATGTACAGGCTAACGTGCACATGCTACTCGTTAGCTTGTGGCCCTTTGCCAGTCCACACGTGATCCGTAATTCCTCTTTAAGTACTCAGGTTGGTTAATTCATTTATGGCTTTCCAATTTCGCTCTGTCCCTTTTCCCCCGAGTGTTGCTGAACTCCAAGTGTTTTTTTTTTTTTCTCTGTTTTTCTTTTTTTATTATTTTTTTTGTTTGAAATGAGAGGCTTATAGCTCATAGATATATAGATAAAGGTGAATTAAGAAAAGAAAAAATCGAAACTTTACTTGTTTTTTTTAACACAAGGTCTAAGTAGTTTCTTTTTTCTTTTCTTTTTTTTATGTCCTTTTATTAAGTGACTCTATGTTTTGTTTGGGAGCTAAAGTCCATCGATCCGTTTTCCATTTAACATTATTTTTTTGTATTCCTTTTTCCCAAACTGCAATAAATGTAAATGTCTTTTTCTTTCTTTTACCCGTTATCTAATTTAACTAGCTATAAAGAAGTTAACTCGATATTAAATATCGGTAAGAAATAAAAAAAAAAAAAAGAAAGAAAGAAAGGGACATGTTTAAATGAAAAAGAAGAACCAAATCGATTGTATTAAAAAAATAATAATAAATAAAAATATCAACCCCCATATATACTTTTTAAATATTAGGGTTTGGAGGTAGTACCCCGTGAGGTGCTAAACGCTCTTTTTTTTTTTTTTTTTTACTTTGAATAAAGTAATGTCGTGCGTATTAAGACTAAAAAATTTACAGAGAGTCAACTATCGATGATCAAAACCTAGAAATTCATTGAAGATTCGTCAATAAGGGGATGAGATAGAATCACCAACTGCCTACGAACTGGTACTTTGTTTACTCAAGACTTGTAATTGCATTGGCTACGTAATTTATATGATAATCTCATTCTTTATTTTAGACCCCTAATTAATCCGCCCAAAAAAACCAGGACCTATCTAAGTGTTGCTCAATCGGATTTGAATATGAACCTAATGGAGCATGTCCCTGAAACATGGTCCCCAGAGCCAACAACGAAAAGTTTAAATATTTTGCCAGTTGCTACAGTGCGGTGGCAACAGTAACGCCACCATTTTCTCACTTTCAATATTCTTCCAAACAAGCCAGACTCTCCCCCTTTCTCTTCCATGACTGACAAATTGAAATAACAAAAAAAAAAAAAAAAAAGCAGAAAAGTCAAATCCTCCCTTTTATTCTCTCGTCTTTTGGGAGAAAATTGCGCTGTGTTACAACTTTACGAAAAGAATTTTCAATTTTACTCTGTTGAGTACATAGGTCTACGTCGAATTAAGTTGGGCCATGACAATTATTGTGAAATGGACACAACTATGTGGGTGCATTTATAGGTCTGAGCCAGAGAGGATTCAAAGTCCACAAACTCTACCACACATCTCCAGACTGGATCGTGCACGTCCTGACACAGAAGATGTCACAGTACAACCTTTAGTTTTACACGTGTACGTGTGTGTTTACAAATTTTATGCTTAACTCTACCCTGAAAATGGGCAAGCAGGATCATATCAAGCTCTCACTTTAGAAGCTTCCCCAAGAATTTGACGTGAGCGCGCTTACCAAGAACAAGAAGAAATTGGCGTGAACGTATTTATGGCTATGTGTATCACGTTCAATATTTCTTAATGTGTAGAAAGCTTGAGCACCGAATTCATTGTCTTTGTCGCCAAAAAATGAATATTCCCACCAACCCACGCAGCTTATGCTCTCCAAATTCCAAGTCTTCGCGAATCCAATAATTCAAGGAATCAACAAAAGCAAACCCACTTGGGTGTGCCTAACATGAGTATAGATTAGGTGTCTCCCTCAATTTACGAAAAAAGTAAGCGCCTATGTGAATATTATCTCGGGTCACATTGCCTTCCAAAGCTCAATTATAAGTCGGTTTAAGATATGTTATCATGCACTGGTAGCCAACATCTGTGAAACATCATCATCTTTTAGGTGATCGACCTTGCAAAATAATTATAATAATGACGACGATGATGATAATTGGGGGGAGGAGGGCTACTGCTAATTAGCAGAAGATTTTTATTCTTGGTCCCATGCATGGCGGCCTGACAATGGTCGGTGAGGCTAGGCCTGGCAACAGTCCAACGAGTATCCTTTCTTTTTCTTGTACCACGTTTTGTGAATCCTGATCACAGCTGAGGATTTAGGAGAAACGTCTCGTGCTCCCCAACTAACATGAATGAAAACTATTGTGAAGCAAGCGAAAACAATTTTATGTGAACAACAACATGAGAACAAATCCCCTGAGTATCGATAAATTGGATATCATGACCACAGAATTTGTGGTCGTTTGATCCAATAATTTGAAAAACACTTTGCACCCTGATGCAAATTTTCCCACATTTGATCTCCTTTGCCCGTAAATATGAAACTGCATATGCGTCTTTAATTTTTAGTTTACATATTTTTAAGAGCAAACATTTCCATATATACTAAAAGATTCTTTCTACCATCTAGTTGTATAAAACTGACAACTTGAATTTTAGGGTTTAATATTTTTAGGGTACTTCCCCACCTTAATTATCTTATTCAAATCTATTTATCTACATAATATGTTAGTAATATATATAAATTTTTTTTGTCTACTAAAAGGTCTATTAAATTATAAAATATAACATAAAATAGTTTTTTTTTTTTCTTATAAATCCTATAACATACTTTTTGAGATTCTTAGAGTTTTTATATTTAACCTCTTAATCATTAAAATATCTCTTTAAATGTATTAATCAATCAATTAGCATCTAACAAAAGGAGTTTTAACTCTTTATTTGAATAACAACAATATAAGAGAGAGGAAAACGAGGGCACAGAAAAATAAAAGACAAAAACTTCTTAATTTTTTCTTTTCTTTTTTGTTTTTTAATTTTTTTCCTTTTCCCCTCCCCTTTTCTCTCTCCAAAACACGATCTAAGAGTCGAGAATTGAGGTGTCCAAAAAATATGTTGCGACGGTTTAGGCCTTGCAGGCCACTAGTTTCTGACAAGAAGATATTTCGAGCCGGCTGTGAATTGTGAGCCTCTCAGATACTGTGCGGCTAGGACTATACTTTTGACAAAGTCTCCTAAAGAAGTATGAAGAGGTCGGTAAGAAAAGCACACGTCACCATCTCGTTCTTCAGTTTGGATTTCCATGCGATTCCGTCTGACGGGTTAAGATCTGCTCTGATCATCCTCGCTTGCTCGCGGCTGCACTTCTCTTTCCTCGTCTTAGTCGCAGACTTATCTTACATATCATCGACTTTATACATTATTCTATATGAGGGGGTCCTGCTTAGATTTAATGTTCAGTAATTTGCTCAAGCAGCTATTTCTTTCTTTCTTTCTCTCTCTCTTTTTTTTTTTTTTGAATTTAATTATATAACAACAAGAGTATAAAACGCACAATTTATTTAGTAGCTCACATGTCATTTTATCTCTTTAATTTAATAATTTGTCATCTAATTATATCATATTAGTGTGTATTTAATAAATGTACATGTAACACATTTAATAAAGTATAATACATGTACATGTAATATATCATGTCCATATATACGATAGAGATACTCTAAAAGAATATGTTCAACGGGTGTATATATAACATAATATTTAACAAATTATAAATTAAATGTTTTTAAAATTTGTATTTTAAAATTAAAATATTTTAATATAAGTATCAAATGAAAGACATTTGTTATAAATGAAATTTTTTCACATTTTCGAGGAAATTTATGCTCAATCAATCAAGATAAAAGAACTATTCTGTCGAATATTGACCAAAAGAGGAGCCTCAAATTGCAGCAGAAGACAGCAATCTAGGCTCAATTTTCAAGTGTCTGCTAACAACTGCATCCTATGAAATAGTAAAGGACAAGAATCGATGGACTAGTTGAAGGTTTAAAGGGCAGGGAAGAGCTTATCAAGCTTGCATGGAAGTGCATAGAATTCATCGGTCCTAGCATCCGAATTATATGAACCGAACTTCTCCCACCAGTTCAAGCTACTGTCTTTTCTCGTCTCTTCGTTCTCTCGCCAAAGGGTTAAATCCAAGAACAGTGCAACCAGAGCAGCCACGGTTGTGTGGGACGTGAATATGACAGTAACTACATCATATAACTGCATTTAATTGATCCAAGAAGTCATGTGAGAAGGGCCAATAGCACTTAGAGTTGACAGTTAACTAAACAGCTAATGGTAGGACCGGTAAGACCCAGTTCTAGAATCTTACCCATTGGGAGCCAGCGCGGACATGTTCAGCATTGTAACCCTGATGAAAATATTCTCTGAAGTAATGTGGCACTGAAAAGCCCATAAAGAAAGAGAAACCCAGTATGAACTTTGTTCTAAAGCTGTTGAGGTTACAGAATTGGAGAAAACCAAGACCTGCAGAAGCTGCTTCCAAATTCATAGGCAAGTGTTAGGAGTCATATCTTCTCTGTAACTCGTCTGAAGCAAATTACAGGACGAAATTTGAGAAGCGAGTTTCTGTATAACGGTAAGTATACTTCATTGTACACAGAGAACCTTTTTAATGCAAGTCTAATGATAAGAAGGACAAAGAAGAAATTTTCGTTTTTCGTGGAGGTATTTCTAACTGTGTTGTTGAGGAGTAGAAGGTTTACGTACAGACATATCCAAATAACACACAGGACATCGCTGCCACAATTGGAAGAGGAATGGATGCAAAAAAAGCGCCAAATTTTCCTGGTCAGGTAAATAAGAAACCATTATTAATAGACCAATGAGAGAGAAAGGGACACCTGAAAGAACCGCAACATATGGCTGTCATGGTAAGATGAAGTGTTCTGTATATACTGCTAAGAATTCTTTTTACCGGTCCAGCATCCAACAATGACAGGCCATGGGCATCTAGTTTTTCGTTCAAGAACAGAACCATAGCTCAAGAGCTTTTATTTACCATACAACCTATAATCAATCAATCAAATCAAGACGAGATCATAATAGTTTTCACAGTGACATTAAAAACACGGTCTTACCAAATACAGAGAAGAAAATCATAAATCCTGCTGATACTTGAATAACTCTTCGGCTTCCAACTTTTGTCAATGCCAGCAAACCTGCATTTTCCCTGCACAAATAGCAAAAGAGATAATTACTTGCGCGGAAAAAGAGCTTTTCTAGTACTTAAGATGTCAAATTTCCAAACCAAATATGCTGAATACAATTTCATGACCATTAGAACGAGACCATGAGTCCATAATTTAACTGTTCTTTAAAATTTTCTCTCAAACATAGTCTGGAATGCATGTCATTTTCAACCAGTTAAACAATGTTAGTTATAAATAATCCCAGAAGGAGTCCACCCTGCTTTGGCTCAATGCAGGGATGCATGAAGTTTTTGTTCATAATTTTGAAGTTCTAAGTTCATTACACTGATGCAGTAAAGCCACTAAAGCAACCGAAAATTCCGTTGAGCAAAACTCCGATCCCCTGAAAATACACAAACGTTAACTTAAGAAGTATGAAAGCCACGAGTGAAATTATGTAAAGCAATCCTACTTACCAGCCAACCAGTGCCACGGCTGATAACTGAAGGTGGCACAGGAGTGGCACTCCCATACCTTGCTGTTGCGAAAAAGGTGCCAGTGGACTGCAGTTTGCCAAAAGTGTGATGATTTAGATTAGTTGTGCACTCCGTCGGTAGCCATTTGGAAGATTTTGGCAGCAAATCTTGCATTTGATAAATCGTATGCTGGCCTTTTTGCTGGAATAGAAATGATGCTTAAATACAAAATTGGTAACACCAGTTAAGCAGTGTACCTCAAATAGAGAAACCAAGGAAGCAGCCATCATTGCAAAAGCATCTCCAGCTTTAAATGTTGGATTGCCCCATTGAAATGGATAAGGAATAAATATCCTGCAATTGTTGAAACACAAGGGATAATAGAATTTATTTAGACACTACTATTTTCGCACAAGTAATGTTTAGGCTAGTGAATTCATTAATAGAAAGAGTGGCTAAGACAGAGCAACCCCGAAACCAACGGAAGCAAAGAGTAAATGCAGCAACAATGAACTACACTGGATCTTGCACTTAGTAGGCAGGTAATTTAGTACTATCAAGTGCAGATCATTGATTGGGAAACCAATATGAAATTAAAAAATGAGTGAATTCTCAACAATGCCAAAAGATAAGATTGATAAGTTGAAAGTCATTCTATTTTCTAGTGGTCTTACCAAGGAGCTGCACCAACTAGTCCAGCACGATCGGTGCGGCAACTCATCTGACTGCTTTCAGGCTTGTTATCATACACAGAACTTGAAGTTAGGATTAGTGCAAATAGCCATACAATGGGAACTGAAAACAGCACTGCAAATCGATCACAGATGGGCCTCTTTGATTTCACGTAATGAGGAAGATACTGCAAAACAGTTTACCCGTCACAGATTACTCGCTAGTTATAAAATGACAAGAAATGGAAGTAAAGGACTAATATATGACAAAAAATATTAAGCCTAAATACCTAAATACTGGATACACTCAACTGCAACACAACTCTTCTGATGAAAATATGAATGAAGAAATGCATTTAGATAATCCCAAACTATCTCATAAGCATCGCCTAGTTCTTCTATTCTAACAGATCTCGATTGTTTTTAACTCACCTGAGAGATGAAAATGAACGCGACTACTTCTGGAAGCCCAATTTCAACACATTTTGCCAGCTACATGGACGGTTGAACAGAGCAATTAGTTCACTATTTCTTTTTCTTTGGCTCATTCTCAAGTCTTATAATGAGGCAGATATTGCAAAATGTAAGAAATATAAGAGCATAAAGGTTGAAAAAAAACTGCACCATGATTTAGAGTTCCTTACCATGGGAAAGCCAATATAGTAGAGCCCAAGTCCAGTACAAGTTACATAGGGAACGACAGAAAGAGGGCTAAGAAACCTGTTAAGACGTTATGAACAATAAGTAAAATGTTAACTTTGGGTGGTGAACCAGAGCTCATAAACAGCTATCCAAAGAACTTACCTCACAGCATTCCTCCAAAGACCCAAGAACCCCATAACCATTTGGAAACAGCCAGCAATTATCAAAGCACCTTGCAGCCCTCTCATGGTTTGTAAGAACCTCTGAGTATTCACCCATCAGGAAATGTAAGAAATTTTATGCATTGTGTTAGCCAAAGAAAAGAAGTGCGAAATTAACCTCACCTCGTGGGGGTCTATGAATGGATCATATCTCCTGGCTAGGGCAATTGAAGTAGTTGGTATAACATATGCGTAGGATCCCACTGCAACTAATGGAAGGCGGGTACCAAATAAAGTTTGAAAGAGTGTGCTGATTCCTGAAAGAAACAGTAAGGTCTGTATCACGCTAGCCTTCTCAGCCTGTGACATGCATATAGACAAAATTTATTAATCAAACCCGTAGTCTATCAAGAAAACAATTACATGTAAAGGAAGCGTATCATTCGTGCAATGTAAGTGAAAATGAATGGATTCTTACGTCGCCACCGCCCATTTGAGGAACGATGATGCTTGGTATCAGAACTGTTATACCAAGAGTCAAGAGATAGTGCTGGAATCCCAAAACAAGTGCTTCCGCTGCACATAAAGTTTTGTTACCACACAAAATTAGCCTCTTTTTCTTGCTTTTCGGAGCAAATTATAGGAAAGAAACTTCTTAACCATCTCTCAATGCAATGCAAGCCTAAAGTCTTTTCCTTTCTATGCAGGACTAGATACAGAGAAATACGAAACATAAATAATCTCTTACAGTTCGCTAGTTTGCTTTTCGTCGTGTTTTTGACGTGTGTGCGTGTTCAAATTTTGTGTAATACTCCAAAGGCTTCTGCGGTTCGAAAAAGATCATTGTGTGACACAGTGACATTGCAAATGAAGCAACTATATGGTCTAGTTAAGTCCCCCTGAAAAACAAGCAACAGCAACCCCCCTCCATCATGTTCACTGTCATTGAGAGAGAAACAGAGAGAAAGGTGGAGAGAGAGAGAGTACGGACGCCATGGAGGAGGGCTGTTGATGCAATACTGAACTCCAGGCAGCTGTTCCTTCACTGGGTGTGGCTGTAACTCCTCAGGCTTTTTGTTACTACCACCTCCGCCACCGCGGCTGCCGCCGTTTTGGGCCATTTACTTTCTTGGAGAACAGTGAATCCTAAGAAAGGGGAATGGCAAGGAAAATATACGTTCAGATATGAAGAGGGTCTACTACATTGATCCAATATTCCAATGGCTTTCATTGCTACCACCGGAAAGAAGGAGACCGTTACACACTTCTTCACTAGGAGTTGTTAAAGTCGATTAAACAAGTGACAGCAATGCAATCAAACCTTCATATGAAATTTGAATTCAACCTTCCCAAATTGGTGCAATTGGCATTGACAAGGCAGTCAATATGCAGATATTCGCTATATTCGCTATAACTTTTCCTTCTCGCACACTCTGAGAAATAAAATATTTTAAATCTAATTTTTTGTTTTTAGAAATTATAAAATAGTTTCTATTAAAAAAAAAATTTAATTTTAAAAAAAATCTTTTATAACGTAAATTTTTTTAATTTAAAATGACATATTAGTTATTTAATATAAAATCTAAATTTATGATATAATATATTAATATTTATTACATCATAATAGTATGATTAATGTTAATAAATTATTATAATAATATAAATACTTAATTTATTTTATAGTGTTGTCTTTTCTTTGTATAACACTGACAAATCCTAATTTGACTGTCAATTTTATAACATTTTTTTTTTTTAATATGTAGACAAGTTGGTAAAATTTGAGTCCATGTAATTAAGTTCTACTTATAATTAGTTGTACATTACTCCATTAACTTCACTTTAAATCCTAATTTTTCATTAAAAATTAAGAAGAGAAATTACTTCATTTCTTGCCTATGATAAAAAAAAAAAAACAACAAAAAATAGCAGTGATCTATCATGTTATTTTTATTCTAAGGCTTGAAATTAACGAAGAAATCAGAGAATTTTTATTCATTTGAAGAAATAGTTTGCTTTTTTTTTTCCCCCTCGTCAATAAGAAAACGAAAATTTACATTTGTATGATACTACTCTAATAAACTGTTTTTAGTTTTTCGTGATACTATGAACGTGGGGGTATTGTATTCTTCTTCTTCTTCTTCTTCTTCTTTTGGTCATTTTTGTTATTATATTTTGATTATATATTAATAATGAGTAGTTATTATCCCCAAAAAAATAGCCTAAAATTACTTATTTTGATCTGCACCTTTTCAGGCGATCTATCGAGAAACAAACAGCAAGTCGAAAAAAGTTTATCGAGCACGTTACAGTTCAAAACAGTTGTTTCAAATTGAACAGTAACAGCTGAAACAAATTGAGCCCAATTTGCCTTTTTGAACCATTTTTCAATTTGAAGCATCACAAACACGTTTTATTTTTTAATATGACCCCTGATTAAAGGACTCGCATCGATCGTTCATTATAAAATTTAGTAATAGAATTATATAAACTTAAAATTTAAAATTTGATCCCTAACTCCAATAAATCAATTAAAAAACAAATTCCAACACAACACATACTTCTTCTGTTTTCTTTTGTTTTTTTTTTTTTTTTTTTAAATCAAGATTCGTACATCTTCTCGACTACCAACAAAAAGTATTATTTAGCGTTCCACACGGATCGTTTCACACACCTAAATAAAATTAAGGTGGAAACATTTTCACAAAACTTAAAACACACAGTATATCCAATGCAAATTAGCTATGAATTAAATTCAATTTATTCCAAACCTACTTAAACATGCCCGTCTCTTATGTATATTTCAAAGGAGTAGTGGAAGAACAGAATAATTATATTTATATATATAAAGAAAATACATTCCCTTCGCGGGGGTTTGGATTTCCTCCTCCCTCACAGAAAAATAAAATAAAATAAAATAAACCGTCGAAATAAAGTGTTCCAGCTGGGGAAGAAATGGGTACTTTTCACTTGTGGTCCTCAAGCCAAACAAATCCGATGCGTCTATATAGACGCATGTCTGTGTTCTTTCCGTTCTTTGTTCCCCCGAGCAATTAATAATGGGCCATTTATCTTAAGAAAATTATATATATATATATATATATATATATATATTATTTTTTATTTTTATTTTTTTCACCAAAAGCCGAACTATAAGACAATCCAAGAATCACAATCTCAAACGTCACACTACATTTACATTACAATTCCATTCCATTTTATTTTAGAAGATTGTTCTTAGTATACTCTTTCCAATTTTTCATATATATATATATATATTTTATTTATTTTTATTTTTTATTTTTTATTTTATTTTATTTTTTTTTTCCTTTCGATTTTTTGTTAGGACAAAAGAAAAGGCACAATATTGGAGTCGAAAGACTAGAAAGAAGCATCAAGGAAAAAAGTGAAGCGTTAAAAAAATTGATGACAATAAATAAATAAATAAAAGGGAGCGTTTGGCGCTGCAAATGGCATAAGGCACCCCAACGGCGCGAATGAGGGGAAAGCAGCACACATCACAAGAGCAAACACCCCGATTTAGAAGCGCCACGTTGTAATACATTTTGGCATCTCTGCCAAATGTTCGACCTCACGAGGGCACGCCGCTCCCTCCAATCAGCTTCCAACTCATCCCGATTGCATGCAAATACAAGACGAGAATGGCTGACAAGTGTGAGGGACAGTCAAAAAAAAATAACGTCAGAGAGGAAAACGTAGTAGCAAAAATTGCAAACCACCAAACCAATCCCGATAGGTGTATCCACGCATGGCAGCTAACTCCACACGCGTTGCTAATTGGAGGGGGCCTTTCTCATTGGTGTGAGAGGCAAAAACTCGGACTCCCACTATTCCAAGAGAGGGAGGGAGAGAGAGAGAGAGAGAGAGAGAGAGACTCACAACAACTGACTTTAGTTTCAGTTTGGTCCAAAACCATGGCATTTACACTGGTTATGTGTAAGACTGCATGGACCCACTAAACGGCCAGATCCCACATGTCCCTTTCTCTAAGCCCCTCATACACGTACCCGCCGTACAGACCCCAAGTGTCAGCCTCTCCAGCCCCTTAATTCATGCTGCCTTCCTCTCATTGGCTTCCCAAATCCCATCCCCCTAGCCCGAAATCTGATTAACTACAGGACCTCCCTTTCTGCTTCACCTCTCTTCCCTTCACAATCTTGTTATATAATTCCGTAGCCATTTTCTTCATCAGTCCCACCGGACCTAGGCTCCTCTTCTGTTCCTCCCCAGGCTTAAAAGATTTGATAAATAAAAAAAAAAAAAACGCGAAAGCCATCTGAGCAAGAACCTAAACAGCCAACATGATCAAGACCCTGAGTCTCTACTCTACCACAGCCAAAACGGCTGAAATTATGTCCAGGTACAGGCCCATTGCACCGAGGCCTGAGGCTTCTCTGAGTTCGGCAGATGAGAGTGCTTCCGTGTCTGAGAAAATCAAGCAATCTCCATACCTGAGAAAACTTTGGCCACAATTGCAAGCCAGGCCTACTAGAACCAGAAAGAGAGGTAGAGCTGCCATATCACCGTCCAACGTCAAAAGACAAAGGACTCATGTCCTTGGCGTTTCCTCTCCCAGTTATGCAATATCCTCTGCCACGTATCCGGGCCGGCAGGGTTTCAACCATGGAATTCCTCCATTTCCTCTTCCAAACCTGATTCCCGTCAACAGCAGCTTGGAAGTTCCACTCACAACACCTTCAAATTTGGTCACACTTTCCCTTCTTCCGTGTTCTCCATCAATCCCTGGGGCTGAAAATGAGGCGCCTGTGTCTGAACTAGATTGCACGGAACAAGGTGGGGAAAAGGTCATAGATTTGAATACTGTGGCTGAAATCCCAGAAGAGAAGGATCTCTTACAGCAATTGCAAGAACCTCGAGCCAGCAATGTTATTGCACCTCAGCCTGTTCGACCCGTCGGCTCCAGCATAAGTGTTGGTTCTATCAGTGAAGACCCACGCTTGGCTCTACCAGTGCAAGTTCCAAGGAAGCCAGAGGAGGTTGAGGAAGAGGTCGAGTCTGACACTTTGCCAGCAGTGATATCTGATTCCAACAATAAAGTGAGGGTGGCAAATTCTGCTTACAAGGAAATGGTGGGTCAGCCAGAATGTCCGTGGCTTGACACCATGGCCTACGGCCACAGGCGGTGCGGCCGCAGTGCATGTAAAAGGATCTGTGGAGAGGTGACGCTTCATCTTTCTGATTCAAAGGTTCCAGCTGCATCAAATGGTTTTTCATGTTGGGTGCAGATAGAATGGGGCAGTGATGGGAAGAAGTACTCAGTTAATGCCTTATGTGATGTTATCAGACTATCCTGCGAGTCCAAAGACTATCTCTTTACTTGGAGATTTCACACCCAGAACATGGAGGGTTCTCAGTCCAGCACCAATATCTGATTTTATAATTAAACACAGTAGTAGTTTATTAGAAAATGTAGGTCATCTACCCTGCACGCATAGGACATAAAGTAAGTATGTATGGCTTTTGTCTGCTTTTCAGTTCATATGTAAACGTTTAGGAAGTTGCTTGATTCCTTTCCCACCCCTGCAATCTTTGGGCAGGCTGATTCTAGTGGATGAGTGTAAAGTGCAGACGTTTCATCAAGCAAGAGTAGTTTTACCCAGCATACATACAGAGAGTATTTTCCAGAAAAACGATCCTTCTTCGTTATCCAAGCCGCATACTCTAGTAAACAATGGCATTCCGTACACATAAATGTAACAAGTTAATAACTGCACTCTAGTAAGAAATTTATTTGAAATCTTAATCTGTATATGTTGGAATTTGACTTCTATTGTACTTACACATGGTAACTGAAAATAAAAGAGCTGAGCCTCGTAGGAAGACCTTACTCATTCTTGCTCCTCGCTGGACCTTTCCACGCGAAGTTGTCACCACATGACTTGGGCTGAAAGTGGAAAAAAGAAAATGCATCATCTTAGTTTTGATCGCGAGTAAGCAACAATGGACTTAATTTCCATAAAGAATAACCATTCATCTACATGAAAATGAGAAAATTTCTTCACCTTTTAAGAGAGGTGTATGGCATTTCTTGACCTGCAACACGGAACAATGCAGCTATATTTGAACCTATAATACAGAATAAAGACCGGAACTGACTAACAGAACTCGAATTATCTAGTATGCGGAGTTGATAAATTTTCTACCTAAATCAGCAGTTAGCACAAAAAACAAAAAATAAAAGGATCCGAATAAGTCACAAGGCTTTTGTTATACCAGGTGAGATGTCACCCTCAGTACCTTAGAATGATGCTCTCCACGTTCAAAAAATGCATTAAAAGAAATAGGTCCTCGTGGAAACGCCCTTGGCATCCGCACTTTAAGTTGTTCAAATCCAATCAAGAGCTATTTGATCAAAAGTCCAAGATCCTCAATGATCATCGAGCTCAAATGATCTAGGCCAAAGTCAGGAAAAATACGTTCATGTGATTCAGCAACAATCACCGTTCATCATTGGAAAAAAAAAAGGACTTTCAAAACTCCAAGGGGCTGGTCGAGTGGTAAGGTTGTGGGGTAGAAATTTGAGAGGTATTGGGTTCAAACCCCCCACACTCGTCACTTGAACTAATACGGTTATGCCCGCCAGCTAAAGGCTGGAAGTTTGAGTCAGTGCAATGCAAGAGGACGGAGAGGTTAAATGAGCTAATACACATGTTCATTCAAGACAACATTTGATGAAACAAACTACAAAGACAGGCAGATTGATATCCATCAGCAAAATGTTGTGAGACCGAAGGAGGCACATAGCACATATTCCCAACCACTTTTATCTGAAAATGCTGAGTCCAGCCTCGCCAATGTTGGCGCAGGGGTCTCCTGTTGATGTCCAACCCATCAATGTATTTTCCCATCTGCATTAAGAAAGGCATAAGAAAAAGGAAAGCAATTACCCAATTAACAGATTTATCAATGCCGATTACTTTCTCTTCAGAAACTCTTCCCCCAAATATATCCCTGCGTGATTCTCAGTTTAATTCTACTAACTCGATAACCTAAGTTGCCACCAAGGTCATCCCCGATGAAAGGATTGTTGAGTGTTTCCTCTCATCTACAATCTATGCTATGCATAATGAGGGTATGAGAATGTGGAAGCCAATTGTGCAATTCTTCCCTATTATGCTCGCCCCAATTAATCAATAACAAATGAAGCAAGTTGGATTATGCACTTTAAAGCCTCTTAATCTCTATTCCGAAGATGTCAAATTTTGAAGTAGAAGGGCATCCTAAAAATTATTTTTTATAATTTTTATTTTATAATTTATTTATTTATTTTATAATATTTTAATTTAATTAAAAAATTAAATTAAATTATTAAAAAATATTATAATTATTTAAAATTTATTTTTAATTTATCATAGAGTGTTATTCATTTAATTAGATTATTTTTTAATTAATTAATTATTAAATATTTTCTTTAAAATATTTTTTTATTATGTTAAGTAATTTTAGCTATAAATATAAGTAAAAACTTTAAAAGTTAAAACAATCCGTAATATCGCCAAACAGCGACGTGAAATGTGCAAAAATCAATTCCGCTTGATAGAGGTCATCCCAAGCATGCGACTACACACTGTTTTGTACAGATAGAAAATTAATTTTCCTTATCTCCCGGCTTGCCCTGAGCCCTGTGGTGTAGCAGTTCGAGCAGGCGAGTAAAGTATTACCTGGCATACATTAATCCGAGGAATATAATGACGTCAATACTCAAAGGTAAGACAATGGCAACCTCGTAACAAAGAAGATAAAAACTAACAAGATCTGTGTAATGATTGTAATGTATGAGAATGGAGTATTTCTGTGGTCAGTGGGACAGGCACAACTTGCACTTACAGGATGTTAGATCCCTTTCAGCCATAAATTGAAGGGAGAATCAAGTATAAGTGGCAAGCATCAATCTAATCACTCCAAATCTTCTCTTTAATTTGTTAAAAATATCAACTTTTATAATCTATATATATATATTAAAAATGAAATCTTTATATTACGTATCTATAAAATTGAAAAAAAAAATTCAAAAAAAGACCTCGACTCGATTATGAATTTTTATTTTTATTCTTAATATTATCTCTTATGAGGCTTGTGGGTGGTCTTAAATCAATGCCAGATGCCCATATCCGAATGCGCATCTCATTAACTGGGGACAAATGTAACCTTTCGGAGAAAAGGAGAGCCGTCACTCTGCAAAGCCTCTGTTAACTGCCCAGCAGCAAAGCAGCTTTTCCAACAAGGCGTTGAATCGCTAATTACTGCAATTATTTAAGCTACGTTAAACTAAACTAACCAAACAACAAAATGGAACGCAGAGTTGCAGAATAGAAAACGAAACACCCGAAGCCATGATATGGAGGCGGCCGAACCTACCCGTCTTCCATGGTGTGTTGCTCGAGGATCCCGGAAACCATGCCGACCTCGCCGGGCTTCACCTCGGCCAGGGCGTACGGGGAGCACCATGTCCGCCAAGACTTCAGAGCCGATTTTTCAGCTCGAGACAGGCTTAGCGCGCTGCGTAGCAAGGAGCTCGCCGTTTTGTGGTGTTGTTACTCGCAATTCACCCGGTTTCCAGAAACAGAGGCTGGTGGCTTCGTTGAATTTTCTCTTTTTTTCTTTTTATTGAGACCTTTTTCCTTGTCCCGGCGAAAGTGTGGCCAGTCTCCGCTTCTCCGGCGTAAATGGCTGCCGCCACATCAGCATCAATCGCAATTCTTCTTTTTTTATTATTTTTTCTTTGCTTTTAGTTTAATATAAAGGAAGAGAAAAAAAAAGATGAATAAGGGGGTTTTTTTTTTTTTTTCCTCCTTAAGAGAAACGAGGTAATAAATAAATTAATAAAGTCCGAACTAGTTAACGAGCACAGACGAGCGAGGTCATTGTCGTCCAATGGTATTAATAATAGACTGTGGGCCATTCATGCCGCTGGCACTTGGTTTGACCCCGGGGACGGAAATCTGTGTCTTTTGTTAATAAAATTTTTATTAGTTTTCGTAAAAAGAAAAAAAAAAAGTTAATGAGTTTTTTTTTTCTTTTTTTTTTTGGGTCTGAGGTATTCAAAGAAGAACTGAAATATACATTCGTAGATTTTTTTTTTATAATGCACAATTTTTCTTGACGAAACTATTAGGTATCATCTATCGTTTTTTTCTTTATTTTTTAACAATGAAAGTTAATTAATAAAGCAAATACAAAATCATAAATGGAATGTCAATTTTAATCATAAATGAGAGCTAATTAATAAATTAAAATAAAAATATATTGTTACATTGTCAAGATAAAATAACAGAGAATTGAAAAAATAAAAAAAGAAACCAAAATAAAAATAAAAAATAAAAAAGGGGGGCCTACGCAAACCTGAAAGAATAAAATGGTAGTGGAACAAATTCCGTGTGGATTCCGACACCGGCTGTGTGATGTTTTTAGTTTGAACCGGAGGCCATTTGTCTGCATCCAATAAGCCAATGCGAGTGGGTCTTAGTATGCATCGAGACTAGGTCCTTCTCGTCCTCTCTCGGTATTGTGTGTTGTCATATGGTAATTTGATGACATTGCCCATAAACCAACCCCATCTCCATCAATTCTCTGAAGTCTCTGAATTATTAACGCCCCTAGCCCTCTCTCCCCCATATTTTCCGTGAAGATCAACGTCAAATGGGGCTCTCAGAAGAGGATCCAATGCTAGCCAAGCTGGGGTTAGCATGCTCGGACTTGAAAGCTCTCCTTGAAACGTCTGCCGCTGTGAGAGAGAGCTTGGGAAAGATGGATAAGAGATTTGAGTTTATTGATGAAAGTCTGTCAACGGCATCGAGAAGAGTGGCTCCTTTGCATTCTCTGGCTATGGTCGCAAAGGCCCTTGACACCAGAATCAATAGAGCCATCTCTCCTGCTTTGGCTCTTCTTGATAATTTCAAGCTGTCCGAGGCTCTCCAGCACAGGCTCCTCGAAGTTTTCTCCAAATTATCTGACCAAAATAGGCCCAAGAAACGGCTCAAGCACTTGCTTCGGTATGTTGATTGTGTTGACAAGTTAAATGGAGCCATAAATTCTATCGGTCAAGATGGGGAGCCAGTCATACAGAGACTTCAGGAAGTGGTGGAGTTCCTGAGCAGGACTAAAGCCACGGATCATTATAGGACACACAGGCTCAGGGAGACTCTGCTCACGTTGAAGACCCTTTATGAAACTGAGGTCGATGCCTTGAAATTTGATGGTTTGCTTGATGAGGCTTTGCTCAATTTGCAAGATGAGTACGAGAACATATTGCAGCAATTAAGGCATCACAATATTGGCGATCCACATGGCGAAGAAGTAGCTGAGATAGATGCTTCCGATCTCGGGACGGACCTGGAGACTGAAGTTCTTAGACGGATTTCGGAAACCCTGGCCGCCAATGATTGTCTTGATATATGCATTGATATCTTCGTCAAGGTATTTGATAGAGAAAACTTTAGAATGCAAAAATTGGTACTTTAATTGAATTCTGTTCGTCACCTTGGTGTCACAAGGAGTTCCCTACATTTAAGCCCACACTATTTCCTATATCCCTGCTCCTCTACATTATTAGTGCATAGATTTTGATTTTTCTATTAAAGATAAACTGATTTAGTGTACGGGCAGGTGCGTAATTTCAAATACTGTTCTTCACTTTTACAGTCATGTAAAGAAAAGATTTCTAGCAAGTCATGTGTTTCTTATTGAACAATAGGTGAGATACAGAAGAGCAGCAAAAGCATTAATGCGGCTGAGCCCAGATTACTTGAGAACATACAATCCCGAAGAAATTGACGAAATGGAGTGGGAGACATTGGAGACAGCCATAAGCCTTTGGATCCAGCACTTTGAACTTGCAGTTAGAAGCGTACTTGTGTCCGAAAAGAGACTCTGCAATCAAACTCTAGAAGGCGTCATGGACGGCGTTGTCTGGCTACAATGCTTCGTCAAGATTGCAGACAAAATCATGGCGGTATTCTTTAGATTCGGAGAAGGCGTAGCCAGGAGCAACAAAGAGCCCCATAAGCTTTTCAAGCTTTTAGACCTATTCGACTCCTTGGAAAGGCTTAAAACAGAGTTTTCTGAGGTATTTGAAGGCGAAGCAGGTGCTGATATTTGCACAAGGTTTAGAGAACTGGAAAAACTCCTCATCCATGCTTCAGGCAAAGTTTTCTGGGAATTTGGCCTGCAAATTGAAGGCCACTCAGATGGTTACTCTCCGCCATCAGATGGGTCAGTCCCAAAACTAGTAAGATACGCCGTTAACTATCTCAAGTATTTAACCGCTGAAAATTACAGCGCACCCTTGGCCCAAATTCTCCGCACAGAACAAATATGGAAGGCTGGCATTTTTTCGAAACACGAAAAAGAGGACAACTTGCTCAAAGTCGCAATTACCAACATCATGGAAGCTCTTCAAAGAAACGTTGAATCGAAAAGATCGCGTTACGAGGACAAGGTGCTGCCCCACATATTTGCCATGAACACGTATTGGTACATCTACATGAGAACCAAAAACACAGAACTTGGGAAACTACTGGGAGAGAAATTCCTGAAACAGAGGTACAAGGTTGTCGCCGAGGAAGCAGCTTACCGGTACCAAAAGCAAGCTTGGGGGCCCCTCGTGAGATTGCTGGAAAAAGAAGACTTTAAGAGACAGAACTATAACAATGAGGCCATGGCAGCGACGATGAGAGCCAAATTGGAGGCGTTCTTGAAAGGTTTCGAGGAGATGGCAGAGAGGCATGGAGAATATTATTCAATACCCGACAGTGACTTGAGAGAGCAAATCAGACTGGCCACGGTCAAGCTCTTAGTTCCTGCTTACTCCGACTTCCTGAGCACCGCTTTCCCAGGCCGATCACAATCCAAACCCCACGTCACCCCCGAGTCAATCCAAGGGCTACTGGGTCAAATTTTCGACGGTGGTCGTGACGCAAAGGCTCGGACACGGACACGTGGACGGCCGTCTGTGTCTATCAATGATGAGGTCAAGGAACTGAGAAATGCCAGGTCAAACAGAAGCGATGTCTAGTAAAAGTTTGTGTGCTTCCTTCGTTGTTTCAGACCAGACCATACAACCTGTCGATGCTGTGTCAGAAAGTGATTAATTGTTTAATTGTATGTAGGGCATGCCACGATTTTTTTTTCTTTTTTTCTTTTTTTTTTTACATAAAAAAAATTGCTTTGAGAGAACTTTAGTTATTATTTTTATAAATTAAAATTAAGAATTATTTATTAATATTTTTTATTTATTATTATTTTTTTTTTTTTACAAAAAGAACCCATTACTTAGTTAATTGAAATAAAGTTTTTTTTTTTTGTTTTGATTAATCGAATTTGATTAATATTTAAACTTAAAACTTGTGGTTATCAAGAGATTCTAGCATCCATGAAATAAAATTTCAAATCGAATGCAATTGACAATTATGAATTTGGATTGGGTTCTCGATTATAAAAGTGATAGAACAAAGCTCACGTTTTTGTTAGGAACTTGCGTCCCGCGAGGAGCCTCGAGCCTTTACTTGCCGCACCGGGAAAGACGAGGATTCCATTTCAGGGTCTTAAGATGATCCACGCTTTTCTTTTTTTCCTTTTTTTTTTATTTTTTATAATAAATTTTTAAATCTCTCAAAATTATTTTCTTCCATTTTCTACGAAAAGCAAAGAGCACGTACAAGGAGTTTAAGCGGGTCAATTTAACTTTTTTATATTGGAACCAAATTACTGGGGACTGCTTAAATATTTTTAAAATTATAACCAAACTAATATAAAAGTGAAATTATTATTATTATTATTTATCATTTAATTTGATCAATTTAATAATTTAAATTATATTTATTAGAGATAAAATTATCATTTAAATATTTTATTTTATTAACTTACGTGATAAATAAGATTGTTGATATTTAAAATTTGACTTTTTGATTTATAAAAGTAAAAACAAAAAAGTAAAATTTTAAACATTATTAAAAAATAAATAATTTAAAATAAAATAAATAAACGTATACCTACTATATACGTTTATATTCAATTTGTTAGTTAGGTGTAACCGAGTTTAAGACTATAAAAAATAATTGAATTTTTATATGATCTATGCGTCTATAAAATATATTTTAAACTTTAATATTACAAGGTGATTTAATTTAATTTAATTTAAACTCTCGAAATTATAATTAAATCATCAAATATAAAATATCTATTTTATAAAAAATATATAAACTATTTTCAATAATTTAGAAAATTCTAATTTAATTTTAGTCAAATTTAATTAAATTAAGAGATTTAATGAATACCTGCACTACTAATTGATATCACACACAATGAAGCCTATACTTTTATTTATTGTTTTTTAAAAATTTTAGTTTTCTAAGTTATTACTGGCCTATGAAAATAGTTTTAAAGTGTTCCCATAACATTGAAAATTATTTTTCGAATGCGCTAGTGTATTTATATAGGTTAAGTCTCCTTCCTCTCGCTCCCATCTTAGAAAAATATCGTATGGTAGCCCTCGTTGTAAATATTAAAATATTTTTACAAATAAATAAATATACAACATAATTAAATATTAAATTTTCATTAATTTGATAATATATACTTGAAATCTTAACAAACATCACCTAGATGCTACTTCCATATTTATAATTTGATTTTTTGTTTAATTATTTAAAAAATTTAAAATAATTTTATGGACTTAAATTTTAAAATTATCCGATTAATCAGTGGTTTCTGGGTTTTTGCGTACACCCGCACCCGCAGTCAGGGATTGAAGCACTGCACCGAACGTACCCTAACTTGTCCATCTTCGCGTTCTCTCTTTTTATTTTTTATTTTTAACAATAATCCTCATTTTGATTTATATTATTAAAAATAATATAATATTAATATTAATATTAATTGATTAAATTTAAAAATAAAATAATTTAAATAAAAAAATAAATAAATAACAAACAACGAAGTTTTAAGTGTACCTTCCTTCTGCTGTGGAATAATTCCATTCTCTCTAAGAATCTTGCAGGGATTTTGAAAAAGGGGGGACGCTTCTCGCAGCCTGGATCGGAAAATCAGTAAAGCTATTTTCCAGGAAAATTTCCAGCATGGGTGAAGCGAATTCATGTTCGTATTCCTTCTCTCATTTCCCGGAAGACGTCCAGCTCTGCATCCTCTCGTTCTTGAACCCAACCGAGATCGCCAACTTTGCTTGCACGTCAAAACGGTTCGTTTCGCTCTGCCAAAATGACGGCAGGCTCTGGCACGCAATCTGTGGCAGGCGTTGGGGCTCCAAGACCCAAATCGGGAAATGGGGAGATGGGAAAATCTCTTACAAGCTCCTCTACAAGACGCTCAATAAGTGGGAGAATCTGATTGGCTTCTGGCGCCGCTGCGGTCAGAGTCAACAGAGACCGGCTCTCTGCGGCGGTGGCGGTGGCGGCGCCGCCAAACCCCCGGCGTTGATCTTCTTCGAGTGGGGCCCTTCGTTTGTCTCTGGCTTCAGAGTCTCTCCGTCCCTAGACGGCACGTATCGCGTGACGAAGGCGCCGTTTTTATGGTTGGGTATATCGGCGGACGGTCAGATTTTAAGTTATCTCGACCCCGACGGCGAAAACAATGGATCGTCCGGCGAATCGGTGCCGGTTAACCTTAATTTCATTGGGGATGTGCATGTTAGCGTGGAGGAGAATGTGGTTTATGGCCACAGAAATTTGAAACGAGAGGATAGTGGTGATGGGATTAGTGGGCTGTCCGAAATTGGGTCCCCCGGGAGCTCGCCGGAAACGTCGGAGATGTATCAGTACTACGCGAATCGGATGAGTCCGGGGGCGGATAGGGCGTGGAGGCGGCAAAGGAGGAGAGGGAAGGAAAGGCAGGGGAGGAGGAGGTGGGAGACTGAGCATTTCCTTAAGATTGTTGATTCCTCACCAACCCCAGCCCGCCCTTTGCAGGGGTTGTGGAAGGTAGTTTCCAGTTTAACGATTCTCTTTGTTGCAGTTTTGCTGTGGGTATTTTTCCAACAAATTTGCCATCTTAATTTAAGTTCTGCTTAGAAATCGCCCCAGTTAAATGGTTTGCATTTGTGAAGAATGTGTTTGCCATTCAAAACAATACAATTTTAGTTTAAGTTATGAAATCATTGTAGTAAAGCGCATCTAGATAAAAATTGCTGCTTTGAATGTTGTTCTTGTCATTTGGATGTGGTAACTGGTTAGTTAGGTTACGTTCATTGTTGAATCTGTTTAGACACAGGGTTTTGGTGATAGCTCCACTCACTGTCCTCATGGCAGGGAATTTGTGACGACATGAAGTTGGAATTTTATCTCGTCATGTATGATGGTGCTGGCATCTCCTGTCGAAGGGTTGGAGACATGTCTGAACGTCTCCCTAGTTATACTCTGGTGTTTTGGACTTCAAATCCTACTTTTATCGAGTCTCCATTTACTTGTGAGGAAGAAAATCTATATAATTCTCGGGTCCATCTGCGGCCGTCTGCAGTAGCAGGCCATAAAAAAGACTGGAAATGCCCTCTGATAGATGATGAGGTCGTCTCTCTCATCATGCACATCAACTCAAGTTGCGATTTAGTAATTCCAGGCCTGGAAGAAACATCTGCAAATCCTTGGTGTGCCGAAGGAAGGATTTGGCAGTATGGGAATGGAACATTTGGATTTGGGTTTCTACGGGACAACTATATTGTAGACCTAAAACATATAGTTCAAAATGGTTGTATTCTTGATACCATGGAGCTCTGTAGTGATTGATGTAGCCCTTCTCTTTGGATCTTCGATGTATAAATTTATTGTAGCTTGTGCCATAATACTCAATGACAATGTGCACCATATTTGTTGGGGAAATAATAATGTTGCTTGTTCATTTGATTTTGATTGGTGTAATTTCCTCCATCTCGAGCATTCCTCTGCATATAATTTCAGAACTTTACAGGAGAGAATGCAGAATGTTTCCAAACTGCCTGGACAAAAGGAATGACCACGGTGCAAGCAAGTCTGCTGGTTAACAATTCACTCGTTCTTTTCAAGTTTGGAATCACTGCATTTTGTTGTTTGTTCCCTTGTATCTTGCGCGTTTCCCCTGCAGCCATATGGTTTTATGAAATTGCAAATAACTGTCTGGGACAATGGTTGCTAATGGTTTTGGAAGCATTGCTCATTCTTCACGTTACTGGGTAAATGCTCGCTGCTAAATGGATGTGGTACCCCCCGCTCCCCCTCTTCATATCCTGCCAGTTTACACTAGTGTAAATAAGTTGGCACATGCCCTGTCCCTTTCCCTTTTTGTGTTTTGAACAGAACATTACCTGCCATGATAATAATGTTTCCTGCTTCCCATCCTCTTCTGGATTCCAAATTTCAGCTGGTCGTAGCGTGCCATCTTAATGCTCTAAATTTGATAGAAAGCAGCAAGAATTTATAAAACACTAGTTCAGCTCGCCGTAACATATAGTGAATAAAATCAGTCTTAAAAAATCTCATTTGGGCATCCAAAGTAGCAGAAAAAAGTTTCAAATATGATAAACAAAAGCCCACATTTCAACTAAATGTATAAGAATTTCTTCAATCTTATTAGCACAAAGCCAGTTGGGGTGCGGGGAAATTGAGAAAACATGAGGGGTGGCAGCGGCAGGGTTGGGCTGGAAAATACAAGATCAGGGTGCTTCACTTAGCAAATCACGATTCAGCAGCAATTTCAGTGCCATTAGCTTTGACATTTGCGAAATCCTTATTGGTATCACCCTCAAATTGGCTCAAGTTACCCTTTTCCTTGATGAGCTGGTTGTGGTGGTGTTTGCAATAGAGACGACCTTCATGTGCAATGTAGCTTGATGGGCTAATTACACATCCTCCATGGGTGCATTTGAAGCAACTCTTATGGTAGGGAGTTCCATTCACAGTAATCTTTCAAAAGAGAATAAATCATCAGTGTCAGGGGGTAGCGTTGTAATCCTCTCCGATGTACCAAAAAAAGGGGTACTATTACAATGCCATAAACATATAGAGTGTTTGTACTCAAAATTCTAGCAATTGTTACCTTCTCCGTTGGATAGACAATGATCTGACACCCAAAACATTTATCCCTGGTTCCAGCAAATATGCTCGAGACTTTAGCTGCTATGGGTTTCTGCTCAAAACGAGTTAAAAAGGAAATCAGCCCAAACCTCATCTTCAGGACACCACAAATCATCTAAATTTCAGGACATTACCTCACAGTCAACTGGTTTTTCTGGTTTTGCAATTTTTGGAGTGCCTGGAAGAAAATAACAAAAGGAAGCAGATAAGTTTGAGTCATAATGAAAGAAGGGGAAAAAAAAGACTACAGTAGTGCTAGTTTTTATATGAATATTTCTCTCTACCTTCAAAACTTTTCTCAAGACTTCCAGTTCTTCTGAAGAGTTGATCAAAGTGTGGCCTGCAATATAGGACCCCTTCAAAAGAATTGTAATTGCCAAGCTGCAAATAGATCAACTAGTTAATATTATAGCATGTAAAACCCTACAATTTGTGGATCTTTTTCCATTTCCACGTCCTCGGCATAATTTGGACAGTTTGCTCGAGTATGCTCGATTTCTCGTGGTGTAGGACAGTTTAACTGACCAATTCTGTTAATAATGTTCATTTTTTTTCCGTTGAAGATTAGCGATGGTTTCCAAAAGAATGAGAATGAAAAATCTAATCTTCATCAGCAGGTAACAAAATACATATTGACAATTATCTCAGAAAAGGAGCAACTACAACAAATCAAGGTGGTCAAACTTGACCTCACTGCACTTTACAATGAGCTTCTCCTCAAAGTGAAATCTTGTTCCATTTCTAGCTAGGAGGACTGATCTATTGTCTTTTCTTGCGATATATTAAAGGAGGAATCTCAAGCTATTCATGATACATACAGGGTTGGAATCATAAAAGTATTATGCAAATGCAAAAATGCCTGCTGATACTTACAGAACTTTCCTGTAAATCGAGGCCTATAAAAGAAAAATAATTCTGAAAGAAAGTGTCTAAGAGGTTGAAACTTCAAACATAAAAGATAAATATATCTCTACTTTAATTCTACAGATATAGATTGCATACCTTGAGGGTTCCCTTGCAGTGATGGCATCTGAAGCAGGCCATATGGTAAACACGGTTGTCGGTCGTTAACTTGTCCACAAGATAGACAGTCTTGTCACATGCCCTGCACTTCTGGGTTGTTCCTGCAAATGCCATGGCTCCTTCAACTTCAAATCCTCTCCCCTTAACGCAACTATTTAGTCTCTCTGTTTTCCTTCTCTGCAGATGGGGCTAATGGGAACGAGAATAAAGGAGGTAGAGATGAGAGAGGGAGCTGAGAGAGAAATGCGAGTTGCTGGTGATTGCGGAGAATCAAAGCAGATAGTTTTGTATAAATAAGGGTGCTAGTAGCTATTTGCAATCATTTTGTCCAGCTTTGAAGCATCCAACTACCGTTGTCTCTCAAGAGATATTTAAACCAAATATTGCACGTCTCCATTATTTCAACTTTGGTCTGGAAATTTGGTTGGATTTTTCTGGGAAATGTGTACCGTTATGGGCGACATGTCTGATGCAGGAGATTCTTTTATTGATGGGGGCCTTAATTGTACAGTATGGGACATGGAGAGATGGACTTGGATAGATGCATGATTAATGTTTCCTTTGATATGCAAGTTAAAGTTTAAATTGTTTTTGTTGTCTATCATAAAACTGCTCAACTATATGTATATTGCAAATTCAACCAGGCACGTACTCTGTGGTAGTCCACTTAGCTGATTTTTATTATCTGTGTGTCTGCACTTGAATCATTGGATCATAGTTGGCTGTGCTCCAAAATATCATAAAAATGTGGACCACAAGAAAGCTCTATGTTGAAAAAAATTTGAATGGAAAAGGGCGGACTATTGGAGCTAAAAAAAAAAAAAAACATAAGAATCTGCATGACAGATTTTTTTCTGATGAATGAATAAAGTGCACCAACATTTAAAAAAAAAAATGAAAAATTGTGTTAGAATCAAGTAGAGGAAAAGGAAAACTGTGAAGAAATAGCTGAAGGAGGGAGCTTTTAATTAATCAAGAATCAAGGGAGACTGAAAATTAGACCAGCATTGCCTTTTTTTTTTTTTTTTTCAATTTTTGAATCCAAAGGTAGGTTGTTACACTTGTGGAGACAGAAAAGCTAAGGAACTATCAGTAGCAACAGAGTGTGACCATCGCCCGCCCACCATATCCTGATCAAGAAGAGGAAAATTCTCCTGTGGGGGTGTTGAAAACTCATGAAATCCCTAAGGTAGTATCAGCCTCAGGCCAGCCAGCCAGTCAGCAGCTAGAGGTAGTGTCAGCCTCAGGTCAGCCAGCCAGCCAGTCAGCAGCTAGATGTAGTGTCAAACTCAGGCCGGCCAGCCAGCCAGCCAGTCGTCAGTCTCTTTCTGCGTATTCCTCGAGGGAAAGCTTCTTTTCCTTTTTTTTTGTTTTTTTTTTTGTTTTTTTGAGCAAATTCAAATTAGAAAAAAAAAAAAAATCTCTTTCCTTCCACAGAGAGAGGGGGGAAGCCGGTGTTTGGGCAAGTGGTGATAGGGCCACCTGGTTCAGGGAAGACCCCTTACTGCAACGGCATGTCCCAGTTCCTCAGCCTTATTTTCACTCACTTCTTTAACGTTGAGGCTGGTGCTTCAATTTTGACTACCAAGATAGTTTGAATCAATGAGAGGGGATTTTGACTTCACTTGTGCTATCCCGTTAATCAAGCGAGCGTCTTTTTCCTTAAAGTTGAACATTTCGAGAGAGAACTAAGAATCATGCATTGAGGGCCATTACAATTGATTCGTAATGCCAGTGTAATGTTAAACTGGAAAGTGCACTCTGTTTTTGGGTTTGAAATAGTAATTGATTCGTAATTGGCGGGCAAAACGGTTTGTCAGAACCATTTGTTGCTTGCGCGCCCTAATTGTTTTGTTTCGCACAATTAGAATAGCTCTATCCAGTTAGTTGTGTTCTCTGAACGTTACTTTGGAAATGACACGGATATTTAACGAAGTTTGTGGATGCTTTAAGGAGCGCCTTACCTGATTGTGTGCTTATTTATGATAGAAAGAATAAAGTTGCAGTTGATAATAACAATGTGCTGGATAAAACATATGTGGAAGTGGGTATGAATTTTTTCTTTTACTTTTTTGTGTTATTCAAACTTTGGGCGGAGTAATTGGCTTTCAGTCTCACAGTGTTGCAATTTTAGGTTCCATTTGCAATGATTTGCCATAAAGTTGATATTCTTTTTCTTGTGTTTTTGCTTCTTGAGTGTGCATGCATTTCAATGCAATATTAGTTGATGGAAGATGATATGGATGGAGAAATTTTTCAATTGTTATGATGGTCACAATGTTAATGATGTCCTACAGGAAGGTTGCAGTTATCACTTTGGATCCTGCAAATGATTATTGCCATATCCTTTGAGAAATGATTTTGGTAAACCTTGATTTGAAGCCTCCTTTACAAGAATTCGGGTATGAATGTGCTGTGAACATTGAGGTCTTATTATACTAAGTGAGGTGATGACAGATCACTCGCTTGATCCCAATGGAGGTAGTAGGTGTGCCCAACAACTCCTCCAAACATCTGGTTGTTACTATTAGATATAACTATGATAATTGTAAGTTGGATAACTGTGGGAAAAAAAGTTAACAATAATAACAGTGTTTGCGGTACTGTGGCAAAGCATGATCATCTATCTATTTCTAGGTGCCCACAAATTCCAATTTCTTGTTAAGTATGCCATTGGTTCCTTAATTATAATTGCATTAGCTGATTACCATTAGGTCCTGTCATCATTTTATGGATGTTTAACAGAATAATAGAGTGATGGGCACAAAAGAGCGCGCCAATGGGTTGGATGATGGACCCTTTGCTCGATTTTTTGTTTTTCTTTTGTTTTTGAAGTGGTAGTTTAGATCGTAATCCTATTGTCAACTCTTTAGCATCTACTCCAAGCAGATTGACGATGGTAATTGGCTGCTTTATATGCATGGGAAGCCTGCAAGTCATCGTTAGTTGGGTGCTATGGAGCTAAATACCTTACCAGGGGAGAGAGACAACCAAAAAAATAAAAATAAAAAATAAAAAAAGAAACAAGAAAAATGGAGGACGAGAGGAGATGGAAACTGATACCAGTATGAAAGCTCTTGTTATGGAATGACGCATGTTACTCGTTACCTCGAGATTATAACCTCAGGTTCTTTTAGGATTCTAGCGATGCATTGGTTGGCGCTTTATTAACTCAGTTTGTTTGAAATAAGTGGTTCTCCACGCTGCAGTCTCTAAAGAGTAATTTTTCTTGTTTATCAGGTCTTGTCTATTGCATGGATTACCTAGAAAAAAACATTGGCTGTTTGCAATCTAGACTGGAAACTCTGTTGAAAGGTTGGTAGGCTCTCTTTTCAAGTCTCTCTTTTCAAGTTTGATTCTTTTCCGTTCTTACTTTCTGTTTGGATGGTGTCATGCTCAAATTGTTGGGAAGATTTAGTGTTGTCCGCACTAAAAGAACATTGTCTCACATTAGACTTGGAAGTACTTACATTAGACAGTTTGTTTGCTCACCACATAAGTACGAGAACAAGTCATTGACAAACATACAGGAGGCTTATGCTGTAGCTGACCTGTTGCTTCATATTACTGTGCAGATGTTGCAGTCCATTTTATATGTTTGTGCAAGTAATTTAATGGGTCTAAATTGGGTTTTTATAGGCATGTGGTGCACAATTATATTGTTGGTATTAGTGTATGTGAGATCTGAAAGCTAACTCACGTCTTCAACATTTACTGAGTGCCTATGTATAGTGGCAAGGGGCACTCTATACTCCTCCCATGCACTTAATTGCTCTTTGCTTTATTATATGCTCTATTTGGAAAGATGATTTTTGTTCACGTTTTATGCTGCGTGAATGTGCATGCACATGCGTGCTTTCCATTGCCCTCTGTAGTTTGGTTCGACAGAGTGCCTTATGTTATCTAACTACAGTTAAATATCAGTGGGTTCCTTATCTCATGCAGTTGACTGCTGTGCATTTAGTTGATGCCCGTCTTTGCAGTGATCCTGGGAAATATGTTAGTGCATTGCTTCTCTCACTTTCAATGATGCTTCATCTGGAACTCAAACACATCAATGTCTTGTCTAAGATTGATCTTATTAAAAGCTATGGATGGCTAGATGTGCCATTCTTCTTCTTCTTCCTTCGCATTCAGTGTGAGCAAAACTTTTTGTGCCCCGTACCCTTACTAATTATACGTCTTTTATTGCGCACCAGCTCTCAACCTCGATTTCTACGCAGATGTGCAAGACTTATCTTATTTGCAGCACCATCTTGATCAGGATCCTCGAGCTGCTAAATACAGGTCTTTGTTATAGAATTCTTCGTTATTACAAAGTTCATGGGATGCTGAGACATAATTTTGCGACCATTCTGTCTTTCTGTTTGCTAATTCGATAATTATGTCACCCCTCAGTGCTACACTGCTTCTTGTTGGCAAACGCACTCGTGTTGCACTTGAAGAACAGGATACTGCATTTTTACAGAATTAGTAACTTGGATGCTTGAAGCCAAATGCTCTCTTAGTGACCATTGCTACTTAGGAAAATGTTTTTGCTAGTTATTAAAATAACAAGCCAGGTTGTATTCTTTTTGTTTTAGTATCTCCTAAATTTAAACTGTATGCATGTGTTGCTACAGAAAGCTTATGAAAGAGCTGTGCCAAGTGATAGAAGACTACAGTCTTGTAAATTTTACAACCTCAGACATACAGGTTCTTTTCCTTTTCTTTTTTTTTCCCCCCTTTCACTTCCTTTAGTTTGTATTCAACAAATTTAGATATTTGCTTATTCAAATGCTTGTTTTCAGGATAAAAAGAGCATGGGGAATCTTGTGAAGTTGGTCGACAAGAGCAATGGGTACATCTTAACTGGCAAAGGGACCAGCGCTGTTGAATTCAGTAAGAGTGCAGTTCATCCGGTTGATTGGGACTATTACAGATATCCTCCTTGCATTGTTGAAATTGAAAGCTTGGTTTATTTCCCCTTCCAATTCCTGCTTATAACTAGAAGAGTTTCTCATAATTTGTGTTGTACATATCCTGCAGCTGCACCCTTTTCTATTCTCCACCATGTTAGCATAAACTGAGGTTCACCATATATAAACTAAGATGTAGCAAGGGAACTGGCAAATTGATCAAAAGAATGTGGAAATATCAGATTTGAAGTGATCAGTTACATGAGGATAGGCTACAGCATCATTGGTGCTTCTTATTGTAGGTCATCCTGTCCGGCATAGTTCTATTGGCCAATTCCACTGAAGATAAAATCCACTTAATCCGAGTAAAGTCCGCCTTACATGTAATTAGGCTCGTGTACGATCAATATAATAGCTGACAGGAAAGGGATGGCCAGCTGATAAGAAAGGGATGACCCAACTGGAAGTAACTATAAATGTCGGTGGTTTTTTTAATGGAGGAGTTGGAAGGGACTGAACAAGGGAGGCTTTCTTTTTTTTTTTTTTCCTTTTTTTTTTTTGGACTAACATAGCAGTCCACAGTGACAGCAGTGCAAGAAAAGTAGATGAAGCATGCTGAAAATTTTGATTATGAAGACAGATGATCCTATCACGGTGAGATAACGATGTGCTTGCGGTTTCTGTTTCCATGCCCCCATGCTCCATTTTGGTGGACTAGTGCGTCTCTGGACAAGCGTCCCCGAGTCTTTACCCTGAAGACTCCATATCAAAGAGCTTTTTATCCATTCCGCGCCTGGCCGTTGCAGGATTTAAGGTTTACGTATGAGCTGCCATGAAATGTGTTGTCCACAGACGGAAGATATAGAGTAGGACAGGTCAAAGAGGTTGTTGACATCTTCATCTGCCGGCAATGTTTCAAACATTTTATGCTTCGTTCCTTCCTTCCCTTCCAAGTTCAATATCTCGATAACCATAATAATGAGAACGATAAGTAATGCTTGAAAATGGATGCGTGGTCTTCAAAGCACCACTTGGATTTGGTCTCTTCAAGCCGTCAGGACAAGCGCTGCGACTAGGCATTTGGTTGACCCCTTCAATTGCCTCGTGCCACTTAATATTGATATCGTGTAAAATATAAAAATATTTTGATAGTTAAGAATTTTAAAAATATAAAATTTATAAAAATAAAAATATTATTTTTATTATGTAAAAAAAAATTCTCAAACGCAAGATAAATACAAAATATATAATTTTTTGAAATAAGAAGTATTTCAAGCAGACTATTTATTATTATTATCATTATTTTTCTCCTTTGGTTGTTGTAATTAAACAGTATTGCCATGCGCTAGCTGCAATCTTAATCTATTTTGATTTTAATTAATTAATTCCTAGAGCCGGCGGGTGCATTTTAGCAGTGCTTATAATATAAGAAATGGGGGCAAATTGACCAAGCACCACGTTCTTGCCTTATTATCCACATTGATTACCATCCAGTTCAGTACACAATGATTAAATCCAACATTTCGTAAAGTACATTTATCTAAACCCTTTCATCCACTAAATTTCTAATTATTAATAATATCTGGTAATTAATAAAGATTAAAATTTTCAGGTAGGAAATACACAAGCAATTTCACTAGTTTCGAGTCCACTGACTTGTACTTATCACGTTACCTTAACATCATTTTGTTATTTCGAAGTAATTAACCTGTCTTTTTCTATCACAGTAATTAACCCCCAAATTTCAAATATTTCGTGCTAAGGCTACTAGTCGTACTTATTGACGTTTCTGAATATTAATTATAAGCTCGCCATGTCCATGGCCGCCATGAGTTTTAATATTTGTAACATGAAATGATATTGTTTGTAATGAGTAGGAATTCAATGGTAGTCCAAATTTTAAAAATTGAATTTAATGACACAATTATTTAGTCATTCATGTCATATACTATTAAAAAAGATATGGGGATATCCAATTTAATGATTGCAATTTTAAATTTTTATTTGTTATTGTATAATTTATGACATAATAAATTTTTTAATAAATAAAAAATATGTCTATAATTGGATGGAATTCTTAGGGAAAATATTACAGGGATAAATTTTGGAGGCAAGATGTGAGGCCAAAAAAAGGGGGGGTCGGAGAGCTTTGAAATCAAGTGAGGATAAAAATTTGCTCACAAGAAAGGAAAATGTGAGGATAAAATTAAATTTATAGACAACTTGGAAAATTTATACCAAAAATACATAAAAATATAAGTATACGGAAGGTCTTCTAGATCTGCTACTGTGCCTACCCCTTCGGCAAAGTAAACTCGTTCCACCTTAAAAATCATGTCTTCGAAAAATTTTTAATCTCATTTATCTAAAAAATAAGATGAATCAATTGACTTATTTCATATAAAAAAATAAAAATTTGAATAAAATTTACTTAAAATAAAAATTGTATAGTTAAAAATAATTAATTTATTATATTAAAAAATAAATAATTGTGGCAGCTGCCGGGGTTGCTTCGCCTTTCCCTCTGAGAAGACAAAATGGCACATCGAAATCTACATGGAAGCTGCGTAGGATTTCATTCTCGTTATTATTATTATTATTATTATTATTATGATGATGGTCAAATGTGCCAACTTGGATCTGGTCGTCTTTAAATATGCCCGGATAATTTACATATATAGCCATCGTTCTTCCAAGGTATCTCCAAGAGAATATTAAAATCGCCACAATTCAATTCGTGCAAATCGCAATTTAACCACATCCCACCTAAAAGAGAAAGACGAACCAGTTGATCAGATGTTGAATCCATTCATCTGTGGCAGTTTTCACAATCAAGAAGAGGAGGATGAGCAGTGGAGTAACACCGTTGCAACCACAAGAAAGTCAAGAAAGAGCAGCACGAACCCTTATTCAGCCAGAGGCCTCGACAAGTTTTCTGAACTTGTTGCTGATCTCGAGAAGAGGCGGCAGGAGATACGCTCAAAAGTGGGACCCGAAGATATGTACGTTGTTCGTTTCAAGTACTCCAATTCAAATAATTGTGTTCCTGTCGTGATTAAGTTGAAAGATCATGAGCAAGACAAGACCAAGGTCAGGGACATCAAAGGTAATGACAAGCCTACGGTTCAGGGCAGAGAAGTGTTGGACGAGTTGCCATTAGACGCACAAGCTCCTGAGAAAGAATCGAAGCAACAAAGATTAGTGGAAGCAGACAGAAAAAAAGACAAGAAGACATCCATACGGAAGAACTTGAAGTTGCATAGATTGAGGCGGCCTTCTTATTATGTGCCAACCTTTGTGGTCTTGATTCTGCTGTTCTTGATATTTTTTGGGCGTTCAGTTACTATACTGTGCACCTCTCTCGGATGGTACATGGTTCCTGCACTGGGCTCAAAAAGGCCAGGAAAGGAGAAGTCGTATGGAAGATAATTCGGCGAGATAAAAATGGTGAGTGATGGAGCGTGGTCTTTTAAGAGCAAGAACAATGCCATTGAAAAAAGCAATTACTTCTAGTGTCGGAAAATAGGGTCATTGGGTTGAATGTATTGTTCATGTAAATTTTTCCTTTTTTTTTTTCCTACTTCTCAGAGGTTAGGATTTTGTTTTCCTGCAACCATTGTGAAAAGTTTTTAGTGCTAATGTTGGGGTGAAGATTCGGTATTCCCTCGAATTGTCCGTAATTTGTAAAATACGCAGTATAAATTGGTTTTGGTTGAGCAAACGGTTTTGCTGTTCATTCTTTGATTTGTTCAAAACTGAATGCTCGTATCTTCTCCCTTTTTCTTTTTTTTTTCTTTTTTTCTTTTTTTTTTTTTTTTGTGAAACAGCACATTCGTAAAGAGTAGAAAGAGAGATGAATACACTTTGTAGACAAATTTTGGCTACAAATTAAGATTTTGATTCAGTAGCAAATTATTCGTCGAGAAACGATTGCACATAACACTTCATAAAGTAAAATTAGACTACGTATACTTCAACTTCTCCACCGGCTCCACACTGCCAGACCTTTGTGCAATGAAATGTCTTTTTTAAGGATGACAATTAGTTAATTCGAAAACAATCAAAGTAATTAATTTCTGCCACTATGTTTTGGAAAAATATCAATTTTAACTCGAAACGGATAACATTATATAGATAATTCTAACATTATACGCCGTGCTACCACTTAACTCCGGGAACTTAACTATCTGTCAACAAATTTTAATCAAATGATCTTCACCGAGCCTATAGCTGTTCAGCCCAGTCGCTGGTCAAATGCCTAGCAGATAAGCGGGTACAAAGCCAGGCTACAAGCTACGTACTCAGGGTACATTTCAAGAAAAAAATAAATCCTATTGATTCGAGTTTAGTTTGCTTGTTAGTAAGGTTTTTTTTTTTTTTTTTTTTACCATTTTGTGTTTCCAAAAGTAAAACTGATGTTTGAGTACACAAATAGACCCATTTTAAAACAGTAATAAATACTGAAACACCGAGCTACTTATATGATCAGACAAAAATAAAAACAACCATGAACTTTCACTGTAAATTTCTTTATGGCAATTCGGACTGGAGTCGAATCAAACAATTTCCACGATAAGACTGCTGCACGTGTATTTGTGAATTTCGCAATGGCTGGGACATGAGATGTTACGGCAGACTCTTGACCCAGCTCCGTGATGAGACAGAAATTTCATACACTGCGAGTTGAAACTTGAATTCCTAGCCACTTAGAAGGTTAAAAACTATCAAAAAGTCGAACTGTTTTTAAGTTCTTGTAGAACATACCAGAGAAAACAGTGAAGTAACTCTTCTAGAAGGCTAATGGTACAGATACATTGCGGTGAGGACATTAAACTATATCTTCTTGAATCTCCGCTCCTAACCCGGAGAGAATCACAGCTCAATCCTATATTAGCACAATTTGAGGAAATGTTTCAGCAAGTTACAGCTATGCTACTCCTGCACTTACAACAGAGAGAAAAAAGCAAAAAAAAAAAAAATAACAATACACTGTCAGTCAATGGTTTTGACGTCAAAGGGGGGTTAAAAGGCTCCCACACCCCCCATACATATGTATGTATGCATATATGGGGTATATCTCGATGGTATCCTATTTTAGAACTTCTTTTGGGAATCAAGAGGCTTGAGAAACTTGGAAAGTCTTTAGAACACCAAGAAGGCTCATCATGCATTACATTTTACAATTTTGACTCTAACCTTGAACCTCTTCCGGCGTGTATCGTCAGGAGTGTGCCGAGAATAGTGTGAATCATATCTGGGTAGTTCATGTGTGTAGTGCCGTCCTCCTGCTCCTGGCATTCTACTCTTTTCTTGTGTCTGACTTCTAGAATTCTGGAAGAAGCCATCCATGTCCCAAGTGACCTCATAATCAGCCTTCAATCGGGATCCTTGCTACTCACAAGCGAGCCATGTAAAGGTTCCAAGAGAGTATCAGATTAATTAGCCAGCAATCACATGTAGGCAGGCCAATATTTCAGATAAGAAAGACTCTGTTGGCAACATCTTCAAAACAGATACATTTCTTCCCACCTCCAAATGTGGAAAAGAAACAGAAGGGAGGGGAGGTAGTTGGGTAACTAGATGACCGAAAAGAAGAAGAGTTGGCAAACTGCAGAAAGTTTCAATAAATATGAGTGGTACATAACGTGTTTCCAGTAGCATGCCAGACCCAAGGGTACTTGAAAACCCATCCATATATGCATAATGCTGAAATGAAGGGACTTCAGGTAACCCAAGAATATAAGCAAAAGCCAGGTGTTTGCCCCAAATGTAGTGGAAATATCAAATAGACATGGATAACTCACAAGACCTTAAAAGTGTAACCATACAGAGAAGGGGGAGTTGCTACCTTCTGCAATGAGCGTCCACACAAGACCTTAAGGGCATTATAGAAGTCCCTGTGTTTTTCAAACTGGACAACGACTTTGCAATGAAGACCTTGAATTATGAGTCCATCATCCTCATCTCCATCTTTGTTTTGACCATTGTCCTCAGAAACATTAAGATTCCTATCAAGTGCAGGTTAAGGAGCACCACAAAGGAGAATATACAAAAAGTTTAGGCCAATACATCTTGTCGTGATACTTTACTTGCAAGAGGGCGAGGGGCATACACTACGAGTTTAGGTAGAAAAAGGAATCATTATAGAAGTTCAATCATAGCGTCACAATTATGAAAATGCAAATTGCACCACTTCAGAAAAATAATAATAATAATAAGTGAAACTTTTTTTTCCAGGTCACTAATCACAGGAATTGAAACTGAACATGATGATAAGAAAAGATTTTCGTAGTGGATCATAATTAAATTTGGGATGAAGACTTTGCTATTGCCGTTGTTGTTGATGATGTTAGACATCCACTGTCACACATATGTGACTTCAAGATGTGGTTTTATATGAAAATAATGAACTAAGAAAAGCTAGTTGTCATGTGAGAACCAGCTTTTCGACCACAAGAAAATATTGACATATTTTAGCTGGGGTTAGAACCCAGAAGGTGAAAAATGTTAACATTTTAAGAGCTAGTGCTCATATGAGAAAACTATACTTATGCTGGTGAGCACAAGATCTCTATGACACAATTATAGTAAATCCTACATAAGACTCAAGGATAAGGTGTACAATCCATTTGTATTTGACTCGTCACAGATAAGTCATTCCTAGTAACCACAATTAGAATCATTATGGCCACAAAAAGGTACGCAAGTATGAGGCCAGTTTAGCCTCACATCACAATTGTGATTCATGGTATTTGGTTTAATCATTTACCCTATTGATTCTAAGGAATGCAGTCCTTTGTACACATGAAAGCAAAGTAAAGCTAGAAATTATGACACTTACAATGTCTAACAACCCAAAGCTAAATTTCCACTGTATGCACACTCAAGAGGTAGAACAAGGAATGGCCATATTCAATATGATACACCAAGGAATGAAGATAACACGAGTTTGGAGAGTATAACAGGCAACTCAATAACCAACATTTGGCCAGAATAGTAACTGGATTCGTGACATACTTTCTAGACCAGGTTATAAAAATGCGACCCCAATGTTGCCATTCTGTGATCAATTTTTACCGTTAGTATTTGAAAGATCAAAATTTCAATTTAAACATGACCGCAAATCAATCACAAAAGATCAACGAAGCAGCAGATTGAAATGCCATTAAATGAAACAAACTAACAACCAAAAAGTACCTTATGTTTCCGAACGTTGAAAAAATGGTATGCGTAACCAACATCGAGGGCTTGGACGAAACCCTTGGCTCTGCAAACCATCGGGAGGGAACTTTGGTCATTATAATCGTGTCCGGCTCCTGTCTTCCACCTCTCGAATATCCTGCCAAAAACGATCAGATATAACACGATACCGAAAGTCACATTTAAAGAGACATTTCAAGAGCTGTAAAAACTGAAGACAAGGGACGCGCAATTGAAATGCCAAATGATTGTCACAAGACCTCGATTTTTAAAAGCGTAAAAGTCCTGCCAAGCTGTTTTCATTGCTTCAAAATCATCGGACGCCGGCACGGCCACGGCTAGCCGGTACTTATTTCCTTCAAGGTTTAACTGGATCCCGTCCATTTTTTCGACGAGGTGCTTTCTCCAATCGAGAAACTTCGCATTCTGGTCTTTGTCATCACTTCGGTTCTTACCATCGAGAAACCCTAGGTCGCGGATGCAGAGGCTGCCGTGGGCCACCGGATCGTCGCGCTTCCGCTTCTTGAGGTCCTTGAAGCGTTTGATCTCGAGGTCCTCTTCGGGGACAGTGATGGAGACGGACAGCGAGGTCTTCAGGAAGTCGATTAGAGCCTGCTTCAGCTTCCATTCGTCGATTGATTTCGTGGCCGAGGATGGGAGCGAGGGTTGGATGGTGAGCGAGAGCTTGACGCGCGGGACTACAGATAGACCATTCTCGATTTCTAGGGTTTCCGTTGGAGGGAGAGACTCTAATCGAATGCTCATCTCTCTCTCTCTCTCTTTTTTTTCGGTAATAAATTCTTCTGCTGCTGCTCCCTCTCCTTCTTCTTCAGTTGACCGAAGCGATTTTCCGCTTGCTGAGCTGTAGGCCGTAGGCGCTTTACGCTGGCCCATCAAACGACGACGCCGCGGGAAAACACAAGTCTTGGTCCGCGTCTACCTGCGACAAGACGACGTCGTTTCAATCCATTTTCCTTTCGGGATCGAATGCTCAGGTTAGCTGCCTTGGTTTCTATGCGTGCCCCCACCACATTTGCTCTCACAAGACCTTTGATCTGCACAATGCATTTACATTTTATTTCCAGAAACGACACTGTTGCCAGAGGACACGTTGGTAGAAAATGTTTCGGACCAATTACATGCTCATTTGAATAGTTATTATGCTAAACAAGACGCAAATTTCAGAGAAATGTTTGAGTCTGAACTTCTTGGGTCAGCACCGAAACAGAAGCTATGGAGTACCGAATCAGAACTCAATATTTAACATTTTGATATTTAAATCAGTAAGAAGTGTTTTAAGAAAATAAGAAGCAAAAAAAAGTGATGCGTAAACGAAAGACTTACCTTACTGACGTGATTATTGAAAGTCGTAAATAAAAAAAATTTGAGAAGTCCGAGACACTCAACGGACCTTTGGTTGATGGGTCTAAAGGAGACAAAACCCTAAGGCCCCAAGGCCCAATAAACCTAACCTGTCCCTATTAGTTAACATTTCAAACGGCGGATGTTGTGATTGTATACCAAGTCAAAATGTAAAGATTAAAAAGCCACTGATATCTTCAAGGTTGTGGTACATGATCCGAATGGGCGGCGCCATGGATGTGGATCGGAGAGATTTCTTCCCCTGTTTGAGATGGATTCCGAATCAGGGGTTTGAAACAAAAACTAAGAGGATGCATTTTTGCTAGCGAGCTGTAATGAAGACTCTGATCAGAGGGCAGAAGAAATGGCTACTGCAGGACCCGTTTCACGTTTGGAGCTTTGAAGTGGACTGTTATCTGACTTTCTATTATCCAAAGGCAAAACGCTCGCGCAGAACTAAATTACCGTATGCTGCTTCGGAAGACAATTGTTGAGATACCAAAAAACTACCACGGTCGCTACGGAGTGAATAATTTTATGAACACTATGACCCGGCAAAGAATCCCGTTTGTCAGTTTGTGTCACTAACTATATTTTTTCTTATAAAAAAAAATTATATATATTAGTAGACGTATAGGTTAGACATATACTAATTCTAATCGTTAATTATGATTAATTTAGTATCTAATAAATAATGAGTCTATTAATATATTTATTAATAAATAATAAATTAAGTTAAAATTGACAAGTAGAAATCTCTCTTTTTTTTTAAATTCCACTTGCGGTTAGGAAAATCAAATCTTAGGGGGAGAATTAGAGGTGCGCGTCTATCTCGCCCATCAACGTGCTGACATGTTAGTTCCAATTCCAGAGCAGGCAAGTAGCATTGGGCTATTGGTGCAGCCTACGGGGCTCCACCGAAATGAGAATCAAAGGGATAATAGGCACAAAAGTCAAACCGCCTCACCCGCTTGTAGGCCGTTTTCTCGCACCCGAATTTAAATTGGGTTCTTCAATCCAGAAATTATATAAAAACGAAGCATCTACAAGAGAAAATTTCCCGTCGTCAGATGACATTACTGACGGTCCTTAGAAAATTTAATACCCCTCGTAGAAAAAACGTGCAACAAGTTAAAATTGGACTGATAAAGATTGTCACTTCAAGATCGATTTTTTTTTTTTTCCACCCAGAGAAAATGTACTGATTGCAACTTGTGTCTGCTTTAAACAGGATATATTAATATACGTTCAAAAGAGATTATTATAGACAGACACGTGCATAAATATATGGAAAATTATACGCAACAAGTTAAAATATGGGCACCCCTAGTGGGGATCAGTGCGCAGTTTGGTGAAAGCCCCTCGTCTAGTCACGCAGGACTCTCTCTCTCTCTGTCTCTGTCTCTCCAGGGACTTGGTCGGTGTTGCTATAACCCCCGGCGGCTAGAGCGGGTGTCTGAGTTTCTTTGCCTGTTTTTTCTTTAGTTGTTCATCTCTTTTCGGCGAAAAAAATAAAAATTATGTGTATATTAATAATGATAAAATTTCAATAGTTTTCAACAATTTATTTAAAAAAGTTTATGCGGCGTGTTTCCTTTAATTTTAAGATTTTTCTCCCAAACTTACTATCGATTTATGCAAAATTCCATTTTATGTCGATTTTTATCAGTCAAAATTCCGAAACTGATTTCTAAATAAGTCAATTTAGTTGAAATAATTTGAACCATAGTTGGATTGGCATTGATGTACCGTTTTTCTTATTTTAACTCCACGTCAGACCCCGTTTCTACGTTGCAAACAAAATTTTTAAGTTTTTTTATTTTTTATTTTTTCACACTCGTTGTATTGCATTTCTTATTATATTATTGCCGTAGGCTGGAAAAATGACAGGGGCAGTAGAGAAAATCTCGGACTAATTGCTGCTGGCAAAACAGCGGCAGCAGTTGGATGCGGCTCGCGCGTGCTTAGTTATTTACAGGAACGGTCTTTCGAAGAACGCCACGTGGCTGCTCGCCCGTCAAACAGATTTCATTTGTCTATCTCGCATCAGGGGGGAAAAGAGGAGTGTACAAACGTGACTAGTGAGGTCTCTCGTAGACTGACACTGCCGACCCCAGTGGTCGATGTCAGCCACCGATAATACGATTAAATAGAACTAATTTTTGTGCAAAAAAAAAAAAAGAAAAAAGGAAACGAAAAGGGGGGAGAAAGAAAAGATAAGAAAAAGAAAAGGGCGTGAAAAGAGAATGATTGATTGTTTGGATACTGAATGAGAAATAACAACTCGAAGGACTGGTCAGAAAATTTAACGTGGGATCCACCATTTTTAAATGTCACCAAATGGGTGAGAAGAGAGTGGAGAGCCTGGAGGGAACACGTAAACCATCGTGAAGTTACAAATTTGCCCCTATCTTTCGCAATTTCACTTGTTTCTACACATGGACAAATGATGCAAAAATAACCTCTGTATTTACGCTCTTACCTCCACTTCACCGCTATTTAAACACCAAATGGGAAAAGGGAACGTACAGTATATTTTTAATAATTTTCGTTGGTAAATTACCAACTTATCCAATTATTAAATCATTCGTTAATATTTAAATAGGGATATAAGTGTCACTTTAACTAACAATAATTTTTTTCATAATATATAGCTAAAAGATTATTATTTTTATTTGTTTTTTTACTCATATTTAATATAACTTAAAAATTAACTAAAAATTATTTTTAAAAAAAATATTTCTCTCATATTCATATATATATACATATATTTGTTTTTTTTTTTTTTTTTTGAATATTCTACTTAAAATCTAAACATTGCCGTAGAAGGGAGTGAAATCAGAGTAGCAGTGGGGTGGGCGGGGTCACGGCAACCGAGAAATCAGGGAAACTGAGGATTCTAAGCAGTCAGTGAGCCGTACGAAGATGGGGAGGATTGATTGAAAAGAGAACATTTTGATTTTGTCAAAGTGGGCAGTAGCATAAGGCGGGCAAAGCAAATTATTGCTGCTCACGTTTCCCGACACGTATGATGTTGTCGGTTGCTTCCTAGGTAATATAATTGACCTAGTCTCTGCCTTTCATTCCATCTTGGTTCCTTTCTTGGACAAGCCATCTCATTCTTGTCACACCCCATACTCACGTTCTTGTATTATCTTTTCTTTTTCTTTTTTTTTTTCATTTTATTGTATTCCCTCCACTCAATCGATGATCTGCGTCTGGATGGCGTCTTTAAAACCTATTGGGCACGGCTTCCCACAAAATAAACTTGGCCACCAAGTTTGACGTAACAAGATTATGTGACCCGGAGCAGCATTTTATACTTTTTATATACAATATTTACAGTACAATAAAATGAAATAATTTTTATACATAATCTTAATATTTTTTCCATATTTACTTAAAATTATTAAAATTGTGTCCATTAAAAATTTGTCCTTTTTTAAATCCGTTTTTCCCGGCCCCCCTCCTCCTGTCCATGACTTTTGAGCTAATGAACAATGATAGCATTGCACGAGCTGTCACTGACATTAATAACAGAGGTGGCTTTGGAACGTTACGTTAGACAATTTTTCCTCTAGGCGAAAGATGATACTTGAATCCTGAGACCCTTTGATTTTATTTTTTTTATTTTTAGTCCAATTCAACAATTATAAAATCTTTAGTCCTAGATACTTGGCGGTTCTTGTTTAATAAAAGAAATATCTTTTATCTCCCCTGAATCATCCAGTAAGATTTTGATCGCTACCCAACAAATTGCGAGTTTAATTAAATAAAAAAAAATTGTCACAAGGATCACCAACGTTATCATAGCTTATAGGGTTAAATGAATTATTATGCTTTAACTTATTATATCATGTGTCTTTAGCGGGATTGGAGCTAATGGTTTTAAGGCCATAATCTATGCAATGGATGATCATCCCTATTCCTAATTGCCTCTATTTAATTAATGTTCCGCGAGAATCAAAAGCAAAAAACCAATTCATGTGAAATTTACAATATCGATGTCCCAAATGCCTTCTCCAGTGGTCAAATTGCTCGTCACATTGACCATCAATTTTCGGGTCTTGGACTGCCTTAAGACCTGATTTTGCCACGTCGCATGGAGCAGCGAAACTATCTAGGAAAACCGGCACCAAATCCCACTTCCGCAGACAGCAGTCCATGAAAAGTAACGAAGCGACCCGAGGAAAGCCACGCGTCTGGCGGTCACAAAACATTGTACAGTGCACAACCCCGATGCCTCCGTAACCCTTTAAACACTCAACACAACTGCTTCGCGGCTAATCTGTCTAAGCCCTCCAGCATAATATAAAGGCCACTCCCCCACCCCCCCCAAAGCCATCTTTCCCCATTTGTTTATAGCGGGCTTTTGTCGTTCAGTCGTCGGCGTCTAAAGCATATTCACAAGGTACGAGATATTCGTGAGCCAAAAATGCCGCTGGAATCAGGCGAGAGGCGCCCAACGCGACTCCAGAACACCGCGGGCCTGGGCCCAGAGCCACACCCACCACCACCACCACCGAAGCCGGAAGAGCAGCTCGCGTGCCCGAGGTGTCAGTCCACCAACACCAAGTTCTGCTACTACAACAACTATAACCTGTCTCAGCCGCGTCATTTCTGCAAGTCGTGCCGTCGCTACTGGACCCAGGGTGGGACCCTCCGCAACGTACCAGTTGGTGGCGGGACCCGCAAGAACTCCAAGCGCTCTCGCTCCACCCACGTCTCTTCCTCTTCCGGTTCCTCGTCGTCCACCACGGCATCGACTTCCGCGCTGTCTACTCTGACCCACGAGTCGGAGTCATTGCCAGTAAGCCTGCCCGGAGGCAATTCTGATTCGGCGCCTTTAGCCAACATCAAGGCAGACCCTGTTTATGATGATCTGAATCTGAATGAGAACCTGCCAGTGGCCGAAGACGGGAACTTTCTGTCCTTGATGAACTCGCACCCGGAACAGGGAGCTGCAGGATCCATGGGGTTGGGATTAAGCGGGTACGGGGCGGGGTTTGGATTCGGTTTATGCGAGCCGGGGCTTGGTTTCGGCGGAAGAGGAGTCTGGCCGTATCCCGGAATGAATTACAATGCTAGTGTAGGAAATGGCGGTGCTTTTGGGAGCGGCAACACGTGGCAGCAGCTGGATGATGTTGATGGAGGTGAGTTGGTCGACGGGGATTGTTTTGCTTGGCCCGGTCTTGCAATTTCCAATCCTGGCAGAAGCTTGAAGTGATTGATCTTCTGGCATTTTCATTTCTTTTCTCGGGTGTAGTGTTTGAAAGTTCTGAATAGCTTTATATTATATTCGCTGGTCTTTTATTGCCCTTTACTCTTTGTATCAGTTTAGTTCGCTTGTCCTTTCTCTTCTTTTTGATATACCGTATGGATGATGGAATAGAGAAGAAAGTTGACTGGAGTCCGAGCTTTCTTCTCTTAGATTAGCGTCATGGTTTAATGGCTGTCGTGAAGTTTTTGTTTTCATTTTTAATCCTTAATTAATACTTTTCAAGTTATTGATAATGGGGAAGAAGTCAGATAGGAAGAAGAAAAAGAAAACTGGAGGCATGTATATTCTGGGAAGTTTCTCAAGCAATGCCACGACCATCTCTGTCTATTCGGTTCACAGAACCCCGATGCCTTTGGACGCTACTGCTCCTTTTTGTAATTGTTCTCTCTCTCTCTCTCTCTCTCTCTCTCTCAGTGTGTCTTGGAAGGAGTGATCGAGTAACAGAAATTGAACACAGCATAGAAGTTTCGGTTTTCGAAGGATGTCTGGACTCTCTGCACTGGACCGAACTCGCGTATCGAGGTTCAACCCTCGTTTAATGATCTAGAGAAAGCGTCAATATGAGCGTTTAAAAAAATAAAAAAGAAAAACCCAGTTTGGTTCAAAAAAAGTTAAAAAAAAAAAAATCAGCTCGATAGGATAAAGACCAAATACCACTATTTATCAAAATAAAATAAAATTTATGGATGACATTAAATCGAGTATAAATTCAGTTTAATTCAATTTAGAATTTAAAAAGAAAATTTCTACGCTTATAAGTGAAAATATGTGCAATGTCCATTGAAATTCTTTCCTAAACCAAAGTGTATTCATCTTCGCTTTCTGGGGCTAATACGCATGCAATTCTTGACCATCGTCCATTTGGTGGTCAAAGCCGAAGGACTCTGTACAGGATCGGGTTGGCGATCATTTCAGAGGGATAATTTGGTTTCAACGTTGGGACCCGATGAGAATTTCGGTAAATTAGATTAACGATTTTCCTCTATTAATTGAGAATTGGAACAAAAAATAGAGAGAGAGAGAGAGAGAGAGAGAGAGAGAGAAGGGGGGGTTAAGAATCAGAATTAACTAAATAAAAGGTAAAAGAAGATAGATGACACCGTGATCGGTGAGGAAACAAGCAGTTGCTCCCTAGAGTCAAAACTTGGGGTGTTCTGCAAAACCCTCGTTATGATTTTTTCTTATTTTTTTTTCTCTCGTATCAATTTGATAGGTATGATTCCTATGGCCCCATATGTAAACATTTTGGTCAAATGTAATGTCAGTTTAAGCATATTTGATTCCACGGCCAAATAATTCTTTCTTTGCATCATGATCATGCCTTACAGCACGAGAGCATCATTGCTACGGAAGAAAAAAAAAAAAAGAAAAATCATTGCACATTAGCCTTGACTTTTAAGCGTAGGATGATTGGTTGGCAAATGCATCGGCAAAAGTTATGGCATGTACATGCACCAAGGTACGTTTTACAGACCATTACTGTAGGACTGCTTGCCGAGTAGATAAAAGATTCGTTTTTTTTTTTAAATATTTTTTTTATGATGGTGATTATAAATTTAAATTTTTATTTAAATATTTAATAAAATTAAAAATATTTTTAACTCTGTCCAATTTTAATAAAAATTATAAATTTTACTTTTTTTGAATTTAATGGAGTGATTCAATTTATTGTATAATATGACCAATTTAACCTTTCTTAATAATATTATAAAGTATTATATTTATTTTTGATTAAAAAAAATATTACCGTACCATTTGTTCGAGTACATTTCAAAAATAGAACGGAAGGCAACATCGGGTGAGAGGGACGTAGCGTCGGTTTAGGGAGAGTTGGATTAAAATAAATATTTTATCGTAAAAATAAAAAAATAAATTTCACCGAAGCATTCGATTTAAGATTTAATAGCAGGGATTATTAGTCATACTTCTTCTTCTTCTTCTTCTTCTTTTTTTTTTTAAGAATAAAAATTAAAGAAAGAACAGATTGAATGCATTATTAGGGAAATAGTTGGTCAGAAAATTATTAATGTAAACTGAATAATGGTGACATTCTTTTTCTATTTTTACATATATGATGCCAAAAAAGTCAATTAGAAGAGAACAAGTGACAAGTTCAACTTCTTTTTCAAGATTGAGTAATTTGATGGTCACTTGCGTTTAAGTTTGTATAATCGATTTACAGAATCATGACATGCACAGGACCGAATTATGAGAGATCATTTTGTTTGAACGACTTTTGACCACCCGGTTCAACTCAACTCAGTTTGATTTTTCAACTCCCATTCCGAATTCATACTTCACTTGGCGGTGCTGTTTCTTTTTTGTTTTTCTGCTTAGCGGAAGGATTATCTCTCTCTGTTTTTTTTTTTTTTTTTTTATATATAATGAAAAGCCAGAGGTTCAAGTAAGAGAAATGGCGCTAAACGGCTCAAAATCGGGACCATTGCAACCCTACCGTACATGAACCAAAACTAGCAATCACAATGGCGAATTGTGAAAGAACTCAACCACCCCATTGCCAAATGTAACATATGCATATGCATAAACCAAACTTCTACCATTCAGGCATCGCGGAAATAACGAACAACTGCATCCTACAGAATTCCGAGGGCCATTTCAGGCAACCCCTCGCTAGTTCTTAATTGGGCTTTTGAAGAACTTTCATATTAAGGCCATTTTTCACCATACTCCAGTTGCCACCAGTGGAAAAGGCCAGGCTTAACGTAATATACGTATTAGCCCACCCTGGATCCAATTTAAATACCAATTGAAGCTGTACTTCCTGGGCTTCTTTATGAGAACCCACCTGAAGCAAGGGGTAAGCAAATGCGACTGGAAGCGTGAACCCTCCTAAGCGACCAGCCAGACTGGAACGGCCTAAGGATTGCAGCTAGCAGACTTCATCGTCCATGCCTTGTCATGGGCTGGTCATTTTTAAAATTGCCAAAAAATACCAAAAGTGAAATTTGCAATGGAAAAAAAACGAAAACTCCAGAATTAAAAGAACTTGATAATGATGACAAGTTACTCAAGATTGTTGTTGTAGTTGTCAAATAACTCTCGAACGCTACATCCACCTAAAAGTCTAAGATAATGATTAAAAAAGTTTATAAATATTATAAATTATATAACATTTTTATATTTAAATGAAAATGAAATTTTTATATTTTCTTAATAGTAGTGATGCAATTTCATGTATTTTAGTATGCTCATCTTCTACGAATTGCTGAACAAAATAGACGATTCTCCAACTCAAAAACTAAAAAGAAACATTTCGGGATGTGAATGGAAAGTTAATCTTGTGAAGAATTTGTTACATCTAAGTTCAAGGATTGTGATCGTCTTTGGAACTTCAGCGTATACGATACTAAAAAAACATTTAAAACAAAGAACCGATGGGAAAGAAAATCAAGGGCAACTTTTGAAATGATTGGGCGAAGGATTTGGTCACAATTTTCCCTTGTTTGATAATAAACTTGTCGTAAAATTCAATTCAGTTTAATTAAATTTTAAAATAGAATTCAGTTGATTGTGTGTTAAGTTTTTAATGCTTAGTCCTAATTTAAAGGAAAAAAAATTGAAACGATATTATAATTAGTATCAAAATTTTTGGTCACAATTTTGTTGATTTTCTCCTTTCTTCGACGGTAAACTTGTTATAAAATTCAATTTAGTTTAATTAAATTTCAAAATTGAATTCAATTGATTGCACGTTAACTTTTTATACTTGGTTCTAATTTTTTAAAAAATAACTGAATCAATATTATAATTAATAGCAAAATTTTCAATTAACAAAATTAAAATTAACGAACTTAGAATTTATCAACATCCGTAAAATTGAAAACAAAAAATTTATTTTTGATATTTTTAAATTTATAGATGATAAATTACACAAATCTTATCAAATCTTAGTGAAAATTATTAATTATATTAGATTTCTATATATGTACTAGAAGATAAAACAATATTAAATAACGTTAAATAATAAATAATATATATATATATAAATAAATATAATTTATAAATTTAATTTTAAACCGTCCGTTCTCCCGCAAATAATTCAATCAAAACGTCCTTTCCTAGAAAAGAAAAGCTATAATGCTACGCTAAGCCAATTACATTGGAATGAGGGAAAATCAAGCTTTGACCAAACCAAAATTTGTCTGAGTTCAATGAACGCTTGCGTTGTTTGCTTCGCGTTACCATTACGTGTTTTTTTTTTTAATTTTTTTTTAATTTTAAATTATTTGTGCACGTCTGACTCTGATGTAACCAACGGCCGCAGCGGATGCAAGCGCTGCCGTCACTGATTGCGTCACTTGGGGGCATTGTGAGTGCTACGTATTAATAATAATAATATTTAATATCATGCAGTATATTTCTTTTATTTTTTTATTAAAAAAAAAGATTGAAAAATCATTTTAAAATACTGTATCAGAGCCAAATCACCTGCTGCACTACTATCTTATTTTTTTATTTTTTACAGGAAACGAGCACAAGATCGTATCAACTTACGCAACAGTACGGCCAATTGCACATGTCCCAACAGACATTCTGATATCCTTCTGACGTACCGAAACAATTATGCATATCAGGAACGGAAGGTAAATATAATACATAATTTAAGGAGTTTGAATTTGTGCCTTTGATCTTTCTCGGCAACTTTTCCCTCAGAAGTAGTATTTTGTTAAGATTCAAAGCAGGGTTTTGCCCCCGAAGAAAGCAACAGCCAACCATAAAGCTCTTCTGTTGGGCTTGGCATCCCGATATGATAGCGGATATTCCCTAAAAAATAAATAAATAAGTTTCGTTTTCGCTGCCCCGTGTTTGGTCCGCCGATCAGGAAGATTGCGGGAAGGTAGTCCTGAGGAAGTCAGTCCCGAGTCAATGTCAACTAAACGCCCCGCACTGGAGAAGCAAAAATCTTTCAATGCCCCCGTTCTTGGACAAGCCTGATCTCCCCCAACCATGGCCCCAATGCCGAGGTTGCCTTTTCCTTTGACCGGGAAGAGGCATCTGTCCTTCGGCTGGAGACAGAAAGAACCATGCAATAATGTAATGTTTTGCGAAATTGTTTGAACAACAATTTAGTCTTATCATACTTAGTCACTACCCATTTTCAATTTTAAAAAACAAACCAAAAAAAAAAAAAAGAAAAGAGAGAAAAAAAAGAGCATTCCAGTGTGTCTGAACATTACTTTATTTAACTAATTTATAGACCTAAGTTTAATATGATATATAACATCACCTCGAAAGAAGCCAAATAACAAGAGCAATCATACCAAAAAAGAAAGAGCCTATTTTGATTTTTTTTATTTTAAAAAAAGACTCCTTTTGAAATTTATCACTGCTAAAATTTCTCATTGAATTAAGTAATTATTTATATATATATATATATATATAAATTGATTAATTTATAAAATTAATATGGGGGCAAAAGTTGCCGCAACGGCCTCCGCCATTCAAACGCAGGCAATTCCGTAAATAAAAGACCAAACAGGCCTACGCGCTGTGTTAATCCGAAACGCTCCCGACTCACGGCGTTTTGAAACTCGGCGTCCCAAACCTTCAAACGACCGTCTCTCTCCCTAGCCTGTGCGATTTCTCTCTCGGTCGGAACAACCCGAGAGCTCAGGAATCCCCGAAATCCTAAACCTTAACCAACCGTCGGCGCTCAATCTTGAGACTCCGGTCTAGCCGGAGGCCTCAATTCCGCCCTCAGGCCGCCGGCGCACTGCTTCCTTCACTAGAAATGGCGTTTTTCAGCTTCTAGGGTTTCCTAGATACATTCTGCCACTAACAGAAACCGCTATTCTTTTCCAGATATTTTTCCTCCTCGCCCGAATCGTTAACATGGCTATACGCGTTACCTTCACCTACTCCGGTTATGTCGCCAGCTCTCGTGTCGGGAGAGCTGTCCACTCTCGGATCATCACTTCCCCGACAAACCAAACCGCCGATACAGAACCGTCTCCGCAGCAATCCCGGTACTTCCGGACCGGTTATCGCCTAAAGGGGGGTAAGGCCTTCAGGTACAGCACGATCGCCGGAGAAATCTTTGGCGAATGCTGTAAGAATCCGATTGCCGTTGGATTAGTGTCGCTGTTGAGGTCGACGGCTGGGGTTTCGTGTTCCCCAACCGTTGGCGTTTGCGGAATTTCCTCGTTAAATGCGGCCTCGATTCTCCCTTTACTGCAAGGATCGAGGTGGCTCCCGTGTAACGAGCCGAAGAGCTGCGACGTTGACCATGGCGGGACAGTGGTACGGAGTGCAAAGAATGAGTCTAAGAGTACGACTACTGTGACCTTACAGATTAATGGAAATGAGTTTGAGAAGACCGGGAGCTGGTTGTCGCGGCTGTTTAATGCTTGCTCGGAGGATGCTAAGGCGTTGTTTACTGCTGCCACCGTTAGTTTGTTGTTCCGGTCAGCTTTGGCGGAACCCAGATCGATTCCTTCGAAGTCTATGTGCCCTACTCTCGATGTGGGTGACCGCGTTTTGGCAGAGAAGGTAAGAAGCATCTTCATCTTAACTTAATTCAGCCTTAGATTTATAATCTTGCATTGAATTTTATTTTTGCTAATTAATTTTAGCGCTTGGTTTGGAAAATTGGTTTTAATATTTTTTTCTTTTGATGGTGCATTTTGAACAACTGTGATGTTTGCTACACCAAAATGTTTGTCATCTGAATTTTAACTTTGCCTCTGTTTAGAGCCGTATGGGTATTCCATTCTAGGTTGATTACTGTATCCTAAAGCCGCAAGGGCATTGATTCTGAATCATCTCTCTTTCTGCACGAATACTCTTGAATTGTATTGCAATTTTCGTGGTCATATGCCAATATTATGAAGCATGATACTGGATGGTTGACTGTAGACAATTATTTAGTGCTGAAAAGCTCGGTATGACTTTTATAATTGATTTGACTGATCTCTGTTTTCTGTTGGATTGAGGCACACAGAACTTTGCCTTTCCTGGTATAGAGATTGATCTGTTTCTGTTGGGTTTCAGGTTTCATACTTTTTCAGAAATCCAGAAGTGTCGGATATAGTGATATTTAAGGCACCTCATTTCTCACCGGTATGTGCCTTGGGTACCTAATTTTGATTAGCCCTACATAGTTTCTATTTGGCATCAGCCTTTCAGGTGATTGACTGCTTTCTTTTGTTTTCATATGCACTGTGTAGGAAAGTGGCTGTAGTTCAAGCGATGTGTTCATAAAGAGAATTGTGGCCAAGGCTGGGGACTATGTTGAAGTAAGTCATCTTTATGTTATCTAATTGCTTCTATTCGCCACTAGTCTTGGTTACTTGCATTTCATTCTTCATTCCATTTGTATTTTATGCCTTCCATCCAAACATTATTTGGGATCTTCTTCACTGACAACTTGCAGTATGCTTGAATTTCTCATTTGGCAGGTTCATGATGGCCGGTTATATGTGAATGGTGTTGTTCAAGATGAAGATTTTATTTTGGAGCCACTTGCTTATGAGATGGAACCAGTGGTAATGCTTATTGCTTTTAAATTTTTTCTACTCTTTGCTTGTTATTGTGCCTTGCACATTAGTAATGTCTCTCTTGGTGGCTAACAAAGTTACATCATATCCTTTTGTAGTTTGTACCTGAAGGTTATGTTTTTGTTATGGGAGACAATCGAAACAATAGTTGTGACTCCCACATCTGGTAAGTCAATCCTTTTTTTTTTTTTTCTTTTTTTGGTCTTTTGCACATAATTTTTGTGAGGATACATAAAAGAAATTATCTACACAGTTAAATATCCCAACCACACTGTTGTCAGTATTACCAACATCATAAGAAAGAAACAAGATTTGAGAATGAAAATCCTAACATTAAGGTTCATCTCATTTTCAGGGGTCCACTTCCCATCAAAAACATTGTTGGAAGGTCAGTGTTCCGCTATTGGCCTCCCTCCAAAGTATCATGTACTTTAAATGATCGGCATGAAGAAAATAATGCTGTTGCAGTGTCCTGACCCATTGGTCTCTGCTTGCAGAGGAAAAATATCAGATAAAATATTTTCCATCTAGATGGTAATTCCGTGGATTTTATTGTGCTCATTTGGCTCAAAATTGAGCAATTGTGTATGTCTCATTTTTTTATTTTCACCATGGTTCTTGTCTTGGATGCCCTGGTGGATATCTCGTCCATTGGTTTGTATACTTGATGGGCTGTGGCTGGTGAGATTCTTTTACTGTAATTGTATGGTCAGAGATTAATGAACAAAAAGTGGACAGTTTAAAGAAAGCAGAGCATATTGTAGAAAAGGTTTTGTACCGGCAACTACAGTGATCATGCGGTCCAAGGTTTGTTCGAAGCCTCGAAGGTGAAGTCATGATATTGGTGAAACACATTGCAGCTTTGATTCTTGATATAGGTTCAGCCGGGCGTTCCATATTTCGTGGCGTAGAGCCTAACGTCTCGGTGTCTCGATGTCAATGCCAGATTCTCTTTTGGATGCAATTTGCATTTGGTTAATGAAAAGGGACCTGTTTCTGCTCTCTGTTCCCAAATTCGTCCATAATTTAGTGGGTGAACTTGTTTTATGGAAATTGTTCTTTTTCTACAGTTACCCGATAGCTGCTTCACCGATACGAATGCCCAAAAAATATCTGGAACGCAGTTTTCGATTTATGATTTCCCTCGGTGCATTAGAATTTCATTCATAAGCTTTTCTGTATTCGAAAAAGATGCAATGTCAGCTGTATAGTTTTGTATCCCAATGATCTCATATGAAGCAGAACCGTTGGGCGGTATAAATATAAATCCAGCCGGAGATAGAAGGGATGCTGGTGGTTGCAAGGGAGGAGACTCAACTCTGATTTTTCTGTTTAGGTGTTTTTTTTTTGTTTTAACGTTACAAGGAGGTTAAAGAAGGATAGAGTTGCTGGGACATTGAACACAAAACCGAGAGGTTCTGACAAGAGTATTTCATCCCATTGTGTCAATAGCATGAACTTATTCGTTCCTTTCTACATTAGTTTTATGGATGTTGGGTTTATGTGGTGTTAAGGTCTGGTGCCTGTTGTCGGAGAGTTCTTGTTTGATCTTTGTTCTACATTAGATTTTTTTTTTTTTTTTTTTGTTTTTTTGTAGACTTTGGCCTGTGTTGTATGGGGTTTTTCCAATTTCAAATGAGTTTCAGTCCGTGGAAGCCATCCAATAAAGTGAGAACACTGCGATCATTTGGCATTTTCTTGAATTCTTCCTAGGGAAGTCACACCACACCCGATGCCAACCTTTGCAATTGAATGAACATCTCAAGAATTTCCTATTACAATGTTAGCATTTGCTGTTAGGTCTCTCGTAAAAAATCTTCCATTGACTCTTTGATTTAGCCAGATTTTAATCAAGTTTATACGCAATGCCAGAAAGTGACTAAAAATATAGTACGCGATTATAAATACTTAAAATTCTTCTAGCTTTCATTTGTTTTGGAACCGTAACTAACAATATCCAGATCAATAAGCTTCATCGTCGGTGAATTCACTTCCTATAAATTTTTTATAAACAAAAAAAAAAAAAAAAAAAACAGAAAAATAGATTTAAAAAATAGAAAATTGAAATAAAAATATAAAAAATAAAAAATTTGATTATAATAAATTTAAGGCTTTAATATGAAAAATTTTATGCACAATTCCTTGTAACTCGATGGCTCGAGAGCACACAAAAGCCGGATTTTAGCCAAAAATCGCGACAAGTTGGATAAAAACCAGAGTTCCGTTTCACACCCGTGGGCGTCGATTCAGAAAAAGCAAACAATGAACCGTCGTCGTTTCCCCTTTCCTCTCATCTTCTTCGTTTTCCTATGCCACCTCCAATCCCAATTTGCCCTAGGCCCAGCTAATAAATCAAGTAGCGATCTCGCTCACGTGCTCGAGGTACGCTTGTTAATTCTTATTAGTAGTAATCCCTTTCCGTTCAATTGCGCTTGTTGTCTTACTCGATGAACCGGAAACGATTGGATTTCCGATTTCAGGACGTTTTGGAGGAGATATCGGAGAGGCACGGTTGGGATTCGAAGAGTAAAAATGGGTTCTCTAGATTGGACCTGAGCAAGGTCAGGTTCGGTATTGGCCGGAGATAGGAGTTCCGGATCCGATTCGGGAAAAAGGGTTACTTAATTTTCAAGTTCCCTAACGAGATTGCTTCTTGGAAGAAGTGGGATCGTGGGAGTGATGGGTTCGGCGATTTTGTTAGGGATGTTGGCTCCCGGGCTGTACTCGATACCTTCCAATTGGAGGGTCCGTTTGATTTGCGGGTCGGCAGCGATGACCCTCCTCTCTCCTTATCTTTGCCGGTAACGAGCATCTCCTCTCTTTCTCTCTCTCTCTTTTGTTTTTTTTATCTATTTGTTAGTTTTGGTTATTCGAGTTACTTTAGGGACCTTTTCTTTTTAGTGTATTGGGAAATTTGTGAGTAATTCTGATTGTTCGAGAAGGTGATGCTTGAGAAAGCTCGTTGATGGTCTAAGTTCGGTGGTTGAAGTTAGTTGTCGTGCTTTTTAGTGCGAATTGAAGCTCTTAGTTTAAACATTTCGCCTTTCGGCACTTTGTTGACCTAGTGGAAATCTAACCTCTATATTCGGTCAATGGTACCCAATAATCAAATACCCTTGGCGGTTTCCCCAACAATGCTTACTTGAATGAAGGGGTTTTTTTCTTATTTTTATATTTTTACATAATGCCTTTCACTGATTTAATTCCAGGCAATCTCCGGTTACATTATGATCTCTTTTAAGAGTCCATAAAAAATTACAGGGCTTTACCTTTTGCACCCCTGGATGGAAAGTAGCAGCTTATTATTATAGCAGTCTTTCCTTAGTCTGTACAACCTATTTGTGATTTCAAATTGAACGTATATATGCTTGGCAATTTCATTCGATGCCCGGCAATTTGATTATTTTCATTCTCTAACCAGTTGAACCGTTCCTACAATGGTCTGAAACGAATACTAGTGGCTGAAGGCATCACATTAGAAGTAAAAGGAGCTCGGGGAATCTCTCTTGCTCAAGCTTCCAATCTTAATTTTACAGGGAGTGGAAGCTTTTTTGATAACAGGGGAAAAGCTCTTTTTCGGCCATTATGGCATTCAATGTGCATGCCATTACTTCCGATACATGTTATTGGTTCTGCATCCGTGGTTGCCTACAGGTCTCAGAACCCTGATGCTGGTATCGAAACAACCTTCTTGTCCAAGGATATGATTGAATTGCTACCACTGAAGTGCTATGCTAGGAATGTGCACAAGGGCCAGGCTTGCCCCATCCATTCTTTAAGCCTAAATATAGCTAGGTTGCATAAGCTTTTGAGGAGCTTTCCGGGGGAGAGAATCTGGCAAAATGGTTTGTCAGGTTTTCTTAGAGCAGATCTTAAAGCATCAACTGTTATTCACTTTCAGTTAGAACTTGAAAAGAGTATTGGGAGCCAAGAGACTCTTCCTGGCACTCTGTCAGAATGGAGAACTAAGCCTTCCGTCAAACGTGTATGGTTTGAGGTTATGGGAGGAGTCGAATCTGAGAAGCTGGAGCCCATAATGATCAGGAAGGTAAGACCTTATATTGCAGTAGATTCAGCCTCGTGGAGTAATTTAATGTTTAACATTTCCTTTACGAAGTTTCCTTCAATTCTTGTACCTCCTGAGGCCCTAACGCTGGATGTAAAATGGTAGAATGAAACTGTTGTAAATAGTTCTGTGCATTTGTTATTACATAACAGGAAGGTCAATGTTCCATGATGTGTACTGTGACTTGCCCCGGCTTGATGGTGGGTGTATTGAAACAATAATCTTAAATGTGTTGCAAATAGTTCTGCAACGACTTTTGTTGTGTTGCTTGGTCCCTAATCTGTCCTATATAGTGCTGTTTTCATGTATTGAAAAGTGCCGTCTTTGTGCAAAGATTGAATGCCTAGGACCCTAGCTACTCTGAACGTTGGTTTTCATCCTCACATTCAGTTCATGCCATAAGGTTATTTTGCTCTCCATGGGGTTGAAAAATAGAAGGTATGACTTAGGCTGATAGGTTTTGAAGTCCAGAATCTTAGCCTTGGGAAAATCCAGTGCCAAAAAACCAAGTTTGAGTGGTTGATCTGGGGTGGTCTTGCTGGTTATGTTAGTCCACCCCTCCACCTAGCTCAATTTGGCCGAAAGGGCAAGGTTTGAAGATCTTGGAATTTCATGGATGGAGAGAGTGCTCAACTTGGTTTAGTCAAAAGCATTCTTTGAGCATGCCTAGTCCAGAGCAGTCTATTTGTCGATTGTGGTCCTAATTATAGATGATGATTTTGTGGATATGATTTTCAATTATCATGGAATTAATAATTTCTCCCTCGCAAGCTCAGGGTTCGTCATTCAGATCTGAGTTAAACCAAGGCCTAAAGTGAACAAATCATTAAGTTTATTGGAAACAAATCGACGTTACAGGACACCCTTATCTTTTTTTTTGGTCCCTCCCTTTCTAAAGCTTAAACCAATTCTAAAGTTTTTCCGCTTGTACCCTTTTCCTCAGCTTCACCTCCGTCAGCATCTTCTAATGGCATCGCTACTACCTTCTTGTACCTATACCAAGATGCACAGATCAAGTAGACTCCAAAATTCGTTATGCTTATCCCAGATAGTAACCAATAAAAGTAGTTTAATTTATCTCTGTTCAAATTGTTGCTAGCTAGCCATCCATTACTAACTTTGTTTACCACCTGCACCATCACGGAGCTCAAGAAGTATCCAAATGCCATGGAACTCCAGGAGATAGAGATGCCCAGTGATCTCATCCCAGCGGAGCTCTCTGCATAGAAGAATTCTAGCAGTCCAACTAGAGTGAACATATCGGCTACTCCAAAGATACAGTACTGCCAACATAGCCAAAACACACTCATTGGCAAAGGTTGAATGGAGTCAACCATGTTATGCTTGATAGCCACTCTTTTGCGGCGTGTTTCCACAACTCCAGCAACTGCCATGGAGATAACTGATAGCAGTAGGCCAACTCCAATGCGTTGAAGGTATCGGATTCCGGTAGGAATACCTGTGATCTTCCGAGCAAATGGGACAAAGACACGGTCGTATAAGGGGATCATGATAAACATGCAAAGCAAGGGGAATACTGGAAGCGAGGGGCCAGGAATAGTCAAGCCAAAAATGTGTCTGTCCATGGTTGTGCTTTGTTGGACAGAGAATGTCTGGAGTTGAGCCAAGCATGTGTTCATGAAGACTGTGCTCAGTATAATTGGCAGCATACGAATCAGGATCTTCGTTTCTTCAACTTTTGTCACTCTGCATAGCCTCCAGGGTCCATTGTAGACTGGTGTTGCTGCATCACTTGAAGTCCTTATGATTGCCGCCCGATCCAGGAATCTGGAATTTAGCAGAGCATTTTTGTCTAAGCAGTGAGTTAAGCTTCCTTAATTACAAGTCGTAACAAGCACTATGGATGGGAATTTTATCGTACCGGAATTGATCAGTCCTCTGGAGAATTTCGCTTTGGATGCCAACTTCTTCTTCATGAATTTCGTATAATTCCTCTTCTTTCTCTGGTATTGGGATTTTTCTGTTTCTGAAGGCGGCAACAAATACCTGCAAATCAAGCTTTTACATTTCGTTGTGTTCCGTTGTATCTTATCAAAACATAACCTTAGCGTAGCAGCTAGCAAAATTACCTGCGCAAAGCGAACAAAGAGGCTTCCTTGGGGCACATTGTGTCGATACAAGGACTTGCCCATGACCACGAACATAACAGCTAACAGGACTGCCATGGTGGACACACCAAAACCCCAGTCCCAACCTTGATTGGCGCTTATCCACACTACAAAAGTGACGCCTATAATGGCACCGACGGTGAGGCTAAACAGGAACCAGTTAAAAAAGCTAGAAAATTGAGCTGCCTCCTTGGGTTCCTTGACATTAAATTGGTCAGCTCCCAAGGATGGCAAGCCAGCCTTAACCCCACCGGTGCCAAACGCCACGAGGTATAGACCCGTGAAAAGAATTGCTGCTTGGCTACGGCTTGCAGCCTCGCATTTGTACATCTGGTCTGGTGGAACCCCATTGCACGGGATTGGCCTCAGTTGGTGCAAGTGTGCTTGAACCGTTAGAAGAGCAAATCCCTGAAGTTTTATGAGTCAACCAATGTCAACTAAGCCAACAATATTATATCTTTCCTGAAAAAAAAAAAAAGAAAAAAGAAAAAACAAAAAAGCCAACAATATATTTCAATTATATTATTGTACCCACTTTTTAAGTCTTTGGAAAATTTTTAACTGATTGTACTTTCTTGCTACTACTTACAGTATGAATATGCTTGCCAGTAAATAGTAAATTCCAAATTGGCTATGGTAAACCGCCACAAGATGCACAGGCAAAATGCAAAAATTATATTTTCCGATCGGGAGACCAAAAAGAAAAAGTCATTTGAATTGACAACGTTATGTATCGACATGCCATAGTCTTACTGGTTTAGTTTACGTTAATCTTTGGAAGTGCGCATTATGAATTTTTCTGTCGGCGACGAGACAAAAGTTCACAGCGACAAAAAGAAGAACCACATGCATACCAGCAATTCTATGCATCCAAATATGACACAGGTCTTGAATCTGGACAAGTAGGTGTCTGAGATGAATCCTCCAAACAGTGCCAGTAGAAATGAAGTTCCCATGAAGTTGGTAAGCGTCGTCGCAGATTTTGCCAAGCTGAAGTTCATATAGCCATAGAAATAAGTCACAAGGCTCACGGCATTGGAGATGTACGCCATGTTCTCCAGCCCTTCCATGGCTGCATCGTTTCATCAACATTACCAACCTTGGTGCATTGTTATTTGTCAAAACACGCCTTCAAACTTCATATTAACCTAAAACTCAAGCTAATGGGTCGTAAAATTCATAAACATTATAAATTATGTAAGATTCTTATACTTTTAACCATCCGAGATTTTATGTTCCTAATATCTTTTTTTAACCCGTATCAGACACAACAGCCACTCACTACAATAAAATTAAATTGAGTGGATCAAATTCAGATACTAGGCCTTACTAGCACTGAACTCAACTAATTAAACAGTATTTATAAAAAGAGGCAAACTACCTGAGTGATGGATGGACGCAGACGATAAGGTGAAATAGGTAAGGTTCAGATACCATGAAGAAAACCGTTTAACACAGGAGACTTGAAGCTCACGAAGACAGAGATTGTACCGTATACAAAAAGTGCAGCTCTTATTCCTCCTTGTTTTTTCCTTTGCTTGGGCTCGGTTTTAACGTCTTTGCGGAGGTCCTGGCAGGGTGTCAACACAGACATCATTAGCCAAGAAACGGATTCGCTGCTGCAGTCTACAGATATATATACATACATATATATATATATATATATATATATAGAAAGAAACGCAATGAAATAAGAGATATCGATCAGAGGAATTGGAAAGAAAATCCGCCAGTTTCATGGTCACAGAAGGGCGCGGTGGTTCAAATAGAATGAATAATTAATCATGCTACCATCTTTGTTGGTAAGCCTTCTTTTCCTGCGTGACTCGGAAATAGAGAAGCCCAGTAGCGTTAATGTGCTTCTCCCTCCCCGATCAGCTTCAGCGGGCAATGGTTTAGCAAGCAGGGCTTGTGCCCTGACCATTTTATATACAGCAGCAAGCCAGCAAACAAATGGCATCTTACTAACAGACAAAGAGAAATATAAAGGGATCAATTAAACTGTTTGTACGGTCATTTAAAAGACTTTGCGAGGCCAGTCAGGTTCTTGCCAGATTGCAGCCATCAACTTCTCTTTCCCTCTGCAAGAAGGCTCGATGCCATTAATTTGTACTAGAAAAGATTTGTGGCGAGAAAATTCAACTATAAAATATCTAAAATTATGAGTTTTATTGAATAAAACTTATATATTTTTTATTTTTAAAATTTTTAATTTCTCATAAAAAAATCAGTTGATGTACAATTAAATTAATAAAATATATAATTAAATAAAAATTAATTTTCAATTAAATATGTTTTGATATTTTTTTAACTCATTAAAATTTACACATTTTACTATTTTGTTTGTAAATCTATTGATTTTAAGAAAAAAAACTGAAATTATATATATATATATATATCACATTCTAGATGTTGTTTCTTTGAATCCTTTGGCATCAAAACAAAACTTCATTACTAAGTAGACAAATCAAAGTATATTATCCAAAAGATAAAAACAAAGGCTTTTTACTCAGTTAAGATCCCTAGTTACAATTGACTGACTGGTTAATGTTGCTGAAAACAGTGTTTAAAAGGAAAACTGTATAATTAATCAAAAAGACAAATTGAAGATTTCTTAGCTACTAATTAATTACATGTATATACACATTCCGTTTGAGTGTACTACGAGCTTCTCTCTCTCTCTCTCTCTCTCTTTTTTTCTTTTGAAAAAAAAAATTATGTACAAGCCGGCCATACTGGATTTTGCGCTGGGGGCTGTTCTCCAAGAAAAATGGTAGCTACATTGCCGTGACGAGAGACTCTTATGAATACACAGACACACGCACATATACCACTTGCTCCACCAAGTGGCCGTGAATCTGGGAAAGGGAATTGTAACGAATGTGTTTGAGATCAATATGAAAATCACGGCAATCTCCCCATGGTACTTATTATTTGAGGCTTCTTGGTTATGGGTATGCGGCTTTCATCTTTGTGATCTGTTTGAGGATGAGGGAGAATTCCATATCGAATCTATCGGACACACACTGACTATTTACAACTAACGGACAGGGAGTGAGCTTATCATGGCACCTTTGTCATACATATTGGAGGCCGTGTTTAATTTTAAGTCTATATTGGACTTATCTTGACTAATCATACAAAAGAGAACCAACTGAAATCAATCATCCTAAAATGATTCCAACAAGGGCATGGGTGGAGACAATTTTTGATAGCTTTGATACGAAATGGTCAGTTTTCAAATCACTTAGCTTATTCATTAGACATTTAAACTAATCAGGCACCCGCCAACCCGTATTTTAAAATTCGCCTCACCTTTGGAATGGCATGCATGACAGGGAGCCTGACAGGACCAAATAAAGGTATACTAATACTAGCAAGCGGGCTTCTAGTACAAACCGTCGAGGTCTTCTTAATAAATTAAGCCGATTATGTGAGCAATGCATGCCTGCTGGTTAATTTGATTTTGATAGGCCTACTTGCCCTCCTATAATTTTAATTGCCAATGATATAGAATGCCCTATGTAAGTGGGGTTTGCCGTTGTGATTTATACCCTTTAGCTCAATAATTTGCAGCTGAAATGTTCCTATATTTTGTGGTCCAGTCCTCGCCGCACCCCTCCCCCCCTCTTAAAAATTTGGATCTATGAACTCCTCGTTATTGTTTCAAATTCAAGCATTTTCCCCTTAAATGTACGCCTACGGGGGACGTCTGTGAAACTCTCTCCCAGTCAAAACCTACCGTCGCCAAATGATATTCCCATTGACAATCGATAAAGGTGAACGAGGGGAGTGGGGGTTGGGATTTATAGACTTTGATTCACACATCAGCTAATCATCCATTATGTTGTGGTAGCGTCTTTCAGGTGAAAGTTTCTTCTCCGCACACATACATTGGAGACCATCCATTGGACTACCCCGTTACTATCTCTCGAGCCATTCTTGCATACTCTTTTATTTCTCTTCCGCCATAAACGCTAGCATGTTGTTGCTCGAATCATTAGCTGAAAATCCTTGCTTAGATGGGACAATGATTGGACCATCCATACAAATAAAAAATCACCCACCTGCTCAGGGAAAGTAAACTACCACATGCTCAATGCACTTTGTAACTTTTTTAAATTATAATTTTTAATTTGTAAAAATAATTTAATTATAAAAAAAAATGTAGGGACTTGTAGAGTCACTGGTCGGCTGCATATCTGTGGCATACAATAAAATAAAATAAAATCTTATTAGCCAGTTGGAAGCTTAAACATCTGATGCCTGATGATGGCCGACGATAATGCGAATAGAAAAGTCAGAAAGATGCCTTCACAAATATCCTCTCTCTCTCTCTCTCTCTCTATATATATATATTGAATTAATCTTGGTGGTGGTGGGGCATTAGAGAGAAACTTTAAAGGTTTGCATGAGAATGTAGTTTTGGAGATTTCTTCTTGTTTTTATAGCCCAATCCTAAAAACAGCACAAAAACTTAGAAAAAAAAAAAAGGTGATTTTGGAAAGTCGGATTGAAAATATGCAATTATTACCAGGTCTAATGAATTTGTACCTTTGTCTCTGTCCATTGACGAAAATCAAAGGCATCGGCCGATGGATTTTGTATTTTTTGACCCTTTAATTTGATTTAATATCGGGGAGCTCAAACTCATTTTATATGGTTAATGTGGCATACTGATTTCTAAATAAAATCTTCTTTTCCTCATCAAAGATGCCATATTCTTTTTCTCATGGGCACCGTTATTTGGTAACTGATCACGAGCTAAAAGAAAGATATTTGTGCAGATTTCTTTTCCTCTGACGAGTGAGATGGTCACATATTGTTTTGTACATCTTTCTTTTTTCTTTTTTTTTTTTTTTCCATTTCCTGTACAGGTTTCGTGAATAGCAAGTCATTTACCAATATGTTATCTCGGTCGGCTTTTTTCCTTTTTTTCTCTTTTATCTTTAAACAAAGAATTAAGTATGAAATCATTTCAATTGGGTCAAAATTTTTATAATAAGTTATTGACATATATGTTATCAGATGTTTTGTTTGAACTTTTGAAAGTTGTTTTCTGAAGAGAAGGGATCTCTTTACCGTTAAGCCGCGAGTGACATCTAAATCGTTCCTATGTATGTTACGTAAGTGATACAATGGGCCAGGCGCCGGGGCTGTGATCCACCAACAAGTGGGCAAGTTGGCCCATCGGACTATAATCCAAATAAATATTAATTGAGTTCAGGCCCCTTAATTTTATGGGCAAGATAAGTGGGCGGCCCAGAGTCAGCAAAATTCGACTTTTGTAGAATCTAAATCTGGCACTAATTAAATAAAAAATAAAATAAAATCAATCCGACTCACGTTGCCTTCGAGAGAGAGGGAAAAGGGAAAGAGAGAGTAAAATGGGGAAAAAGAATTAATATTTTTGAAAACGAGAAAAATAAAAGAGAGAAAAATTAATAAATTTTTTATTCCACCAAATTTATTTTTATTATTAATAATTTTTTAATTATTTTTATTAAAAAATTTTGATTATTTTTATTATTTATATATGGTATTTTTTTATTGTGAAGATAAAATTAATATTTTAATATAAAGTATTTTCCTTCCCCTCATTTCTACCATTTCACAAACAAAAATTTTTTTAATTTTCTCCCTCCCATTGCCCTTTCCTCAACACGAAAAATGATTGAAAATTCTGCCAAGCATCAGCTTTAATGCAAAATTTAGAAATACTATTGGCCCCATGGTTGCAAATGAAGTGCTTCCTTGGCACTTTCCGTTAGATATCGATGATGTGTAGATGTGCGTATGCATATGGTGGCTGCTCTATATCGTTATCGACTTGCCATCAATCTTGCCTGGATGGATCAAAAAAACAAAAAAAAAAAAAAAACTTTTTTAAAAGGCAATTTGTACCGATTGCAATGGTTGACAACGTAAAGGTTTCCATGTTCTGATCACCTCGACGAAAAAGACGAAAACCGTCTGGTCTTTGTGGAAGCTGGGATTGGCCCTAAGTCGGTGTGACTGAAAAATGACGGCTGGATTTTATCTTTGCCATTCATTATGTGAACAAGACGTGCATGGTTGAAAGAATTATTCGATTCTCTAGAAAATTTTTGAGAAATCGAAGAAAAGTTATTATTAATAATCATTTGCTAAAATCAAGTCGGCGTTTTTTTTTTTTTTTTTTAAAAAAAAGACATTTTACACGTGATAAATATAGAACTAAACGAAAAGTAGAATCCTAGTTTTTGTGAAAACTACATTAACATGGACTACACTTGGTCTAACTTTGTAGGCTTTGGCAATTTGATACTTATCCATTTTTAGCAAGAGGGAGCGGACCCGTTATTTCTATAAATGAGCATCAGCCGTTCCCCACCAAAAGGCCAAACAAGCCCCTACCAATAGCTTAAAACCGAGCAAATGGACCCCCTCCGCGAATCTGCAAGCAACCAGGCCGACGTCGCCTTGGCCCTTTCCTCCCGCTTGCTCTCGACCGGAGCTAAGAGCTCCAATGCCGTTTTCTCAGCGATGTCCATCCAGGTGTTGCTGGGCCTCCTCGCCGCCGGCTCCAAGGGTGCCACCCTCGACCAGTTGCTCTCTTTCCTCGAGTTCAACTCCAAAGACCAGCTCGCCTCCTTCGCCTCCGACGTCGTTACGGTGGTTTTCGCCGACGGTAGTGCCAGCGATGGCCCGCTATTGTCGTTGGCCAACGGCGTCTGGGTGGACAAGTCTCTCACTCTCAATCCTTCTTTCCAAGAGGTTGCGGAGAATGCCTACAAGGCTTCTACCGATCAAGTTGATTTCCAAGCCAAGGTATGCTCGTTACTTCTTACAACCCTTTTCACTACAGCTTGGTCTGCCCAATTTTTTACTATAATAATTCACAATTTACTGTATGGAACAACTTCATTTTTGGCTCAGTCATGCCAGGACAAGATCACTTTGTGATCGTTAGACTCACGAAATGGTGAAATTTTTTGTACCCGGAAATGCACATGTTATTGGCCCTTTATTCTGGGGGAGCTATATGCAGTAGTCTATGTGCTAGACAATGCTATTATGTTGTAAGTTATTGCAAACCGCAACGGATGAACTCCCTTACTTCCCTTCCCCTGCCTCACCTTCATCTTGCCTCCAATTTTGCATAAGGTCCACACGCTGGTGAGCTATATTTGATAATTCATTATTCGAGAGGATATCTATGAACAAGAATTTTAAACAATCTGGTGTAAGTCGTTTTAAAGCTTAGCTTTTGTTTATTTTTTAATTTTTATTAATTAAATCTAGCATTCACTTGGATAGCATTTCCCGGCTAGTGCTTTGCTACCAATATCCTTGTTTGATGCAAATATTCTAAACTTAACACTGGTGGTGTTTATGAAGGCTGCCGAAGTGGTTAATGAAGTAAACACATGGGCTGAAAAGGAGACCAATGGCCTTATCATTGACCTTCTCCCTCCTGGCTCAGTTGATGCCTCGACCAGGCTCATCTTGGCAAATGCTGTCTATTTTAAAGGAGCTTGGAATCAGAAGTTTGATGCATCCGCTACAAAAGACTCTGATTTCTACCTTCTGGATGGAAGTTCAGTCCGCGTGCCTTTTATGACTAGCAATGAGAAGCAGTTTGTCGGGGCCTTCGAGGGTTTCAAAGTCTTGGGGCTCCCTTATAAACAAGGTGAAGATAAGCGCCAATTTTCCATGTATTTCTTCCTCCCAGATGCCAAAGATGGGCTCCCGACTTTGTGGGAGAGGATTAATTCCGAATCCGGTTTCCTAGATCGCCACCTTCCACCTCAAAAAGTAGAGGGCGACTTCAGAATTCCAAAATTTAAGATTTCCTTTGAATTTGAAGCTTCCGAGACAATCAAGGGATTAGGATTGGTATTGCCTTTCTCTGCTGAAGGTGATTTGACAGAGATGGTGGACTCCTCTTCTGTGGGTGGAGACCTACGAGTTTCAGGCATATTTCATAAATCGTTCATCGAAGTAAATGAAGAAGGCACAGAAGCTGCAGCTGCAAGTGGAGCGGCCTTAGGAATTACGAGTCTAGCTCCAAAAGTAGATTTTATAGCTGACCATCCATTCCTATTCCTGATCAGAGAAGAAACCACCCGCGTGGTGCTGTTCGTTGGCCATGTGCTTCAGCCCTCGCAGGCAGAATGAATCTATTGAGTACATGCATAAGCGATCCAACCTGACAAGCATAACCTTTGGTAATTATAAATGTGTGTTGTCCATTGTATTTTGGTAGTACCATCGTGCTTTGAGCTATAGCACAATGGCTGCTCCTGGCATTTGTTTCAATTATTCATATGGAAAATTTGATGTTCTGCCTCTACTCTGTTTTGTCTTACGGAAAATTTGATTTTCCGAGCTGCATTGACCGCGGGTAATAATTTTTTTTGGTTTTTTTCAAATTTTTAAGTGTAACAAGCAACACCCCATTGTTTGACGTCGTTAACAGATAAGACTCACGTCGAGTCGAGTTGCAGAACATCCGAGGTAAGTACCAAATTGTCATTATTATAAATGACATAATCCGTCCAAATTATAAGAGAAAGGGTTTGATCTCGACAGACTACAGTGTCTAAATTATTCAGGGGAGGACAACCCATCTTAAATGGTCTAAGGTGAAATCGCTTTGATCTTAGCATTATCAATGTGATGATCCAGACAACACAAAGAAGATGAAATACATGTAAAGATTTCAAGACCTTGGAGCTGTCTCATGCTCAAAACACTAGATTAAATGGAAGATGCCCATACTTTGGCAATGAGGTGTGGTCGCCAACTTCTAGGGAGCAAATACACAAAAGTATTGTACATTTAGCATGAAGTTGGCAGTATACAACATTGTTTCGTCATTCTTATAGTTCTGGGATGGTAAGACGATCAAATGTTCAAATTTTTTAATTTGGTGGGCATAAATGAAACGTACTACTTCACGGATCATTTGTAGAACTGATGCACTCCTCCGTGGAATTCCTCCACCTTCAATGATTCAAGCGAATCAATGCACCAAATTCAGACGAGGACATATTTTCTAAAATTGTATGCTTCTAAATGAAAATTCGATGACAATTGGGCCAGAGGCTTTATGCGAACCAAACAAATGACGTTCTCGGTTGAGGCTTCATCCCAAGAGTTGGATTGTTCTAGTCAAACAAATAACGTTCTCCGTAAGAAAACTTCAACTGAATATCGTGGGCACAATTACAATGTCTTGCTCAACAGTATCTCTTATTAAATTGTCATCTAAAAACACCCGATTTCTATTACAATTTCCAACATTTTAAGGGTCTTGTGAAACAAACATTATCACTTATTGAAACTAACACATGCAACAAATTTTATCTCTTTTAACATAAGACAATGTATATGTATTTCTTGCTTTTCCATTTAATGTTCTCATCGTTAAGTAAGCATATAAGTTCATATATATATATATATATATATATATATATATACACACACCATTTTGCACTCAATCAAGTCATTGTTTCCTACACCACATTAATCGTTATTTCTTCTATGTGTCACTCCTGGTGATATAAAGAATAACTTGCAACGGCTATGAAACATTATATTATCATTTTTTTATACTTTCTATGCATGCACAAAATTTTTAATTTTTATTAACTTAAAAGTTCATAGCATAACTCAAACATACAATACAATTTATCATTCATTATGCAGAATTATGATACTATAACAAAATGTACTTCTTTAGTTAAAAAGCCAACAAATATATGATACATTGTTATGGAATGTCATCTCTAATAACAATATTGGAGAAAGTTTCTTAAACAAATTGTTAATTGTAATCATTAAATCAAGAACAATTATATTATGTAGCTTACTTTTGTCCTTCAACTTCAAAGTAGTTGACAACAATAATTCAATAAGTTCAACGCTCAAATATTCTACTTATATGAAATTTGTCTATTGTAATTCTTTTCGAAAACTGTCTCCTCTCTATTAGATTTTGTTCCCTCGCTCCCTTCAACTGTATATATTTCAAATATAATCTTTTAATATTATTCACAATTTTTTTCAATTATTTCTTTATCTATCTATATAGATTTGTTTTACAAATCTAAAACATTGTAAAAAATACAAAGCACCTAAATAAACATTTATGAAAAAATTTTCAAATTAAATGCGAGTAAAGAAGGAGGTGGAGGGATCGAACTCCTGTTAACCCCCAAACCTCCAAGAGAGGCCGAGTAGGCCAAAATAAATGGTTTTTTTTTTTTATATTCCTGATCACAAAGGTGAGAAGTGTATAAATAAAACTGAAGGGTGGAAATAAAAAAGGTCACATCAACATTAGTAACGTTTCAGAGTCCGTGTTCGCATTAAGGTGTACAGCTGGAGAATAGTACGATCGGGTGTAGTTTATGTCCCATGCACATACGCAAATATAAAGACAAACTGGCCGGAGATACGATTGAAACAAATTAAAATAATTTTTGAAAAAATCGATTTAAATATGAAAAAATCAGTGATCTATCACAAAAAAGGAAAAATTTGCTAAAAAAAAAAAAATCTAAATCTTGGGACTTACTGCATCGGCTTTCGGCTTTTTGCCTAGTAGAATTAGGTTTGCCGACCATGCTGAGAACCATTAATCGGGCACTTGTCCCCATGCTCCAGGTAAGTTTCCGCGTGGTTAGCGAGAAATTTTTGAAACCAAGTCAGCTTTGTGTCTTCACGTACCTTCTACGTCGGTCTGTAAACTGCTGCGTTGTTATCTATGCAAATGTCAAATATTAATGGCACCATTTGCCAGGCAGCATCCTGGCCTGCCATTGGGCTTGTTAGTTCACGAGATTAACAAATAAACATAGTAATATTAAAGCATCCATGCTTAATTTGGGTAAAGGTTCTCACCGTGAGCAGGGTAAAAGAACAGATAGTAATGCCATGGCTACCCGAAGGAACGGTAGGTGCGATGCTGACGCGAGGGGATGCACGTTATTGATGCTCTTGCTAAAGTGCCTGTCATTATTTACAAAGCAGGAAAGCTTAAAAAACGCGTCATTCATTATTGTGTAATTTGCTCGAGTGGAGTAGAGATATGATCAAAGTCACGATGACCATCTAATTGAGCAATAATCAAAGCGTGCATCGAGTGGATACTAGAACGAAGCAGGGGCTATTGGCTCCTCGTCTACCGGATAACGCATGGCTCTTCTGCAGTCAACCTTTAATGCAATTCAATTCTTTTGTTTTTTTGTTTTTTTTTTCTTTCTGTTTTCTTTCTTTCCAATTTTTTACCGACCACTTCAGTGCAATCATGGACCATCGTTTCCCATCAAAGAAATTTCGAATAGCACACAGTCAGCTGCACGCCAATGCAGCGAAATTTAGGTCTACTCTCATTCGTTCATTTGGGTCAAAGCAGTTTTATCGACAGTAATTAAAGAGGGAGTCACATTAAAAGTTTCGTCCATCTTAACTCAGATGGACCAATAATTGACTACTTTTGGGGACCAAATGGGGCCTAAAGTTGAATCATACGGTACCCTTTCTTGATTTTAGATTTTGAAATCTGCCACGGCCAGAGAGAGGAAACCAACATACAAACAAATTAAACAAAAAAAAAAAAAAGAAAAAGAAAAGAGAAGGACATCCGGCAAAAACTTTCCCAACCAAAAAGTTCCCTCTTTCTCTCTGGGGAAGTGCAAGACATGTAAGGTCAAGTTCCGCGTAAACTATGATGCCGGCCAAGGGAAATAGCATCACATTTCCCAGTTTCCGAAGGAGGTGCATAACGGTAAATAGATAACTTTGAAAGTTAATATTCGATAAACGACAACCTTAACGCAATCCTGAGCCTCCTGTCTTGCTCTCTCTCTTTCTCTCTCTCTCTCTCTCTCTCACACACACACACACACTTATTTTAATTGAGTAATATCTGATTGATTAGCTCTCTCTCTCTCTCTCTCTCTCTCTCTCTTTCATTCTTGAACAGTCCCTTATCCCGAGCAACGAGTGCCCTTTGCTGCACACCCGCACATGGTACGAGACTATGGTTATTTAATTGAATTTCCCATCTTTTTATTCTATGGTTATTTATTTATTCATTTATTGCTTTCTAGCAAGATCTATATCAGCACCATAAACGCTTTGTTTCCTTATTTCATTTTATTACTCTGTTTTTCTTCTGTTATTTATTGTAACTCTTCCGCGCTGCTTTCTCGGTTTCTGTCGGTGATTCACAGCTATTGTTTTTCAAAGAAAGAGGCGCTGAGATTAGTATACATACTGTGTATCGTAGCTTTTAGTTAATCTAAGCAGAGCTCGGGAGTTGAGTTATCTGTAAACGACAGCAAAGAGATGGGGGAAACGGCGCATAACCACCAACCACCGCCAACGCCTCCGATGGCCATGCCACCTCCTCCGCCAAATCTCGCAGTTTCACGAGGCCCCACTTGGACTCCCGCCGAGCAGCTCCTCCAGCTTCAGTACTGCATCCACTCCAACCCCTCTTGGCGTTAGTCTCTCTCTCTCTCTCTCTCTATTTCTATCTCCGTGGATTTGTTTTTATGTTTAAATTAGTGCATATATGTTGTTATAATCAGTTTGATCGTTTATTTTCTGTGAGAAAAGCTGGATAAATTTAAGAATTATAAATTAGTGCATATCTGTTGTTATAATATGTTTAATTGATTATGGCTCCGTGTTGCATCTCTCAGCTCAGACTTCGTTATTGACCATTATTGTTATTTAATATTATTTATTTACCTAACCTTTTCTGCTGTTTATATGCTATTTTTTTATTTTCTTTTTCATTTCTGGAAGTGCAATAAATTCCTTTTATGTCTAAATCTCGGTGCTCTCTCAATTGAATTACGCACACTACACGGCTATGTCCAAAGTTTCTTCCCGAGCTAGAAGAATTATCTGTCAAATGAATTTGTAAACAGAGCAATTTTGCTTCCATTTCCCTTTAAGCTGGAGTTTTAAGTGGCTTTCTACTGTATCTAATCAGAATTAAGCAATTGAATTTCGCAGTTGAGACATGCCTACTGGCCTTCCAACATTATATTGTGATGCTTGGAACTGTAGTCTTTATTGCCAGTAACCTTGTGCCTAAAATGGGCGGAGACAACGTAAGTTTTATCCGGTGCTTTTTTCTTTTCCCCTACTAACCTGCAGGTTGGTGGACTGTAACTTACTATCGTGATTTGTATTGTTTTTATTGTTAACATGAACAGGGTGATAAAGCCCGTGTGATTCAAACATTGCTCTTTATGTCGGGAGTTAATACGCTGCTTCAGACATTCATTGGAACAAGGTTGCCAACAGTGATGGGTGCATCAGTTGCTTTCAGCTTACCCGTGCTGTCCATCATCAGGGATATTTCTGATGAAAACTTCAACGATGATCATGATGTATGAAGTACTGATTTGAGACACAGCTGAAATCATAAAAAACAATAGCTTATCATACCACAATATTCTTTTGCATAATTAGATATAAAACCTCTTTTTTAAACATGCCTTGTTCTTTTGTCTTTTAACTTTCCACTTCCATTAGTTCCGGCAAATAGTTTAAGAATTGGTAAAACTTGAACTAGCTTGCCTTTTCTGTTTCCTTACCAATATTGTCATGATCTTCTGGACTATCCAACCTAGTTTTTATATTGAAGTGATGTTGGTGTGAGTTGCTTGCAGAGATTTTCCAAAACTATCAGAACTATTCAAGGATCACTGATTGTTTCTTCCTTTGTCAACATAATCCTTGGATATGGTCAAGTGTGGGGTCATTTGACAAGGTATTAGTTGAAATTTATAATCGTAACTGCATGTGTCGTATTAGTCATTGCTTGAGAGTTGGGTTAGAAAAAGGCATTCTTTGTCATCCTTCCTTTTGTTTTTCAATGTTTGTTGTTTTGAAACTAGGGTTAAGAGAAATGGGAGCTGAAAAAAAAAAAAAATTGTTATTAGGTTACCATACTTTTTACTCTCTGCTTTATCTTTTCCAGGTACTTTAGTCCTATTGTTGTTGTACCAGTGGTATCTGTGGTTGGTCTTGGTCTGTTCATGAGAGGCTTTCCACAGGTAATGTCTCTTATTGAAATCCATGATGCTTGACGGTGGCATTAAATATACTGATAACTATTATTCTTGGACACTTATTTAATACAGCTTGCCAACTGTGTGGAGATTGGCCTGCCTATGTTGATTCTACTTGTCATTTGCCAGGTAAGACATATTTTGTGGACTTCATTTGTTTAAGGCATATATAAGTTTTTGCATCTCTGGATTCATTTAGTGCATCTTTGGATTATGATACTAAGCCTAGAAGTTCAACTCTGATTGAAGGTTACAAAATTGTGTGTTTTGGGCAGTATTTAAAACATATCCATCAAAGGGCCCGTCCTGTGCTTGAGAGGTTTGGCGTGCTCATCTGTGTTGGAATTGTATGGGCTTTTGCTGCCATCCTGACTGGTGCTGGTGCATACAACAATGTTTCAGAATTAACTAAACAGAGTTGTCGCATAGATCGGTCCTACCTTATATCATCTGCTCCATGGTACTGGCAAGATGACCTGTAACTCTTATAGTTTAGTTGACTTGGCATACCTTGTTGATCAAATTGTTCACTTTGATATTCTCTCTCCCTCTCCCCTTCCTTTTTAGGGTTAGAGTTCCATACCCATTTCAGTGGGGTGCTCCTATATTTAGAGCAAGCCATGTCTTTGGAATGATGGGGGCAGCACTTGTTTCAGCTGCAGAGGTACATTTATCATTGCAGATAATTATTCTGTTTGTTCCATCTGGATGCTTTTTGAAACCTGAGCTGATGGTTCTAGTATACAGATTACCCCAGTTCTTGCTTGATGTTAGACAAATTTATTTCATCTGATTATGAATGAATTATTTACCATCTTCTCTTTATTTGTTCTAAGTTTACTTCTAAGTTTTTTGCTCTCTTAATCATTCAATTAACTTGCAATGCAGTCAACTGGAACATTTATTGCAGCGGCTCGACTTGCTGGTGCAACTTACCCTCCATCACATGTCTTTAGCAGAAGTATTGGCCTGCAGGTCAGTCACTGATATCTATGGTTTTTTCCCTAGTGCTTGTATGTTCATACCTTGCTGCAACAATGTGGTTTTATTTCTTTTTCCATTTGTACAGTTATATCAGCCATAAGGACATATGAGAGAGTAGTGTTTTAATTTGTCATTTGGATAGTTGAAGTTATGACTGTTGCTTTTGTAATTCAGGGTGTCAGCTTGTTGCTTGATGGGATCTTTGGTACTGCTGTTGGTACTACTGCATCTGTGTAAGGAAGAAATGCTTCTCCAATTGTTGTAATTGTTTGTGAATTTGACTTTATTATTGATTTGTATAGCTTTATCGGTATATTTATTTGAATCTCATGATCCTTATGATGCAAGTCCTCTTGGAATTAGCTTGCCTATGGATTGCTGCTAACATAGGTGGGAGTCATTTAATATAGAAAGAAAGAATAGCTAAGAACAAGAACAGTGCAATGGAGCCCCCCCCCCCAAAAAGGAACAGTGCAATGACAATCCTAAAACTGGAAAAAATCATAACTTGACCGAAAATAGCAATTTGTTCTTTTTTTAAATTTTTATTTTTTTGACTGACATAAATGCTATTGCAGTGAAAATGTTGGCCTGCTTGGACTAAATCATATTGGGAGCCGTCGAGTGGTGCAGATTTCAACTGCTTTCATGATCTTCCTCTCCATATTTGGTTTGTCCCTGTGTTGGATTTTTTTTTTTTGAGTTTCCCCATTATTTTTCCCTCGTGCTACATGATTTCAGCTCTGGTTGTGGAATTTCACATCTCTCAGGGAAGTTTGGCGCCTTGTTTGCTTCTATTCCCCTCCCCATCTTTGCTGCCATTTACTGTGTTTTATTTGGCATTGTGGGTGAGTGATTCTATCGCCAGTTTGGAGAATTTAATAAAAAAAGGGTTGAAATGAGTTGTGCATGTTTACTGGAAGTATGTCTGTTTTTCCTTGTCTGCAGCTGCTATAGGGATCTCATTCATACAGTTTGCAAATAATAACTCCTTGAGAAATCACTACATTTTGGGCCTGTCTTTGTTCCTTGGGATATCAGTTCCTCAATATTTCGACAGCAACACCAGTAAAGATGGACATGGACCGGTTAGAACAGCAGGTGGATGGGTAAGACGTGCTTTCATATTGCAATTTTCCATTTTCTTCTTGAGGGCATTAGTTAAATACTTCCTTCACTTGATGGGAAAAGGTGGAAGTGCAAATAGAACATGTGGGAGCCATAAAGTATCGGCTGTATATTTGCTCTCCTGGCCGGCAAATTATAGGATCATTAAGTATCAGTATTGTAGAGTGCACAAATGGACCTCTTTAGTTTCCAATTGAAGTAGGATCTCAAAACGTTATAGCTATAGTAGCTAAATACCATATTGTTCTGTGCCATCAATATGTCATGTCCCATTTTTACTTGATAGTTTTTACCGACCAACCGCTCTGTGGAAATGACTGTGTTTATCTGCAGTTCAACGACGTATTGAACACCATCTTCTCATCGCCCCCGAGCGTGGCAATCATTGTAGCAACCGTTCTCGATAATACGCTTGATGCAAGGCATACCATAATCGAAAGAGGAATACCATGGTTGAAACCTTTCCAGCACAGGAACGGAGATGGCAGGAATGATGAGTTTTATAGCCTTCCCCTCAGAGTACACGAGTGGGTGCCCAGCAGATTTCGGTGATAGCGCTCGTCCTACCTTGTATATTATCTAAGTAGTGAGCAAACAATGTTAATATTTCAAGACGAGGCCTTCTTAGCTCGAAGTTGTTGAAACATAACTGTAGCTATCCGCTTTTGCGGTAGAACTATTCTTCAGGTTTTGGCCATGTACTTGACTTTTCATTCGTGGTGACAGTTCACTGCAGTGATGGCAGGTTGTGTTTGCTAAAGTTGCGAGGCACGTTGAACAATTCTTAACACCAACATTCTTTCTTCGATTTTAAAGTTACTGGCGAATGAGAATCCCCACTTTTCTGCTACCTTCCCTTCTACGTTTTTATATTCGATCTCGATGCAGTTCTACGTGTGCTGGTTGATTTATTTGAGAAGGGTAACCTACGTGAGTTCTGTTGCATTTGCTCATTATGCTAAATTTTAATACTCTTTTTTTCTTTTTAAATAACAAAAAAATTTATGCGTTCGATGGTTAAAAAATTTAAACTGTTAGTTAAAACAAAACAATGGATCACGGAAAAAATGTCCTGTTAAATTTATGACGTAATGCCTTACGTAATTCCGCTGATTTTAGGTTGCTTCTCCGCGTTCGTCGGGAGAGCCGTGTGGAGACTTGGAAGACTTGGAAACTGGGTAAGCCAAGAAAGTGGCGAGAACTCGCTCTTGTACGAGTTGCGAATATTTGTGGGGTCCACACGTGCTTTCTGCCCCCGGTCGGAACCACGTGACTGGCTTAATCATGGAAACGAAGACCCATTCTCTGATACATTTTTGGGTCGTCGGATATTTCATATTTTCTGGTCCACACCATTTGTGTCATTTTATGCTGCTCAGCCGCCCAGCACCGCCCCCTGCCCGACAAGATGGCCCATCTCTCGCAAATTTATTTTACACGCACCCCCCGGGGGCCGCCGCTCTCGATTCTGATTCGATCGCAAATCCCAATTGTACTATCTTGGTAGCTAAATTTAGGCTTTTTTTTTTTTTTTTTTGGTTGGTATTCAAAGTTACGGCATCATTGAAAATCTAACTAGCATATTTTTTTAAGGAATAGTTCTCGTGCCATTTAATTAAAGGTCGAATGCGAGTATATCGAAAAACTCAAAATATATAATAAATGTAATATTAATATAATATGTGAACTAACATTTAAAATGCATTAGATTGATTGTGTAAGTCAATAGTAATAGTAATTTGAGGAAGTTTCTGTGCCGAAAATAGCAGTTTTACATTTATCGTCTCTCTGGCGATGCTAAATTGTTAAGAATGCTAAGAATTGAGATTTCAGCTTGAAATATACATTTTATTAAGGGTCTTGGAATCAGGACTATAATGGAAATGTGACAGACATGACTTGTTGAGTACCAGAAATTAAGAGACTGAGCAAAAAGGTACACGACCACCGTGCAAGCTTTCCGTAATTTTCTTGGAACAAAGAATCGTTATCGGTTCACTTAATGTCCACTACACACCTTTCTCACTTTCAGTCATCAAGCCAGTCTAGATTGAAGCACCTCTCGGCAACCTGGACATGAAGATCGGGCTTCATATCCTTCCACAACCAGGAAATTTCTTCTTCACAAATTACACTACGCAATGACTCCAATGATACAACAGACTTAGGTAGATCCCATATCCGTGAGCATTCCCTCATGTCAATCTTTTCCAACCTCGATAACTTGCCAATCCGCTCAGGAAGACATGTTAAATTGACACATTGAGAAATGTCAAGGTACTTCAACTTTTCAAGCTCACATGTGTTTGGTGGAAGCGTCTCTAGTGTCGGGCAAGCGAACAATCTGAGAATTTGGAGAAATTTGAGTTGGCCTATGTTGGCAAGTAGTTGTAGATTGTGGCAGTTGGTGATACTCAAAGTCTTGAGCGATTGCATCCGAGAAATGCTAGGAGGCAACTCGGTTAAATCGTCACAATGATCAATTGTGAGCTCTGACAGGCAGGGGAAGATTTCTGATAGGTCTATGCTAGACTCGTTAAGACTGTTACTGATTTTGCATAGGACCAGAGATAGTTTTCGCAATTTCTTAAAGTGGGTTGAAGAATCGGATAGTAGAACGGTGGAAACTTTCTCAAGCCAAAGGCTCCTCAAGTTAGACAAATTAGAGAAAGCTGAGAAGTTGTAAAGGCTTGCATTGCATTCGCTGGAATTTATCACTACCAGTGCCCTCAGCTTTGGCATGTTGTCAATGAAGGGAGGCAGGACGTACTCATTGGCAGAGAAATTCAGGATGAGAACTTCTGCCTTGGGGAATTCCATTTGGAACCACTCCATCTCTTTCATTTCACCTATAAGATGATACCAAGACAAAAGTAGGGCATAAAAAAGTAGAAACTAAATATGGAAAGTCATGTATTTTATGTAGTTCACAATATTATGATTATCTCGTGATGAAAGCAAACCCCAAAAAAGTGAGGGAGGTACCTGTATGAACTGAAACAATTTGGGCTTTGAAAGGCTGATCTGCATTTCTCTCCCAATCTTTTGGAAGCTCGGTTTCTCTTCTGGGCATAAGTAGTCGCTTGCGATCATTTATGTTTACACGATTGCTCATATGAATGGCAAGGTCGCGCAACACATCGTGTTGTCTGACAGATATCTCGTAGTAAGTGCTGTACAGATCTCCAGCTCTGCCGAATTAACCAACCGAAGGCTTTAGAAAGCAAATTTATGCTTAAACAGCAGAAAATTAACTTGGTCTTATGAGCGTACCGTGAATCCTTCACCAGGGTGAGAAGATTTTTGTCTGCAAGCTCAACAAGGACGGCAAAAGCTTCTTCCTCGTCCAGGTCATGTGTCTCAACCCACATATTAATGAGAACATCAAGGGGAATTTTCTTGTCTTCGGGAAAGCACCCCAAATCCAAGAAACATTCCCTAACCTTTTTAGGCAAGAATTGAATGCTAATTGCCATCCTATCGAGCAACTTGTTTTCGTGAGACTCACAAATAGGTTCACTTCTTGACAACCTCTTTTTCGCGCTTGCCCAGTACATTTCGGGTTGGTCTCTAAGTGAAGCTCCAATCACTTTCAGAGCCAAGGGAAGCCCTTTACACTCAATTACAATCTGTCAAACGGTTTTCTCCGTAAGCATCATCAAAACAAATTGGCTAGCAAATGAATTCCAAGTTCCAGCAGCAGAGAGAGAGGGGCGCTTCTGTTACCTGATTGACCAAAGTCGCATCCGCAGAAAGAGGAATGGATTTTTGTCCAAAAGCAGAGTAGCAGAACAGAGAGGTTGCTTCATGTCCACTCAACAATTCTACTTCGTATGCAGCATTGAGAACTTTTGGGAACTTGAATCGCGAGACAACAAGTGTTTTGCAGCCTGGCACTCTAAAGATCAACCGCTCAAGCACTGAAGCTGACCACACATCATCCAAAACAACCAACGCCGTTGCTCCAGCTCTCCACTCAAATTGCTGACACCACGATGGGGTTAGCAGGTCATTGTCACCTGCACCAAAGCCATCACTTCCCATTAAAAATGAGGTAATCCGCGCCCTCAACTGCTCCACATTGGGGGACTGTGACACTGTCAAGAACAAAATCCTGTTCTCGAAGTGGCCTGCAAATTCACAATTAAACAAGTTCAATCACATCAGGAAGTTGGAGTTAGACTTCAAATAATATGGATTCAGAGAAAAAAAAAACAAAGACTTACATCTAACTTGATCATCTCTGCAAATTTCATTAGCCAAAGTGGTTTTCCCTGAACCACCAATACCATAAATACCAGCTACCCCAAGATCATTTCTTTCAATGATCATCTCCTTCACCTTCTTCTTCCCAACCTCAATTCCCAACCCAAAGAAAATGTCCAAACTATCCTCACACGCCTCCTCCATCTCCGCTCTCCTCACCGCCTCCTCCACCCACCCTCCGGCCCCAACGCCAATCTTCATGGCTTCAAGCCTCTGCTCCAGCCGCCTCGCCGACGCTTCCGCCCTATCAAACCTCTCCGTCGTCTCGAATCTCATGTGATGCACGTCGGCCAGCACGTGGGCCTGCATGGTCCCTCTTAAGAAAGTCGATACCTTCTTCTCAAGTTTCTCCATCTTTCTTGCCTGCTGGAGGTTCTTGTAGACGTTCCATCGGTTGGAGTCCCGAACTTTCTTGGCCAGCTCGATGCCGTCCCGCAGAGTCTCGGAAAGGCGGTCGAGCTGGGATTGGCGTACGGCCGGGAGCTCCACGCCGGAGTATTTGATTTCTTGAATGGTGGGGAGGAGCTCATTTATGCTGGCTAACAGTGAATCTGCTGTTGATTTGCATAACAAGGACTTGCGCGATATTTCTAACAGAATTTTCAGAAGCTCCATGGCAATTTCGCCGGTGAACAGGTCCTCCAATCCCATCTCCGCCGTCCCACGGTGGTTTTCCCTCTTTCCCAGAAATTGCTTGCTGGTAAGTCAGTTTTGTGCCTTCTGACTCTCTCACACACACACATATATATAGGAGGGAATTTCGGCCGAGGATGCCGAATTTACGGAAATGCCCTCGCGCAATATTTTTAACGTCGTAAATTTACACTATAAAATTATATGTTTACCCTTTTCTTTTCTTTTTTTTTTTTTTCAATGTAAGCATAATTTATTAATCATCTTACAATATATAACTTTATTTTATTATTTTAAATAATAATAATTTTATTATTATTACTATAATATAATATAATATTATAAATAAATCATGTTTAGAAAAAAGAATAAAAATGTGTTATTTAATGTATAAAAATGTGTTAATCTGCGACATTCATTCATTGTTTTTTTTCGTACATCAGAAAAAAATTTTTGTTTTTTCTAATGTTTTATGGTCTGAAAAAAATGGGAAATGAAAAAAGGATACCGGATCGAAGATCCAGAATCATTCGTTCGTAGAGCTCATCGGCGGCGGACAATTTGCCATTTTCTTTTGGAATTGGAAAGAACGGCCAAAAACCAAGACGCCCTCGTTGAGCTGAGAAGCTAGCTTCTAATTCTTGAACCAAGACAGACGTCCAGTGTCCCGAATAAAGGGTGAGTTAAAAAATAAATAAATAAGACGGAGATGAAAAAGGCTCTCGAATTTGAGAGTATAATATATAATTTGTATTTTAAATTCTATTCAATAATTTTAATCTATAAATAATTTTTTTTAATGTGATATTAAAATATTTATAATAAAATAATCATAAATTCGAATTATATTATCTTTATATTTAATTATAGATTAATTATAAAAATTTAGAATTTGTTTGACTTATTATTACTGATTTTTAATTTTTAATTTCTAATTTTTTCTTCGAAAATAAAAAATTTCGTTTGGCATGGGCTATTGGATCTCGTTTTTTTTTTTTTTAAATATAAAAGTGATTCTTAAAAAAAAAAAAAAATATTTATAAAACTTTAAAACCTTTTTTTTTTTTTTTTTTCAGTTTTACTTTTTTATCTCAAAATTATCGGGTCTTCAACATCCTGTGCATCGACATCCGAGTTCATCCCTTGGCATATTCCGACGCCAATGTCTAAATGCATAACGGCCTTCGACGTCTAGCAACTTCTTTTACCTAAATGCATAAAGTTCCACCTAAAATTAAGAATAAGTTAAATTTTTTTTTCAAGATAAAAACTTTAATAATTTATTCTTTTACTTTTTAATTATTATTTTTAATAATAAATTTTTTATAAAAAATTATAATATATTATTTGTGTCTAAATTGTTAATAGGATTATGTTGGAATAATAGATGACACTCACATTTCTATTCATATTCCAACTGCTAACTATATCTCATATTATGAGAAGAAAATCATGCCCACGTAAAATATAATGTGAGTATATTCATTTGATATGCAATCTACACTTATAATAAGTGTAAGAATATTTGTAAAAATTGCATCTTGATTAAAATATTATTCTCTCATATCTCCTTATTAAAAATATTATTTAGTTAATTCTTAGAATAAACTAACATCTTTATCTTCCTTGATCTTTATCATGGAGAGCGTTATCACTTAAATGACTATTCATATAAATGAAGACTCCAAGGATAAGAAAAATTATTCAATTGCATTTACCTTTTGTTATATAATATGATTGAAAGATACTCTAAAATATTCAAAGTAAAACTTTCAATTCTTTTTAAAATGCCTTTACATAAGTTTAAGAAATAAATTATTTTTATTTTTTATGTAGTTCGTAATTTTATTAAAATGGAATAATTATTAAGCTAATTTTTTTAAACATATATTTAAAATAATGATGAAAATCATGCTTTAAAATTATATAAAATAATTAATATTAATCCAAATTAACTACAATAAATAGATTATTTTTGAGATGAAATTACATGAGTTTTATACCAAAGATATAATGGTTGATATATTGATATTAATAACTTTTTGAATAATATATATAATTTTTAAAATTCTATTGTGAATCAAAATTTAATTTGTCATCTATTTATATTTAATAAAATAATATAATAAAAATAAAAATAATATTTTTTAAAAAAATTATTTAAAATAAAAAATTAAATTTTATTAATAAAAATAAAAAATTGGACAACACAAATCATTATAACATAATAAATAATATAATTAAAATATTAAATAATTAAAATTTAATAATAAAACTAGCACCCGGACTTGCGTCTACATATTAAATTTTCTAAGAAGAGTAGCTGAGACAGTTCAACTGGCTCTCTGCATCTTTCTTTCTCTGCGCTGAGCCCGTCTTATCCAATCCAACGAAGTTAGGGGACCAGCTCTCCTGTAACGAGAGACCTCGTCAAAAGAAGACCGCTTCTGTAAATGCCAGATTGCTGTTCACATAGAATCAATAATTATATTATATTATGCCATATATTATAAAACGTGTTATTGATATTGCTTAGAATATTTTTCTGGTTCAAATAAAGAGAAAGGTGTGTCTTTTTCGCGGGACCCGGGACCCGGGACCCGGGACGAATGCTGAGCCGAGTGGCTCCTCGAGTTTCAACTCTAGACAGTACAAACACAATAATTGTCCTTCCCGACGACCAGACCAGACACTGCAATAACAATTAGTAGTTGACCGCGTCCTTGCTGAGGTTTTAAAGTGCACATGGCCCCGGCAGCCCGTATGAACAGAAAAGTGGATCTCAAGTCTACGATTGCTGAGGTTTCGGTTGCTCAAATAGAGATTCAAAGACCCACGACTTCAGTCTCTAGAACTCACCGATTTTCTGAAGTGTGCATGTAGTTGTTGGGCCTTTTCCTTAATGTAGAAGGCAGCAAGGTGAGTTTAGTGAAATGGCGACGTCTCAATTCTGTGTGCACTGCAGCCCGGTTCTCTGTTTTTAATCATTTGTACTTACTGGGTTTAACCAACTTGTTTCTTAGAGTAGTATAAAATAACACAACTACACAAGGTTCTTGTCATGCAGTAATTATTAAATAGATTGAGTTTATTGCATAATTATAGATCAAACTAATCAATACATTAACATGTTTGTTTTAGATCTCTATTCTTATTTCTAACTTCAACATTTAATATTACAATATCTACCTCTCTCTCTCTCTCTCTCTCTCTCTATATATATATATATATATATATATTATTTTCATGACAAAAAATTGCCCCTTTACGTAATCTTTTTATTAATTTAATATATTTTAAATTATTTTTCTTTTATATTACTTCCTTGTATACTTAATACCTCCTTGTCCTTAAATAATAAACGTGTAATCAATTCATTTTATTAATTATGTGTAATTTGTGGTTTATTTTTTTTTTTTACTTTTTATTTATTAAATAATAATTTAATATTTTATAATTCTATCTTAAAATATTCTCTACTCACTTTACAATATAAAGTAAAAGAGGAAAGTAATGCTCTCCTTGAAAATAATCTTCTCTTTCTTCAATTTTCAGCATACACCCTAAATTGACATTTATGGTGGTGTGTGCTCTTTCCTATTTCTTACGAATCGCAAGCTTCTGTCCGTTTACATTCTTTGTGAGTTTTATGTAATTTAAATTTTAATTTGTATACAATAAATTAAGGAATTTATGTATTTCTCCTCGTCTCAACTCTTATATATATATATATATATATATATATATATATATATATATATATAATATATCTATGTGTACGTATACGATTAGTTTGATCTGCGGCGTTGGTTGTCCCGTTCTTTTTGTGCGTGGGAGTCAGCACTCAGCACAAGTCGTCAAGGGGGGGCCTGCAAAATTTTAACGGGTACTAGACTAATAGTGTATCACCGCTTTCTGCGAAGGATCTTACCAAATGTTGAATTTTATATTGATGTTCTTTCCATAAGAAATTTTTTTCGAGCATTTGCTTATTTTTGTTTTTGCTATAAAATTTTCTTAATCAATTCATTATTATGCCGAGCTCCTAAATTTTATTTTATGATAACTTACTATTTATAATTTTCTTCTGTTGATCTTAAAGAGTAATTTTCTTATTAATCATTTATAATTTGTCTGTGTAGGCACAGACAAATCAATTCATTATTGTGCCAAACTCTTATGCATCTATTTATTTGTTCTTCAATTATTACATCCACTTATATTTCTTTTCTTATAATTTTTAAATTTTGAAATTATCAAAACAAAAAAAAATTATTGTAATAGCCTAATTATAATTTAATTTATTTTATTTTTTACAAATTAAAAAAACTAAGTATATCAAGTAATCTACAAAATGCAAGTGAATGAGCTAATTTTAACTAATTTTGGTTTAACTTACCCTCAAAGGAAAAGGGACTAATCTGATCAAAACGCCTAGGTTTGACCGACAGAGCCCGACTATACTTAAGAAAGACCTGAAATTCTAGTGAACGGAACACCACACGTATCGCCAAGTTCTCAACTCAAATCCAAGACCTCAAAACGTTGATTAGCATAGGGGGCCACGTTATTCTTGTATCACAGAGCCGCCTAGGGCTTTCAACGACAGGCTCTTCTATTTCGACTTGCGGGGCATTCCAAACCCACAAAGTTATCTTCGGATGGACAAACTGCCTTGATATTCCCGGAGGAGGTAGGGGACAACTTTGCGATCATATATTGTGATAACCGTTCACACCCTGATGTCATTTGCTTCAAATCACTGTTTGATCATTAAAACTCCATTCATTGTTGTATATTGGTATAGAGAACTGTTGTCAGATTAGGATATACAATGATTTCTCAGCCTTATGGCATTTTAAGCCACATTACGTAACTTTCAGGGCCAACCATTTTGCTTCCACTCATCATATAACCATCGTGAAATGCGAGAACGAGATCTTGAATCTTCCCCATGGTCTGGTAGTGCCATTTCTGAATCAATCACTTGTAGTTGTCTTTTGACCCACGGTGGATCACTGGGACTCAGCCAAAGAGCTTCACCGGTATCCTTATGCTTAAAATCTGGTGCCCGTGGATTTCTCTTATTTTTCCTGTTGTCCCACCACTCATGCGGGTTGCAGAAAAAGACTTGCCACAAGTAAAGGCGGTTCTTGTGCCTTTCCAAGCGAGTTTCACCTAAAGAAGAGGTAAATAATTAATAAAATAAGATGAGAGAAAAGGAGATAACTAAAATCCTTAAGGACTGAAGACAAAAGGCAGAAAAGGACTACATTTGCCAATATTAGCAGTGATCAGGCAGACAATAGTCCCCTTGGAGTTGGCTTGGACAACGTGGCCCAGTCTACTTGGATAAGTCAACATTGGCAGATCATTAATTGAACAATTGAAAAAAAAAAAAAGAGCTAAAATAATCCAAGGAACATCCAAAGTCATGATCTTAAACCTACAAAAATATTCCAGGAAAACACGTTTTGGCTTGACCAGCATCTCCTCACATGCCAACAGGTTGTAAATTTACACAAAGTAGTGATGACCACAAATGCCATCTGATCTACTCTGATGTTTTGCCGGTAATAGAAAACATGTATAGATTCATGCTCCTTTGAAAGCAAGCTTTTATGGCCTAGTCCAGATAAATGAGCCATCCCTTACATTGGCTGAACTCCTGTATATGTCCCAACTCAAATACAACAGTGATTTCACCGGAAGGCAGGGCAAAAGGGATACACATTTGTAATAGTCTCATAGCATATACATTGAGAAGTGGAGATGGAGATAATACCTCCTTTTGATTGTAATTCCTCGGATTTCTCACAGGCTCCTAACCGTGATTTCTTGAGATTTTTGTAGGCCAGGCCCTGATCACTTTGTGTAACATAGCACAGTTCATTCACTATTACCTGCGGAAAGAACTGAAACCATCACGTACCTACATAAGTGTATATGGAAGAAGAATTAAGTGCAGTTACATGATTGTTTGTCAGAGTGTACTCAGAAGAAGTGCAAGTCTATCAAAGTTGTATAAATCCCCGCGGGGACATATAAAAAGGAATGCAGTATTGTCAACCTTAGACCATTCCAAATAAACAAGCTGCACTTGAGTTTTTACATAGAAATCAACCAATGTGATCTCAAAACAACAACATGGATTATAGAAATCACAGGCACTTCAGCAATATAAAGGCACAGCTGCTGCCTCTGATTGTTTTAAGCTTGTCAATGACTTATTCTATTTGTACAAGTCTTCATCTAAACAGGAAGCAGGGCGTACCTACAACACAAGTAATTGCTAAATTGGCGTGAAGTCCCCCAAAACATAAGGGATGGTGCATAGACAGATTCGATAACAAACAAATCGAAGGGTAGAAATTCCAAATTTCAGAATCCCTTTTTTTTTTTTTTCCCTTGAACAAAGAAGTGCTCGAGAACATTTATATTCCATTGCACTGGGGAGGGGGTGGGGGAGGAGTTTGCAAATTGGAAGAAAACAACATTAACAAGACCAGTGAGCACATGTATACCAGAAAATCAGAATTCTTAAAGGAAGAGAATTGCGTGTATTCAGTTACAAACCTTGGACATTGATCTGGGAATTCCACTCCTATCAGCCTTCGTATAAAACCCCAAACGGCCTGAAACAAAAATATTATCATTTGGCTTCAGATGTTCAACACACATGCGAGACATGTTCTCACGAATCTCCAACAGAATCCTGTTAAAAAAACGAGAAAAATACTTGATAGGTGGCAGACTATATCACCATTCATAACAATGGAATACGCAAGCAGATAAATATGAAAGCACTAAACGGATGCAAGCGTACATGAACAGGCCAGTTCATACCAATAGGCAGCTAGTGCATCGATCAAAGAGCCTACCAAAAGCCCTAAAACCCAGAATCGATTTCGAACTTTTTGCGTTTTTCTTTAATTATCAGAAATGACGGGTCTGCTTTAGTGGTCCAAATTAAAGAAACAAAAAAATAAAATAAAATTGGAAATTATTTGAATGAATGAATAAATAAATAAATAAATAGAACAGAGCAGGCCGACCTAAACGAAGCGAAAGACTTTTCGGGTTCTTTCGCTTTGAGTACAGTGTAAGCCCCGGATCGAGCCGCTTTCGCATTGTACAGCTGAAGAGGCCGATCCACGGAGCCGATCAAGCTAACCGAATTCTCAAACTGCGGTCGCCACCATATAGTGGTTGGCCGCTGAGTTCCGAGAACGCGTCGGTAAACGGAGCTCCCAACTTCTCCGGGTTCTTCTTCATCGGAAGAGTAGCTCGGCAATTTAAGGCTTGCGCCTGCCGAAGAAGAGGAAGGCAAGATTCTTTGGAGGGAGAACGGGGACAGGTGTCTGATCAGGGACCCGACACGACACGCCCTGTTCATGCATTCAAAAACTTGATTACAGATAGTACGAGACAACGATCGTTGTGTTGTCGGCGGTCGGGGGAAAGTTACGGCCGCGGGGAAGTAGGGTTTTCCGGCGGGTTCTGGATCGGAAGGTTTGGCCCGCGGGGGTTGGGGGGGGGGAGGTGGGTTTGCTGGCGAGCTCCGTTGTTACAATAATGGAATCGTTAACGCCGACGCATTAGTGCTAATGAGGGTAACGCCAAAGCTTACCCTTGTAGCCCGACTTTGAGTGGGCCTGTCACGGTCCATAAAATTTCACATTGGATCACTGATCTTATTTGACTAAAAAGGGCGCTAGATCCTTGGTTTTGCTCACAACGCCGGAGCATGCTGTGTTCTCGTTGATGATGACCGATACTTATATCAGATTCGAGCTTCTTATATCAGTTTTTAGTTTTGGGTCATTGCGGATGGACACCAATTTTTTATAAGGTTCTTAATGTAAGATATAAAACACAGTTTATTTTATAAATAAATATATTTTTTAATTTTTCGCATAAAATATAAAATTTTTAAAATATACTTATTTTCTGGTTGGAGGTGGACGCGCCTCACGGGCACTGCAAAGCATTGCTGAGGAGTTTACTTTCGCGCATGCACAGGCAAATCTCATTCGAAGTTGTCAAGAATTGCCTTGTCGAGAATGACAGATCCGGTTGTCAGTGTTTCGGGAAGGGAATGCCATAGCTGATTGGTTGACGAATTATGCTTTTCAGTTATCCTGGGAAGTACGTGTTTTTCATGATGTCGGTGTGTAATCTAAGGGAGGGTTTTTTTTTTTTCTTTTTTTTTTTGTGTTGGTCATGCAAGAAGACATTGATTTTGCTAATTCAAATTAAAGGGTGATTAGATCGCGATCAAAAATTCATAGATATTTAGTAAAAAACGAAGAATCTTCTCCTGTAAAGAATAATCAGAAAAGGGAGCACCCCTACACGAGAAAATGCTTCCGCAGCCGGTTGACCGAAACGAGGATTCCAAAAGTGCAACTGGTTCGATCCAGCCTTATTGTTCAAAAATAAGCGACTCTCACACACCCCCTCTCCGACAAACACACAGCCGCAGAAGTCTCAATAATGGCACCTGAAATAACACTGTTTCAGTAAACATGTCCAGGCAGCAGCACCAGACGAGAGTAAGTTCACGTGTAAGCTCATGAACATCAGGAATGGCACAAATCAAAATTCTACGAAGTCTGCCAATTGTTCAACTTATGGCCGCCGCACATCCTCTCAGGATGCATACTTAAGGATGAGCCCTCCTGCCAGAAGTGCTCCAACGAGTGGTTTCTCAAGTCCTGCTATTAGCCCTCAAAGATCAGGCACCAGTGATCTCCATTCTATTATTTCCTCAAACTTGGCTAAATCTAGAAGTGATTATTGTAGAAGACTGTTTCTTGATGTAAATGCCGAGAGCGCTAATTACAAGTTCAATTGGATTGCTTCTCCGAAGAGTGATCCGACGACTGGTTTATCGAGTCCCGCTGTTAGCCCACAAGGATCACGCATTGCAGAGCTATCAAACTCCTTGGTAGCTCCTCAAGAATCTCTTATATGCTCAGCTTTAGAGGCTGCAGACTTGGGTAGGATTATTGCCAGTCACGTTTATCACGTCCCTTCAGCAAAAAGTGCACATAGTCTCACTGTTTCCCCCTTTAATAATCTGACAGAACAAAGCTCTCACCTCAGGCCAAGATGGCCTAATAAACTTTCATTTCCATTGAATCACAAGTTGCTTACAGGAAGTCCTAGGCGGAGGCCTGATTTTACTGGTCATGTCAGTACTCATCCCTGACCCTTCCCTCCTGGTGCTGCGCCATCCCGACCATTTCTGTCATCACCGTTAGCCATTCTCCACAATGCAACAGAAAGGCCAAACATATTGCCAAGGAAAACTCACTGGCAAAAGGGAAAACTAATTGGACGCGGGACATATGGAAGTGTCTATGTTGGTACCAACAGGTATGCAAGTACTGTGAAGCTTGTATGCATTGTGTTTCTTTAGTTCTGCAATGGACACTACTGTATTTCCTTAGTTCCACAATGAGCAATTATGTGTTGTTTTATTTCAGAGACACTGGGGCTTTATTTGTAATTAAGGAATATATGTCGTCCCTGATGACCCTAAATCTGCTGAATGTATAAAGCAGTTGGCGCAGGTTATATCTGAAATCCTCACAAAGCAATCTATTCCATTATGTGATTATCTGGAGAGTTGATCATTGAAATTGACAAAAGCTACTGTAGGAACTGATTGAAATGTGCTTCTTTATAGCTGCCAAAAAATGAATCTGCAGTCATCGCATAACGACACAGTTACACAGCCTCCTCCATGCTTTTAGCCGGATGCTGCATTTGGGACCTATTCAAATAATTGAGACAGCCCAATTATATTGGCTAACTCCTGTTTCATTATATGCAATATGCATATAGACTTATCTCCTTGCTAGCAATAGCATTATTTGATTACTTACCTTTGATTGGTGTTTATAAGAGTTTAAGGAGATTAAAAAACTTGAATTGCTGAAAAGCATTAATAAAATACTTTTTCCTCCGCCTGCAAACATTGTCCTGACTTTTTATGAATAGGTGCTCTGAAGATCCCATTGATCTGGAGTTGCTCAGCGCTTCCATTTCATGCTGTTCCTTCTTTAATTGTTGAAGATGAATGTGGAGTGATGCGATCAAGTATTGGGAAATTGACTCGAAAGAATTATAATTTCTTGCTTCCACTGCTTTGTAGCAGATCAGAGTTCTTCGTAATCTAAAGCATCCCAATATAGTGCAGTATCATGGAAGTGAATGGTTAGTATTCTTATTGTTCTATTGCATCTATCCCTGCCTTTTTTTTTCTTTTTTTTTTAATTTTCACTGCCTTTAAATTTGTCGAACTTTTTGATTTGGAGACCACTGTGCTCTGTTCAGGTTGATGATCACTTTTACGTATATGTGGAGTATGTTCATCCTGGATCTGTCAATAAATATGTCTGTGAGCATTGTGGAGATATTACAGAATCTATTGTTCGTAATTTCACACGCCATAATCTCTCTGGGTTGGCTTATTTGCATGGCACAGAGACAATCCATAGGTAAAAGTTATATACTTCTTTCAAGAACATTGCATTGAAACATGAAGCATCCACGTCATAAAGTCTTGGCTTTTCCTGTGATACTAAACATGAATGACTCTGCAATTCAGCTCTGCAGGGATATTAAAGGTGCAAATTTGCTTGTTGATTCATCAGGAGTTGTTAAACTTGCAGATTTTGGGATGGCAAAACATGTGAGTATTGATTATCTTTGAAGACCTTGCCGAATTTCTTACCTATTGTTACAGTCCTTTTCGCTGCATTTTTGTACTTAGTAATTTTATTCCTTGTTTCTGTTCAGCTTACAGGAATGTCTTATGATCTGTCTTTGGAGGGCAGTCCACATTGGATGGCTCCGGAGGTAAGTTCATATTGTTGGTAAATTGATTTGTGGTTATTGTTCCACTTTGAAACCAGCACCTTTTTTCGGTAAATTGGAAACAAAACCTATACTGTTTTTTTTTTTGGCAGGTCATAAAAGCTGTAATGCAGAAAGATGCCAGCCCTAATCTTGCTTTGGCTGTTGATATATGGAGCTTCGGATGTACTGTTATTGAGATGTTCACTGGAAAACCTCGTTGGGGTGAGCTTCAAGGGGTAAGTCCATAGCCAGATTTGTGCTCCTTATTTATCAAGGACCTTAAGCTAAAGTTTTCTGGAAATTGTCGAACGCAAATTGAGATGTTCACTGGCAAACCTCCTTGGCCCACAATATTAAACAATGGGGACTTTATAACTCTTTACTTTTTTTAAACAAATGCATTGCACACGTAACTTTATTTTGTAAATTTATTTTGTTATTATTATTTTTTAAATTTAACACAAAATTAACTTAATTCACCGTAAAGTCAAGTTAAATCGAAAAATTCCTCAAACATTTGAATAAGATAGTTTCATATCTATACTATACTGTTACATTTGTACTTTTTATTGTATTGTTATTTGTGTGAAATAAACGCACCCCACGGCACGACGACAGCTTAAAAGGTTGCAAGGTTATATGCAACCCGCAACCGCATGCCATGAACCCACAAATCAGCGTCGACAGCAATTTGGATGCACTTCACGTGATTGTAGCTTAACCACTCAAAAAACTTTCAAATTTTGAAAATTTTCCAGGAACTTTTCCGTGGTATCTTACAGAAGCAGAGGAGTTCTGCGAAAAAGCTTGTGGACATGCTGGAAAAATGGACATCTCTGCCAAAAGGTTTTGGACTTTTTAGAGAGTCACTTCCTTAGATTCCCTCACTTTTCTGGTCGCTTCTTCCCTTTCCTTTCGTCCTTCTACTGTCCTCAGGTTCCTCATCAAAGATATTATTTTCAAAAATACGGGAATCAAAGAATTGTTCCGGAGGAATAAAGGCATTTTAAATGACCTTTGCCCTTTGTTAACGGGTTGTTCTTCTATTTCCTTGATCTTCTTCTTTTTCTTTTTCCTTTTTTCTTTTCAGAAGATTTTGCATTCTCATTTTCCACTAGCAAGGCACTAAGGTATGATAAAAGCCATTGAGTTTTCACTCTTGTTCTAAAATCTCTTGCCCTCTAGGTTGTCTAAACTTTACATTGGCCTTTCTTTGTTCAACCCTTCTTCTTCTTCTTCTTCTGTCACCAAGGCAGCAGGAGATCGATTCATCTTTCAAAATTTTTCCTTTTATTTTAAGAAAAAAGATTAGCAAAAGCTTACCTCCTCTTTCTCTTTATTCTTTCTCCCCATTTCCGGGCATATTTTTAAGCTCTATCCAGTTGAAGCCCACATAGCTTGCCCAAAATACTCTGGTAAACAAATCTCAGTTTCATCAGGTCTTCTGCAGGCTAAAATGTCGACACCATTAAGCGAGCAACCACCAGCAGTTTTTATAACACCGCAACATTCCGCCGCTCACTCAACCCACGGCTCAATCGGCCTGCTTGTTGCGGTGCTCGTAGTGGTGATGATTTTGTCCATACTGGCTGTTATGATTGGAAAGCTTTGCTCGGGAAGGAGAATTATGGGTTATGGCCAGTACGATATCGAGAGTTGGGCGGAGACCAGATGCCATTCTTGCATTGATGGAAGGATCAGCCCACCACCACCAAGGCTTAACACGTCTGCTGCCTCTGCTCCAGCGTCAATGCCTGTCCATCCCCACCAAGAAGCCAAGCAGGAGAGTCATCAACCTACTCGAAACACAGATACTGGCACTTAAAAACACTTGCTGATGGATATGAACCATCCCTTCGTGAAATCTCTGCCACAAGTTACTTCCCCAAGCAGAGTCTCTGAAGATGTTGGACCCAAACGGATCTTGAAAGACATTTTCTTTTGTGATGACCTTGGATTCAACGGGTTTAGCATTCGTTGTAGGCTAGTTTTCCTGGCGAAAAAATTATTTCATTGCTTAGTTGCTGACTTTTTTTTTTTTTTCCCTTTTGTTGGTGGAGGGCGATGGTTAATGACTTGTGAGATCAAGATTCTCTGATTTCTTGCGCAATTTTCAGCACAATCTCTCCGTTGTTGAAAAAATTATTAATGCGCCATATTTACATGCATAATAACTTGTATCTCTAATAACAAGCGAACAATTCAAATGCCTTTTACCACTGGACTCTTGGTAGAAGAAGGAACGTACATTTCTTCCCTAGGGTACAATCTTTAAAGGTGGATGACATAACCAAGTAACAGGAGGCAGCCAACCTTTATAACCACCAAATTCAAGATAGGGCAATATCGTCGCCATCCAAATGTGAAGATACAGATCAAAATGCCTCAGCTGTGTCACCATCATTCCTGCTCAAATATAACTCTGCCCACAATGAAGGGTTCAACATCTGCATACGCATAATTGCTAACAGTTTGCACCCAACTAGGGAGGGGAAAAAGAGAAAATAGATTCAAAATAGTTCAGGCAATCATGTGCGATGTCTAAAACAAGAGAAGGTAAGTTGACCCAAAGCACGTCCTGCACGGACTTAGAAAGATGTTTATGCTTATTTACATGCAACTTTGCCCAAGCCACTACTGCTTTGGGCCTCTTCATTTTGAGAAGATGACAAAGACCAGCAACTACATGTAGACGGCTACTTGGGAAGCCCGTCTTTGCCAGTGCCCTCCCATTTGCGTCCAACAGCACAAAGCAAGGAACGTACCGTTTGCCATAATGGAGGAGTGACACGTATAAAAGGGTGTTCCTGATGTACGACGATGCTCGCACAATTGGGGATTTAAGGAAGGGTCGAATGTACAAATTCATCTCTTTGAAATTGCAAGAATGGAAACCTAAATGATACAGAATCAGCTGCTATGTGCCACGTTCCTCATCCTCATATTACAAGTCCAAGATCTTCACCACCAGATATAAAACAAAGCAACTTTTCAGTCAAACAAGAAAGAAAGTTGATTAACTGAAACCAAAACTAGACAGTACTTAAAAGTTAGCATCCATTGTGTATTCAGGGCAAAAGTTTCACCAAAATTGAAGTACCTACCCCACTTCATCTGGAAACTAATAGATGAAAAGAGGCTTCTCTTGATTAACAAACAAAGATGATAACAACAAAAGGCTAGGCGACTATAAGTATCTACAGAACACAACAGGGGAATTTTCCTCAAAGTTGGCTCTTGCACCTGATATCGCTCAACTTCCACTATCCATCCACTTGGTAGGAACTTGATTGAAACATGTCTTAGCGATGCAGGCGGACCACTCGCACAATTGCGTTTTTGAAAATTTCCCCGTTTAAACCGACTGCCCCTTTACTGTTTCCTATGTTGATCAAAATAAGTAGCGTGAAAATCGCCTGCTCGTCCAATTGCTTTTGAAAAATTCGTTTGTCAAACCGACTGCCCATTTCCTCCTAAGTCCTAACAGGAGTAGCATGCCAAGAACCCAACAACGACAAGAGATACAAATGAACATATAAAGGTCAAGCAAGATTGCAGAAACCCTTAATTTCTCCGATTCCAAGATCCAAATAATTTCCACCAATAAAGTTCTTCAACATCCAAATAATTTATACAGAGTCAGAGGCTACGTCAAATACCCCAGGACTCGTTCTCTGCATCTGCCATTACAGCATTAAGCCACCTTGAATTCATACCCTCTATAAAGCAAGGAATTGCAAAGCATGCACTTGAGTGAGTACAATTCAAGCACAGAACTCTCTCTGCCGCCGGCCAGTGCCGAAGCAAACGCCCTTTGCTCTGCCTCTCCCTGTTGTTCAGGAGCCAAGACCTTTTTCTTGGGACTTCCATGCTTTATCACCCAAGAACTTTCACAACCCCACATGGCTGGATGCCGCTGAATTCAGAGTTAGTAGACTGTATTCGCACATCCAAATCCAATGTCAAAGATTCTAGGCTTCCAAATTGGCTTCAAACGAATCGAAGCAACTGAGTGAGAACAGGGGGGATACAGAGGGAAGCCTGATGAGAAGTGCCAAGCCGAACGGACACAAAACAGTCCATGGAGCTCTCTTAGGATATGGCCCAAGAGAAATTTTGGGTTTGTTCTCTTGATCTCGTTCAGAATTTTGTGCAAAACCCAGTTCTGATGTTGGCCCATAGGTAGGATATATTGGGGTAAAATATGAAATTTATTGTACCTCAGATTTTAATTCTGCAAGCTGGGGGTATGAGAGATTTATAAGATTGAGAAAAAGTATCTTATTATGTAGCCTATAATCTACTAGACCTCCTAATAGAGATAAATAAAAAATAAAAAATAAAAAAAGAAGAAGAAAAAGAAGTTTACCGTATGTTGTTAGCACTTTTTTTTTTTTTAACTGAAAATTTGGTAATTTATCATCATCATCATCACCATTATTATTATTATTATCTCACTAGGATAACAAATATATTATTTGATTACAGCACGTCGCGAGGCATCTAGTCTCTTCAGAGTGGATACGGCGAGTGGTGACTATCCATTATAACAATTCCGGTAGTCCAATTTCACTATTGTTCTTGAAGTGAGATAAAAGTAATGCCACCAAACCGCTGTTTATTCAACAAAATTTCATCTTAATGGCACTATCAATTAATCATCATAATAGGTACCGTCTTGTTATTGTTCTTCTAATGGTAATTTTATGTCAAATAGCCTGGCGAAGGATAGGGACAGTCGTGATACGTATGTCCATTGGGACCTAATGGTGACGCTAAGGTCATTCCCAAATGAGAAAATAATTGAGGTGGTCCAAAAGTACCAAGTTTGGTTTGGAGTGGAATTAAATGCTTCATTGACATTATGTTCTCTTTTGCCAACCCAAGAAAGAAAAATAAGCAATTCCACTGTTGTTCTTGAATTGAGACAGATCTACCGACTATTTACTCAATGGAATTTCGTTTTAATCGCGTTATCGATTGATCATTATAGTAGGTGTCATTTGGTTATTGTTCTTCTAATGGTAATTTTATGTTCAACAGCCTGTTTGTTGGCCCATTACCTTTTCGCAAATTAGCACTCTTTTGGCGAAAGCTAAGGACAATCGTCCATGCAGATCTCCATTGGGACCCAGCAGTGACTCTAATGGTCATTGCCTAATGAGAAAATAATTAAGGTGGTCGGAAAGCACCGAGCTTGGTTTAGAGTGGAATTAAATGCTTCATTGACATTATGTTCTCTTCTGCCAACCCAAGAAAGAAAAAAAAATGAGCAATTAAAGATACGACCCTCATTTTTTGGGGGGGGCCTCAACAACACCAAACTCCCATGTCAGCCCCAATAAGCTTCGCAGTATTATTGTCAGGTCTCCATACATTTTTTAGTCTTCATTCATGGCTACGTGAAGATGGGCTTTAGTTCTGCTACACGAGGCTTTACCGTCCCTGTACTGCTAGCTGCCTCCTTATTTGCAATTGGCGACGCTGGGACCATCATTGTCGGTGGAGAACCCGAAAGTTGGCGCATTGGGTTCTGCTATACCGCTCGGACACTCAAAAACAGCCTATTTTCAAAAATGGCACGCTAGATAAATCAGAAAGTTTATTTTATTGTTTTTTTTTTTGAAAGACATTTTAATAATTAAAAATTAAATTTTATTTTAAAGTTTCTTAAATTTTAATCCTAAAAAATATATATACATTTTATGAGAATAAAAAAATATTTTTATTAAGTATCTTATAGTTTAATATATTTTTTAATAGACCATATATATATAGAAACTTTACTTTACTAGTAAATTTTAACCCAATAATATAAAATTAAACGTAAAATTAAAATTTTTGAATTTAAATATCACTTTGAAGCAATTAAAAATTTTTTTTAAAAAAAAGACCCTTCACTTTTACGTTCGAGTCCTGTAGGGCCTTTTTGGGCTAGAGATTAATGGTTTGGCAATTCGGTGTTATATTTTGCTGTGCAGTGTTCAAATACGATCCCCCAATAATACATAGCGTGGGCTCCACCGTTTACTTGCTGTCGAACTTGTGGAGCTATGTAACACGTGGCTTCAGGAAATTAGGAAGCTCAGATACAGAAAAAATGACATAAATACGCCATGATTTAAAAATTGCCATGTGTCAATCTTACAAAAATTAAGAAACAAATATGACGTAAATTTGATTATAGTATATATATATATATATATATATAAACTTGTAATCTATTATAATTATTATGTTATTTTATATTTAATAAGTATTTTATTAAGAATTTTTTAAAAAAATACATTTCATGTATATGTAATATAATATTTAAGAAATTATAATTCAAAAGAGTTAATATAATTAATAAAATAAAAATATTTATTTTTATTATCATATTATTTATTAGTATTTATGACAAACATATTAGAAATATCTAACAAGTAAATTAAAAACATCAAATAGACATATTTAAATTTGTTTATTTTTATTTTTTAGTAGACATATTTTATGATATTTGACACTTATTAAAGAATTATCGAATAAGTATCTATTTAGCGTGTATATCTACATGAATCTGACACATGCACCGACCGTTTTAAAAATATTTGTATTTCATAATCGAGAAAAGAAAGCTGTGCCTCTCAAGAGACACCCAATAATGAAGCATTTATACTTATATCTTGTAAGTTATACAAAATTTATGAGAATAAAAAGAATTATTTTTTACGGTTTGGTAGACTCTTTAATGATTTAGAAAAAAAAAAAAAAAAAAAAGAAAGCGAAGGGTCGGCCAAGCCATACCTAGAAGCGGCGAAGGTTTTGCTTACGTGGGGAACCAATCGAGGCTACTCTATTTTGGTTCTGGCGAGGACGGTGGGTCTCAGTGCACTTCTGGGTTGATGAAGTTCTGTGTCATGCTGCGGGAGCATTAGCAGTCATGCTAAACAAAGCCATTGAGAAGAATATTCAAACATCTATTGGACGGTCCCCGGTCGAATTATATGAATAGGAGTTTCATTTTATGTTCCTACCATGGTAGCTTCATGCTTTGATAGAAAATTAATTATTCTTTAATACTAGAAGCCATTAGCAGTATACGGCAAACGAAGACTTTTGACATCCCTGCTACTTTAATAGCCGCGTTTTTTGGTCTATGTCGAGGACTCACACATGTGTGCTTTTTAGAGGACTCTGTCACCCTCGGACGACTTGTACGCTCGTCTTCTCTTTTTTGTTGGATCCATTGAATTAGAAACAAGTAAACAAAGCACTTCACAGTGGCAGTGTCAGGGAAAGCGAATGGTTGCCTGAACACTGACACGGACTTGGTTTGTTGCAATTGAACTTATTAAACCAGATCCGACTGACTTTCAAAGTGAAGAAACGGATGAGACAAAGAGCCATAAGTAGAGCTTGGGAAAGGGATTAAAGTAGACCGTTCTAAAGTTGTTTTTCAGTTTTTTTTTTTTTTTTAAATTTAAAATATATAAACAAATTATTTCTAAATATTTTTATTCTTGAAAAAATATATAGTTTAATTTATTTTTGATTTCTCTTTTTATTTCTTTAATTTAAATTATAAATATTTTTTTCTTTTTAAAAAAATTTCTATTAGATTTTTATATTTTTAAATTCTCTTAAAATTAATTTAATCTTATTAATTATTTTTTTCAATTTAAATTAATTATAAAAATAAATTTAACTTAAATCATATTTGATTAATCTTAAAATCATAAATTTTATTATTTAAAAACTTATTATTAAATACATAAAATTTGAACAATGCACAACCTAACTCATATATATATATATAGATATCGTACAATGACAAAGAGATTGGGGATGATCGACCCTTCTCACTCCCTCTGCTCCTACTGCCAAGCAGACCAGAAAAAACATAGTTAGAATTAAACTCTTCTCGAATAATATTTATTTCTTTAAATAAGGGTAGAAGGATAATCTTAGTATTTATAATCTTCCTACATCCCATGATTTTCCCGATACATGAAGAATGGAAGATTTACCTCTCCTTCACTTTTGTCCCGTTTATTTTTCTTCCTCCCTCCCCCAACCCTTTTTTTTTTCCCCAAACACAGTGCAAAGTTAGAATTCACACGACGAAATAATAGAAATTTATGGGAGAAAAGAATGTTCTTTTTTATATTCATAACTTCTAATTGATATGGACCCAAGTAACGGACCCTTCAATCCATTGCACCCTCCCCAGAGACACAAAGGGCGACCCAGCTAGCGTGGCTCACTTTACTGTGGATCAACGAAACTAACGTCTGACTACAAGGCAAAGACCTTATATATATCACCATTGAAGAGCATACATTATACGGCCCCCGTTGACAAATACTCGTTACATTTATTCGTTTTTTTTTTATAAATATAATAAATTTATTTTTTCAAATTATATTTTTAATTAAATTTTACTTAAATTTTTTTGTATATAATAATTAACTTAACCTATTTTTAAACAATATAAAATTAAAAATCTTCGTATCTAAAACAATCCACCTCATCATTACCTCATATTATTGATTAAGTAATATCAATGTAATAGAAGTTGATTAGCGCAATTGGTCATCTGGCACTACTTGCATTATTTTTCTTCCCTAAAAGTTTAGAAGGGAAGGCAAAAAAAAAAAAGACCGAAGAAAAAAGTAAAATCACCGTAGTAACACCACTGAATTAACCAACCGGAGGAACTAAAGAGGACAATTTCTGAACTAATGAAACCTCGAAGTGGCTTCGGACAACGTAGAATTCACGTACTCTCTCACTTCTCTTGAGATCACCTCTCTCATCGCATCCCAAAACCCATCTGGAAAACTATCCCTCTGATTCCCAGCCATCATTCCACCGCCGCTACTGGCCGCGCTGCCTCCTATTCCAGGCGGCGCTAGAGTCAACGCCGTCAACGCATCGTCATCCTCCCTTGAAGATAAGCATGGAACAGATCCCGATGCAACCGCCACCCCTTCTCCCGCTCTCCGTTTAAGCGTGGAGTTCCAGTGGTTCTTGACAGCATTGTCTGTTCGACCCGGGAGAAGGCGAGCAATGGTGGCCCACCGGTTGCCGTACCTGGCGTGGGCGGACAGGATGGCCTCATCTTCGGCCGGAGAAAATGGACGGTGCTCCACGTTTGGGCTTAGCTGGTTGCACCACCTGAGCCTGCACGATTTACCTGACCGCCCCTTTATGTGACGACTGATTAACGTCCAGTTTCTAGGGCCGTGGCGTTCGACAAGTCGGGTCAGAATTCGATCCTCCTCTGCGCTCCACGGACCTTTGATTCGTGCCTGTCTGTGCGTGTCCGTTTGATTGTCATTGTGAGAGGACTCTGAAGTCGAAGATTCTGAAGAAGAAGAAGTAGAACACAAGTTCCTCGGTTCCATCATATCAAGTAACGATCGAGAGAAGGGAAATTAATACAAAGGAAGCATGGTTCTGAGCGAGAGTACAAGCCTACAACTCGATAAGTACAAGAGACTGAAGAAAGGGAAGAAAAGATTAGTATATATATATATATATATATATATATATTTTTTTTTTATCTGAGAAGGAAAGGAAGGACAGAGAGATGCATGAACTTGGTTTCGGCGCCCAATGGTTACTCCTTTTAAGTAGAGACGAGAGAGAGAGAGAGAGAGAGAGAGAGAGAGTGAAAGGATTCTTCCAGGAAACTGGCTTTTTGTAAAGTTGGTGGGAGGGGGGGTCTGTAAATAATATTTGCATAGGGCTGTGTTATTTATTATTTTGTTTCAGGATTCGCTCTCTGCGAGCAAAATTTGGGGCAGTCTGATTCTTCTTTGTGGATTCCCTGTCTCTCATTTTGACAATTTTGGGCCTCCACAAGATTATCTTCCAATGCTAGGGTTAATCCAAGTTGCGTCCTTTTTTGCAGTGATATATGTATATGAAAATCGGGGTTTAAAGACGTGCAACTTAGGAAGAAACCCCTTATGCCAAATTTGTAGCTTAGCTGTAACAAAGCAAAGTCTACTTCTATTACACGTACGAGTGGTCATGTGGCCGCTAGCCAAATCAAGAAACTCTTAAAAAAAGAGAAAAATCCAGGCGAATAAATTGGCTTTTGTGAGGAGTATCAATACCAGTGCCAAAATGCTCGAACAACATGGACTGCTAGTGACTATTATTTCAATTTATGCCACCTCTTGTGTTTTTCTTTTTCATTTTTTTTTTCAACGGTTAAAAAAGATGGACATCGCGAGAATATTTGTTATTGTTCCTCCAATATCGTAAATATATTAGTCAGGAAGAAAATTCAACACTAAAATAGTGATAATTCTAAATGAATTTTTCCTGTATCTAACTACAACATATCAAATATAAAACATGTCTTGGATCCGCTTGTTTATAAATTCTATCTATTTAAAACATGTTATTTTAAAAATTTAAGTTCAAATTAATAAAAAAATAAATATATATATCAAATTATTATTAAATTTTTATATCAGTGTGCTCTCGAATCAAAGGTCAATGAAATCGATCATTCAACTTATGCCAGTTTTTGAAATCACTGCTACGTAATTTGCATTGCTCTAAGCATTTCAAACTAGGTTTGTTGGATTTGTAGAGTGACTTACCGGGAATATGCGCCAACAGTAGGCATTGCCCAAAAAGGCTTGTAAGTGAAAGGGGCAAAAATGAGATTTGGGTGAGACAAAGCGATGTGAATAATGCGGGGAAAAAAACAATGAATTCATTCTCGTACCGGCACAATCCTTATCACCCGCGTTTAAAACATGCCAGAAAAGGCCGAGCTGTGTTACACAACACAAACGTTTTTTAAAAATAGAAGGTGGGTCCAATTCCTTTTTGACTACTTTTGCCAGTCTTACAGCTGTGAGTCCAAATCCATAGCTTCAGTCTACCGAAATCAACGGCTCCCATCAACCCTATCGAAAGATAGATGTAAAATATGCTTTAGATAACTCGTTTTCAAGATAAGAGTCCAAAACCTTCGGGCCCGCACCCAGCCTGTAAGAATCTCACGTGATTCCAGTTGAACCCCTTTGACTTGGATTGATTCAATCCTTCAAATTGAAGAAGTTCCTGACATTTGCCAGTTCCCGCTTACAACAGGAGCGTGTGTCTGTCACTGATAAGCATTTAGGAGAGCATTTGATTATTAGGAAATAAAGAATTAATTAATTAATTAATTAGAACTAAACAAAAATCTCATGTTAACAGTGATTCCTTTAATTTCTGAAAAACTTAATTCGTAATTATTAAAATAAAAATTATTTATGATTTTTTTTAATCTATTAAGATATTCAAAAATTACATAAAAAAAATACATACACACACATATATATATTATTTATTTTTATAAATCTTACCCATAACTTAATTACTAAAAAATCTTTTAAAAAAAAACTTTTATGATAATTATCATTCAACAACATTATGCCATATTTGTCCCAGTCCCTCAGGCAAAGTATTTATCCATGGAGACTGATTTGGGACTCTATGGTTGTTGGGAAGCTGGCGTTTTCATATGGGTTGGGTTTACATCAATTGCCGCGATAGGGTTGTTTGCACTAAGAGGGAAGGCAAGGGCTCTCCTTGTGCTGAAACGTAGGTATTAGGGAGGTGATGGTACCCATTGACTCGTTCAATTAGCACTACTTGTAAATTTTGATATACAGTCTCATGCTCTTTTTATTTCGGATTGTCGAGTTTTCCTCCAACGAGACAGGAATTGTTTAACGAAATTAGAACATTCGACGTGAATTTGAATTTCGTAGAGATTGCAGAACACAATCTCTGTGAACCCCAAAAAAAGAAATAAAAAAAAAAAAAATGGAATCGCCATTAAACACAGTCAAGACAACGGACGTAGAGATTGCCGGGCACGCGCTTTGAAAAAATCAGCATTACACCCGCATAATCTGGAACGAATCAATGCCATCATTGCATCTTAGCCGCCCACGTGGCAATATTTATGAAATTTGGAGCCTTATGGTGGGACCTGTGTGATAACTTCGAAGGGAAGCAGTTGGGCGGTTGATGGTATACCAGCTGGCGTCAAAAGAAACCCACAGTAAAGCTCTCGCCAACTCTCCCTGCTTGCATTTTTCAAACGGCGAAATGAAGAGCGAGGCCCCCAAAGTCTCTTTCATGCTCGTTCTCAACTCAATAATGGACCCTTTTCGCAGTTGCATTTGTGGGACCAGAAATTGGACGCAGGAAGAAAAAAAGAAATTGGATGCCGTTTGCCAGTCACATGGGTCCGGATACTCCCTTCAATGGAGGTGTTCGGTTCTCCCTTCCGAACCGTCTCAATGGTTTGGCTTTGGGGCCCTCAAGTGGGTCGCCCCCATGCTGCGTATGAATGGGTTGATCGTCCCTTAGTGCACTGGTCAACCATCGGTTACCAGTTTGTTGGTCTTGTTTGTCGTTTGTCTTGCCAGTTTGTGCCACTCCTTTTAGAGGGACACCACAGTCTACGTTATCCAAACACCACTTTCTTCAAAAATCAAACTAGAACATAAGAAAACCTTCAACCAAATGTATTACATCTGTATACATAATAATTATATAACCAGTTAACAATCAAATCAAGTAAAGTAAAGTACTTTATACAAATTATTTTTTAATTATTTTATAAATTTTATTATAAATTTTATTTTTTAAATTAATTAATTTATTTTGTAGTATATTAATCCAATTGAGAATTTTAGTTAAATTATTTAGAAAATAAGTAAACCATCTAGAACTGTTTTTTTTTTTTTTCAAAATTTTGATTTTTTATTAAATATTTTTTATTTAATTAGAGTATTTTTTTAATTAGTTAAATAATTTTGTCTATAAATACATATATGAATTTAAGGATTAAAAATATCTAATAATCTAATCATTCAATAATTTAATAATCTAATAATTTGGCATTCCAATATGTCAATATATTATTAAAATTCCCTTTTTAGAATTATTATTTGTAATCTAGTGTTAATTTTTATTATATTATTTTTGCATTTTTATCCTGCATCATCAAGAAAAGCTAGTTGGCATCAATTGAATACTAAAAACGATGTCAAAAAGTGAAATAAAAAAAAATAATCTAACTCCTAACTCAATTTGTAATCATAAAAAAGTTATAAGTATAATTTGAATGCAATACCTCGAGTTGCTATAGTCTGTATCAATATATTGTACCCATAGTCTCTAGCGCGACCATTTCTTCCTCTTGATCAATCCAACAATTGATATAATTTGACTTTCTGTCAATATTTGTTATTTAGAAATAATTAAACACATAATTTATAATATAATAGTACCGCTCTAATGTTCCTAAAGTTTTCCGAGATTTCTTGAGTTTTCTTGCAATCCAAGGAATTTTGCAAGCGTTTCAATAATTTTATGAGGAGAAAAAAAAAAAAAAAAAGCAGAGAAACCCCTTCAAGTTTTTCAGAAAATGGTCAACACAAACACTTGATATTTAGAAGGCCTCCGTGCTCTATAGGTGTGACAATGAATCATGTCTTGCATTCAAGTTACGAGAATATGTGCTTGAATGATGATCAATCTTTACGTGAAAAGATGGATGTGCATTTTTCGAGTTTTCTTTTTTGTCAATCAAAAAAAGAGTTGCTTGGAATGCGAGGGGTATATCGTTGGGCCACTGAATTGATTTTGGGCTCAAATGAAATTGAGTTCATCAACAAGAACGAGTTTGAGGACAAGTAGGATGAATGATTTGCGAGTATATCAAGCTTTGTGAAATGGTATTATTCGTCTTTTATCTTCAGCCGCGCATGCCCCATTCTTTCTGCATTTAAAGGATAAGCAATTTGAGGAACAGGTTCATGATTTTTCTTTTTGCAGCCCTCAAAAGGTATTCTCATCTTATAGGTTTCTTGCTCTCTCTTACGCCCAAATACGTGCAAAGTGCTTCGAGAGTCTTTGGGGAAGCGCCTATCTATGGAGGTACTTGTTAATTGCAGTCGCCAGTTTTGTGAAGAGACCGGTCCACATAAACCTTTTAGGAGGATTGATTTTCTAATATAATATTGAAATTTTTATGATTAAGTAGTTATTATTTTAAGTTTTATTATTTTTACATTTAATTATAAATTGATTATATATATATATTAAAAAAATTAAATGAGTTTAATTTATTCTATCGAATATTTTTAATAAAAATAAATTATTTTATAAAAAATATGTTAAATTATAATATATAATTTATATTTTAGATCTCATCTAACTATTTAAATTTTTAATTGAATTAATTTCTTGATAATTTTGAAATGCTTCCATGTTGTTTTTTATTTTTTATTTTTTACAGTCATATGGTGTCTGAATCAATTTACTTGCAACTTAACTATTTAAACTTTTAAATAAATTGATTTCTTGATGATTGTGAAATGTTTCCTCTTTATTTTTATATTTTGCACATTCATAGGATAAATCCCATGACACCTCAGTCACCCTCCCGAGTCAACTTAAATTTTAAGATTAATCCTAAAATTTTGGATTTAAAAGCCCCGGTAGTAATGTGACGTGTGTTTCCTTGTTTGTTCCCAATGTAAACTCTAGAAAAAACACAAAAATGACATAAAACATCTATATATATATATATATATATATAGTCTCAGTGGCATACATTTGCTCATGTGTAGCTATTTTGTTTCTAACAGCAGCAACAATGTTGCATTACACAAACAAGTGTTCGTTCTCTGTTGGGGTTTTATGAAGCATTCGTAAATTGCATTGGTGCGTGGCGTGAAGTGGGCCTTTCCATTGTGTTGGGAGCTATCCGGGTCTGAAGACCATTACATTTTCCACACATGCTAGATATGATCGAAACTTAAAAGGCCTGCACACGTAACCAGATATTAGATTAATATTTAATATATAAAAATATCGTAAACCTTCATCATTTTACAAATCTATTTCGATATTTGAAAAGAAACAGTTCGACATTTATTGATTTTTTTTAAAAAAAATAAATTTATACCATCGTCATCTCAATTTAATAGAATTCGTCTAATCTGTTGAGTTAGCGCGACCCCATGCCTGGGTGCATCCTCCCCAAGATCAGCAGTAATAGGAAGGGACATGGTACGTTTTCAAACCGCGTCAAACTGAGATAGGAACAAGATGAGATAGATTTGGTATAATTTTTTTTTCTTATAAATTTGAAATTGTTACATTTTCAAAGTTGGAATGAATTCGTGAAAAAAACACAAAATTCAAGCTAATTTTAAATATTGATCTAAGATATTCTACCTAAAAAGAGCTCTATTACATGAACAGGTGACGGATGGATTCTATGCATGCCATGTGCGAAAAGTTTTGTTAATATTTTTTGAAAAAATCAAATATACAAATGTATAAATAACTAATCAACAATTTTGATAATTAGACACACATTTTATCATTTACTTATTTGTACATTATAAATTTTTGAAACAAAATTAAAAGAAATTATTTTTTAGAAAATAGGGCTTGCAAGTTATATCATCACGTCTGGTTCGTGTCTATCTTCCTTGTCAGTTGAACTATAAATCATTCAGTTTTTTTTTTTGTTTCATTTGATTTTAAAAATTATACAAAAATTATAATTTAACCTTAAAATTTTGTTTAAATTATTGCTAGATTCTAAATTTAATTCAAGTTTCTAATTTAACTATTAATTTTATTTAAACTTTTAATTTAATAAAAAAATTAATATACAATGGAGGTTTTTTCATATATTTTTTTGGTTAAAATCGTTGGAATTTAATTATAAAAAATAATTTTTAATAAAAATATATTATGCATAATTATTATTGTTAATTAATTTTATAAATATATATTTATTATCACATATTAATTTTACTGTCTCGAACTTTGATTAAATCATTTAAATTTATAATTATTAATTTTATCGATGTGATGGTGAGTCTCATTTTCACCGCACTGGTATCTTCATCGGCTCGACCCAAAAAGAAAAAACACAATTCGGGCGACAGCTCCGATGTGACTCGGGATCCGTGACCTGAATTGGTTAATGGAAACCGCAGTGCTTTCTCTAGACGGCAAGACCCACTTAAGGTTCACTGGCCTAAACATCCTTCAAAGCCTAAGTTCGCACACTCATTTAAGCTTACCAAAGTGATCGAAACGTGGGCCAAAATTTTGGTTATTGGGCCGAATAAGTCATGTATGTCACGATGAATGCTGTGATAAATACATTAAAAATAAAAATAAAAAACACACAATCCATTTAATTGTCCATATGATATTTGATTTGTATATTTTTTAATTTAATAAAATTTGAATTAAATTATATTATATTAATATATCAGTGTGTTATTATATATTATTTTTATTGAGTTTTTTTTACTAATTTTGTTTTTTGGTTTTTTATATGAGGTATATTAATTTAAGTTTACGAAATGTGGTCTCGACTAATAGCTCTAAAATTATTCTTTCAAAATGGGAAGTAACAGTTAAATTCTCAACTTTACTTTTAACAAACAAAGAAGCTTATGAATCATTTGTACGTGAGCTTTATAGAACCATTGGCCATATCCCATGGATTCTAGAAAATAATTTAAAATTCTTATACATTGAGATTATATTGTATTTTCAAATAAAGAAATATAAATATATCTAATTATGTAATAAAAAATAAAAACAAAAACCAACTTACCATGAAAAATTTCCAGTTAAATATACAATGATGGAGACGTTGGCGATGTTAACGTGCTTAATTGATAGTCTCAAAGTCTTATATCCTTTGCTTCAATCACTTCAACCATCTAATTTATTTCAGAAAATAACGATTCAGTCCAAATAGTCAGCACTGTCGAGGGGAAGAACATCTTTTTCTATATGCAATATGAGAAATGTGAATGAAGATCACACTGAGTGGAATTGGACCCGTGAATGTAAGAATAGCAAGAATTCTTGGTCTCTTCTGAAGGATGCGTATGTCTGTGTGGGCACATATGCCCGTGCGTGATGATTTCTTGACAGAATTGTAGATTGGATTAATATTTGAGAAAAAAAAAAGAAAGGTTAGATTGGATTGAATTAAGGAACAAACTAGCTGGCTTGAAAACTAGACAAGAAGAAAAAGAAGTACAGTAAGCCATAAGAAATTGTAGCTGCGGGATGCGGTATACAGAATTTTTTATTTTTTTGTTGGGCTTCTTGGATTCATTTTAAAAGAATCTCTGTTGGGCCAGGGGTTGAACCTTTAGTCCATTGAAATTCACCAGTTCATACAATGCTTTCTCTGTTTTCCAGATTGTTAAAAAGCTCATTTCAGTAGTACAGGGAAAAAGAAAAAAGAAAAAAAAAGAGAGAGAGAGAGAGACCTAATTTCCCCCTTAGAAACTCCATTCAATAGAAAGCGAAAGTTGGCTGAACGTATCGACAGAATTTTAGTTCTCTAGGCAAAACAGCCAAATGTCTTTGCCACCATATCTATTTTGGAACTTAAAAACTTCAAAATCATAACAATTTTTGTTTCCTCTTATCACTCGACAAGCCAAGGAATTGACACAAATGCAAAGCAGACCTATAATGACATAGAATGAAATTCTAATGACCCCTTACGAAAAAGATGCTCAATTCTGGCCCTGCTGCATCATCTGGGTTAATCATGTACAAAGCTTCAGAATCCTTGGAACCAACCACTCTTTCAAATCTTGCCCTTATGTAAGTCAAATCCCCATCTGCTGTTTCCTTCTCACTGGGGCCCGGAAGCACCCCTGCACCCATTGAAACACCTCGCAAGAGTTGCAAAACATGAAGCTCATCATCAGACATTTGCTTCCTCCTAATTGAGTACCCTACTTTTCTTCCATTGCAATAAACAGCCCACACAAACTCTTCCAACAGTTTCTTCTTATGAGTCTTGGTCTCGCTCTCCAGTGCAATTCTCACTATGTCTGATGCCATTTCCTTGTGAAATGCACTCGCATGCATAGGCAACTCTATCACAAACATTGGCAAGGAATGGGGATCTTCTTGTATGGCTAGACTTACTTTCCCTCTACGATACCCGAAAATTGTACCCGTGGTAGCTTTGTCTTTAAGTAGAGGCTTTCGGGGCCTGCCTAATAGTGCCACCATCTTGCAACCTGAAGTCAACATAGGAAAGAGCTTGAACATTTTTAGTAGCCCGCCGCCACTAGATTTCGCCCGCTTCTCGCCCGCAGTTTGCCGGAGCAACGATAGCATGGCTTGATTATCCATCTGGAAATAGGGGCTAGAGTGCACGGAAGGCATTTTAGGACTGATATCCAAGAAATTTAAGTCAAGAATTATTTGCGTTTTGAGCTAGTGCCAAACTAGAAGATACATATAAATGGACTACTCGAGAAAAGAAAAGAGGGTTGTAAGTTGTAACGAACGTGGTTGGTCACTTGGTTGGATTGTCCTTTGGAATCTTTTGAAGTGGGAAAGAGAAGAGAAACCTCCAATTTGGTTTGAGAGAAAAGCAAAATTGAGAACTAGCACATTGATGTGACCAAGTTTAGTGAACAGGGAAGGGAAAGAAAAGGAAACCAGGGAGGAGGGTGTTAAATAAGATAAGATTATAGGAGGGTTCGGACCACATAGTGTGGGGAAATTGAGGGAAGCAGAAAAAAAGGAAAAAAAAAAAGTCAAAAAGAGATGAGAAAAAGGAGTGTGGCAATGTTGGCTGGGGCATGTGCCTCTCTGATCATGGCATAGGGCATCACCATCAGTTGCTTTATGCTTTTCGAGACCCTATCCCGAACCCCCTCACTAATTATTGAGGTGCAGCTCATCTTGCCAAACCACATTTCTCCATGGTATTCTTTTGCTTTTGCTTGCAAGGCTGTTGTCCCTCTCTTTGGCTACAAATTCATGCTCCTTTCGTTGTTGGACCATTATTCTTGAACTCTTTTAAGTTATTTCAGGCAGAGGCAACGGAACCGAGAGTTGGTTTTAGATATCTTCGTCCTCGGAAAGCAATCAGTTCTCACCTGCCTTTTGTAGTTGGCTGCGTTAAATTTTTAAGCAACTTGCACTCATAGTTGGGAAGTCATCACATCAAAATTTATTATCTCACTTTCGATTGAAGTTACATATCTTGATTAGAGTAATCTTTATGGACATCGGGAACACATTGGAGAGAAGATTAGTGTCCAAGATGGGGTCCTTTGACACGACTACATTAAAAGAGGAAGCATTGTCGCCATCAAAACGGTATACCCATCAACCTTTTGACAAATACTAAAATCAAATTCATCTAGATAGAGGAATCTTTCATTTCATCATGATCAAATAGTTTGATGTTGGGACACTATTTTAATTTCTTACAATGCGTTTAAATAATTGAGATATCAATAATCACAGGTTGCAATTATATTGAACATCATATAGAGTACGTACTATCTGGCCTTTAAGCACTAATCTTTGCGTCCAATCATGATATTCAGAATTTTTGCATGCCATGTTGGGGTTATCAGCGAGACTATTCATGCAGAAAAAAAACATCAATTATGACAACGAAATTGCTTCTATTTCTTACTACAGTGATTGTAGGGGGCGAAACTGGACCATTTAACGTTTATTGTAATTGAACTTGAACTGTAACACGGTGAGTGATCGACAGCAAGAAGATTGGAATATGAGTCCTAGCCTTTGGACTTGGGTTGAAACATTGCTCAGACTTGTGGGATTGGAACCCTATATTAAACATGCCGAATCATTATCAGGCACATGTAGCGACTAAACAAATGATGGCTCTTCATGAAAGAGTCGCCACCAAGCGGAGGTCAGCGGTTCATGTATGTAAATTGATAAGTCACATTCATATTGAAGCAACGTAAAGCTGCCGGTAGCTGTAATCGCCTGACTCAAAACAGTGACATTCTGCGCAAACACTTTTTCCACGATATGGACTAATGATCCAAGTCACTTTAACCCCGTATGATGCTACGCCGGCCTTGTGAATTAAAAATTTGATTAATCTATCAATTGCTTTCTACTTTAAGTTAGAGTCAATGATTTGAAAATTATTTGATTAATGCATGTCACAAGGAAAGCTCGGGATAAATTAAAAGTGATCCAGGATGAATCTACGTACAGTACAATCCGCCTCTGATAGGATTGAGTGATTTGGTTCTCACCTCTCTTATCCTTCAGTTCTGTTAGACATTTACCTGCTTTTGGTTTACTTGAAATTATGGCTTAATTTAACAAAGGAAAAGGCCCTTTATGCGATCATGTTGATTTTGGCAGATCGTGATTGATGACCCACAATGACGAGGGAAGATTTTCCGGTCTTTCTAAAAATAATAGTTTTAAATGAAGATGGGAATCCTTATCAGAAATTAAGCAGCCGACTGATTGCAAGTTGCCATTCCAAGCACAAGACAAGGCACGCTGATATTTTAAAGGTGATTTGGTTTATTTATTGCTAGTTTGCTTCGCATTCGTTAGCTGCAAGCAAGATGGGGGGCACAAATTTTTTTTTTTTAAATTTTTTTAAATCGATGAAATCTAAATGCAGCATGAACACACCGGGCTAGAGTTCAGGAAGGTGTAGTCACTCGTGGATGGGCCATGACCCTAATTAGTTTGCAAAATAATTATGCGTCGGCAGTGGGCATCCAAGTCGGATTCAATTGATGGGCCGCACTTGATGCAAATAATTCATCGCAGCCCAAATTGTCAAATTCGTTGGTTTAAAATGGGTGCTACCTGGAGCTAGAGATCAATGAGGGAAAAGTGGTTGTAAAAAACATCTTGGTTTATAAATTTTGTATTAAAAGAATCTTTTTTTTTTTACATGAGAAAAAATTTTTTATGCATGTGAAAAAATGATTCTTTTAATAAAAAATTTATAAATTTGCTTATTTGCTTATTGATCTCCGGTAAAAATTTATGAATATTCATGAATCTTTCTTAATTGCCGCTGCGCTAAGCTCACGGACAATGGAGCCGAAAATGAGATGTTGCAGAGTCTCCGGAATTCGTACCCTTCTTCTCTTTTTGTTATTATAACAAGTGGGTCGTAATTAATGCTATCATACCGTGCCAGCCTCCTCCCAAGTTATACATTTATTGGCTGCCTCTAGGACATCCCGGAACATACTCTTTTTGCACGTTGGAGTATTGTGCGTGTTCCCAAGACTAGCGACTCGCAACCTTTTGGATGCAAATGTGCCTCTGTCATTGCACCAAGCAATAGGCTTTGTGGCATTTATTTGAATGTCACCGAAAGGGTGACAGGGAACGGTGCAGGTTGTATGCCCTGATCAAGCTCGTAAAGTTTACGAGGCTCTGAAGCAAAAGGGTTTACCAGTTGCGCTTGTGGAGTATGAAGGGGAGCAGCATGGCTTTCGCAAGGTATGTAGTAAAATTGCAAGTCAAAACCACAAAATTTGTGCTTGTTAGGGATTCGTTAGCCCCCTTGATTGCACCATGCAGGCTGAGAACATTAAGTTTACGCTGGAACAACAAATGGTGTTTTTGGCTCGTTTGGTTGGGCACTTCGAAGTTCCGGATGACATTACTCCAATCAAAGTTGACAACTTTGAATGAGTTTATGGTGCAAGACATATCTTTTTCTATATGCCCAAGTCATCAACTTTGGCAAAATATATAATGTCTATTACTTGTGTATTTGCTGCTTTTCATAAACTTGTGGATCCACTTTTTCTATTGTATGAAAAGTTGGATGTCGATGACAGGTATGCGCAATAGACTCTCTCGTTTGATATTGATTATAGCAATCAAATAATTTTACAAAAATATATTGTATTATCTTAAAGAGAATAATATTATATTTTATGATATATTGATATAATTCTTGTTCAGTTGTCTCGATATTTACCATAAAATTTAGTTAACATTTTAGGATGTTAGTTCTCCAAAGATTTGTAGCTGAATCGAAAGCTAATGTTTAGGCTTCTTAGCTGTTTGTTAGCATATATGACAGGAATGCATTGTTATTGATTCCTCGACTATTCAGGCAAATGAGCATGGTTTTCCTGATGGGTGTGTGTGCGTCCTTTGTTTTTCTGTCCTCTCTTGTGGGCTGGGCATGTATGGCCTACGATTAGGCGTTGTGGACATTAATTTGCATTAATATACTATTCATTATCAGACCTCCATGTTGCTTGCATAATATATTTTTACCACAAGCGTTTCTATATTTCTAGTGTATGAGATTTCATTAATGGCTTCGTTCATAAACGTCCACGATAGTAGTCAATAATTTCCATTGTGTGACGGGGTTTGCTGCTGTTGTTGCTTGTTTGACCATTTTGTAATTGTTGTTGAACAAGGATGAGCGCGTTGCTAGATTGCATGCATCATTGAGTCGCTATTTTTATTTTATTTTATTTTATTTTTTTGAAATTCCTTCTTATTTTCTCTCATATCAGACCATTTGTTCGACAAATAAAAAATGGCATTTAACACAATAAGAAAATGCTGTCGGTAAAGACAAAGATGTCGAGGAGATGATAAAGTAGATGATAAGGTAGAATTAAATATACTAATATGATACTATTGTCCGGAATAAGGTAAAATTAATCGATTTTATATTATTTTGTCACGTCTTATTTGCTGAAAATGCAATAGAAGACTTTGTTTTTAACTTCATTTTTTTAATCCTATTATTTTAATTTTTACTTTATTATTTACTTAATCTGGATATAATGATATTTATTTCAAGAAAGTATAAAATAAATGATGTCTGAGAGTTACTAAAATATTAATCAGAGAACCGGAAATCTGATTTCGGGTAAAATAATAAAACACTTCGCTATCCTTTTACACTTGCAAATAATTTAAACAAAAGAAAAACAAAGGAATTAACTCGGCTCCAAGCTACGAGAAGTTGATCGTTTTATAATGCAAATCTCCCCAGAATACCCTGATTGTAATTCGATTAACGTGGGGCATGAACAGTCGGATTGATTGCAAATCTCCCCAAAATACCCTGTTTGTAAGGCAATAAAGTCTTCTTCTACTTCAAATCTTCGAACACCGCCTTGTTCGTTTAGTAATGTGACTCGTGAGTCGACGCGCGTCCCTTTCTCCTAGAACCGGACACTGAACCGGAGTCGCTGTCTGGGGACCGGAGGCTCGAATTCTTCACTTCTTCGTGCTTCCTGAGCAAAGCCGGGTAGGAGTATTTTCTGAAGCGATCTTTATCTGATGCCCGTCCCTCTGACGCGCTTCTGAGCAATGGAAAATCCCTCAATCTCCACTTCTTTGAAGAACGACTCTTTGAAGTCAAGGAGGAAGATGGCGTGGAGTTCAATAAAATTGGTGACGGACGAACGTATGACATGTTGTTGTTATATATTCTAAAAGTTATATTTTGAAAAGAAATTAATATTTTGTGACAAGTGATATTAATCCTAATTTTTATTTTAAACATAAATTCTTGTCTCTCATATCGAATATGATAAGAAAAGAAGATCTTAAAACTTATAAACATCAAGTGATTAGATGGATTCCTATCTCTCACATCCTGTCTCCCACATATAATAGAATAAAACCCGTTTCTCATTTTAAGGTATATAAACGTGAATAATGCACCTTATAAAAAGTTATTTTTTGAGAAAGAGTAATGAACTCGGGATAGACTGCACTGTTTTAATTGAGTTTGTCTGTTTGGTCTCGATGTTTCTCATCGTTAACACCATTTCTTGATTGGTGTACCGTTTCGATGGCGACAATGATTCCTCTTTTAATATAGCACGTAAAGTTTGCAACTATCTGGCCTCTAACCATTAATTCTGGCATCCAATTATGATATTCAAAATTTGTGCACGCCATGTTGGTGTTATGAGCAGACTATTCATGCTGGAAAAATCATCAATTATGACAACGAAATGGCTTCTATTTCTTACTACAGTGATTGTAGGGGACGAAACTGGACCATTTAACGTTTATTGTAGTTGAACTTGAACTGTACTATGGTAAGTGTCGGCAGTAAAAAGCGGTTCATGTACGTAAAATGGTAAATCACATTCACATCGAAGCAACATAAAGCTACCAGTAGCTGTAATCCACATGACTTAAAACAGTGACATTCTGCGCAAACACTTTTTCGACAATATGGACTAAATGATCCAAGTCGCTTTAACCTAGCATGACGCTACGCCAGCCTTGTGAATTAATAAATTTGATATCATTAGCTTTGAACAATCCTTTTTGTTCACTTGAAGGCCCTTTCATCTATTAATTGCTTTCAGCTTTAAGTTAGAGTCAATGATTTGAAAATTATTTGATTAATGCACGTCACAAAGAAAGCTCCTGGATAAATTAAAAGTGATCCAGGATGAATCTGCGTACAGTACAATCCGCCTTCGATAGGATTGAGTGATTTGGTTCTCCCCTCTCTTATCCTTCAGTTCTGTTAGACATTTACCTGCTTTTGGTTTACTTGAAATTATGGCTTAATTTAACAAAGGAAAAGACCCTTTATGTGATCATGTTGATTTTGGCAGATCGCGATTGATGACCCACAATGACGAGGGAAGATTGTCCGGCCTTTCTGAAAATAATAGTTTTAAATGAAGATGGGAATCTTTATCAGAAATTAAGCAGCCGACTGATTGCAAGTTGCCATTCCAAGCACAAGACAGCGCGCTGATATTTTAAAGGGGATTTGGTTTATTTATTGGTAGTTTGCTTCCCATTCGTTAGCTGCAAGCAAGATGGGGGGGCACAATTTTTTTTTTAAATTTTTTTTAAATCGATGAAATCTAAATGCAGCATGAGCATACATTTTAAAGCTTCAGAACCCAACGAAAAGAAGGCATTGATAATGCCGAGTTTTTCAAGATAACGCAGACACCAAAAGTTCGACGCAGGACACACACTCGTCTAACAAAGTGTGACGAATAAGTTTATGAGACCTATCTCTCACATTAGATAAAAAGAGAGAAATTTTGGAGTATATAAACGTTGGTACTATACACCCCAAAAAATACCCTAAAAGGCTATTTTTTGGGGAGAGAGTAATGATCCATGACAAGTGGTATCAGAGCTAATCTCGACTTTTATTTCGAGGTCTCTTACTAAGTATTTCATGTGGAAGGAGTAGGCAAGAGGAAGTTCTGCCCGATTTTTTACGATGACGTCGATAAATTTGATGAGAGAGTGTGTGACGAACGAATGTATGAGACTTATCTCCTACATCGGATAAGAAGAGGGGAATATTGGGTATATAAACGTAATTACTACACACTCTAAAGGACTGTGTTATGATTCCGAGACAAGAGACACGGGGTCTTGGGGAGAGGGTAATGACCCGTGGCAAGAGCCACAGGGCTAGAGTTCAGGGAGGCATTGTCACTCGTGGATGGGCCATGACCCTAATTAGTTTGCAATATAATCATGCGTTGGCAGTGGGCATTCAAGTCGGATGGGCCGCGCTTGATGTAAATAATTCATCGTAGCCCAAATTGTCAAATTCGTTGGTTTAGAATACGTGCTGCCTGGAACTAGAGATCAGCGAGTAAAGAGTAGTTTGTGTAAAAAAAAAAATTTCTTTCACATGATACTAGAGATCAGTAAATAAAGAGTAGTTGTAATCATGTGAAAGAAAGACTCTTTTAATACAAAATTTATAGACTAAGATGCTGTCTGCAACCATCCATGCGAAAAGAAAGATTCTTTTAATACAAAATTTATAAATTAAGTCGTTCTCTGCAACCATCCATCCATGTGAATGAAAGATTCTTTCCCAGCCACGTTCTTTCCTGCCTTAGAAGCCCTTCGTGATTAGCTTGCCGTAAGACGAAATTCCTGGAAAATTTACCAAATCCAAGGCCCCTTTTACAGATGGCAGGACACGTCCCAACTCCTACTCCAATTTTTTTTTTTTTTATGAAGATGAAAAGACTAAGTATTTTATATTTATCAATATTATGGTTGAACATAACAATTTTATTTAAATTTAATAACATTAAAATATAATAATTAATATATTTATAATATAATTTTAAAAAAAGAAAGAGTATCCGCCGCACAAAATTTAAGTATAAATTAAAAAATTTTAATAATTTTAAACACACTAAAAAGAGTGACAGAGGGGAGGTGCTTGAATTTTGTTTTGGTGGGAGGCAGGTTTCCCATTGCAATGAAGAACTGAAACAAACTAGAAAAAAAAAAAAACAGAGCAACTCAATCAGAGAAAATAAGTGGAATATCAAACAAAGAGAGTGAAATTATCCTCATTTCCACCTTTTTTGTAATCTCTCTGTAATCGAATAGATTCCGGAGGAGCGCTTGAGCTTAAACATCTTCGCCAATATGGTTATTTTAAGGGAGGGGCAATTTGGACCTTTTATTTATTTTGCATGGCATTTTTGTCATAAAATTTAACGGTAAATTAACTGACCTCGTTCTTCTGTCGGGCAGTGAGATTGGACCCACAGAGCGAATCTCAATCGAACGGTGTACATTTGTCCCCACCATCACTTACTCTGCTAATCGCGCGAGTTAAGGTCAACGATATAGACGGCCGTGGCCGCTTTCACTCGCTGTCAGTCTTCACTTTCTTCTTCTTCTTCTTCTTCTTCTTCTTCGTTTTACTCATCCTGTCTTGTTCGCTTGCTCCTAATCCGCGGAAGGAAGGACCGGGAACGTCCTGCTCAAGAGGCCGGAGCAGCATTGCCGCAGAACAATGGCGTCTTCAACGGAAGCAGCTGATCAGCAGAAAGTCACTTCTCCTTACGGCTCTTGGAAGTCCCCGATCACCGCCGACGTGGTCTCCGGCGCCTCCAAGCGGCTGGACGGCACCGCCATTGACGGCCAGGGTCGCCTCTTTTGGCTTGAATCTCGCCCCGCTGAGTCAGGGTACGTATCGATGCAATGTAAGCATTGATTTATGTAATTTCATTTATTGATTTTGGGTTGTTCGGACTTGCTTAGGCGGGCGGTTCTGGTTAGAGAAGCTGAGAAACCAGGTGATGAACCGGTCGACGTCACGCCAAAGGATTTTGCTGTTCGAACAACGGCCCAGGAGTATGGAGGTGGGGCGTTCAGGATATCGAGGGACGTCATCGTCTTCTCTAATTACAAGGATCAAAGGCTCTACAAGCAGTCCATTGGTTCAGGAGGTTGATTCTGTTATTTAAGCGTCATTGTTGCTTTCACTTCAACATTCTTGTCTAGTACAAACAACATTGACTTTTACGCATTATCTGATAAACCGCGTGATTTGAGGTGTGTTTGATACTATCACTTGTGTAATGGCAGACTCGGCTCTTGTACCTCTTACACCTGATTATGGCGGACCAGTTGTCTCTTATGCTGATGGAGTCTTTGATCCTCGCTTTAACCGTTTTATTACTGTAATGGAAGGTATACAGTTGTGGATACTGTCAGAAAAATTGTTTCCTATTATGAAACATTGATTGCCATTTTTCTTTCGTCATTTTTGATAGATCGCCGAGCAAGCAGTACAGATGCAACGACAAAAATTGTGGCTGTAGGCCTTAATAACAGGGAAACCCAAGGTATGAACTTTTCTGAATGTGTTCACCCTGCTTACACCTTCCACCCTGGCCCCTGTCCTTGAAAAAATGAAAAACAAAGAAAGCAAATCTGCAATAACACTTTGAAAAACAAAAATTTGACATTGTTGAAGTTTTCAGTGTTATGAGGATTCTCTATATTTTCAGTAAGAATGTTCCTGTTCTCACTCATGTTCCTGTTCTCACTCATGTTCCTATTTGGTTTTAGCTATCTTTTGAGTAACGGACAGCCTCTGTGGTTGCATTGCTGATTATGTATGTGACATTCAGAACCACAAGTTTTAGTAAGTGGCAATGACTTCTATGCATTCCCACGCCTGGACTTTGAGGGTGAACGTATAGCATGGATAGAATGGAGTCATCCTAACATGCAATGGGATAAAGCAGAACTGTGTGTTGGCTTTATTTCTGAGAATGGGTAAGTGGAATTTCCTTTTGCTTTTTTCTAAGAGTTTTCTATAGCCCGAGCGAGACATTATGTTTTTCTCTCTTTCTTTTGCGTAGCAACGTTGACAACCATCATTGTTGCATAATTGCAGTATCATTTTTTTTTTTTTTTTTGTTTTTTTTGGATTGGAGGAACTAGTCCTGCATATCTCATTTGAGACTTGAGATTGGGTATTAATTTCGTCAGGCCATTGTAATGGTTCTTTTTATGATAAATCACTTTATTTGGAGGAAAAAGTAAATACCTGGAGCTCTGCTCATTTACATCCAGTTTCTTGCCAACAGCACTTAAAAAGTTTTGAACTTAACTCCAGAGGCTATGATTTCTGCATTAGTTTATTTTCATCCAAATGAATAATATATGTTGTCTAGCCTCCTTGTTGCACAAACCCTGGGGAAATTAATAGGTTATCTGTGTCTCAACATGCTTTCTCCAATACGTTGGACAAACAATAAACTGACTCTTTCCTTTTGTGTGGATTCAGTTTTTTGTTATTTATGATGAAGATATGCATGCTGTTATACACATATATGGGCACTCTAGAAATTTTTGTTCTTGGCTGCCCCCTTGTGATTGCTGAATTATTCTGTTATTTAACTGTCTGTTTCTGCCTTTTAGTTCTATTAGTCAAACATACATCAGCGAATGAATTTTTGCTGTGTTCTTTTTCTTAGCAAAATGCACACATAGGGGAAAAATTGTCCTTTGCCTAACCTTTTGCATCAAGTGGCATTTACTGTTTTTGGTGGTCTCATGCAGGGATGTCAGCAAGCGCATATGTGTTGCTGGTTGTGATCCTGCACTTTTGGAGTCTCCTACTGAACCCAAGTGGTCTTCCAAAGGTCTTCATTTTTTCCCTTTTTTGTTTTTTTTTTCCTGATGTATTCATTCTTTAATTGGTTGCAAGGGACGTTGCAGTTATTCCATCAAAGATGGTAAAACATATAGCGTGCATGGCTATGGAATGAATTATTTAGCTTAGCTGTTTATTCACAAAATATTATATCTGCATCTGCATCATTTATAAATAGAAACTATGGCTGAAGGATCGACAATGTGTGATAACACTTCCATAGGTTATGTTTGGGAGAAATTCCCAAAATCTATTTTAGTATCAGATCCATCGGATTTCAAATATTCATTTTACTAATAAGATACAGAGGCTTACTTCACATTTGGAATTTCATAGAAAAGACATTTTGCATTAGAGAATGGTCACTTTGAGCAGAAACCCCTTTTTAGCAGATTGTGATGTTTTTATTGCCCATATGCAGGGGAACTATTCTTTATCTCTGATAGAAAAAGTGGATTTTGGAATCTTTACAAATGGGTAAGTTTTATGCTTAGGGAGTTCCAATTTGTTAATTCAGTGCACACATAGCTTATGAATTTTATTTTAGCATGCTACAAATCTGCAGAGGGTTCATTTATTACATCTGGCATTGCTGAACTTTTTCACAGGGCCTGTTACCTGGAGTATTACACCCTTTCCAGTGCAGTTTATTGAACTTTTCATTTCATGGTTTATGTCACTGGGTGATATACATAAATTTTCAATGTTTCTTCCTCAATTTGCCTGTAGCAAAGTGCAGTGCTTTTTTTTTTCTGAGTCTTGTTGGAGATATTATGTGGCTTGAGATCTTTGTTTCTGTACAGATAAATATTACTAGGGCATGCATTAACTACTCTGGACAGAACATATTTTCTGTGGGTTTTGCCATTTCACAGCATGCCATGTGCTTTAGATATAGGCAGTACTATTGCTGAAATAAAAAACATCCCAATGGTGCCATGGAATGGAGAAATTTAGTAAACCAAACTGTTCGAGTTGTTGATCAAAGTACTTCATGGAGTTTGATAGGGTGGGGCTAAACGTGGCAGCATGAACATGTCTGATATTGGGAAGTTATGTGAGGCCTGCTGTAACCACAAGCAGAATTTTGGGACCATTATGTTTATTTGAAAACCTTGGTTTTCTAGTGTAGACTTGGCTAATGTTTGTATGGCTTGTTAGGCAGCTATCATTAGGGACTCATTGAATGGATTATGTTGTGTCTCTGTTTGCAACAGATTGAATCTGCAAATGACATAAAACCACTCTACTCCTTGGATGCTGAATTCTCAAGGCCACCATGGGTTTTTGGCATAAATTCTTACGAGCTAATTCAGATTGATGAAGGAAAGAACTTAATTGCTTGCAGCTACAGGTACGCGGGAATAAGACTTTTGGCTCTGTATTCATAATCCATCAAGGTTGAACATGTAATTTCCAGCGGATAACTGCACATGCATGCCCAAGCTTAATCTTACTGAACTTTGCTTTTCTGTTTGCAGGCAGAATGGAAGATCATATCTTGGTGTTCTGGATGATGTTCAAAGTTCATTTACTCTGCTTGATATTCCTTTTACAGATATAGATAATTTAGTACTTCCAGACACCCTATTCTCTCCAAAGTTGCAATCAAGAAGAAAATGCCTTTACCTAGATATTTGTGTAGTGCTCTTAGATGTGCAAATTTTCTCATGCAGACTTTGGGGCACCATTGCCTATATGTAGAGGGAGCGTCTGCAGTTCATCCATCCTCTGTGGCTAAGGTGCTGCAACCTATTCTATTCCATATCATTTTCCTTAAGCCATGATACTTGTGTTTCTCACATCAAGGATAGCAATTTGTTCCTGTCTTTGCAGGTGACTCTAGATGACTCTAAATCCAAATTGGTTGATTTCCAAATCGTGTGGTCATCTTCACCTGATATTTTAAAGTACAAGTCCTACTTCAGCTTGCCAGAGTTAATTGAATTTCCAACAGAAGTTCCTGGTCAAAAAGCATATGCATATTTTTACCCGCCTTCTAATCCTAATTTTCAAGCTAGTAAAGAAGAGCGGCCTCCTTTATTGTTGGAAAGTCATGGTATGTTGAAGTTATTCTTGCCATTTAATTGACCTGGTCAAGTTTTACACTTTTTTTGTTTTTGGGCCTGGTTGCCTTGGTTGGTGATATGAAACTATTGTAGAGTTATATCTGCTGATAAATGGATAAAATCTGGAGTGACTACTAGTCTCCTTGAAACAATATATAATTTGTTTCACTTGTGTCCTGCTCCCCAGAACATCTGAATGGTCTTTAAGAGGTTTTCAGAATAAGGAAATGATGGATTCTGTACAAGACTGGGAATCATTGCGGACAAAAATGAAAAGAAATTAAGGTAGCAAAATACTAATTGTAAAGAGCTGTCACTTGATACAAACAACAGAATCAGAAAGAGTCACATATTTCAAGTGAAGTGAACTAGATTGTGGGGGGAACAGGCCCTCAGTAATATTTTCTTTTACCATGTTGGCATCAGAGTCTTGGTTGGATCAGGGGTGCATTGGTCAGATTCTTCCTGAGTCAAATATCAATGTCTACATCTCTCTGTCCCTGTTCAGGGCTTGTGAATAGCATGCTGTTGGGTTGCATGCAACTGACATTCTTAGTTCTTTTACATGGCTGTTCCACTGGGTCAAAAGGGTTTGACATTTTCTTTTTTACAACAACAACAAAACCTTAATCCCAAATTTATCTGGAAGATCATATTTGACATTTATCTCAGAAGATCAGAAAAGTATTGTGGAAGTTATTCTTTAAATCTATTCATTTTTAGAGTATTATATATCTGACTGTCAGAACTTTCAGTTCTGGTTCCTTATTATGATAGAATTGCCTTATTTTTGTTGAAATAGTGGCAATATTCAGAAATTTCACCGTAGAACACTGTGTAATTATGTTTAAACCGGAGTGTTAGGAAAATTTATGTGTCGGGTTTGGTGGCTAATTGTTGAACTCTTTGCGTGATGATCTGCCTTTTGCCTTATTGGCTATTGGGAAAGTTGCTGAGTATTTGAATGTAATAGCATCCACCATGTGTAAAATTCTCCAGGAGGGCCCACAGATGAAGCACATGGAATCTTAAACCTTAGTGTCCAGTACTGGACCAGTCGAGGATGGGCATTTGTGGACGTTAACTATGGTGGAAGCTCTGGTTCGTCCTTCATCTTTACTTCTACTTGGGATCTAAAAGCTGTATTGGCGTATCCCTACAGATCCCTGTTCATTCATTTAAAACTCTAGAGTCTACTTGATCCCCAGCCCCTTCTTTTTACCTCCTCATTTTAGTGTTATTCCACAAATGTTGCTTGTCCTTTTGCATTCTCTCTCTTTGAATGAGTTGTCGAGGGAATGAAAAAAGAGAGATAAAATCAATGTGGTCCTTATTGTGGTTACACTTGCTGGCAACATCAAACTTGTTTGGATCATATTCTTGTGCTAAAAGTTTCGTGGACAACCTTTTGAAGGTTATGGTAGAGCATATCGAGAGCGCTTGTTGGGAAAGTGGGGAATTGTTGATGTTAATGACTGTTGCAGTTGTGCTAAATTTTTGGTAATGATTTACCCACTTCTAAGTTTTCTGTGTTTTTTGGAGGGGGCAGTATATAACAACGGAAAATATAAATGTTTCCATGTAGGTGGACTCTGGAAAGGCTGATGAGGAACGGCTCTGTATAACTGGAGGCTCAGCTGGTGGGTATACAACCTTGGCTGCTCTTGCTTTCAAAGAAACGTTTAAGGCTGGAGCTTCCTTGTATGGTGTAAGTTCCTGATCTTCATATTGAGTTTAGTTCAGTATGATCAATGAACTTGAGAAGCATTTGGCTATTGCCTTCATGGATGGTTATTGAATGCGGCTAATGATAGAGTTTTGTCTGAAAAGTAGTGCCAAGTAATTAAATGGCTCATGATATAATTTTGCACTTCATTTTAACCTGTTTGTGCTTGTATTATTATGTTTCCTGTGTTTCTGAAGCATTGTTGTGTATTTGGGGTGAACAAAGGCACATGCATAGTGTTCCTGACTTGTATACTGAAGTGAGATAAATATGGGATTTTTCTTTTCACCCCCGGGGGGAGGGGGGAGCTCTAGAATGAAAAGTAGGTGAAATGCCCAATCCTAGCCTGACATGAGGGTTTCCCTTCATCCGGCTCACATCGTTACACCAAATAAAATAAAGATAAAAAAAAGGGTTCTCACACTCATAATCACAATCGACCCACCCCCTCCCCCCCCAATAAAAAAAACAAAAAAAAACTACTCCCTCATTAAAGAGCATTTCCACGGGGTAGAACCTCCTCAAGGAATATAAGATTTTCATGAGACTGATCTTGAGCTGCCATCCAAGTACAAATACCTTCGTTTGAGAGAATATTTTTGGTGTGGGTCTTCCAATATCAATGAGTGGATTGTTTTGCTCCTGTATCTTCCAAAAGGAAGAAAGATCTCTGAGAGCTGTTTCCTGCCAAGCTAGCATTTCAAGTTGATTTTCTTAGACTTTGTGCACCCCATCTTGAACAACGTCCTCAGCAAACAGCAATGACAATGCTTATGCTCTCAAAGTTCAGTTTTTGTGCAATCTTTTGACTATTCAAGTTGAAAATTTAATTTTAGTCATTAGCTTTTCTGGTCAAGAAGCTAAAAACCATTTGAACTGACTAATACTGCTGGCTGAACCTATTTAGATTACCTTCTTTTCAGATATAAATACGTGGTCTACAATTGTGGTCATCATCCTCCATAATCCTGCCACTTCACAATCCCCTGGAGAGTGGGAGCCTTGTGTTTTTATCTTACGTGTCTGAGTGGAGTTAGCTTGGGTTTCTGAGACATTGAGAACCCCATACAGTGGCTTCCTTCTTCAGACTGCCATATAGCCATTTGTATCATGCTGATTAGAGCACGAGATCTGAACCATTCTACTAGTTGGCAGTATGAGAGTTTTTTTTTCTGATTATATGCACATTTCCTTGAATTGCATAATGGTTTTTCTTGTAGATGGTATGCAGATATACTATAGTGACAAGGTGCAAAAATGTAAATATTTCCCGATTTGATGTCTATATTGATTCATCTCAGGTGGCCGACTTGAGCCTGTTGAAGGCAGAAACTCACAAGTTTGAGTCTCATTACATCGATAATCTTGTTGGTAAAATGAACAGAGAGATTTCATTTTTAAATTAGTTTTATGTTCCATTAATTGTATTTGATGGTGAACTTATTCTTGATGGCTGGAAGGTACTGAAAAGGATTACTATGAGAGGTCACCAATTAATTTTGTTGATCAATTTTCCTGCCCCATAATTCTATTTCAAGGATTGGAAGATAAGGTATGGATACATTTCTGAGGATCAGAACCATTAAATTTTTGCTAAAATCTGATTCTGTCAATGAGGCTTCTTTTGTGCGTAAGAAAAGCATCATTCTCATCTCCATATCTGTCTCTCTTCTTTGTTGCTTTGGCCCACAACTCACTTGTGCTTGCATGTCCATCTATCAACATATGGCATCTTTGTTGCTTTCTAAATTTTATGTAAATGGAAGAAACCTGTTATCATTGTAATTCCACCACCGGGCATAGCTTTTCCACCACGCAATTCTGTTATTGTTCAATTCTGTCCGGTATTGGATACTGGGACTTTGCAATATTTGATTGAACACACTTCTGTATATTCCATCTGCTATAGAAGTTCTAGAAAATTCATTAAGAGGAATGTCTCCAACAAAATTGGTTTGTTCTTGCATATCACTAGTGGTTTCCCAGATGTATCCTGCTGACACCTGTAATTCAGAAGAATATTTTCACTGTATGATTATATGTCTGAATTATATTTTTATTCATGTTGGGACCTGCCACAAAATTTCAACTAAAAATGTCATGAAAGCTTTATTTGATGCTACATACTGTGCCAGCCTCCTCCCAACTTATATATTTATTGGCTGCTTCTAGGACATCCCGAAACATATTCTTTTTGCATGTTGGAGTATTGTGTGTGTTCCCAAGACTAGCAGCATGCATTCTTTTGGATGCAAGTATGCCTCTGTTGTTGCACCAAGCAATAGTCCTTGTGGCATTTATTTGAATGTCACCAACTTACTACTGATGTGCAGGAAGCTTGTTATTTTTAAGCATTTAGTTTGTTGGTCCATCATTTGAGGAGAATTTGGCAAAGCAGAACTACATTTCATGCTTCCAAGATGAGTCAAATGTCATTTTTCTTTTGTTGTGAGTTTAGGTGTTCTACTTGATCCAAGAAAAGGAGAGATCTTTTTTATTCTTTTATTTATTTATTTTTTTAAAAGAGCAAGAAAGAAAAGGAAATATATGCAGCATAATCCGTTGTAGTGTCCATCTGATCATTGCAACTTTCAATATGAGTTGAAGCTCAGTGAATGGTTGCAGGTTGTACCCCCTGATCAAGCTCGTAAAATTTACAAGGCTTTGAAGCAGAAGGGTTTGCCAGTTGCGCTTGTGGAGTATGAAGGGGAACAGCATGGCTTTCGCAAGGTATGTACTAAAATTGGAATTCAAAACCGCAAGATTTGTGTTTGATTGGAATTCGTTAACCCTTTGATCGCACTATGCAGGCTGAGAACATTAAGTTTACGCTGGAACAACAAATGGTGTTCTTTGCTCGTTTGGTTGGACACTTCGAAGTTGCGGATGGCATTACTCCAATAAAAGTTGACAACTTTGACTGAGTTTACGGTGCAAAACATATCTTTTTCTATATGCGCAAGTCATCAACTTTGTGCATTTGCTGGTTTTCGGGAGCTTGTGGATTCACCTTTTCTATTGTATGAAAAGTTGGATGCCCATGACAGGCATGTGCAATAGACTCTCTTGTTTGATACTGATTCTAGGAATCAAATAATTCTACCGAAATGTCTAAAAGTTGTAAAACTTTGATAGATCAATTAATCTGATTTCGAGTAAAAATAGTAAAACCAATTATTGGACCTTTCTATTTGGTGTGGATACACTTTACCATGCTTTCACACCTGCAAATAATTTAAACCAAAAAAAAAAACAAAAAACAAAAGAATTAACGCGGCTCCAAGCTGCGAGAAGTTGATCGCTCTGTAATGCAAATCTCCCCAAAATGCCCTGTTTGTAATTCGATTAACGTGGGGCATGAACGGTTGGATTGAAAGCAAATCTCCCCAAAATACCCTGTTTGTAAGGCAAGAAAGTTTTCTTCCTCAAATCTTCGGACACTGCCTTGTTCGTTTTGTAATGCAACTCGTGAGCCGACACGCGTCCCTTTCTCCTAGAACCGGACACTGAACCGGAGTCGCTGTCTGCGGACCGGAAGCTTGAATTCTTCACTTCTTCGTGCTTCCTGAACAGAGCCGGGTAGGAGTGTTTTCTGGAGTGATCTATATCTGATGCCCGTCCCTCCGACGCGCTTCTGAACAATAGAAAATCCCTCAATCTCCACTTCTTTGAAGAAGAGCTCTTTGAAGTCGAAGAGGAGGAAGATGACGATGAGTTCGATGAGATTGCACTGTTTTGATTGAGTTTGTCTGTTTGGTCTCGCAGTTTCTGCTCGTCTTCTTCTTCTTCTTCTTCTTCATCCCATGGAATTCGGGCGACTCTGAACGGAGAGAGCGATCTTGTTGCCCTGCGCCTTGAACTCGTGGTCAGACCCGAGGTTCTCTCCCTCCCTCTTCCGTTTTCTTCTGCTCTCTTTCGAGTGTTCTCAGCTGCAGCTGCAAATGGATCTGAATCTAATTTCTTTCTTCTCGGCGAAAACACTTCGCGTATAATCTTTTTCCCCTTTGCCACTGGCGATATAGGCGGGCTTCTCTGGTCTATAGAATCATCGAGCTGTAATCCTGGCGGAGGCTTCAGCGGTCGAATTTTGCCGCCGGCGAAAAGTTGGTCGGCCGGGAGGGACGCCTTCTCTAGTTCTGCACTGAAATCAAAAGCGAAGTCATCTTCAACGACAGCCTTGCCAGCTGCCTTCGGTGATTTAGGTGTGCCGGGCCTTTCTTCCCAGTAGAAAGCAATCCCGCTGCTTCTTTCTTCACCGCCGTTGTCGTCGAAACGACGGTAGAACTCCGCCACACGCGAAGGACTCGTGGGAGCGCTCAAGGCAAAAGCGCCCGAGCCTGTGGGCGTAGACGGAGTGCTCAACAATGGCGGAGGCCAAGCGTCGTCCATTCTCGGTCCGGGTATTGCTACTTCTACTTTTAACATATTTTTATTATATGCGTTTTCCCTTCCCTCGGTGTGTGTGCTCTCCGTCTGGCTGTGAGCGTTTTTGTTTGTTTTTTTTTTTTGTTTTTTTTTTTTTGTGAGAGGCCACCGAGGGAGAGGGAGAGGGAGAGATGGACGGGGTTGATGTTAAGTGACCGAGGCACTTAAATATATGGAAATCGAGCCTTTGGAGGAGGGGGACGGCTAAGGAAAGGCGGAGGAAAGACCGGATGAAAAGTCAAGGTAGGAAATTGTTGACCATTATTTCGTGAGACGGAGCCGCCTTTTCTTTCCTTATTACTTGTTTCCTTCCTTGCCCCACCAACTGATGATTTTTTTTTTATAAAAAAAAATTATTTTTTTAATCCATTTTCAAGAACCTGTTTCAGTTTCCCACGTGGGAGAGAAGCACCAATGGTGTGTGAATTTTCAATTGGGGTGACATGTGATGGTAGGTATATAGGAGGATTGTAGAGGTGTGGCTATGGCGTTCACGGCCTCGCTCCCACGCTTCCTTTTGACCAAATAATGGACTGAGCCAACGTGCTCAATGTTACCCATAAAAAACAAAAGGAGAGATGACTGATCAGTCTCGTCGCATGGTTGCAGTGTTTTGTGAAGCCGAGAGGAAAGGTCCATTTGTAGAACTATGGGACAAAAATATGTGTGCGAGACACCTTGTTCTTGAACAGTGAATATTCGATTTCTTTTTTTAATAAATAAATTTTATCATTATAGATATTAATTTTTTTAATTTTAAATTTAAATGAACTTACATAAGTAATATACTTAATTTTATAAAAATTAAAATTATTAATACATTCAAAAATTTTATTTTAATTTAATAACTAATTTTTTCTCTAAATTTTTATTGTAACAATTTTTATACATGTTAAAAAAAGAAAAGATCGATCATATATATATATATATATATATATATATATATTTAAATTAAGTATATTTATCAATTTCAAATTTAAACTCAAGGTTATAATAATTAATAATGTAATAAAGAATTATTCATTATCAAGTTAATTTTAAATAAATATATTGTTAAGAAATATTATCACGCTATTAATTGAGAATATATTCTTTCATTTATTATATTAATTAAATAATAATAATAATATCTTGTAATCAAATTATACAAGATTTTTTTAATAAATTTATTATTATTATTAATAATTTTTTAATATTAAAATCAAATAAATTTGTATAAATAATATACTCAATTTTATAAAAATTAAAATTATTTATACATTTAAAAAGTTTATTTTAACTTAATAACTAATTTTGCTCTTGATTTATTGTAAAAACTTTCACATGTGTTAAAAAGAAAGAAAATCAGTTATATATAATTATATGATTTAAATTAGATATATTTATCAATCTTAAATTAAAACTCAAGATTATAGTAGTTAATAACACAATAGAGAATTAATTATTATCAAGTCATATTGATTTTTCAATAAAAATATTATTAAAAAATATTATTATACTATTAATTAGAAATATATTCTCTCATCTATTATATTAATTAAATAATAATAATAATAATCTCTCGTAATGTCATTATAATGTCATAATATGATAAGTTATGGTAATTATGTTTTATTTATTTAAGACACTTTCTCTCACATATTATAATACTTATAATCTATTATACAAGATTTATAAAATATATATAATTATTGATAATAATATCTTATAAATTTTTTTTATTAAAAATAATAACATGCATATTATTATAAAATATAATAAAAAATATATAATGTGTGTTCGAAAAATTAAAGTGTCATCATATTATATATTATCAATTATTATTATTACAATCAAAACTCATTCTAAAAATATGCATTAATTATGAATTTTTATATTAATTTACAATTATAAAATTAATTAGTAATTTATAAATACACTTTGTTTCTAATGACAAAATATTTTAATTTTCATAAATTTGACACCCTTTTAAGTATCTTTCATCCTTAAAGAAAAATACTACTGTGAAATTATTGCATAAATCTTAATAGTTTGATAATAGTGACAACAATCTCAAATTATAAAATAAAGTTTCATATACCATAAATTTTATTTTTATAATAGATAAAATAATGATAGATAATTGTTAATTATTCTACAAAATTGTTTTTTTTTTCTTAATAAGAAAAAATAATTATAAGTGGATTTTTTGGTATTAATGCATTTAGTAAAATCAGAATCTAAACATTTAATTACATTTAAATAGTTTAATTTTTTATATAATAATATATAATTCTTAGTTTCTTTAGGTACTTCAATACTTAGTTTGTTACATTTTAGTGATGTATTTTAAGATTATTTGTATACTTGCTTAACATTTCAATCACAAAACTAATATTCAATTTAATACAGATTAACAAATATATTAAACTATTAATAACAAAGATATATAAAATTAATTCTATTTTTTTTATATTATGCATCATTCCTAAAATATTGCATAAGATTGAATTTGTGATTTTTTTGTATAAAAAGTTCTGAGGTAAACAATTACTCATATAAAATTTTTCTAAAATTTTCTTAATATAAATATTTTGAAATAATTATTTATTGTGATTTATTACAAAATATTTTTATTTTTATATCTTTCGCTATAAAATTCTTTTAGAAAATAATATTTAATTTTACACAATATACTTAAAATATTAACATCATGTAACATATATAATTAAAAAACAAACTTATTCTTATTGATTTTTTAGTACATAACACTAATTAACAGTATTCTTTTTAAATAAAAAATATAATGATATTATTGAATTTAATATATTAGTATAAGGGAAGTTGTTTCAGTATATATTTATCATTTAATCTATATATTATTTAACATATACTTTCAATGAAAGAACTTTTAAATTTATGAAATTAATCTATACATATTATGAAATTAATAAAATATATATTCAAAAAAATCTTACTATCAATTTCAATAGGTTCTTGTAATTTTTCTTTAAACACAATTGAAAAATAAAGAATTATAAATATAAAATAACAATTAGTAAATTTTATCAATTAGACACATATAAATTTATCTACTTAAAATGGTAACAACTTAATTATTATATAAAAGAGTTTTAGTTAATATAAAAAGCATAGCAATTGACGTTATCCTATTAAGCAATTTACATTTCCTTGTAATATATTTGGTCATTACTTTTAATAGTTTAAATAAAATTTTATTTTAATTTTTTATATAAACATTATAAAAGTACAAACTTCATAAGATTTTATTCATCAAACACTATCTTTTATTTTGATTAAATTAACAATTTTATAATAAGACATTTTTTGCCACTTTATTCTTTGTATGAGAAATTAATTAATTCTTTTTTTTCTATTTCATAATAACTAAAATGACTTTAACCTATATATGTAGTATAATCACAATGAAAGTTTTATTCCTTATTATTTTTTTTAATTCTATAAGAGTCAAATAATAACATAGAATCTTATTATTTTTATAGGATAAAAATCAAAAATTAATTAAGTATATATGTTATTTATCATATATAAAAATATTTATTTTTAAAATATATACTTTAATATGACTTATTAGATTTTTTAATAAATTTATTATTATAAATACTAATTTTTTAATTTTAAAACTAAATATATTCATATAAATAATATTATAAATAATATATCTAAATTCATAAAAGTTAAAATTATTAATACATTTGTAAAATTTATATTAATTTAATAATTAATTTTGTTATCCTAATTTTTACTATAATTACATTTCTTTAAATAAATTATTCATAAATATTAAAAAAAGAATTAGTTATATATATATAATTTAAATTATATATGTTTATCAATACTCAAATTAAAATTTAATATTATAATTTTTAATAATAAAATAATATATAAAATTATTTTTTATCAATCCAATTATATTATAATTAATTTTTAATAAAAATATTATTTGAAAATATCACTACACTATTAATTAAAAACATCCAAAGAATGAAAACATCAAAACCAAAGCCCAAAAAAAAAAGAGTGCGCGGGAAGCACAGTAAAGACAGTAGTTAGGAAGGAAACTGGGCTCGACACTAACCAAACCAAACGGAGCATTCCCACAATGGCGGATAGAAGGCAGGGCAGCTTTTCTAGACATGGTCAATATTTGCGAGCTGTTTTTCTCTTTAATTCCTTTCTTTATCAAATCTGTAGTCTGAGCAGTAGAAAAAATTGGGCGTATTTAATTTAAAAAATTAATGTGACGTTTGATATCTCTAGCATTACTCTTTAGCGTAGTGTAAATTATGTGTTGTTTTAACCATTTCGTCGACCACTGGCTGGGCGTAGAATGGAGATGTGTTCCTGCCCGTGGTCATTACACGGTACGCAGTTGGAAAACAATCAAAGCACTCCTGCTTTTTTGTGAGAAGAGAGACATAACTTTTTTTTTGTTTTTTTGTTTTTTTGTTGGTAGGTGAAGAAACATAATTTTATCCATCTAAGTTAACGCTTTTTGCGCATATAACATGTCCCAAAATCACAACTTGTTCCCGTATAATATGAGTTTCGTTACACAAATTCATCTCATTCAATCATAACAATTAGTAACTATGGATGATGTGAATTGCGATTGATTGATATGATTATAGATTCGTAGATACGTATTCTTTGTCCTGTTTTTGTAATATTTTAGTTCTGATACAATGATCACTAACACACATCGGGCACGATTTCTTGTACATTATTTTCCCCTTTTGCTTAAGAATATGCACAACCCGAACCCCTTTTTTTATTATTATTATTATTATTATCCTTGTCACTACTCTCGAATAGAAATGAAGGTACCCACCGGTTTATCTTGACCGCAACAAATGTCCAAATTTTCTGTTCCTCGTGGGTCAATTAGGGATCAAATTGCTTTCAAACAAGGTGAGATAAGAAGAGATTAAAAAAAAAAAAGAAAAAGTTTTCTTATTATCATCGTCAACATCATCATCTTTGAGAAATGTACGACCGATGGTGCACCTCCCAGTGCATACATTGTGAAAGGAATGGCTAGCATCCATCCAAGTTGAATGCCATCTAGTAGCGACCAATGACAATGTTGGATGGAGAGAGATCAAGAGTTAACGAGAAGGAGAGCTTATAATGTAATAACCCACACCCATTTGAGTCATCCACCATAAAAACAGAACCCAAAAAAAAAAAAAAAATTGTTATTAAATCTCGGCTGAGTTTTGGAGTCACTGGTCAACCTAGAACTAATCATCGAAATTGATTGTTAATTTTGATATTTTATAAAAAAAAATTTATTATTATTATTTTAAAAGTATTGAGGCTCTCGCATCACGGGCGTGTATTGGGATGGATCTGGTCCTAACTCGTGATTCATTAATTTTATCATGTGGGCTGACTTGGAAAAACTATGATTTTATGGATGCTACTCGAGAATTAATTACAAGGTTTTGGTTCATCAAATCAATTTCCATCTAGAAGGAAGAAAAAGACCGGAAAATTATAGTCGGTTACGTGTAACCTTAAAAGAAAGGAAAGTAAAACTACAATTTTGAGTACTACTAGCTGAACATAGGGAATATAAAAATACAAGAAAATTATGGGAATTAATCAAGTATTGCTTTGCTTCTAAGGGTACTCTCCCCTCTAAAAGTCTCCCCTAATCAATGGTTCTCATATTTTTTGCGTAATTCCCCGACCTCTATTCTCATAAAATTTAGTCTTTTCATGCAACTTTGTGAGTAGAACCGCAGAGAAAAAAAAAAAAAAAAACACGTAGGTTATGGTTTCCACCTTTTCCTTCTCCCTTTTGATATGTTGGAGGCCCAAAATTAAAACGAGAAGTAGTCAACTATACAACTGTGAAAGGGCCTTAAAATCAGGGCTTTGAACATCAGATACACTAGTGTTGAGATTTGGGCCACCCCTATATTGGGAGAAGTCCGGCATGTTCATCAATGGGCTTAACAAGCTGAGGCCCATATTTTACATGGGCTGTCCTCTAATTCCCCCCCCCGTCTGGTCCTAAAATGAAATCTTCTTCCGGCCTACCGCAGCTATCTGCAGGTGATTTTTTTTTTTTTTAATATGGTAATACGATTACCTTTAGTCTCTTAGTTGTTAAAGGGAACAAAAAAAAAAAAAAAAAGATATGGATCTATTAACCACACCTGAACAGAGAAAGTAGTGCTTTGCAAACAAATCTTAACGGGTTGGTGTGTCCTAATTGTAAACAGTGCCACGCACCTAAAAAAAAAAAAATAATGATATTTATTTTGATTTATTATTTGAACTAAATTGTGCGAATAACATTTTATTTAATATGAACAAATCTTCTTTCACAAGATAAAAGTACTGAAAAGACAGTTTCTTAATTTAGGTCCGCCTCTCTCTCTGTTTTTTTTTTTTTAAATTTCTTTTTTTTCCAATAGCAACTTAGAGAAATTAAGTTGGAAAGAATGGCATTAGTGAACCCCCAATAGAGCTCTTAGGCCAATCGGGTGGCCATAACCGTAGGAGGATTTGTCTCATATTCTGGTTGGCCCTTTTGATTAATAATCTTATACTTTGATCGTCAAGCTGTCACACTGCAGTTTCTCATGCCATTACTATGCATGTCATCTTACAGGTACAAGGATTTATTCCCGTTCAAAGTTCAAACAATAGATAGCATACGGGCCAAAAAAATAAATAAATAAATAAAATTAAAAATCTAAATATGTATACAGAAAAAATAAAGAAAAAGTTATTTGGATACACAGTGACAGGTTGGGTCCTACAAAAATCTGAATTCTACCCGCCACCCGCAAATATTGTAGTTTGGTAGAATGCAATCCACCATCGTATCCACAGGCTTAACCAGGCAAAATTGTGACGGGATCAAATTTTATTGCGCCAACTTCGGCTGAAACTCTCTGCTGTAACTTTTAACATCTGATGTTCGTTTTCATCTGCGTCTGCGCCACTTCACTGGCCAAGGCTGTCTGTTTGTTTTCATTTCCTGCTCTAATGTGTACGGGAGAAGAGAGAAGTATCTTCAGCAGCAGGAGGCGAAGTGGTAAACATGCCAAAATCAACTATTCACATTATTTCTGGCCACTGACAGGCCTAGGGCCAATGCGTGATAGCATTGCGTAGAAGATGTCGCGGGGAATTCCACAGTACCAAGTACGAGACCCGCTAGACGGAGGCTTTTAGTTTTTCCGAGTGGAGACAATGTTCGCAGCGCATGTGAAACTCTACATTCTGAATAGCACATTTGTTCTTTTGCTTCAATACGGCGGGCAGCCCGATGTAGCCCCCATGACCGTATCATGAAAAGGGACCAATGGCGATGGACCACTTCCTACTCCCACAAACAATTTGTTCTTAGGCCACGGGACACAGTCCACATTCCATCAAACAATTGTATGCGTCTGTTGATGGATATTGACGTATACATGGTCGTCTCATTGGCAGAGTTTTTGTCGTCTCTAAGTATAACGTCTAATTCTCCAGAACTTGTTCTATTGTTCCTTACAAGGATGCAGACATAAATTTACATTAAGTATAATAATTATATACTTAGAAATTAAAAACATGCAACCATATTGTTAATAATAGTCAACCATATTGTTAATAATAGTATAATATATAGATTTATGTCTCCGCGTAGGGAACCAATCGCGTATGCGGCAACTCAAGCCCATCCACATAAATGTCGTTGCTAGAATCATAAATTAATCGTAGCCTTGCCGAGATAAGTTACTGCTAGATGCATTTGTGGGTTTGTGGAATGTTAATCGCCAAGGTCTGCAATATGGGGCCTGGGAAACTCTAGTGAGAGAAATTGAATAAAATGGCTTGCTGTGGTACCCTGCAAAATTTCGGCCCGACTAGTTTTCTGCTGGACCACCAGGCATAAATAATGCACGGCCGTTTGTAGATTGTTCCGGTGTCAGCTGCTTTGTTTTGAATATCAGGTACCATAATCATAAACGGCCAATTACATTCCGTGGCCATGAATGCAATACTATTCAACAGCATGCCGGACAGGGAATGCGCTGCCACCGTTAATATCTAATATTCTTTAATGAAAGTCATTGTTTGCACTGTCCACATTTATGGAATGATCTATGCTTTGTACTATTCATATCTGGTTTCATCGCCAATGAAGCTGGCAATCTGGTCGACTTCAAGTTGGAACATTTCTACGGTTTGCTTTCTCTTTGCACATCGGTGGAACGCGTAGATTCAAGAGGGATTTACGAATGGAAACTTACCTTTTCTTACAAATACTTACAACAAGGTCAAGTTATATACATACACATATATTCTATAGGCTAAAGCGATGTACAAAACCGAAACCCCAACTCCCTCAGAAACATTTAAAACCAGAAAAGTTATAATGAAGCAAAGAACAGGTGCATCATGTGTACAAGAGGTATCTAAAACTGAACTCGTACGGCATGATTTGGACAAACTGTGAATGAGGCTGGCTTTTGCCTTTTTCAAGACACATAAATGCTTCTTTCCCTAGTTCGTTTGGCAACTGCAGGCAGATCCAGTCGAGCAACGACTCCAAGTCCTTGGCAAAGTCAAGTAGATACCAATCCAACAACTTTGGGATTCCAAGCTTGGTGGCTGAAATCCCAATTGCAGCCTGTAAATACTCTCTTTTTGCCACTTCAAGCTCGTTCTCTACATGAGAAGCAGTGTACACTCTCACCTGTGTTCCGCAGAATTGGTGAGTGATGATAATAGAACCAAACCTATCAACATGAAGATTGAACTTACAGCGGGGGAGGACCAGCTTCCACAGGAAAGGGCAAAGGTTACCAACGGTTCAGATAGCTCCAATCCAAATTTGCTCCTTGCTGTCATGTCATTATTTTTCACACCCTTTGAAATATTCTGATAAGAACCCCAGCGTAAGAATTATACCGAAGAGGTCTCCATTTTCTTAAAGGTATGCAGGAAGCTCAATCGGGAACTGCTTACGTATTTAGAGTGATAAGGTAGTCTGAGGATGAAATGTTCAATGGTTATTGCATTTAACAAATGCCCACCAACATTTATGGTTGCCTGAGAAATAGAATCACAAAAATGATTGAATTTCAAGAGTGCAAATTTAGATTATAAAGGAAGGCTCTTAAAACAAAGAAAAGAAGTTCCCTTACTGTATACCTTTTGCATTAGTTCCACAATCATCTCAGGGCTCTCTGGTATTCCATTTTCTAGAAATGCCTGGAACAAAACAGCAAGGTAAGGAGCGTGAGTGTAACAGAAAGATACCACGAACATCCATAAGAATAAAAAGTTGGGAACTCGATACAAAAGATGACATAAAATGCAACTCATATAAATTAAGGCTTCTCTTACATTCATCATGCAGGAGTTGTAAATGTTTATCCAAAATGCAACCTTCTCCTGATGAGTGAGGTTCTGTAAGTTAATCGCAGCAAGTTTCCCTAGCAAAAGTCTGGAAATTTCATCAAAATTGGCCATATGTACTTTTCTCTTAAGAATTCCAAGGAAATTCATGGAACTGTTTAAATTCTTAATATGGGAGTGCCTACTTTAATCTATGAAGTAGAAACAAACAGTTTGATGCTCGGTTTGGATTGATGATGCCGGCCTCTAGAGCACATAAGTGCTTATATGGACCAATATCTCTCTTCCCAAATCCTGAACATATATCATAAGGATCCTGAAACTCGCATTCTTTGCCATTTTCTTCAGACATTAAAGTTGATAAGAGAGGCAAGGGATCTGCAGTACGTCTGTTTTTCATTGAGCTTATCCTAAAGAAAATGCTTGATAAACATTTTACAATGCCTTCAGAAATGTTGTTTGGACTGTCTCCTCCTGGTGGCTTTTCGTCTGAATTGCTAATTCTTCTTGCTTGCTCTTGGCTTGTTACTTTTGATTCTAGCTGGACATTTGGCAACAATCATGAATTTTTGGTAATTAGTCCGCTTGGACTTAATCAACTTTGGTACATTAACTGCATATACAAACCTGTAATGTCTGAGGATCCAAATGATTCTCTGACGTTCTAGTGTCAATAGGTCTTATCGATGGAGTTCTGCCAGTCTGAGGTTTATTTACTGATAATCCCTTGTTGCTATTCAAGGAAGTAGAGAATTGATTCTGTTTCTCTTTTCCATCTTCTATGAACACAGTGAAGGCAGGTAAAGCATAAGGCTTATTTCGTACTCCTGTATCTATCAACACAATGCTTTGAACACATCACAGACTAACGGTTTCAAAACCAGCGGCTTACCAGAAAGCGATGGCAAATGCCTTTTGGACCTCGCAGCTTCATCCAATTTTTTAGGCAGGGACTTGTGCTGTTCGGCTCTGGCGTTTTTATTTGGATACAGATGATATATATCTGCAAAACTTTCCAAATTCCTCTTGGAGCTTGAAATGTACACAGCCTCCTGGTACAGGTCCTGCCTAAAATGCACAACTTGTTCTTCAAGTCGGACAACCTCCTCTTCTAAAACAGCCACTTCTGCGAGGAGCTGCAGTGTCTGCAGAAACAAAATTCCAGAACCAAGACTTTGATATGCATATGGTGAGGTAAACATTCAATTTGAGTTGTAGACATCATCTGGAACTTTATCATCTGTCCTACTTGCCCTTTCAGAAGTGTTCTTAAATCCTACTCGAGTCCATTTCATACTAACATGCTATTTATGTCTCCGTTTTCTTCTCATAATTCGCCAGAAAAATAAATGTCAAAAAATTCACAATATAGAACATGAGGATGATGAATTACTGACAGCAGGAGGGAGATAAGAAGGGAGGCGAGGCAGAGCTCCCAAAGGTCTATTGAAGGCTCTCTCCAAAGCTCTGTGAATATTCTCTTCATGCCCCAGCTTCTTCTTTAGTTTATCAACCTGAAATATTACGAATACAAAATTTAGTATCCTATTCGTCAATTACGATTTGGGGAAAAAACCCATATGTAAACGATGAATTTACATCTTCCTGCAGGGCCATTTTCCTCTGTCTGATTGAGGCTAGTTGATTTTTGGTTGGTTTTGTGGTATCATTCGAGTTACTCCCCCTAGTTTCGATCTCCTCCTTCAAAATGACAGAGATTTGAAAATGGAAAGCAATCAGATTCTTGGTTGAATTAAGCGAATATACCTCGCAGAGAAGAAGATTAAAGAAAAAGGAGAAACTAGAACAGAAAATCAAGCTAAAAAAAAAAAAAAAATCAAGCCACTATGGATGACAGAATGAGGAAAAAGATAAATTTAAAAATTCTGCTAACGCACGGGATCTATATCAGAAATGGAGTTTGCAGGGATTTGATTGAGGAAACCAATGTTTTCCATTTCCGTTGATACATATAGAGAAAGCCCATTTAGGATTCACGTCAAATAAGCAACATTTTGTCAGAATTTCCGGAAACTTTCAGCCTTGGGATCCGCATTATTGAAATTGAAGCCATTGTTTCTGGTTAAGTTTGACCATCGGCAGTAAAACAGTATTTCAAATAATACGATAAAACAACCATCAACGGATGTTCAGGTACATCGATCAAGTTTCAATAACAATTCTCACTTTTTCATGCTTCAATGGAGCTTTAACGGACTGCAGCCTAGTCCTGACACTGGTTTTCATCTTTGGCAATGAGCGCCACTCTCTTCAAAACTGCAAAAACATCACAAAACGAAAGCCAATTCAGCGACTTCATTGAGAATCACGTTGCCAGAAGAAAACAGGACTGGAAAACACTCCCGAAAAGGATGCAGATTGCATTTAATAAGAACAGAGGAGCGGAGCAGCAGATTCATATATACCTTTACATAAAGTTCAGTTCTTGGACGAACTACCAAGAAAACAAACTTGAATTAATTCCTAGAGTAAAAGCATATCACAATATCACACGGGCCACTCGGTCCACGAATTTCCCCTATCACACTGAAGTAAAATTCACCAACACCCAGATTTCGTGCCACCCCAGAAATGAAACAGTGCTATCATTTACCCGAACAATACCACACACACACACACACACAGACAAAACATGAGAGAGAGAGAGAAAGAGAGAGACAGAGAGGTGGGCTGGCCGAGTGCGCAATGGAACTGTGAAAGTGAAACTGAAAGGTGGGACAGAGAGCAGAGCTGCAGAGGTCGGCTTTTGCAAGAAAGGAAGGCTAATTGCGAAGCTTGGCGCAACATAGGCGCCCGTACGCTAACATTCCTTTTAACTCTGTCTTGTCTATTTTTCCCACCGCCCAAAATGCCCTTGATTTATTGCATGGCATGGCCATAATAACGTCCAGATCTTCCCAAGACTGCTTGTAATCAAGTATTAATTAATGGGGTTGACCCTGGTAACCAAAAAATTGTTTGGCGGCGTTTTGGACGTGGATGATTCTAAAGGCATGTTTTGTGGGTATCGATTAAATGGGATCTTCTTTTCTTCTTCTTTCTTTCTTTTTTTTTTTTTTTTTTTATATTTTTATTAAACAAATTTTTTCCAACCCAACAACCCCCAAAAAAAAAAAAAAAGGAAAAAAAAAAAAACGAAGAAGATCACTCGAGGAGAGGATCCGAGATTTTCCTAAATTGCATTCTTTTTAACGCGAAATGATAGTTTCGAAGATTGAATTTCGGTTCCTCGGAAGCCGATGAAGAAAAGGGAAAATCTGGTAAAACCAAGCTCATCGCTTGGATCAATTTCACGCTGATCTAGGTTGAGGGAGACACGTCTATGTCAGAAAATACAACGCAGGCAAGATCTAAAAAAGAATTTTTTATTTTATTTTATTTTTTACATTAGGCCGTCTATTAAGCCATAAACTAAATAATGAAAATAGTTTTCTTTTATTATTTTTATTATTAATTATATATTTTTTATGATGAATATTTAAAAGATGTAAACAAAAATTCAAATTTTTAATCAATAATTTTTTTTAAAAAAAAATGTGCACTTTAGACAGCCATTTGTTGTCGATGGCTGTCACGTTTGATCTTTTTCCTTTAATGCAAAATGCCATGACCGTTTTCTCTGTGGCAAAAAATATACAGGTTTCGGCAAGTTATTAGTTTGTCAGTTTCTCTCTACTTCTCCGTTCCAGGCTATCTTTATCTTTAAATTTCTGTATCGAATTAACAGGATAATTTGAAAATTTTTTGATTTTGAATCGTCTGGTAAGATTTTTTTTTTTTTTTTTTTATAAATATACCCATTGAAGATAATAAGATAAGTGAACTTAATATATATATATATTGTTATGATTTAATTTATAATTTAATTTTTTTTTATTTTTTTAATAAAAAAAAAAGAAGAAAAGAAAAGAAAAAGAGGGTAAAGCTAAATACTAGAGAAGAATTGCGTAGATCCCACGGAGCGTGCAATGGCTGGCGTTCTTATTAAGCTTTGCTCTCGTCCACCGGTCAAATTTATTTCCTCTGCGATAACGTACAGCATATTTGAAAGTAACGCTGAATGGCATGCGCGAGACGGACCGGACCGGACCGGACAGTTATCCCTTTCCTGTTTTCAATGGACATTGACATCGTAATTTTGTAAGAAAAACATTTTTCCGGTGGATATAATTGGATAAAATTATTAAAATCATACTCTCTCTCTCTCTCTCTCTCTCTCTCTCTCTCTACTAACTCGCATTTGTAATAAAATTTGTATCATTTTATTAATTTTATTTTTATAAGTACCTTTTTCTGTTGTATCCTACGCAGTAACGTTTAGTGAAAGGAAATGATATGTACGGACACGTGGAGTAGGCGTCAAGCCGAAGGAAGCCATCGTAATGGAGTGGAGATGCACCCACGGCCACTCGACAAGCGACTCTTCGCGAGTGAGCCCCAGCAAGAAGAGAGTGAAAGAATGACACGGCTTAATATTTAACTTTTTATAGATCATATTAGCTGTTAGATGATTGGCCCATGTCTATGTGTTTTCATATATATATATATATATATATATATATATATATTTTATATAGCTCACGTTTACGCAACAATGTCTACTTGTATATAATAATAATAATAATAATAATAAATAAAAGTTAGTGTTCGTGTAGCCAATTGCATAAAGGACGGTGGCACTCCCGCATTCACAAATCACAACCACTGTATCGATTTTCATTGTTTTTTATTGTTTTTTTTTTTTAAACCTGATGCATGATTGATGAGGTTGAGAACTGTGAAACCTCCTAAAGATTGGTTGAGGATTAGTCGGTCAGCCGCCTTAGTTTGAAATAGAAGTGATTTAAACTTAACGAGGGGTTTATGCAATGACAAATTTATTAAGGGTTTTATTTTTATGCAATTTATTCCGAGAAGTTCCCTTCCAATGGCAAGAATGAAATGGACAAAACAAAAGAAATAAAACTTTAAATTGTGGGATTTCAGGATCGAATTTTTGTGGTATAAACTAGCAAATGATTTACTCTGTCTCTTAATGAACACACACACACAAAAAAAAAAGAGAGAGAGAAAGCCCTAAAAATGTCTCGAATTAGTTGGGAGAGAACTATAGAATTACGGCCCAATAAAATCTTCAATTTATTATTTATATTTATATTTATATTTATTTATTTATTTTGTTATCCTCCCAGCTCAGCATTTTGATCCCCCGATGGCTCGCCTGTCGAATGCTTGCTCGGGCATATAAAACAGGAATCGCTCGAAAACTAATCCCTAAAAAATGTCAATGAAAACTGGGTCCAAACACCGAGCTAATAAGACAATTTTTCTAAGGCAAATACGCATATTTCATTTCTTTGACAAGAAACAACCCCCCCCCCCCAAAAAAATCTATTGAACAGAGACACCCTATTTTGTACAGGACTTCAAATCTAATGCAATAAAGTAGTTAATATGTAAATTTTGTAGTTAGAGAGAGAGAGAGAGAGAGAGTTTGATTGTTTCTTTTTATCTTCTCTTTTATATAAGTATAAGATATATGATCTTTTTTTTTTAAACAAAAATAAAAAATAAAAAAAAGGTCAGTCTGTTTTTACCCTCCTAGCGAGCTTCTTAAGTGTAATCTAACTCATACGAGACCATTTCTCGAACCCAACTTATTATACAAATACTCTGACCTTTCTACTGGCAGATTGAGAAAAAATGGTGGAGAAATAATATTAAAAGCAAAATAATTTTTGGAGGCATGTAGAGGACATAGAGACAAAATTCCACAAAAAATATCAGGTTCCTGTCACGGACAGCTGCCCGGCTCCTTCCCTCTCCTGGGGCAGATGAAATGTCAATCTCGGACGCACTAATTAAGACAGAACATTAATTTTCTCGACTTACCTGTAATTTTTTTTAATTAATTAATTAAATTGGTTTGCATTATAATCTCCATAATGCAATGAAACCAGTAGGTGATACAATAATAGTCATACAATGCAATTGCAGTCAGTAGGTGATTATTAGCAGACCGTCCTTTAAAGTTATGAAGAATTTGATAACTCGGCAGATTAGGGAGAGGGGGCTTAAAAGGCGCAATCGATTCAAAATGTCACGTTTTTATTACTCTCTTCCCAAAATGTATTCTCTTAAAATATACGGCACTCATATTTATATGCCCTAAAATTCTCTTCTTCTTTTTTAACTTGTGAGACGAGTTTCATACACCCATCTGTCACAAAAATCATCGATCATCAATCACGCTACTGTGGGAAATCATCTTGGAACTGTGGTTGATTTTTCTCCCCAAATACGGTTGATATTATTCATTGTTGGTTGAATGCCAATGACGGCAATGTGCCCCAAGTGTCCCTCTCCCGGTGCTTGAACGCTCCGTAAGAAAAAACCCAGCTTCTTTCGGGATGGGTCCGCAACCGTGCGCCACCGTTTTCATTATAAAACAAGACATTCAGGTCCTACCAAAGTCCCAAAATTTCCTCCCTATATTCATGCATTCATTGATCCAAAGGGAACAACATGAGACACCAATGTGTGCGATGTTCTCCGCAATAAAAGACAGTCACTTGAAGACAGCCATTACTCTTAACAAGTAGCCTACAAGTCTCACACTTTAATCAAACTTTGTACTTTTTGCTCAAAAAATTATGTCATGCATATCATCCAAAAGACTAGGGAATAAACTAGCTGAAAATGGGTTTTGAATTAACCGTCATTTGTTGGTTGATTGGTTTATTCTTGGATTTGTAACAAATTTAATCGGCAACAGAAGGGGGCCGTTGATGATTGTGCTCCGGATTCCTTGTGGATGCTATAGCTCACGAGTCATTTCTTCGTTTCTTTGCGAAAGACATCGACCCATCGATGTCCTCTAGAAAGTGCACAATTTATATAAAAGGCTTTTATAGCTTTTCAGTGTGGGGACTTTGGAGGATGAGTTGGCATTCATCCCCTTGCCACCAAAATGATTCTACCAGGTACCGACTCTTTCTCTAAAGCTTATCTGCAGACTTTCCCCCTTTTTTCTTTTGCTTTAAATTGTCCTTGCGTTTGCCTTTAATTTTTAGCTGCTCGAGCATTGTATGTAGCATGATATTGGAAATTGGGCCAGCCAAAATAAATAAATAAATAAATAAAGATGAGCAAACTATCAATTCACATCCTTGGAGAATAGCGGTTTCTTATCTCACCAACTATTACTTCTGTTTCTCAGGATGCCCTATGTTGAGATTATGGTAAAACTATCAAATTTTGATTGTTAAGGACTGCAAATTAGGCAATTAGCAGAGGACTGCCGAGCAGGAGATGGATATTATTGGTACGGCAATGCATTAGGCATACGCCAGGTAAATGCAGCAGAATGTGAACCTGCTATGCATCATGCGGACTACTTTATGACTAGAAGAAATCCGGAGCATCACTCCAACCTAGAAAAATCATGGGAATTGGGATCAAGCCATCAAGGTGAAAGACAGCCTTCTGCTTCTAGTGGGTCCTACTTCGTCTTCGGAAGACGGTTTTCTACATGCACGAGTTTCTGTTGTCCCCCTTTTTGTGTGGACATGAGGCCAAATTAGAAAGTGGAACCTTGAGATTCTCGGGGCAATTTGATAAAAAGTGGGTAGCACTTACTCTCAAAATGTTACACCTTTTATCCCGCGTGTCTGGTGCAGATTAAAGCCACTCATGGCCTTTGGGTTTTGGGGCCACTCGCTACTGGGGCTGGATGCTATTGAGATTGATAGAAAGTTTCCTTGTCTCATCTTTGGACCCGCCATGAAAGATCATTTGCAGACAACCACAAGTCTCTATCATTGAGGGTAAAAGCTTAATAATAAAAGCTTTGGTGTAAACCCATCTTGCCATCCGGTACAATTATATCGCAGCCTATAATTAATCTCATTGTGCTTTCCCCCCCCCCCATGTGAAATAATTCACCTAGGTCCCATTCACACTGTGAGTTTGCTATTTGGGATTTCCAGCCGGCCTCCATGGGACAATCTTCCTTATGTTACAAGACTAGACATCTGTAAGGACACTAACCAACTTAATTGCCAGTGTGCCCAAGAGCTGCCAAATCATTCCCATATTCAATGCTTAGGATATTTTCAGTTTGCGGCAGACTGAGTTGAAGGAGCTGATCCTTGGTGTACGCTGTTCTATCAGTACAATTCTGTCGTTATGATTGAGCCGATCAATTTTGGTATCGATACTTATTTTTTGGTACACAAAGTTACATTTAAGCTTTTGAACCCATAACGGAGATACAGATTTAGCACGTTGGGATTGTGCAATCTCCCACAGCCGACGGACCTGACTTGAGCCATAGTTGCACCAATGCCAAATAAATGTATCAAATATCATGGCATAGCTAGCAGGAGACCGAGAAGGATTCAGAACCCGCCATGGGAACATATCAACTCCAAAGAGGAAAGGAGATGAAAGCTTTGTTGGAGGGACGATTGAAGGATTGTGACTGAGAATTGACGGAAAAGAAAGTAGGGCTAAAAAAAAAAAATTAGATTTCGAGTGGAAAAGGAAACTCTGGCTACATAATTAGAGTTGAGGAATGACACGGACGCAAAAAGGAAATCGGGAAAAAGGATAGCAAATCAACGTGGAGACTGCGCTGGCAGCATCCCTCGGATCTTCCGTGCGCTCTCCCAGCTTAATGTTAAAATATCTAATCTCTTTTTTAAAAAACTAAAACCTAATATCTAATCCTATCCAAATTAGGAACTAGACGAACCAAACATTTACAGATAAAAAAAAAATTATAATTAAATTTTAATTTTTAAAAAAATTTTAAATTAATTTTAAATTTCAAATTTTTATAACATATGAATATTTTTTTTATAATTATTAATAAAATTATTAGATACATAATTTATTTTAAAAAATTATATAAAAAATATTTAAAATTATCATAAAAATTTTGTTTCGTTAGTTTTATTTTAATTTCCGTATGTAAAGGATAAAAATTCCAATTTATTTCGTTTTTACTAAATTCATAAAAAAATTTAAAGTTTTTAATTTTTATATTTAAAAAAATTTAACAAAATACACATATAAATATAATTCTATATTTTTAAGTGCTCGTCGAGAAGATATCCGTTAAATTATACTAATCATATGATATTTTAACTAATTATTGTCCGAAAATGTTTGTCTAAAAGAAAATTTATATGAAATAAAAATTAAAAATTTTTAAGAATTTAATATTATTTATAAAACTTGTACAAAAATTCAAGACTTTTTAAGGACTTATCTCAAAAAAAGTGAGAAAATGCATATATCACATGAATTGTGACAAATTTATCTTCATAAATAAATTGGATTGGAAGAAATGTAGTTCAGATTTTCAGCAAACTGCAATGATGCCGGACCCAATTGACCAGATGGCATATCATCAAGCTGAGGCGACCGGCTATTAGAATTTATGAGGGGTATTATCATTCTCGAATTCCATAACTCTAAATTGATGTTGCTAACAGCACAAAATCAACTTAATTTTGATTGTTTTCAGTATCTCGTAACCTCTATTTTTTGAATACCACAAAAGAAAAAAAAAAAAAAAGACCCCACTTATTTTTTTGAATACCCCCCAAAAAACAACAACCACAAACAAACAAACAAACAAACAAGACTTGAAATTGAGATCCCTACGCCAAGAATTATATCTACTTGAACAATCCACGAATTCAAATGGCTCTGCATCCAAACATTACTTGTATTCTGCATCCGACGTTCAAATGGTTCTTCTGATCCCTTCTTTTGAACAGTTCTCCATGTCCTTTTCACTGTCTGAGAAGAAAGCTCCAACAACAACATTTTTGACACCGTTCTATTAGAGCTTGTAAAATGTTCCTTGCCTTGCAACTATTTCTCCCAGACAACAACATTTCCGGAAAGCTACATCAGCATTGCACCTTATGGTTCCTCGTGAGCCCACCAAAGCATTAAAGGAAACTGGAAGGATAATAACTCAATTAAACTTTCAGGAATCAGGACAAGAGCACGTTAAATGCTATAGGAACATAAAGTTGGCTATAAATAAATAAATAGAATAATACCTGGAGATCTTTTAGTCCTAGGACTCATGTTGTGCCCTCAATGCCTCTAGAATGCTACGTACCCATCTGCCACAGAAAAATGGAGAAAGGCATCATCTCCTATTCATTTAATTCTCCAATCCTATCTTTGATAACCAGCTTTGAATATTGAGCATGTATTCAACAGCTTATTATCCTATTAATCCATTGATAATATAATTGAAGTGTTCAAACACTAGTAAACATTATCCATCTCAGACATACTAATAGAAACAATAGTAAATGACTTTGCAAATGGGACTACATAAAAGAAGAAATACTCATGAAGCATCATGAACCAGAACTAGAATCACTAGAAAGGAATGAAATCCCCCAGAACCACACCTGAATGACATACAATGAGAATGGCTTGCAATTAAGGAAATTAATTATCCGGGAGTTGCTGGTATATTCATGAGCAGTGATTCAAGGCAATAAACAATAAATAAAATGATTCAAACCTCAGTCATGGTGCAACCAGTTGATATGATGAGAAATAGGCAGAAATGTATGAAAGGTTTTTGTTCCACTTGTGAAATTAAAAGCAGCAGAAAAAGGCAAGGAAAAGTCGAATAAATTTGTTCAAATGTAATCAACACTGGAGGAAAAATGGTGAATGTATGAGCTAGAGAAGCAATTTCTTGCGTGTTGAAGACTCTTCACCATCAATAAAATTTAGGTGCCTGTAACTTTTGCTGCTCACTACTAAGTGATGCTTGTCTCATGGTAGAATTTTAATCTACGTTATGTCAATTCAATGCTGCAGTAAGATAGATTTAGAACAGGTAATCAACAACCCATAGACTTGCATATAAAATATATCCAGAGGGGAGAAAAAAAAGAGGCCGAAGATTACCCTTCAAAACCAGGATGTGTCTGGTAGTACACCCTTTTCAAGCCTAATCTTTTTGCAGCCGAAGCAGTTGTCTCCCCAATGCAGGCTAATGAATTCTTCCACTGCTCTGGCTCTGATAGAAGGTTTACCCATGCACTGCTCCAAAGGAGCCATTTAACTCCATAAATAGTACAAAGATTCCTGACTCAATTGAGATGGCTAGAAGTGAAGGAAGGACAAGGAGAGGGGGGTTTTGCTTCCCATTGTCTTCTTTGTTAGAAAGCCATATTATAGGTGTGAGGAACTCCCATGAACTTTTCACTTAATAGGTCTATATGAACTAACAACAAGAACAACAAAGTCTTGATCTCAAATTTACTTGAGGTTGGTTACATGAATCTTTTCTCCTTATTCTATTCTATTAGTAAGACATTACATTTTTCCCTACACTTTTTCCTTGTCCATCTTGTCTTTACACGAGCTAAACATATCTGAAATTATTAGGAAAAAAAAAAAAAAAAACTTACTGAACTGACGAAGGTGATGCCACAGCGACAACAGGGGCAGAAAGAGCCTGCTTCAGAATCGTTTGGTCAACATGGTTAACAGGTACCTGGAGTAAACTAATACACATCAGGGGCAACTAAAATATCTCACTTAGAAAAGGACAATACTACCAGAGGATATGCAGTTTACAAGGCCAAGTGTAAGGCAGCTACACTCTCAGACATAACAACAAATGGTTGTTTAGTCATTCAGGAAAAAGGTTACACGTATTTAAATGCATTGTTTGCTGTTGCAAGAGGATTAAACTAGTCCACAAACTAATTCACACACTCCGTAACCCGTGTTTCAGTACAAAAGCAACAATGATGAGGTGCCTAAGTCAATTTAGTAACCAACTCTCATTTCAGAACAAGAAGTTCTTGAATCAAGAAATATCAGTCAACACCCAGAAACAAAGCAAGGATATCCAAAACCACCATTATTAGGCATATTTGGCTAATGAATTTGCAAAACTAATAACATATTATAAAGTTCATTATGCTGCAGGAAATAGATTCAAACAATGGAAGAAGTTTTGGGCCTAAAACGACAAGGTTGCAGATTCAGGTTTTGATTGCAGTTGCTTCATTGAACGACCAAGTCACCAGATTCCTTCCAATAATCCAATTTGGTGGAATCACAACAAGGTCATGTCCTTTCAATACACACTATTAATGAGATTTTAGAATTCAGATAGGGATTCCAACAAAATAAATAGTCTATCATGCTCATTACAACATAAAAGCATGTAGTACAAAAAACACCAACAACAAAGCCTCCCAAATTCAATGTGATAACAAAAAAATTAATTATAAAATTAACCTAATGTCAGATAAAATCACCATGAAATTGTTCCAGCTAAAAGTCAACATCCATTTCATCAGGCACAAATTTCAGCTTACATATTTTAGACTGGAATAGTGTGTAAGTGGGAAGAAGCAGACAACCAATTTATCTCTAACAAATGAAGAATCATGCAAAGGACCCCCTTTACGTCACCAAGATGGAAATATTTACAGTTGTGTATGTATTGAGCCTCAGAACCTCAAATCCACGATTAGACAGGCCTTCCTCTGAAATGTATGCCAAACAAAATGTCAAACTTATGCTTTTGCAGTTTCTCCTATGAAGAGATCAATCTTTAACGGTATAGCTAACCACTGAATGTCAATATATACATGCAACATAGGTACAACTCTTCAGCCATTAAGCTAAATAAATTGTCTTAACATCAGGTATCTTCTATTTATTCGGGACATACATCCGGGATCATTGAAAATTACCAATACGGAAAGTGCAAAAGTGATCTGGGATCATTCAAATATCAGGTATAACTAGCAAGGTATTCATGAAACTAGAGAATAAATGTTTGCCAATGTTGATTGAATCCTTGAAAACCAACAAATTGTAAATTAGAATCAAATAATGATAAAAAGATTGACTCCACATGAATAAGTCTAGGTATGAGGACTTAAAACACAAAATGAGCTCTTGTTATAAGCGCATTACAAGGAAAATTTTGAAAGTCATGCTTCTACTAGTTAGCACAATTAACAAATTCATTATGACTGCATAGTAAGATCCCAAATTTCCTTTTTGTGCTTATCAGGGGAACACAGGTGGGAATCTTGCAACTTGCAACAAGGACAGTAAAATTCCTAAATTATTTGAGAGAAACTTATGAATGTTACCCATTGAAAGGACTACACTTACCAATCTCATTGCTTGCTTTTGCAGAAGCTGGATATAAGACCGTGCAGCGTTTGTTGCCATCCTTGGGAAGTTCCAATGCTAAAACCTTACCTGTTGCTGAAGAGCAGAAAAACATACAAAAAATAAATCATTGAACACTTCTCAGATTTTAATGATGCCTCATCATAAGAAATGAATGCCTCATTACCAATAAATCTATTGGATAACCTTTTGTTCTTCTACAATCAATTCCATAGTAGACTCTAAATATTAAACTTGTGAAGTCATGTATTAGATTCAGTAATAAGTGGAGTCTACTGTCTCTTGGCTGCTAAAACAAAGTGTGGTACTGCAGTTTACATCCCAAGGTTAGGACCCTATCAAACCATTATCTGTTCCCTGATAAAACTCTGTAAAGTTGCTGCATCGTCATCAGTCATCTTAGAGATGTTGCAGATTTGTGATTTATCCACTAGAGTGTAACAAAGTGCAAATAACTGTCTACTCAAAAACAATGTCTGATAATATGGAAGAAAAAGGAAAATATAAGTAAATAATTGCACAGAATATGAATCTGGACATCTCTGAGTACCTTTTGACGGCACAAAGGCAATTTCAATTGACTGCTCTGATGATTGTATTACTTCCTCAAAAACACTTGCCGTACCGGGACCAACAATTCCAATCTTTATGTCTGGGGCTCCGGCTACCCTAGGGACCAAGATTAAAGATGAAGTTATTTACTTAAATTGGTTTAAATTTTGTTAAACAAAACATATACAACCTGGCAAAATGCCATTCATGAGGCATTGATTGAGAGTGTCAAAAAGGCATAATGAACCAAAGAATAATGATATTGTTTGTGAAGAATAAATATGAGAGAAAAAAAGTGATAATATGCAAGTAAGGCCTTATGCTTTGGACAACAGAAAAACTGTAGCTCTGACATGAAAGCTAAACCAAGGAAAATTTTGCCAGATTTCACCTCTTGGCCAAAATAGGAAATTGGAGATTCCAAAGAAATGGGGATGGGGAGATAATACATAGGAAACAATAAATAGATGGGTTAATTTGCTCAGACTCAGGATGATCCCACTTTCAGTGCATGTAAGACAGCAAATAGCAATATGGCCTCTAGGTGATACTACTTCCGGTAAAATGTTAATCAATAAATATCTAGAAAAGAAGCTACTACATTCTCAGAGCATCACACACATACACACTCAGGTCAGGTGACTACTCACAAAATCATTAAATAAGCAATGAACCACAAGAAGAGCAACATTTACAGAGCATAGCTATAATTCAACTTGGATTTCATCAAATGTTTTAGTACAAAAACCAAAATTTTCAAACAAATCTTTCCAGAGAACTAGAATTAAGCACCCAATAAAATGTTGACAAAATCTTGAGAGAAAGTCCATAGACTTACTTCCACGCATTCAGAAAGACAGAGCCCGCTTCGGGCGAAGTTATGACAATCCAATCAAATTTGGTCACTGCTGCCATCAAGACAAAAGATTGAGTCTGACAATTGTTGCCCTTTAACTATGTCGAGAAGGTGGGCATTATGTTATGCAAATATTGGTGCCCACTGGAAAACTCATGAAATACAACAATTAACCCAAACATACTTCATCAAAGGAAGCTCATTAGGATATAAGCATGGAAGAAGATGAGCAACACCATCTCCCAACAAAAAAATCAAAATAAACATGTAGAAAACAGGGTCATAGAATTAGTCAGGCAAGGTCAGTCAAGACCACTATGTACCACCATTTCTGAAAAAAGAAAAAAACAAGCTCCATTTTAGTACAATGCCAACCTCAGAGTTTGAGATATTACCACTTAATACAGAGGGGAGTCTATCCAAATCAGGGCCCTGTTCATGCTGAATTAGAGGAAGCTCCAAACAACTAATCCCCTCTTTAGCCTGTATTCATTAAAAGGTTCTGCATTAATTTTAATCATTCCAAAAGGACCAGAATAGCATCTACTAGGTCTGAGGTTAGGGGTTATTATAAACATAAACATACTAGTTTCTCCTGTAATTACTTGGCGATGGCAATTAGATGTTAGATTTATCCTTTTCTTTTATTTTTAGAGGAGGCACTGCCATATAGGACCTTTAGTGTAAATAACAAAGAGTAGGAATGTCAATTCCATACACAATTGCAGAATCAACACAAAGGGAAAAATCAAGAATTAGGATTATTGATGTATTAGACATGAAATCATAGAGACCCTGAAGCATGCTTTCACTTTCACAATTCCCTGATCAATCCAATTTCTTCAATAATCCAAAGAATAGAATGCAATGCCAATTTTCAATTTGATCTTGCAATCGACCAAAGTAGAGTCATTTTCAAGGGTTCCCTGAGATATAGCTTAGGAAAACATAAATTTGTATTCTTTCAACCTCTTTTTTTTTCTTTACAACCTACAACTAAAAATTTGACCAAAAAAAAAAAGCTAAACAACACCTCATTCATTTATTTTTCAAGATTTTGACACAAAAGAAGCAATGGGAATTTAAATGCTTGTGCAAGCGTTCTTAAATTCATCGGCATTATATTCGGCAACCTCTAATTTCTACCACATAATAAAGTAGCCTACACATAAATATTGAGCTACCGAGTCATGTATGCGTGTGACAGTGTGTTCTAAAATCACAGGCATTACTCTTGTCATTCGCTATCATAGGTGTAAATTTGGCTGCGGCGTGTTAAAAATAAGTTAAAAAAAAAAAAACACAACAACAACAACAACTAAAAACGCAGTCATTCTCTTCTGCATTTACTCGAACAGTTGACAGAGAAATATCAACATACAAAAAAAAAAAGAAAAAGAACATAACAGAAATTCCATGAGGCAAACGAGTGAGAGAGAAACTAGAAATCGTGAAGGCCAATGCAACGAGTTAGTAATAGCCATAAAATCAAGATTTCTAAAATTTCCAATCAAATGCGACACCTGTGCGAAGAAACGCCCGGAGAAGCGAGAGCGAGAGAGAGGAAGAAAAGAAAGAGAATGCGAACCAGTGCTCTGATGAGCTTGCCGTTTTTGCCTCTTTCCCTGGTGACGACAACTCTTGGCGCCGACTCCGAAGGAGAATTCGGAGATGATGAAGATCCTCGGATTCTGAAATTCGGAGGATAATAAGTTCGCCGGCGAAGCCTCGGCCGAGCATTTGCTGAGGCTGAAGACGATAATGGAGAGACGCATAGGAGAGAGACTGGTGTTGCTTGAGCCATTGTCGTTGGCGACGTGCCCGACGACCCACGGGCCACCTGTTAACCAAATTAAGAACCGACACACCCCTCATAATTTTATCAATCTGAACGTGGTCTTTATCTAATAAAAATACCCAATTTCAATTTTTCATTTAAAGTGATTAGACTTACAGTCAAAATATTTTGATATTTTAATTACAAAATTATAAATTTTAAAACAAAAAAATCTAAAATTTTAAAAATAAAATCTTATATTTTTATTAAGTAAAATTCATATTCTAGTTGCTTTTTAAATAGATTTTTTTTGTTAGTTATAAATATTTTAATTTAATTTAATAATTTAATTTTACTTAATTAACTCCAACCCATAACGTACAATTGGTACAACGGTAGAAGTTGCAGCCACGTGGTGACCTGTGTGTATTAATTTAATTTTAAAATGTATTTCTAATAATAATAATAATAAAATAAAATGGGTAGTGTGTATCAAAACGTTATCGTTGAGCTACTCTTCGAGAAAGAATTAACTCCTATAGATGGGCTGTGATTTGAATGAATTGGACACTTTGCAAAATTGTAAATAATACTACAGAGTGTCAGCTTGAAGTCTATGGTTGAAATTATAATAATTAATGTATTTTGGGAATATTATAATAGTTAAAAATTTATAATTTTATACTACAAATTTATAATTATAATTTTAAAAATTAAATATAAAATTTATAAAAATAATAAGATTTTCTTATAATTTACAATACAATAAATTTCTTAACGAAAGCAAAAAAGAAAAAAAAAAAAAAAAGAAGAAGGAATTCGCATTACAATGCCATAAATCCTTTCTCAAGTTGGACCATTCATGGGAAACTTCAAGCAAGGGCTAGCGGGGGAGGATACAAATTGGGTCTTAGTGTAAGGCCCATATGCTTCTCCACGATTATTCTTCATGAATTGGGTCAAATTGAAACAACCCAGGGCCGCCCCGCACAGTTATCTGTGCGGAGGACATGCCGCATGCCACCAGCAGCCCCACCAATCTCCGCCGCTGGTGGGTTGTTTTTATAGGTCGATTCTTTCGTGAAGATCCCCCGGAAAATGGTCACGAGACTCTTGCGGGTCAACCCAAATTACTAAAATGATCATCGCGAAAAGTAAAATATTCGATGCGAAAAAAATTTTATGAGAAGTAAAAATAAATTTTCCTCTCATTTAGTTATTTTATTTGTTGAATTCTTGACGTGGCTTAATTTCACCAAAAGAAGATACAAACGGATTCGAGTGGGTGGCCGCCGAAGTAGTGATGACAGAGAATTTTTATATTAAAAAAAGGCATTTTATATGACTTGTAAAATATTAACATAATATCAAATTTTTTATATGCCATCTAATAAGTGTTTGCGGCCGGTGGTCGCTATTTTTCTAGTTAGTTAAATTTTTTTTTTTTTTTTTTTCAAAACGGACCTTTCGAATCTTTTGGAAAGATCCAACGGTCGCCACAAGATTTCTGGAATCTTTTGACTTAGAAGGGGCTTTTTTCTATTTTTTGGGGAGGGGGGGGGTGGGTCACCTAGGTTGTTTTTATCAAAACGGACCTCTCGAATCTCGCGGAAAGTCTAATGGTCGCCACAAGATTTCGGGAATCTAATGGTTTTTTCAACGAGTGGTTTTTTTCTTTTCGCAGTTGGAAGTCCCTAGCCCGTTACTTCTCTAAAAGAAAAGGAAGTCCCCAGCTGTTAAATCATTCCCAACTTTGGGTACAGTCGTAACAGTTGGTAAGTAAAAGTAACCCATTTTCTGAGGCCCAAAAAAACCGTGTTGCAGCGAACTTCCGCAACTTGAGGAGCCAACCAGCTAGCTACCATTCTTAGTTTCTTCGACTAGTTACGTGAAACAGTGAAAGCAGTGCAAAGCACCACTTGCACTTTTAGTAATGCGCCAAGATTCAAGATCTTTAATTATTACTTGCTGAATCTTTTGTTTCAATATTTTTTTTTAAACAGTTATTAATAAATTTAAATTTTAATATAATTTTTTAATATAAATTTTGTTAATTAAAAAATAGACAAAAAATTAATTAAAAAATTATATTAAATTATCATTTAAATTACAGATAATAATAAAAATATTAATTTTAAATTTAATTTAAGTTAATATTTATTCATTTTGCTCGTATTTTCTAGATGATAGTTGTCTTAAAGTATTTTCTCCCTTTTCTAAGAAGAGAAAAAAAAAAATCTAAACTTACCATATATGGTTCTTTTGGTGTTGAGGTTCATGGTATTAAGATCTTACATTTGAGTTTCTTTAATTTATTATTATTTTTTTAATATTCCCCTTGCATCCGCTAGCTTGCCTTGATAAATAACAATTTCCACTTTCCAATCCTCTGCGAAAAATGAAAAGAGAAAATAAAAAAAGAAAAAAAAACTTAAAGCCTAATTAATTAGTCTTATAAGAGGAAACAAAAAATAAATATATCAGGACTATAGTGAAGATACGAGAGGTGCTAGCGACGGTCGAAATTGCAGTCGCTTTTTACCTTTTGCGCTAATCTTAAGCCACGTGCACCTTAATATTAAAATTGAAACTGACAACCTAAACAACCACTCCCAAGTCAGAAAACACATCAATTTTTTTTTTTATATATATATATAATTTTTCTCAGAAGGCACAGCATCCCTTGATCTTAGTTCTTGTGCATTGCCCTTTGGTTGCTCTCAGCTTCGTTTCTTGCCTCTCGCATCTTTACTTTTATCCTTGGGGAAAAGGCAACCAGCAGGCCCTTTTTCTTTTTCGTCAAGGCTTGTTGGGACGCTGAAACCGAAAATTGATGAATAAAATAGGTTTGCACCGGCACCGGAAAGTGGTCGGTTTTAAGTAAAAAGCAGATAGACACGTGTTAGCATATTTGCGAGAAGGTAAAGAGCAACTACAAATTTCGACCGTCGCTGGCACTTCGCATATTTCATGGATGCCTCCGCTTCATTATAGTTGACTGTTGAACAGTTTAATATGCATGTGGGTAGACATTGGTCATGCTCTAATTCATCACTTTAATTAGCTCATCGTTTGCATTCATGTTTCGAGCATGTTTAGGATTTTATGCACTAATATTTAAATAAAAAAATATTAAGTAAACACATTATCGAGTAAATATACTAAGATGTAATGTGATCATATTATATGAGTAATATTACATAAATTGCATTTAGTATTATATGATGGATTCGTATAAAAATAGAGAAAATTTTTATGTGAAATTTATATGGTATTAAATATTATTTATGTGATATTAAATATTTAAGTGATATAAATCATATTGCATCTACTTATACACTTGTATTTATGTGACAGCATATTTATACGGTGGAGCCTATCTCTACGAGATAGTGTATCTGTATAGTGGAGTCCATCTAAATTTACGCATGTTGCAATATCTTGAACTCCATAATTCACATTAATTTAATTATATATATATATATATATATTTATATATATATATATATTTTTAAATATATTTTTTTATATAATATAAATATATATATATATATATATATATATAATTTTAAAATTTAAAATAAGTACATTTATCAATATTTGAATTAGATTGAAAATTATAATTCTTAATTAGGATAATAATGTATATTTTTTTTTATTAATTGAACCATGATTAAATACTCAATAAAAATATTATATAAAAATATTATAATATTATTAATTAGAAATATTGAGTTGCAACAAATATAGTTCTTGTACGATCCATGCCATTATTTTGTTTTGGTACAGTGGACTTATGATTCATGTTGTTATTGTAATTATACATCTCAATATTTGGTAAGATGTAATTGCAACATAATGAAATAAATTACAAGTTGCATTGCACCTTATGAGTTACATTTAATTGTACCAGTTGAGTTATTTTCATAACTGAAGTTCTCGAATTTGAGTTTCAGGTAGAATCAATTTAACCAAAAAATTTATATATTCTTAGGTTTTATGGCATTAACTATGGTTTAAAATACCACTTAAATCTCTTGCAACACGTCGACACAATAAATGCACATATATGAGGGAAACGGAACAGCAGACGTACCGAAAGCAAATGAGCTAGCAGCCATAGCTACTTTTAAGGTGATATATATGGACAGGAGGAAAAATGGATTGGATGCATTTTGCATATATAGTTGCGCTCATAATTAAATTGATGCAAAGGAAAGACACTGATTTTGCAGTTGGCATTTTTATTTCTATTAAATTAGCCGTCTGGTTTTAGTTTGGTGGCCTAATCAGTAGATTCTGTGGGATATACTGTTCAATATTCCATTAAATATCGAAAATGGAAAGTCGAAGTTATCGCTTTCAAAGATGAAAGTTGAATTTCCAGTAAATGGTACGTGTACTCAATTACTAGCACGTGAAGTATGATGCACAAACAGTGAGTCCAGAGCCGTTAGTGCAAACTTTGTTGAAATCAAACACTTACCTCTAATATCCAAAAGTTCAAATTATTTGTTTTTCTCTTATATATTTTGTTGGGTTTTAGGAAAATTAGGATTTGAACTTTCAAATTCTCCAACAATTTTTGTTTAAAAAATTATGTAAAAAAGAAAGTAAGTACATCAAACACCTAAAGTAAAGTCTGGCTGGTTAAACCCGAAATTGTCTACAAATATGTAACAGCTTTGTTTCTTTTAAACCGTGCCGTAAAACTCAAGTTTTGCCGTCCGATTGCACAGTGCACTCGATGACTTCCATCCCAGTACTGAACTTAAGCCTACTTTACCTGAGTTTACCTTGCTCTCTCGCATCCAACAGATCTAAAGACCTTTGAGGTCAAATTAATAATCTTATTGGATTTATACCCGAAATTGTCTCACTCGGTAAGTGCATACGTGCAATTTTTAATGACTACCTTCCACATTTGTTCTACGGTCCAAATGAAATGGTAGAATAACGCTCTATAATTGCATGGGGCATGCAAAACTAGAAGAATAACATGCCCTTAAGAAATAGAAGAATATACTCAAAAACTTTGGAAAAATAGTCTTGGAAACATAATCATGAAAACCGTTGAAATAATCTTCACAATAGTCCCACATTATTTCTTCAAGGTCTATATATAGCAGGAGAACGCAGTACCGTGCAGGGCATTCAATCTCTCCAATTGAGCCTCCTAATTAATTTCATCTAAAAGACAATTTCATCCTTGTCATGGCCAATTTTAAGCTCTTTTGCATTTGTGCATTGGTTGTTGCATTAGTGCTTTGTTATGGAATCACTACTACTGAGGAAAAGGTATTGAAGACACAACAAAACGGGGACCGTGAAAAACATGCCACCACCGAGACGCGAGAGGTCGCCACCAATTCCAAGCTACGCCGCAACCGTTTAGCCTTTGAATCAGAGTCTGAACCGAGCACCCCAGAACATGATGAGGCAGAAACGGATGATTTTCGACCCACAAAACCTGGCCACAGCCCCGGGGCTGGTCATTAACGGGCCGCCAAAGCAGCCCTTCAAACTAGGTATTGGATTTGGATCTCTCTCTCTCTCTCTCTCTCTATATATATATATAGATATGGGCTTGCGCCTTCATCTTATACATTATGCTGTCCACATAGAAGGGATAAATAAAGTATTTGCATGTATTTGTATGCATGTATCGCAAAATGAATTACCGTCTTATGTGCATGTATTTGTATCTCATATCATCATGTATCAATTAGGTTGCATTTGGAATAATTTCTATGTATTATATTCAAATGAAGATAAAGAATTGTAAGGCAGACCCATGTCCCTATGGTATGAAAAATTATTATTCTTATTCTTATTCTTATTTTTATTATTATTTGATGTGCAATTCGAACAACTAAAGTTTAACATAACAGTTTTTCCATCACGGTAGCATTTAACCTCACACTATATTTCTGATTGGTATGTTCTTCCATATAGGATTTTAGAAATTTCAGAAATCAAACAGGTTTTGTGTACTAAAAAACATTGCTTTTAAATTAGTGTTCGCCCCCTCTCGAGTTGTCACAGGATTAAATGCGAAAGATATACAAAACCTTGGGTTCATAATCAATAGATCTTCTAAACCGCAAAAAGAATTTTCTCTAAATTGAAGAGTCGCATTTTTTTTACAAAATTAACTTACCTGTAGTAATTAATTTGGTTTGAATTCGAATAAAGCTGTGTGCCTGAAAAAACATAACTCTTTCAGTAAAGGAAACATAAAAAATAATTATAATTGACGTCGAGCACTTGATTTTGATGACACGTTCCCCAGATTCGTGCCCTTTAGTTTCGCTAACTTAAAATTTAAAAAAAAAAAAAAAAGGGAAGATAATTTTTCACGCAGAAGTATAATTCCATATCATGTTTTATAAATTATAATAACAGCTCTACACGTGCACGGTAAAGGTAATTTCGCTTATTAGAATAATATAGCAACACCAGCAACTAAAAAAAAAAAAAAGGAAAAAGGAAAATAAAAGGCAAAGTTCTAATTTACTACAAGTTCAGTTTGTGGCTATGGCAACTCCAATTTGGTCCGATGAAATTGAAAAGACAAATCCAGAGGTCATTATTTCATATTCCTTGCTGACTTTGATAAACAAATTCCTTAGAGGCGTTTCCAAATACGGTAAAAGGACTTGATAAGAGAAGTTGGGTATTATCGTTCACAGTGGCTATGCCACAAAAAGCAACAAAAGAACAAACAAAAACTCGAGTAATCAGCAAAAGGGGACGGAGGGAGCGGGCCGGTTCATGTCGCCATTGAAAACTTTATGCAAGAGTAATCATTGTGTCTATATAATTTTTCTTTTTTTTTTTTCTTTTTGGTTAGAATTATAAATTATATAATAAAAATATATATTTTTTTGTAATAAATAGTACTGTAATAAATGAGGAGCCCTCTTTAGTGCTGGGCCTCTAGTACAATCAAAAGTGTTTAATAGTTGTGGTCATACTTGGCAACCTCTAGAGAATCTTGTCCCTTCTAAATCATATCAGCCAACCACTCAGAGACGCCTAATTTCTCTAACTAAACTACCAGATTTCCCGAGCGGATGGCCGAATGATTTGGCCTTGAATTTGGACTTTGGCGTTTGGAATTTGGAATCTACCATAAAAGTGATTTTTCTATTATGACACTCTTTCAAAAAACCAAAAAATAAAAAATAAAAATAAAAGAAAACAAAACAAAATTCTTTTCTTTTTTTTTTTTTTTTTTTTGGGTCTTCTGAACAAATAAAAAGTGACAGTTTCTTCAAAGAATATATCTTAGAATTTATCAACTCAATCCGACAATTGTAAAAGATAAATAAAGTGGCTTTCTTAATGAACAAAACTATTGTGGAATAAAAATATGGGTGTTATTTAAAGTCATTGTTTTGTTGGTTATATCTCTGCTAAAACTAATCTATCAGTTTGGGTGACGAGGTTATCTCAACCTATACGTTTTGGTGACATTAAAGAGACGACCAACGTTGAGCTTGGTGGGCCTCGGCCTATTACTGCTGAGCATGAGTAGTCCTCAGGACCGATTAGAACCGTTGTAGGCCGCATGTTCGGGGGCCCAGCTCCATAACCGCAACTAACTCTTTATTTTCTCTCCTTTTTTTTTTCTCTCTTTTAAATGGAAGTCGACTGATTTAAAGAAACCACCAGACCGTGCCTAAGGAGAATGCAATCATCATGCAGATCAACTTGTCGATAAGGGGATTGCAGCCAACTTTTGTTTCTCGTGAGCCACCAATTGGGATGCTGCAAGTTTCGGACACGGACATGCATGGCCCTATTGCTACCCGTTCGGTGTAATTGATAATAGTATGTTTCAATAAATTTTTTTTTTTTTCTCTCCATGTATTATTTATATCCAAAAAGTATGACAAATTAGAACGCCAGTCAGTCATGAGCCGACTTTTGAAATATTGGACGGAAGCAATAGCTCTATAATATAATAAATTGAATTAATTTAAAAAATTTGTTAATAATAATAATAATTAGAAGAATACGATATTTATGAAAATTGAGGGAATTAAACCAAAATAATAATAATAAATTGACGTTGAAATAAGCAAAAGAGAAAATTTTGAAGTATCTCTCAAGGAGGGGCTCATTTTTCTTTGCACCTAAAGTTTGGTTAGTGCCGCAGCAAATTGCGCAATTATACGTTTGAAACTATGGCATATTTTTACTTAGACTTAAAATGCCATGACATCAATTTTAAAGTATTCAGGTGCTTACGCCCCTCCCACCAAAGATTTTCGTATCATTACCATCATGTTGTTCTTAAGCAGCGACTTCATTAATTGTATTAAAGGTCCTATCCTCAGTCAGGCGAGGATAGGCGAAGCATCGCAATTATAATAAGTCAAGTCATTCGTGCCATCAAATTCCACCCCGCAAAGTCTTTCAATTTAATGGCATTGGGCTCGTTTCATGTGTTGCAGGTAATATAATTTACCATATTAAGTAATCGAAACCCTTTTTTTCATTTTTTAAGAATAAGTGATCGAAATCCTCGATTTTAAAAAATTGTGATTTATTTGTTCAAGAAAAAAATTTTTTTTTTTCAAAATTTAGATTTTGATTTAGTAAAAAAATTAACCGTAGTTTATTGAATTATTGGCTAAATATGTTAATGTTTCTTTTTTTTGGGGGGGGGGGGTTTATTTTTTTGTGTTTTTTTCCATTAGCGGTAACGGTAGCTGTCGATAAAAAGAGAAACAATCTTGACCGTCAGTAAGCAAAAGGAAAACCCTTCCCCCGTCAGAAAAGAAGCCAAAAACGGAAGAAGACCGTAGCTGGCGGCGGATCCAGAAGGGTGTGAAAACGAAGGCGCTATCACATGCGTAAGCGTAACTCCTCTCCTGGCCATTTTTTATTATTATTATTATTTTTTATTTTTATAACATCAAGAACCAACGGACAGGATCACCCGCTATTCTCCAATCCAACGGTCTTAACGACAACAGCGTTCGCAAAGCCAACTCACGAATCCTTTCGTATCCTCTCTTCTAACAAACAAACGTAAATCCTCTCCTTAGACCCTAATAACTCTCTCTCTCTCTCTCTCTCTCTCTGAGATTCATTCGTTCTCTCTCTAAAGTCATTCTCTCTATCTCTCTGAAAAAATAAGAACTCAAATTCAGTGAAAATCAGATTACATAAATATATATTTTTTTTATTGTGGCTGAAGAGAGAGAAAGATATAGCTGAATCTAGTTAGAGATAGGAGGAGGCGTCTTGGCTGTTTGTTGTTGGATTATTAAGACAGAGATGCAATCCAACGGCTCTGATTCGCAGCAGCAGAAGGAGCAGAATCAACGGCCGCCTCCGCAGCAGCCGCTTCCTCAGCAGCAGCAGCAGCAGCAGTGGATGACGATGCAGTACCCGGCGGCCGCCATGGTAATGCAGCACCAAATGATGCCGCCTCAGCCTTTCGCGCCGCCTCCGCCGCATTACATGGCGGCCGCTGCTGCTTCTGCTGCTGCGTACCACCGGTACCAGCAGCAACACCATCACCACCTGCAGCCTCCGCAGCAGCAGCACCACCACCATCAAAGTCAGGGATCTAGTGGCGAGAATAAGACGATTTGGATCGGCGATTTGCACCATTGGATGGATGAGAATTATCTCCACAGCTGCTTCGCTTCCACCGGCGAGGTACTAAATATTATCGCCCTTTTTAGGATTGTTTCAGGTTCTTTGGCGTGTTTCTGCAAAGTTACTTTTTGGCATATTCGGATATTGGACGATGTTTACCGGAGAAGCTTATAAATAGCAGCGGTGTCTATATATACGGAAAATTTGAAATTAATATGCCATTTTCCTATATAAATTTTTTGAAGTTGTATTATAGGTTAGCTTGCCTTTTTGTTACATCATTGTATATTAATGGCAACATTTGATTTGATTTGATTTTTTTTTTTTAATTTTATTGTTTTTGAAGAAAATAGCGGGAAATATTGATTATAAGAAATTGATTCTGCCTTTATACGTTAGGCATGTATCGTAGATTCTAAAATTTGACGAGCTCTATTCTGACCTGTTGAAACCTCTGTTGATCTTCGACCGTAGCTTCTGTAAAACATAGAATGGTGTCAACAAGTTTGCTTATTCGATTGAATTTGCTATTATTGTCTACAATTTACAAAAACAAACAAAGGAAAATAGAGGGAAGCAAACCATGGATGTTCTTTTTGGATGTTATGTCACCACGCCCGTGTTCTCTCTTTCTAACCCCTTGTTTTATTTACAATGCAGATTGCATCCATTAAGGTTATCCGCAATAAGCAGACAGGATTATCTGAGGGCTATGGATTTGTGGAATTTTTTACTCATGCTACAGCCGAGAAAGTTCTGCAGAACTACACTGGCATTTTAATGCCTAATACCGAGCAGCCCTTCCGTCTCAATTGGGCAACATTTAGCATGGGTGACAAGCGATCAGATAGTGCGCCTGATCTTTCTATTTTTGTAGGAGATTTAGCTGCGGATGTTGCTGATAATTTGCTGTACGAAACTTTTGCTACTAGATATCCTTCTGTTAAAGCTGCAAAAGTTGTATTTGATGCCAATACTGGCCGTTCAAAAGGTTATGGTTTTGTGAGGTTCGGAGACGAGAATGAGAGGACACAGGCCATGACTGAAATGAATGGCATATACTGCTCGAGCAGGCCCATGCGTACTGGTGCTGCAACTCCCAGGAAATCTTCTGGATATCAGCAACATGGTACTGTCTAAACTGGTAACTTGTGCGCTATCTAACAGTTAAAACCTTATAGTTACATATATTTAACCTCTCTTTCTTTCTCTCTCTTGCATGCACAGCTACAGACATTAACACTTAAGTTCAGCTTTCATTATGAACTGTGTTTTAAGAATCTTCTAAACACTATGATCTACAAGAGAATGACTCAGTGATGAACTCTTTTTCTCCTAAATTATATGCAGAGGCATGTGGAAAAATGTAATTTGTGGGAGGTCTCTTATTCTTATGTTTGCTTGTTGACATTTGCTCGTACTTTGACCCCTTTTCTTCTCTTTCACTTTCCTCATTGGTGTAGCCAACCCAGTCTTCACAATTGAAAGTAACTTGGTTGGAGTTTTCTAATGTTTTATCTTCTAAAAAAATTTGCAATTCCTTGCTAATACAACATTTATGGCCTCCATACATATTTCAGGTTTCCTAATTCATAATAAACTCTCTTTGGATAAAACCTTGTATTTGTTCTGTCTTCAACTCCTATCATTATTTTTATTTGAAGAAGGCAAATAATTAAGTCATTGAAAGTGTATGCATTTGTGATAAATCTTTCACCTATAAATAGGGTTAAGATAATACCTGGTAATTCTTTCACCGGAAAATAGAGTTAAGAGCTGTTATTTAAGCACCATTTGATATCCAAGTTCTAGCATAGCCTAGCTTTGGAGGCAGGGAGTTCAACATTATTTATTAAGCCTAATGTCCTTCTATTTTATCTGGGATTTTGACGTGTGCTCCTTCTCCATTTCTGATTTTCTCCCATATTGACATGACTCTTTTGTCAACTGGTCATTGGCATGCTAACTTCAAAAGCTGTTTATCCTCTCTACTTTATATACTGAATTCTTGAGCATGCATAGAGAAAGGTCTATTTCATCACACATTATAACAAATCTAAGGTGTAAAAATGTCAATATCTTGAATAAAGAATACATCCACATGCAAATGAATCTAGTGGTAGGTCATCTGCCCCTTGAAGGATGGATGGGATGGGATGGGATGGGTACAATGAGACTCTTGTAAATTCTGGAGACAGCTTTTTGTCCAGTGAGGATTGTAAATGAGGTGCAAGCAATATTGTACACTTCTATTATTACTTTCATTCAGCTCAGAAATGTATTTTGATTGTTAAAGGTATGCCTTGTTTGTTATGTAGCTATAGTCAATATAGTTATGGTGATAGTGGCAAAACTTATTTTATTCCTTATAACCATTGTGGTTAGTTTCTATTTGATTTTAGTTTTTCATTTTTTTTGTGAATCTTCTGCACTTTTATATCTGTTCATCTAATTCCTTGTTATAAATGGTACCAAAAGCAGTTTGAAACATAGAGTCTGGTTTGAACTGCTGCTATAATTGTGCTTGTGACTTTGTTGGCAGGATATGCATCAAATGGAGCTTCGGCACAAGGTTTCCAGTCTGATAGTGATTCTACTAATACAACAGTTAGTTTTCCAGCTTTTCGAGTCATTTCCTTTTGCAGGAATCCTACAGTTTTTTTGTTAGACTGGACTTTTTCCTTGTAGATATTTGTAGGAGGGCTTGACCCTAATGTCACAGATGAAGACCTCAAGCAGCCTTTCTCAGAGTATGGTGAGATAGTCTCTGTTAAAATACCTGCAGGTAAAGGATGTGGCTTTGTTCAATTTGCCAACAGGTAAATGACTTGTGGCCATGACTCAGTTTTTTGTCTTATTAGTCAATGGGAAATTGAGTGTTGGTTGTGCATTCATGACTGTGTTTCTACATTATCTGGTTGCAGGAGTTGTGCTGAGGAAGCATTGCAGAAATTGAATGGGACAGTAATTGGGAAACAAACAGTGCGTCTTTCTTGGGGCCGGAGTCCTGCAAATAAGCAGGTATGCCTTATCCTTTCCTACAATAGTCACCTTGCTTCTGTTTTTACCACAAACTGTTCCATGGCATTGGCAGGACGTTTTTGAGAAGAGGTAGACAGGTAGGCAGGGATAGAATGAAAGAAATTGAAGTGTCGTTGAGGAGAGGGATGAGTTCAAGGTCCCTGCAACCCTTGCCTGCCCCACCGAGAAAATAAAATCAGAAAAAGAGGAAAATAAAAAGTAAATTATAGGATAACTAAGTTGGAAGGAACTGTTGGAACTAACTGGAATTATCCCAATAGGCGTCGAACCAAATGTGAACTAGATGTCTAAACCAGGCCATGATTGCAAATCAGTTCTCTCTTATCCATCATTCCCATTTATGTTCAGCATATTGGGCATCTTGTTTATATATTATTTTATGGCATTTTGCAGTTTAGAGCAGATTTTTCTAACCAATGGGGTGGAGCATACTATGGAGGGCAACTTTATGATGGATATGGATATGCATTGCCTCCACCTCATGACCCAAGCATGTATGCTGCAGCAGCTGCAGCATATGGGGCTTACCCAGTTTATGGAAGCCATCAACAACAAGTAAGCTGAATGAATTGCACTGTGAAAGCACAAGCTCTAGTAATCAGAATTTGTCAAGCCAGACGAAGAAGAAAATTCTAGTTTTTCTTATCTTAAGTTATATTTGTTCTGTAGTACCTTATAAATCCCTCCAATTTGTGGAGTGGAACCGAATTTTGAGTACTTAAAAGTAGTTTTGTAGGGGGGATTTTATTGATCATTGTTTAGAATACGACAGTTGAAGATGAACTTAATTTAACAGTAGAATGCATAAGCCCTTTCCCAAGGAGGTGTGTGGTTTTAATTTTCCTTTTTCCACTATATGCTGTGGTCAAAGTCTACATTTGAATGACAAACTTGACCAGGCAATCTCAAGTATGCGACTCCATTCTCCTTCGTTACAAGTTTTAATATGCTTGTTAGAAGCATGAGGGTGAGTTTCAATAAATGCTTGAGGATCAGTGACTAGTAAAGTAAATATTCACCAACATGTGTACTTGGATCAGCATATTCGACAAGGGACCTTTGCTTTCCATCCTTCTGTCCCTTTTTCTTTCCCCTTTGGAAAATGCAGTACAGCATATGGGAAAGGAGATGGAATGGTCAGCACAACAAAGGCCCCGCATAGACTTACCTATATGATACATCGTGCGATGCCATAATCGGAGTTCAATTTGGTTGGACTTATGATTCTAGTTCTGTTCTTTAGGCCTAAGGCTTAGAATTGGAATTGGGATTTTTTGTTTTTATATCCAATATAGAAGAATCAAGTTCTTATCTGTATTGCAGAAATTTCGATTTTTAAAATGAGAATTAACAATTATACTTTCAAACAATTCTTCATTTCTAAATGGACATGCACTAACTTTCATAATTCAACTATTCCCATAAAAAAAAAAAAGGCTTTCATAATTCAATTATTCCCATAAAAAACAAAAAGGCTTTCATAATTCAATTAGCTCACAATAACCATAATGTCATATCTTTCCTCTTTTACTGATATTGTGAATACTTATGGTCGAGGTAGTCCATTGTGGTGATGGACAACCGGCAATGATATTATAGGTGACGGTGATAACTGGTCAATATAGCCGGCGGTGGACTTGGTGGGAGCAGCCACTAGGTATGATACATAGTGGATGCCAAGAATAAGATTCCATCTTAATTTAACTTGAAAAAGAACAACAATAAACAGAGAAAAAGGGGTGAAACTGGCTGTGAGGCAACAGGCAATGAGATTGCCGTCATGGGAGTAACCGACAAACGAGGTTGCGGCCTTGCTGGGTCGGTGGCGAAGATGAATCACGAATACACGTGCATTTCTTTTCTGTTTTAGGGTACACGGTCGCGTATGGACGAGGACACTGCTTAAACAGAAGTACGGATGTTTGCGTTAGTTAACTACATCACTCCCAATGATATGTTGGATGTAAAAAAAGATTCCCTGGTTGGATGGTCCAGCCATAAATTAGCCAAAATGTAAATTTCATTTGTGAAAAAAATAAAAAAAAGTTTTGAGTTCTAAATTTTGATTTCCCAACTAAAATTTTTAGATTGTGTTAATAAGATACTAAAATGTATAACTAAAAAAAAAAAAAAACATATGCAATTAAATGTTATTATACATTTTTTATAACTCATAATATATTTTATCTCATTTATCATACAATTTGTTAGTTTTCTCTTTTTTAATAAAAATTATGTCAGTTTGGTCATTCTTTAGCCAATTCTTCTCGCCACAAAACCACGCTAATACTGGAGAGGGCTTTCCTTCCGTCTCCAAACAGAAAATACCTATTTTATTGCACCAAGCCAAATTGCCAATCCACCTAGCTGAATTCATAGTTAATTGGAATGCTACGTGGCAGTGGCAGCGGCAGCGGCATGCTCTACCCTTCGATTTCGTAATAATGCAATTCTACAGTACGATCATGCAAATATGCATAGCAATAGAGGAATTAAACTTTTCACCCAATGGGATTTTGAGGCAAGAAACTAACAATATTTTAAGGCATTCTTCAATTTGACTATCTTATGTTAAGTTAATTCAATAATAAATATAAGGGAGAGAAAAAAAAAAGTGGGATTATATTGAATTAAGAAAATGCTAAGCTAGATATATGTGACATGACATCATGTTTAATATATTAACCAAAAGAAAGAGCAAACATTTCGGCCTGTTAAAAGGAAAAAAAAAAAAAAAAGAAAAAGGGATTCTCGCTATGATGCAGAGACACGGGCAAAGCACCACATAAATATAAAAATATGCAAATTCTTAAAAAAATTAAAATTGGAATACGTTATAAACACTGTTGTAAAAAAAAAAAAATATATATATATATATATACACGTAAATTAAAAGTGTTAAATTTGGCTGATATCGTATTAAACACGTGTGTCCGACAATCATTTTAGAAGTTTTCGTGCTTGGCAGCTTTCTCGCCAGCCAGATTCATTTGCAACTTCTAACCGAAAAACCCCACTTATCTCGACTACTTCAAGGTATTGATGCCGAAACGTTAAAGCTGTCAATACAATACTTCTCTTGAAGTGATTGTTAATCTTCCAATCGCGGAAATCTAACTGCATCATCCCCAAATTTGGAAAATACTATTGTTTGTATCTCTAGCAACTCAATCATTCTCTGTTCTGAGGCTTGGAACCAGTAGTCTCTCTGTTTTAACAGTGTAACAGTGCTTCTTGACACGTTCGTTTTAACATTTCTGGTCCCAAATTCCTGTCTCACACGTTACAGATTTCAATATGGTGAGCAGGTCCCAAAGGAGTGGAAACTTGAATCCTTGTTGGGATTCCGAGGCGAATGCTACCACAGCGGTTAAGCCACCACAGAAAGTTTCCTAGCCAATGGAGCGCGGCTACTCCACATCAGGATCCAGTAAATAGAGTTAAAATAGCCGACCAAATTGTTCTTTAAAATACAGGGAAATCACATTTTGGACTTTTTTTTTCCGTTAGGCAAAAGTGTCTCCTATTTTTTTCCCCTTTTCTTCCCACCTTCTCTCCGAATTGTTGGAAGTAGAATTCTTGTAAAGACCGGGACAAGCCTGTAGCTTGCCTTTATAATGTCCGTCTCCTTTAAGACCATGGCTCTTTTGCCTGGTGTGGTGGTCTCGTACGTGAATATATGGAAGGAAATTGAAGTTTTCAGATAAACAAGGACCCAATTGATGGTTGGTTACGGCAAAAGGCATGCCAGGGGGTGACATCCGGCTCTTTCCGGGAGAAAATTGCTCTTGAGGACTTCTTTTAAGAGAAACTATCCAGGAGCTGCATTTACATCTTCTAAATGTTCTGCTGGAAGACTACATCTGGTAATCTGCATGAAGGAGGCTCTCATAGGCTGTTCCAGTGAGTACTTTGTTGATTTCATCCCAGTTTTTTATTTGCTGTGATAAAATACCCTTGTGTATCTTAACCTGACGGCTTGTGAGCTCTCTGTACGGTAACCCCAGAAATTCCTGAACTTCTTTTAGTTTCTGCACCGAAGTTTCAGTTACAGGATTTATTGACACGGCCTTGATGAGAATGTTAAAATAACCAAACAGAAAATCCTTACCATGCGATTGCTGACAACATCTTCGTAGTAAAGAACAATGTGGCGAGTGCTCTTGTAGTATTCTATCGCCCTGGCAGCTCTAACTTGTGTGTGCTTCAGGTCTGATATCAGTGTTGTGGTATTAATAATCGGCTTGTATTTCGCAAGAACCTTGGCCTGCACTGCTTTTCAATCCATGAGACTTGTTGTGAACACAGATTCGTAATAGGAGGAAAAGGGAGAGAAAGCACGCACCTCTGCGGAGGAGTGGACGTGAGACTTGTGGGCTCCATTGAGTAGCTTTTTACTTTTGTCGTAGGAATTTGCAAGCACAGATGACATTCTGCGGAGCAAGTTCCTTCTGAAAAGGAATATCGCATGAACTCCGTTCTGGTTGAAATATTCCACTATCCCTCTGTGATGTTTCATCGATCCCTGCAGGGATGCCGGTTTAAACATCATACTTAGGACTCCAAAAGAAGCAACAACTTAGATCAATGCAGGAATATCATGCGAATAAATTAGAGAAATTTTTATATCAATTGCCTGATTAAGCATCCACTTGAAGCCAACAGCAGCAGTACACTCATTTTTGGAAGCACTGCTGAACCAGTCCAGATTGTACACTCTACCCAATATTTCGACAATAGCAGAAACATTGGCCCTTCTACTTTTGGACCCAAAAATTTCTCCATTGGAGCTAACATTAATGTGACTATTTAACAATGTCTCAAACCATCCACTCCCGGATCTCTGCATGGACAATATAGCAAAATATCGAACAGGATTGCAGGAACATTCTTCCCTGCGATTGCATGAAAGCCATCATTTTTAAAGAATAGCATAAGCTGACCAAGACATGATACTAAATTTAATTCTTATAAGGGATACCTGCTAAATGTTTCAGGTTTTGGGTAATGCACGTAAGGTAGTTCCCATTCTTCAATGCCTGATGTATTACATGGCTGTTCGAACACCGTGTCGCCTCGGATTCTGGTCGTTGCCTGGGTGCTTATTTGCTTAATACATATAGAGCAAATATAAGTTCCATACACCATGGCAAATGCTAAGACCACAAATCTCAATACTAGTAGAGATTTCTTGGGGCCCTTTACTGACTCCTGAAGTTTAAGATTTCACCAATATGTTACATATATAGCATAACGAGTTTATTAAGAAGAAGACAACCTCGAAAAAGACAAAAAAAAAAAAAAAAAAAAAACCTTAAACAGAGAAAACTACTGCTAGCTAGAGAAAAAATCATACGGTGGATTCCATGTGAAATAAAAAAGAAAAGGGCCAAAAGAAGAAAGATGAGATTAGGCGGTGCTTTTGTGTTATGTTCTGTTAGATCATTCGGAGAACAAGGCGACAGAAATGGTCAGAGTGCGAGCTCATCACTTGGAAAAAAATAAAATAATAATAATAATAAAATCAGACTGAAGCATTCAGGCTGATAAATCCTTTTCTTCGGGAAAAGAAGAAACAGAACTTGTCATAAAGATTTGGAGCAAACCGGAAGAAGTAAGAAAATTTACAGAGACCCTTATTAAATGCTATTACTAAGAATTAAAGAAAAGCTCTAGGAAAGAAAATAGGAATAAAACAAATACCTTGTAAGGGATACATATATCTTCCTCAGCAGCCATTCTTTGATCTCGAGTGAAGAGAAGAGAACAGAAATATGAATTGTAAGTAAACAAAGCATTCAACGTAATTTCAACTTTCTTCTTTTATCCTCCTTTTCTCTTCCTCTTTAACAATTTGGTTGTAGGGTCTTTCAGTGGAAGGACAGAGAAAAATAAAAGATAGATAGAGGAAAAGGCCATGAGATTTAGGTTTTAAGCCCTAGGCGTTGCAACAGGGACACGAGATTCTTGCTCCCATGGACGAGAGATAGTCTGAATTGTCAATTGCATTGTCAACTTTTGTGTCTATAACCGACGATTTAAATCACGGTCTGTCCATATATCCTGTACCCTTCGAGTCTTACTTTAGATACAGTACTTTGGCCTCTTATTGTTTTGTTTGTGTCTTTAAACCGTCTCTTCTCTTTATTCTTTCATGGTTGCTGTCCCACTGTGGCATTGCTGACGAGCCCAAATTCTGTACACGAGATATTTCAGGAGATTGAAATTTGACTTAAACCCCATCCACTAAACGACGCACAATTGTCTCTACAGTCAACTGTTCTCTCTCTCTCTCTCTCTCTCTCTCCTTATAAAGCTATCTCATTTCATAACTTGTAACAACGAACATTCCCACCTTCCTTACAATTTAAACATACATTTGTCCATAATTACCCCTACATAGCGTTACACCTACTTACCAGAACCACACAAAACCCATCCCCCAGGGAGCATAATAATCATCCCTTGTTATCTCCCCAGAAAGACCAAATTTGCCGAGGCTTGAAAGACCAAATCTTATAAATAACGGGCAACTGCTGCAGTCGTGACTGTATTACATTATGTAGTTCATACACCATCGATAACGCTTTTATAAATCATATCAATGAATGAGAAAGATTCTGAATTCTGCCAATGTATATACGGGGCAGGGTGTATTCATGCCACCTTAAACCCCACTGCAAATGGAGTTTTTTGACACATACATGTAAACTACAAAAAATGAAACAAAATTTATGCACAAAGTCAGAGAACCGAAAAAGAAAAAAAGTTAAAAAGAATCATTGTATAACCTCTCCTCTGTTGCGCAATTGTGGTATGATAGAAAACATCGATTGTCCGCAAGGCTTCCACGTGCCCAGTTTAGTATTCTGGACCTTTGGTGCAACTTTTATTTTGGCGCAAGGCATACTGTTATCAGTCAAACCTTCAGGTTGGCAATCTGATATATACATGTTGCAGAATGCAGACGATTCCATTCAAATGAAGCGCCCGTCTTCAAGCAAACAAAACCATCTCAGTAAAGCAAGACCCACTTTTGTGTGTGTCAATGCAGCAACAATATCTTCAGGAAAGATTAGAGTGAAGCAGCTTCACGAATAATGGGCCTTCAGCTTCCGAAGGAATTCTAACGTCTCCACATAGGATGGATCCATGCGATTAATTGGCTTACATGAATTTACGTGATCTGTTGACTCTAAAACCTGTCAATGAATATAAACTTAAATATTCAAGTCTGGGAAGATAAATGAATAGTTCGAGTGGAGAAACTAGAGATATGCAAGATTGAGTAATAATGCAAGACATTCTACATCAACATAGTTGGTCTCTAAAAGACAATGCTTGGGACCATCCAATACCTCATGCACGCCCATCTAGAACAATAATAATATCAACAATAGCAATGATAGTGTAATAATTAGAGTCTCCAATATGATACAAATCTAGAAACAAAGGCAAGGACTGAAGCATTTTCAAATCAAATTGCACTAAATTCATTAGCTTACAAAGACATTCCCAAACATTTCTGAAAATATCCAAACTACGGATGATTTCAGTTACCACATCCACCAATTCTCCAGAAACACTAGAATTAAAAGTCATGTCATGATCATACTTACCACGAGTTCACCAAATCCAGGATATGCTGATTCAATTGGTACAATTTCCATCCTAAAGGCCCATCCTCCATACCCTTCAACAAGTGGGGTGACCTTGGACTGCAATGCAATAAGTGCCAACCAATAAGGCTAACATGGCATCAAGAAAAGAGGGGAAAAAAGAAGAGAGAAAAGGCTAACACTAATATCATGCACAATGAGAGAGAGATCACAAGTATCAAATCTTGATTGCATGTATAATTACCTCACAGAAACTGAGGACCTCAACCAGTCCTTTCTTATGAAGGTTGCGGATGAAGTCATTAAGTTGTACTAGTCTAGAAGAACCACTTCTTAGTTCCCCTATCTGAAAGGTGGGAAAAGGAACATGTTAACTCCAATGTTGGATGGTAGCTACATCAATCAGAGATCTAATAAAATTAGATTACATACTAACCGATGGAGCAGGGCGCAGCACAAGGCTCATTCTCCAAGGCATGTCTGCTAGTTTGCTTCCAAAGTGTGGACAGCTATAAAACACCTAAGATCAAGGGAAATAACAAAAATTGAACAACTCAACAATCCAATCCCGCCATTCAACGAAAGATAACAAATGCCTATTGAAGCTACCATTCACATAGTTGACATTGAAATGTTTAGTCAAGCTTACCACTCCAACAGTGTTATTCACAAGTTTATCAATGTTTTCTTCCTTTGCTCTATACAGCATCTGCTTGACAACCAGACCTCCCATGCTGCAGATAACAGATATCATTACTCAAAACAGATGCCCTAAATTAATGCAACTGTCTAAAGCAAAGCTTAAAGAGAGAATGCAAGGGAGCAACATTAAACTTGAATATCAAGTCCAAGAAACAAGCCCTATGATATCTACCAAATCACAGAAGCCACCTATCTCGGTCATGTATCTCAACATATCATGCCAGGGCACTATGACGATTTGAAAATGATAGTCAAAAATCTAATACAGCAAGTAACATAAAGGAAGCTATATTCTCCATTTTGCCAATCCCTAGCGTCCATCATTTGCCAACTAGACAGGAACATTGCTTAAGAGCCAACAACAGTTCATGATAAAATCGACACAAATATATTATATCATGGTATTGGGTTCCAGCATTTTGAAGAAAGCCCACACTAAATTATGGCTATTCCACTGGCACTCCTGCACCTGTCTAATTTATTCTGTTCAATTGCACACTATATTTTGCCTTAATCCTTCTAAAAAGGGCCATTGGTGAATACCCATAATTACAAAGGCATACTGCACTGAAGACAAGCATAAAGAACCACAAATTGAGTTAACTAAGAAACATAAATAGCTGTCTTCATCAACAATAAAGCACACCTATGAGTCACAAATACAACAGGTCGATTCCCAATGCCTGCAGCAAGAAGTTTCTCTAATAGCTTGAAGCTGACTTCCTGTATAATTCAATGAAAGCATGAATAATCACATGGCAGCAGGAAAATTAACTCAAATTATTTACAAACGACAAAGGTTCACTTCCAAAAAAAAAAAAAAAACAACAAAACATAAACAGATACACTGAGAAAAGATCTGAATGGGAAATAACACCATAGCTAATAACACTAATCTATAGGTCCATAAGTACACAGGTTCAAAAGTTATGAAGGATTTCCAAAACCCAAGAGTCTTCAGATCCAAAGTTTGAGCAGCATCCTTTTAGAGCTTTCAACATGTTAGTTTGCAATGATTTCCCCTTTTTTTTGTTCCATAAAGAAAACTGACAAAGATTGCTAACATTAATATAATCATAAATTTTGAGGCAACTGAACATCAAGTTCATGCAAATATGAAAATAGTGCATCCAGATTCTGAGTTGAATCCACTGATTGTGAAGAAGAAATCATCCACCTGAAGAGGCAGGCTAGCTCCAGACCACTGTGTAAGATTTGTCTGCAACAGAAGTTCAACCAGTAGTTAAAATTGATAAAAGGAACAATCCAGGTAACCAACTCAGAAACAGTTAAATATAAAATAAGTAGAGCTGCCTAGAAATGGAGGATGCTGTAAATTGAGAGCCAAGTAGGCAGCTAATCACACAAACAGAAATCACTAGAGCCACCTAGAAATGATGGATGTCATAGTTTGAGAAGCAGGCAGGCAACTAATCACATTAACAGTAATTAGCAGGTAAAGATCTTCTCAAACCACCATCAACATTAGAACAAACCTTGTACTTTAGGGTAAACAAGCGAGCTTGAGGGAAGTCAGATGAAAGCCATTCACCTGGCCAAAATGTTCCTAGCTTCCCTGCTTCCTCATCGATCTTCTCCACCAAGCCAGACTTAGTTGAGGTTTTGTCATCAGCTAGTCGCCAGGTCTTGAAAGGCCCACCACGCAAGCCATGGACAAAGACAACATCTAGCTGTGGAACTCCTGAATCAGAGCCAAGCTGGGATTCATTGGCAGAATTACACCTGTTACTAGCATTTGAAGTGCTGGTTACAGGCAAACCCTCAGTATTACCAGGGTCAGCCTCAGAGGAAGACAATTTATCCATTGGAAGAGTCTTAGAATCTAGCCTTTCACAATGCTTCCAGTGGGGTAGCTCTGGACTAATTAAATATATAATGTCACTATAACGAGCACAAGAACTATTTCTATCTGCAATTCCATCCTCAGGAACATTCCTATCTGAAGAGTCTCTTCCAGATTGTTCATTGCAGATTAAATTTAAAAGCGTTGCTCTAGCATAACTTTGTGTCTTAAGGTCGCGACAACCTGGGATCTTCCCATTAGCACAATCCTCAAGCCACTTACGCCAATTTTCATCTGCTAGAATAGCCTTCTGGACTTTTGGAAGCACAGAAAGAACAGTTAACAGCCTAGCAGCATGCCTTCGAATGTGACCTGTAGGTGGAACACGAACACTGGATGGATCATTACTACCTTCGTTTGATGACTCTGTAAGAGGGTTCATCGCCATCTCCTTTGCCTCAAGTGTTCTTGATGCATCATAAGCTTCCATTGCAGCCAGTTTCTCATAATCATCAGATAACAAAAAGCGCCTGAGCAAACATAAAACCCCAAATGCAGCTATGTTTTCTTGACATAAAGAATCATCATAACAAAGCTCAGTCAATGCTTTGATTGCTTTAAGGGTTGCCAAAGCAGAATCTGCTACATTGAACTTAGGTATGGAATCTTTCTTCAAGTTTTTGAATGCTCCGGCAAGAGGTTCTAGAGAAAGAAAATCTTTCAATGGGAATGTCTCAGCAGAATCCAAGGCCGTTCCCAGTTGATTCCCTGCTAGATTTACAACAGAAACTGCCAACTGGCTGGCAGCTTGAGTGGCCGAAAAAATGTTGGACTGATCAATTTGAGACTGCAAAAAGTTTATAGATAGTAAATAACGGTGCAGGAATGTGGGCCTATAGCATATTTTCTGGTCATGAATACCATAGAAATAAAAGCATAGCCTGGTCAAATTGAGCCATGCATCATGGGTGCTGACTACTTTGGTTGTTATAACCAGATTATTTTTTACAAAATTATTTAATGTAAAATGCAGAAAATGGGTATCTCCAGACCTTTGCTTTGTCGCTTTTAGGCTGTGTGCCACCTTTAACAGAAGAAGCCTTGCTGGGAACTAGGACTTCATTTAAAAGCATGGCTAACCATCCTTGAGAAATAGCAATGGACAATGGCCCATGGTCTTCAAGAATGCGAGAAAGGATAAATTTGGCTGATGATCTCATCATATCAGTCGAACCTTTTCCACAGGCCCAAGGAAGTAGAATGCCAGACCACTTTTCACTTTCTTCAAGTGAGAAATGCATCTCCCCAGAGGAAAGCAGCTCCAAGGCCTTTGCCAACATTTCTTGTACCTGCCTGTGTTTTGTTGTTTGCTTAGCTGTGTCTCGCATCAGCTGAAGTCCCTTCTCCATCACCAATTTTTGTGCCCCGGGGCTTCTCTCAACAGAAAGCAAAAAAGCAGATAAAGCTACCTGCGCTAACATAATGTCTTCATTTTTACTTGCCTGAGAAATGGTATTGAGAAGACTAGAACTCCAATCAGAAATGGAATCATTTAAGGGCAGATTACGATCCTCTAACAACAGCTGGGCAACCAAACTCCCATGCCATTTCACAGATCTCTCAGGTGCAACTAAAGCAGTCATGACAGCTTGCCCATCTTGATCCAGTTCCTGAATATGAGATCTATTGACATCAGATGCCATTGCCCAATTGGCTAATGCCCATGCTGCAAAAGGGACAGCAACATGTTGACAATGCAGATCGTCCCATAGACCGGGAACAACAGCAGAAGACATATTTGCTTGTGCCTGCAAACCATCTTGCTTATGTAGCGAGGCAAGGGTTTTTAGAGCATATGACTCCGCATGACTAGCATCTAACTGGTCCAATTTCATAATCCCATTGGTTCTTGAAAGGCCCAAAGTGGCAGTACCTTCAAGGATCTTAATTCCAATACCCTTCATTCCCCTCCCCCCATCATCATCCTCTTCATTTTCTGGTGGCTTATCCATATGCAAGCCACCTTCCTCAACGACTTCAATAGCAGCAGCTATGTCCCTCATTTCTGCATTTCCTGGCAAAGAAGGCTTAAAAGATACATTTTCTAGACTGTCACAGTTGGATGTGACAATGTCCATGATGGCAGCCACAAGCATGCTCCTACCTTTCAAAGAATCACAAATACCGAATGAACCACGTCTTGAATGCTGCTCCCACAGAAATGTAATATATCCATGGTAAAAACACAAATTAGAAAGATGATGCAGTATAAATTTTTTTTGAAATGATTAAGTGAAATGAAATATGAGATGAAATGATGCAGCAAAAGGTCTTTTGGGGCTTGGGGGAGGGAAGACCCAGTTGCAAGATCTGTTCTACATAGTAAAAGCAACTCTGGTATGCCTACAATGAGTTTAACATCCAGCCTAATTATGTACTGTCTTTCTCGATGCACCCTAACCTTTATCCACCAGACCACATTATGAGTAACACGTAACATGTTATAGAAGACATCAGGAAACCAAAAATCATTCCTAGAGTTGAGACTGAAAGGAATTTATAAGATCAAATGACTATAAGCTAGACAAATTATCAATCAATATTTGCTTCCTCATTAGCCAGCAACTTAAAAATAAAAAAATTAAAAAAAAAAAAAAAACCCCTGAAACCAACATTATATAACTCATTAGGCAGCAATCAAATAAACAAGTTATTGTGATCTTTTTTCCTAGCATTTTAACATTATAACGCTCCAAATCAGAAAGTTGCCGCCACTGAAAAACTTCACTTAGCTAAATGCAACACCCATTGAGTCATTGACCAATAAGATTAACATTAACAACGATAGCTGATATGATACAGAACTCACCTTATTCTTTGGTTGACACGAAAATATAAACCGCAGCAAGTAAGGCACCGCACGAGGCCTCCCTAGCACCTCCGCGGAAACATTAGGATCCGCAATCAAGTAGGCAAGAGCACGTGCGGCTTCAGCCTGGGTCCCACACCCGTCCCCACCCACCGCGACCGTCTCTAGCAACCAATCGATCACCTTCCCTCCGCCAGCTCCGACGAGCGCTGCCCGGCGGGCCCCATTGGCCGCCGCGATATCCGCCAACAACGCAGCAACGCGCAACTCGAATCCCACCCTGACCTCGTGGTTGGCGGAGGAAAGAACCGACCTCAACGACTGCCACAGGACCGAGGCGGCAACGCCAGTTTGTCTGAAGTGGTGAAAGATTCTCTTGACAGAATCATTAGACCTGGAAATCGCGTGATCAATGGCGGCGTAGAGAGGGCTGGCTACATGTTTAGAGTTAGATTTAGGGTTCCGCTCCACGCCGATGTCGGTGGAAAGCACGGCGTACGAAGCAACCATAGCGGACAAGAGAGTGGCGGAAAGAGCGACTAGGGAGGCGCGCGAGAGAGAAGATTTGGCCGCCGAGTTTCCGGTTTTTGTTGCCGCGAGAGGGTTCCGGCGGAGGACCGTCGGCAGAGGAGGGACGTGGTCGGGATTTTTGATATCGTTAGGCGGATCGGCTGCATTTTTAGAGGAGGAGGAGCAGAAAGAGCGAGGGAGAGGGAGGCGATAGAAGCGTCGGGGCCGTTGAAAGAGACGGAGGAGCATTTTTCGAAATTCTTGAATTCCTTTTTTATTTTCTTTTTTCTTTCGTCTCGGAAAGTAAAAGAGAAATCGATTTTTCTTGGTCTCTTCTTCGCCTTCCTTTTTCCTGCAAAGAAGGCTGCGGAGAAATAGCGATAGACGATGGCGGGACGCCAAGTCTAGCGATTAGTACCCGCCCCGCCGCCCCCGCGGGCCGGGGGGGGGGCATTGGGCACGGAACGAGCGCATACATTGACGCCGCCTACCTATCGTCCACTCCATATTATGTTAAGGTGTTTTAAAATTAAATATAATATATTCGATATAATCATATTTTACATTTAAAAATAAATAATAATAATAATACTAATAATATAAAATAAACATATCACATTATTAATTGAATTATTATCTTAAACTAATGTTAAGATATAATTTGATAGATTAATAATTTTAATTGAGAATCTATGCTGAGGATATTGACACCTTTAAACGTGGAAAAAATCAAAGCTAGGCCCTTGACTAGTTACGGTCCGAAATAATCAACATAACGGTAGCCTTTCTAAGAGTAATTGATGTAGCCTAAATTATTTTAAATTTTATTAGACATAAATAATAATTTAATTTGATGTGTTGTATTGTATTATTATAATTATTAAATATATATCTATAAATTTATAATTAATCATAATCATAAGTTGAAATATTAAAAAAAAAATTGTACAATATATTGTGTGTGCGTCAAATTAACGGCGTGTGTATAAAAAAAAAAAAATTAACAAAACATGTATATTCATGTCGTGTCATCTAACACAACATGCATAGCCGTTGAAGTCAGACTTAGAATCAAGTACATCGGAAGAAGATTTACGGCAAGGAATCGCAGTTCAACATATATATATATATATATATATATTTTTTTTTATTTTTATTTCCCACTGGAATCTTAAGACTCATTCCATGATTAAATTTCCATCAAATGAAAATTAGAAAAAAAAAAAAAAGTTACATACCCCCAACAAAAGTGCTGTCGACTATTTCAATTATTGCTTTCCTCTTGTAATAAAAATGTGATTGGCCTACGGCCGACTAATTTTTCCCCACAAAATAACCCAGGAAGAAGAGCGAAAAGAATTCCAACTTAAAGCAACAATATTAGAAGATACAACTTTTTGGTGAAATTAAGATACAATTCTGATCTTAACCGTCCAAAAAACGACATATGTCGATTTCGATTTTTATTTTACATTAAGGTATATTAATTTAAGCTATCCGAGATGAAGTTATACGAACAAGTCAAGGCCTGACAATGAGCAGTGGCGGCTAACCGGTTAATCACGCAGAGAGGAGCCGTGCTTTCATACAACGCCTTTTGAGTTGATCCTCCGGCCCGTCAATATAAAGAAATATATTGCTGATGTTGTACGCAGGAAAACAGGCACAAAGCAGGAAAAGTTGGATTGAAGCAGCTACTGCCCGTTCATGTATATTACAAGAGGCTCGGGCAAGTAATCCTATCGTCGGAGAGACCTTAACATTAACATATAGAATGACTGAGATCGCCGTTGCATGCACATACATGCTTTTGCTTCATTAAATTAGTTTGGAAGATAAAATCTTCAGTGCGTGTTTAATTAAATTAAATTAAATTAAATTAAATTTAGAAAGTAGATTTAATCTATTGAAACCACAAAGTCACTGCAATTTTAGTCTTCCATTAAATCAGAGTGTATGTACAATTGTCAAAAAAAAATTAAAAAAAAATCTATAAATGTTTACATTGTATGTACTTGTTATTTTTATTTATTTTTTAAGTATAATTTATGTATAATTTTAAGTTATATAAATTTATTTTATCATTATTTTTTATTTTAAATAAATTTTATTTATTATGTAGTATAAAATTATAAGTAAATTATACTTTAAAAAAATCGAAATAAAAATTTCTTACGTTTACGTATACTATTATAATTTATTAAGTTTATTTCCATTAAATCTGTAGCCCTTTGCCCTAAAATGTAATTAGCCACAGACTTTAAGAAATATTTTCTTAACTTTTAAAAGTCACCCCCCCTTCCCTATGGAACCTGGATGCGTAGAAAATAGCAATGATTTGGATGTATATAAGATCTAAACTCGCCGAGGAGGCATTGGCTACAGGTTGATATAAAGATTATAAATACGCACGTCTCACTTGCCGTTTTTAGATACATGCTCTGACGTTCGACAGCATGCCTTGTTACCACCCAATTACCAAAGATTTCTCATCCGTGAACAATACTGTCGCACACAGACATATATATATATATATATGCAAATATAGAAACATATATATATATAAAGAAAAAAAATAATAACAACACAGGTGATTACATTGATATTAGTAGAATAAGCCATCGTTGATCGACAGATAATTAATTCCGAGTTACTATCATGAGATTGTCATGCTAATTAAATCCAGCAAGCCGCCAGGAAGCCATCATTTATCTACGGGGAATGGTTATCCGTTTGAGTATATTAGTGCCATGGTCAAGAGCAACAAATGAATATGTTTATAGGCGATTATAGGAACCTAAACTGCTACGTAATTTGGATTAATTATACATGATTAATTAAATATGAGGTGCATTTTTCATTTGCAGAACTCTTAGGGAAGCCGTAGGATGATGATCATGCAAAGCTCTTATGGGAGCGCGTGCGCTTGGCATGCTACATCAGACGGAACGAGATAGAACATATACGTTATTCTCACTCTGGTGATTCACTTGGACAAGAAGTCTATCCTGTCTATATAAAAGAAGTAAATCTCATTTCTCTTTTTATATACTATCTCTGCACTCTCTCACATGACTAAACAATGGCCGTCTGGATGTCGTTCAAGGATTATGGTACAGCAGGCACACACTTTGACTTTGTAATCGATTGTTGTAAAAACGTGACAAAAAGGGTTCGTATCGACCTTATAAATAGGCAGTCGAAGTCTTGTTCATGCACATACTTTGAGCTTTCTTTTGCTTAAAAGGAGTCTCTCTCTCATTTTCTTGTAGAAATTAATACTCCATCGATCTACTTGTTTTTGATATATATATATATATATATATATATCCTTCCTGACATATCCTTACGCATTATAGCATTTCGTTTTTGTCTTTTATGCATGACGGAGAAAATGCCATCATCTCTTCACCAAATCCAAACCCCAGCAGCATGTGGAAATTTGATCACCATTCTCAGCATTGATGGGGGTGGTATTAGAGGCATCATCCCGTCCGTGATTCTTTCTTACCTTGAAGCACAGCTTCAGGTATGGATTTGTGCAATTCTCGGCTACCAGGCATATTATATCTAGGAGTCACGGAGAAAGTACGGGCATGTATAGATTTAAGAAACGTTTCTCTTTAATGCGTGCGTTAGGATGAAGTAAAATGGTACCGTAAATTGGTAATAGTTAACTGCCTTGTCTGCATTTTTTTTTCTCCTTTGACTTACTTTATGCATATGGTAAAGGTGAGATATAGTTCTCCAATTAGCAAATTACTGTCGTCGAGCCAGTAATAGGATAAATTAATCATTTGGCAGAGCAATACGGTTGTGAAAAAGTCCAGAGGTACAAATCTACATGTTACAAATGTACTTGTGATATTATTATTATTTTTAGTTTCTCGATGCATCATTACAATTAAAGATAAATCGAGAGTCCAAGTATATGTATAATGATTAAGAAACATAATATAAATTTAAATTTGTCGAAGTTGCCCATATCCATATAAAGAGACTCTTAACCACTTGTTTATGAGTCTAACCAAATGATATTCTTGGGGCTTGGATGATCAGGAGCTCGATGGCAAGGATGCAAGACTTGCAGACTACTTCGATGTGATTGCAGGGACCAGCACAGGTGGTCTCATAACCGCAATGTTGGCCGCCCCAAATGAACAAAACCGTCCTCTCTTCGCCGCCAAGGACATCACGGGCTTCTATCTCGAGCATTCCCCAAAAATTTTTCCACGGAATGGGTAAATCAACTGTCATCAGGATCATTTGGCATGTCCATCCATAATATTTTTTGAACGGCAGATGAGTTCTATTCATTTCCATCCATAATGACTATGCAGATGAATTCTCGGCAACTGATAAATACCGTTTGATTTCAATTAATGGCAGGGGTATTCTCGGGTCGATGATTAAAACATTTAAGGCAATATATGGACCCAAGTATGATGGGAAATACCTGGACAAACTGGTGAGAGAGAAGCTGGGAGATGCTCGCTTACATGACGCTTTGACTCATGTTGTGATACCCACATTTGATATCAGGAACTTGCAGCCAACGATCTTCTCTACTTATGAGGTCTCTCCCTTTCCCTGCATCCATATCTCTTCAATTCTTGTCTCAGAATTTTTTCGTCCTTTTAGAGTTTAAAATGGATACATAAAATGTTATGAGGACTACCGGCGGGTTAATATCGGAAAATGTTGGCTAATTGAGATGCTAGCGACCCCGGAAAAGCTCATTATTGGACTCTGTCAGAATGAGATTAACATTGAATACGATCCATCATTGAACTTAGTACAAGATACACAAAACTATAGATATAAAAATACAAAATTATTGTTGTTCGGAAAATAAAAAAAAAAAAAAAGGAATACAAGTGAATTGTGAGGTCTCGCGTGCACCAAGTCAAATGTTAATTCAATCCTCTTAGCATTTTTTTATTCTCGAGCGTGTCCATTACTTGTGCCCATCAAATTTTTTGCTACATAATTAAATTGATTTTCTAGAAAGTGTGCATTTAACTTTTGTTTTTTAATTCCCCGCAAGGCTCACGCTACAAGCAATACAATAGGAAATTTATCCTCCCACGTCCTCCAAGTCCACTCTCGTGCATCTATCCTGTGGGTTTAAATCCAAACATCCGAATTAAAAGTTCAAACTCTCAACTATTAGCCCATCCTCTTACCGACATCACCCGATTTTTCATGAAAAAAAAAAAAAAAAACCAAGAAGTACAATGATGGAATTTTCTCATAGTTAATTTAGAATCGGATAATTTTATTAGTAATAAATTTTCTTTTCTTTTGCTTCCAAAGAGGTATTTTGTTAACTAAAAACTCAAACTTTCAAGCTAGGAAAACACACACACACACACACACACACACACACACAACAGGAAGTCTTAAATGTAAATCCACCAGATGATATGACACATGTACACAAAATAGAGGAGATTTTATTTTATTTATTCTATAATCCATAACCTCATTGTAATCCTTATAATTTATGTATATATCTTTTGAAAAAGAAATAAAGTGACTAATCCGTGCAGCTTAAGAAAGCTCCATGCTTAGATGCCAAATTGGCAGACATATGCATCGGTACTTCGGCGGCTCCTACCTACCTTCCCGCTCGCTATTTCGAGAATACAGATTCGAAAGGTTATGTTAAAGAATTTCATCTCATTGACGGCGGTGTCGCGGCAAATAATCCGGTAAATATTCGTCGTTTTTACTGTTTCTGTTGTGTTTTTTTTGGAAGTGGGGGGGGGGGGAGTTTTTGTAATTATTAGTATTATTATTTTAACTTTCAACCTTCCAGGCTTTAGTTGCAATAACCCAAGTGACAAAGCAACTTTTTGATGAGTATCCGGACCGCTTCCCAGTTAGTCCCGTGGACTACGGCCGCTTTCTTGTAATCTCAATAGGCACCGGCTCGCCAAAGGTGGAAAAGAAATATAATGCTAAAATGGCAGCCAAATGGGGCATATTGGGCTGGTTGCTTCACGGTGGCTCGGTTCCATTGGTAGACATATTCACTCAAGCCAGTGCCGATATGGTCGATTACCATATCTCCGTGGTTTTCCAGGCACTTCATTCCGAACAGAAATACCTAAGAATCCAAGTAATTACTATATATTTAAATATCACAAAGTCTTGTAGCTAATTTCATTTGCTTCCGTGAAATTAAACCAAGAACTTGATGATTTTTGTCCCTCAATTAATTAAAATTCAGGATGATACATTAAGCGGAAAAGATGCTTCGGTTGACATTGCCACAAAAGACCAATTGGAGAAACTCGTTGATATTGGTGAACAACTGTTGACGAAACCGGTTTCCAGGGTGAACTTGATGACAGGATCATTCGAACCAGTTGAAGATTGTGGTACTAATGCAGAGGCACTCAAGAAGTACGACGCCTAGTTATTCATGATGACAATAATCCTAATTATAGAGCTAGCTCTTATTATTTCCATCAAATATTCAATGTCTACGTGATTAATTAAAACCTACTTATTTTCCTTGTCGCAGGTTTGCAAGGTTATTGTCTGAAGAAAGGAGACTAAGGGAAAGCAAATTTCCACAAGCCAACAAAAAGGACTTCCAGTGATTTAGATTTGGTCCTATTGACAGATATCATACAGTATTGTCAAATCCTCTGCACCCCAATTTGTATTTAGTGTTGGTTTATTTCTTTCATTTGTTCAACTTCCGTGTGGTATAATTAGTGTGTATAAATAATGACCCATCAAGATTGTTATTCGTTATGATGAATGAACCGAGTGGTATGCCTGAGAGAAGACTGTACCGATTTCCTTTCACTAATGAGGCCATTGGCTTTCTGCTCCGTCGACTGACAGGGAGAAAGATCCGTTTGTCCGTGCAACGGTCTTTATTTATTTATTTTTTGGATACGTGCAACAGTGATTGCCTTGCCAATAGTGCTGTATTTCATTTATTGTGCTATGTTTTTCGAAATGGTAATGGTTTCTCGCTGCGTGAGAATGAATTCAAATGCTTTTCCAATCCTCTCTTTAGTCATACCACTGTATGATCGCGAAATGAACAAAGCCTGAGGACTTTTGAGTATGCCCACTGACTGTCCACAACCACTCTTCAATCACTCAGTTTATAGGCCAAGAAAAAATTTTCCCAAGGTTCATTTGCCGTCAAGCCTGAGGACTTTCTATAATGCTTGGACTACAGCTCTAGTTCCCTCCTTCTCTGTTTTTTCCCTCTTCATTATATAATAAAAAAAAGGTGTTTGCTGCAGCTATTCTGGTCGGGCCTATGCATGCAGCTAATCATTGTTTTTGTTTTTATTTTATTTTATTTTTTGTGTGTGTGTCCTTAGGAGGCGTAGAAGTCCAGAAATAGAGAATTTAGAAGGACAAGAACTCGAATTTCTGCCTCCCAACCCGCCACAAGGGTCAGTGGCTAAGGTATCTGGTCACCTTCAAGTTGTTTTCTCCATTGGCTACTGGTTAACTTGTGAAAATTATTGGGCCGTGACCTCAGCTGGGCCTTTTGTGTAGTCTCAAATTATTTATTTGGGTCCGGGCCAAATTATTACGAATGAATCAATTGTAATGCGGCACCCGTTTTCTGCTCAGGCTCAGTCCCGCGGGAGCAAATAGGAGATAGTTGCCTAAGCATAAGAATCATTCTGTCAATTCAAAACTGCTCATAGAATATTCGTCTCTTTGCCTTCCCTAGAAAAGACCATAAGCCTTCATTTATCCCCAGATTTGTAAAGGCAATCTAACCACCAGTCTAACATGCTCCTTCCACTTTAAATTGAGAGGTCAAGTCTTTGAAACGCGGGTCGGCCTAAAAACAAAGAATATCTCGAAGCAACGTGGACACACACGGAGACACAGAGAGAGAGAGAGAGAGAGAGAGAGAGAGGATCCATTCTATCCGACCCAAGTCTCAATGCGTGTCTGTGCCACTAGTAAAACACCGACCCTATAGGCGAGACTCGTTCAAAGTTTGGGGTTCAAAATTCTCTAACAGGAATGCCATTTTCTTTTTCTTATATTTTCAGACACTTAGCTGATTTTGTCTTCCAGGTCAAAGTTCCTACAAATACGCAAGAGTGGGTGGGCTATCATAATCTCATTTCTTCTGCCTAACATAATAAATCTAAACAACAAAACCCTTGCATGTCATTGAAAAATCGGGAAAAAAAAAAAAGTCACCCCATTAATGTTTCTTTGAAAACTCGTGGTCACCTCTCATCCATGCTGACCCGCTTCTCAGTAATATTTCTTTGAGTATGCAATCGTATCAGTGTGTGTATAAAGATTTTCAGGCTAGCTAATGCCTGATTATTTCTGCTGTCTTTAAACTACCCTATGTACACGCCATTAGATTGTCAGCAATTATTTCCAGTGTTTATCTTGTGAATGGCCTGTATTATCTGGCATCTTGTATATCATCTGAAAGCTGAAAAAACATGCACTCTAACTCGATATAGAATTCATGGATAACGCCAGGACTTTAAAGCATTTGTTTTAGCCATTAGGTTACCGATAATTCTGGTAGTAATTTCGTTAATCGGTATACGTATCATAAGTTATCAAAATTTAGAACACAATGCATGTTTCTTTTCTGGCTTGTCAGCATTAATGCCTCCAGATAAATTTCAAGATAACTATATCTTTCCCATCTATAATTTATTAATAATATATTTTTGCGGAGTGTAATGATAATGATAACAGTTTTCGTTCATAAAAAATAAGAGACTACCAATGGCAAACTTGTAAGTATTTGAAATAATTTTTAAGAGATTGTTTTGAAACATTGGCATTTACTTTGAACAAAATAGCAAGGAAAGGAACAAAAACTAAACCGAGAGAGGGAATATAGGGAATCAAATGCCTGAAGTTTCTCCAAGTTCCCTTTCGAAACTATTAAAGTTGTGATGCTAAACTAGCTTAGTTGAAGGTATTAAAATTATCGTCGAAATGAAGAACATAAGTTGCGAGTTCTAAACTGTGGCAACTTCGTTTGAAACCTTGTAAGAATTTGAAAATGTCAGATCTACAACTCTAGCATGTTTGTTTTAGTTTGGGTTACTCCTGAAAACTCTCGTGAAACGCAAAAAGTTCAATATATATTTTTTATTGATTCGACATTGCGGTCTTAATCCTTGATCATTTTGAATTCATGCATAAGAGTCGCCATTGCATCGTTCTTGCTTTTAATTAACTTTTTGATCATTTTTCAATCGTATATTTTAGGATACAACATATAATCTTTAAAAAATTTTAATTTTGTACTTCAAGATAGACTGCTTTTCAAAACTGTAAATTTGCATTTTGATTTAATCTTACGCGCAAAGAATGCAACGCACGATGCCTTATTCAGTGCAATTAGCTAGCTAGAGATCTAAAACCACATGATGTGCACGATTTTGATGGCATTGTGAACATTAGCCTACCAAGATTGATCTCGACTCGGTTCCACAAGATACTTTCATTTGTATACAATGAATATAGCTAATTCTTTTTAGTCTACTATAGTAGTTTTCTTTAGGCCTCACTGCGTGGTATCAAACATTCTAACCTACTATTCACGTGAAGTCTCACCTACAATTCTCACTTACTGTATACTTTCCCAAGAGTACCACCAGCCGTCTCACATAACGGGATTTCAAATTGTCGTAAACATGCAGTCCATTTTGAAATTTTATAAAACAGGAGCTTGGTCAAATTTGATGTGATCCAACAATGGAATGATAACTTAAGGATTTGGAGAAAGAGAAGAACCAGGGGTCTATAAGTAGACGTGTCGCGGAGAATCCGAAAGCACGCATCAAATTGCCTGCACAAGTGCTTGCTTAGACTTAGATTTGTCCTCCCACGAGTTTCGTACACTCTCTTTCCCTCTTTGTGAAAACTCCAATTAAGCCCTTAAAATCACCGTCAACTACACCATCTGCGTCTGATCCAGCTTACGAGTTCTAACCAACAAATGGAACGAAGAAATGCACTCCTCCAACCCCCAACTTATGGAAATCTAATCACAGTCCTCAGTATCGACGGGGGTGGAGTTAGAGGGATTATTCCTGGAACTGTCCTTACCTTTCTAGAGTCTGAACTTCAGGTATAATAGATTCTAGGGTCTTATTGCAGTCAACCCACACTAGGGCTTTTGTGATATGCATCTGAGCAATAAGCATATAGTTTACGCTTGTGCATACATCCAGACATATTCTTATATCGTATACCATTGCATTCTGCATCGTAGCGTGCATGTCTGCATCTTGGTTCCTGACCTTCGATTCATACTTTTTTTTTTTCATGTTCGTGCAACTGCGCTATTCATAGAATAACTAATGCAACGATTAATTCTTTTTTGCTTATATGGGGTTTAGAAACTGGATGGTGAGGATGCAAGAATAGCAGATTACTTTGATGTCATCGCAGGGACGAGCACGGGAGGGCTTTTGACAGCCATGCTAGCGACTCCAAATGAAAAGAACCGACCCATGTTTACTGCCAACGATGTCAAGGATTTCTACCGATATCAAAGCCCTAAAATTTTTCCGCAAAACAGGTCTGCTTCGTTTTGAGTGCTTATATGCACAGCGTTTATACTGTGACGTGATGTGGCCCGATGGACGAATATTTCAAATGGGCTAAATAAAACTGGCCAGAGGCAACCAGAATTAACGTCATGAGTCTCTCATAATTAAAAAAAATAATGATCTTTTGAATGTTTAATTTTTGTGCTAAAGATGTAGATATGTGCAATAAACGCTGCGTAACAAACAATGGCAAGAATATGTAACAAAACATTAAAAAAATATATAATATCAGCAATATAATATACAAAATAAGATAAAAGGTGCAATAAAATGTTAAAAGAAAAAAAAAAGTGCAATAAATATAATATTAAATGAATTGAACACTTTTGGGTATGATTATAATCGTTATTATACTTTTTTTTTAAAATCTTATTGCACATATTTATAGTTCCTGATTGTACATTTTTTTAAGGCTTGTAGCACATGTTCGATACTTTTATAGGAAAAATTTTAAAATTCATTTTTTTTTATCAAATGGGACCCATGACATCACTTTAATAAACTTATGAACAACTTTTACCGACTGCTTATTTATAATTTGATTTTTTAGGAGAATGGAAACTAACCCAAATTTATATCTCACATTTCAAGGGCAGTATTATTTTGTAATAAAACATAATATATTTTTAGTAAAGAGTAATGCTATCGCTAGCAGTACTAGGAGTTTTTCTAAACTTTTTTAACTACATGTTGAGGTATATTATAAAATCAAGCACATGTTATGTTAGATACTAGGGCGTACATGCAAGAAAAAATGACGTTCGAATTGCATCATTTCTATTATATATAAAAAGATGTGATTTCTACCATTTCAACAATCAAGCTTATTATTATTATTATTATTATTATTATTATTATTAATAATGATACTTTCACGTTTATTTTTATCATGTGGATTTTTTTTTAAACGTGCTTTTATGTTTTCTTACTCAGCAGTCAGGGATTATTTTCTTGCATAAGAAAGGTGCTAAGAGCTGTAATTGGACCCAAGTACGACGGGAAATATCTGCACGAAATGATCAAAGGAAAACTAGGCGATAGAAAATTGCACGACGCTTTGGCTAATATCGTAATCCCAACATTTGACATCATGAAACTCCAGCCAACCATCTTTTCGAGCTTTGAGGTTTCTTCCCTAGGAGACAATCACTTATTACATATTTACAGTGAGGTTTTTGTACAGCCTATTCACTTATACAACGACTTCTTCCACGGTCTTTGCTCTTTCTTATTTGTTCAGGCCAAGAAAGACCAATCTTTGGATGCGTTGCTTTCTGACATATGCATTGCAACCTCGGCGGCACCAACTTATCTTCCAGCCCACTATTTTAAAACCAAAAATGAACAGACAGGTGACGTGAGAGAATTCAACCTTATAGACGGTGGAGTAGCTGCAAATAATCCGGTACACATCAAAAGTTCTCTTATTTCTAAGAAGTTCAATTTGATTTAAACCCAATCTCTTGATATTTTTGATGAATATATATTAATAGTCTCCACTCCATGTTTACACCACATATATACGTGTGTGACAATATTTGCTCTTTTTTTTTTTTTTCTTTTGACAAGTAACAATATTTTTTACTTTTTAAAATATCCTTGGAAATTTAATTCCGTAGATTCGAATCATCAAAAAAAATAAAAAAATAAAAATAAAAATTGATTCGTGGTGTCATGGTATTTTGTAAATTATCAGACGTTGGTTGGTATCGGTGAAGTGACAAAGGAAATCATTAAGGGAAGCCCCGATTTCTTTCCTATAAAGCCAATGGACTACGGACGATTTCTAGTCATATCTTTAGGAACCGGGTCACCAAAAACTGAAGAGAAATACAGTGCGGCTGAGGCAGCAAAATGGGGCATATTGGGTTGGCTAATAAGCGGTGGTTCCACACCAATAATTGATGTATTTACTCACGCTAGTGCCGACATGGTAGATCTCCACCTCTCGGTGCTCTTCCAAGCCCTTCACTCTGAGAATAATTACCTCCGAATTCAGGTATATATATATATATATATATATATATAAGACATTAAAAATAAATCAGTATGCATTCAACTAGTACATTTATTTGATTTTTTGAAAATACACAAATATTCATGCTTTTGGATGTAAAACACATGTAGGATGACACGTTAAATGGCGTGGTGTCTTCTGCGGACATAGCCACGAAAAATAACCTGGAGAATCTTGTGAGAGTAGGTCAAGGACTGTTGAAGAAGCCGGTTTCCAGGATGAACTCGCACACTGGCATATCTGAGCCTCTTTCCAATTGGGAGACTAACGAACAGGCCCTAACAAGGTATCAATGAAATTATTTTATTACTTTTAAAAGTTTGGTCACTGTCAAAGTTGGGGAAATTTCCCATTATTAAAATTGTGATGAAATCTTGCTTTAGGTTTGCCAAACTACTCTCCGAAGAGAGGCGGCTTCGCCATGTTCGGTCCCCACACGGACAGGCTGCAAATTTGAAGTTAAAATAACGTATCAGTGCTCATATGTTGTGAGAAGATTCGTGTTCATTGCGGTGTTGCATTGCACGGAAAGGCACCTTTGTGATTCTTTATCATTCATTTAATTTTCATTGAAGAAGTCCCTATTGGGATCATTGAAAGAATTTTTTGATTTGATTTGCTTGAATAATTGTACCCCAAGGTGGAATACAGCTGGCAAAATTCTTTGCTTTTTCTTGTACCGATTTCTTTGTCCCACTTGGAAGTGAAGTTCAACACATTTGTGCGAGTCGTCAAATGATTGATCACATTTTCAGTCTTAACTAGGTCCATTGTTCTTTGGTTTTTTGATAAGTTAAGTTAATATTTTGTAAAAGAAGAAGAGCTATAAAAATAGAAACGGGTAGCTAAAGAAGGAGATCACTACCAGACATTGAGATTATATTATCTAGTGATTCTTTATTTTGTTAAATAATTTGCAATGATGTTACAGCTTGTATTAATATAATTAAAGTTCAAGAAGCATAAAGATTGATAACTTAAAAAATACACGAAAAAAAATTGTGTCAACTTCCAAAATCATAATTCTTTTTTTCTGAATCAAGTGAGAGTAATATGAGAATTTGATTGATTCATACCTTCTATATAATGATGTCCATGAAAATTTATACCCTATTGATTGGTTTTAATTATATAAAAAATGAATAATAGATCATGACCTGAAGAGTAAAGTTAAAATTTAAAAACAGCTATCGGTTATTTTAATAAGCACAATACTTTTGCCAGTTACCGGCTTTCAACCATCAAATTTCAGCTGTTAGTCACTAGTTATCAATTTTCAGGTATCAATAGTTAAACTTAACAGACCCTTCATCTATTAATTAAGATACACATGAAAAGTACACAAATCTCTCACATCTTGTTTAACATTCTATTTAAAATGTCCAATTCTCCATTTGTCAAACAGTTAATTTTTACCCTTGAGAGCACACCACCAATCAATTTGATACTTTTTATTTTTGGTTTTCCGGTTTTGGTGGGGGGCAGGGGGATAAGTGAACGTGTTGGTAGATTAGGTTCCTTTTCTTTTGTTTTTTCTTTTTTTTTTTCTTTCTAAAAAAATGTGATTAGTGCTGTTGGTAGGTACATTAGCATTTTGAACGACGCATGACTTTAAACCTTGGTATTTTCTACAAGTAAACTTACTATTTACCAAGATTCCCTTCGTCTTCTAGCGACTTTGCTTTGAAAATTGTTTCTTACACAACATGATTGACGGTCTTTAAGATGACAAAGAACATATTCAACATGCATGTGTCACGGTCTTTTGCTTCTAGGATTTTTTTATGTATTCTAGGCGAGAAGTCCTATTTTTGTAACACATTATTAGGAGCAAATAAGTATAAATGGATGAATATAAATGAATCAGGCAAAAATTTAAGTCATCAATGAATGAGAGCCACTAATAAAAGTGATGAAATTGAGGTCGTTTCTTGACCTCATTAACTATTACCAACGTTTTATCAAAAACTACTTAAATATTACTGTACCACTCACAGACATGTTGAAAAAAGAGAAGCTGTCGAAGTGAATGGATTAATTCTAGAAGGCATTTGATTGATTAAAGCAAGTCATAAATGATGAGCTAGTGTTTGTGTTGTTCGATCACACCAAATTTTTTGAGTTAGAAACTGATGCATTATATTATACTATTGATAATGTTCTTATCTAAGAAGGGCATCTAGTGGAGTCTAAGTTATGAAAGTTAAATGAGATCGAATAATAATATATAGTTCAAGAAAAGGAGATAATTATTATAGCTTATTATTTATGGACATGAATGTATTATCTCCCGAGACTTAAATTCATTGTAAAGACAGACAATATAACTACGAATTATTTTCATAGTTAGAAGAAGTTAAATTCAAAGCAAACTCAGTGGCAAAATTTTTTAGCAAAGTTTGATTATATGATGAAATACAAGTTAGGGAAGACTAACTTCGTAACTGATACTCTTGACCAAAAGATAGAGTTGACGAGCATGGTAAGTCAACCAAGTTGCTAATGGATCAATTGCATTAAGGATGGATTTAAGCACAGATTAAAAAGCTCAAGCTCTTATTGGGTATACGCGAGAAGATAAGACTCGACGATTTTTGTGTGAAAACAATCTCTTTTACACCAAAGAACAATAATTATACGTGTCACTTCATAGGAAACTAAGGAAAGAAGTGTTATGTAAGTGTTATAATTCAAAGTAGGTGGGTTATCTAAAGATTCACCGCACCTTGTCCCTCAACAAAAATCAATAATATTGGTCTCAGATGCAAAGCAATATTGAAATTTATATAAAGACTTATCTTGTTTACTAACAAAACAAACTTGAATAATGTTCGTTGGCAAGACTCTTAAAGTCATTTTCTATCCCAATTTACTTATGAGAAAGTGTTTCTATGGATTATATGGTAAACTTGTTGAAGTCTGAAGGGTGTCGAACTCTCTTAGTCGTGGTGGATAAGTTCTTCAAAAGTGCGATATTTTACCAGCGATAAAGAATTGTTCAGCTGAGGAGGTAGCCAAATTATTCATAAAATACGTGGTCAAGTACTGAGAAGTCTCACAAACGATCATAAGTGATCGCAACCCTTGATTCATGAGGTGTTTTTGGTCCGAATTACTTAAAATACTGGAGTCAGAGTTAAATCTTTTTACAAGCTTATACTGCCAAATTGAGTAGATCAATGTACTTTTAAAAATTTATTTTTGACACTACATAAGTATAATACAGACAAATTGGGTGAAGTTAATTGACATAACTCAATTTTTCAACAACTTGTAGTAAAGCAAATATATTGACTAAAGTCCATTTGAGGTCGTGAATGGGCAATAACTACAAACTCCAAGTGCAGTTATATTGAGCTATCAAGAGAATAGTCCACTTGTATATAAGTTCACCAATAATTGGTAAGAAAAAGCAAACTTGGCAAAAATATGTCTACATAAAGCCTCCCAACACATAAAGAAATAAGTCGGTAAAAAGTAACTACCTGTGGAGTTTTAAGTTGGAAACTTAATACTAACTAAACTATATGTCATTCTTTAGGACAATGATGTACAAAAAAAGCTAACCTATTGCTACAAAGAGTTATTTCATGTAATACAGCGAGTTAGGAAAGTCACACACAAGCTGGAGCTGCTGTTAAAATTAAAGGTACATCTAATTTTTCATATAAGTATACTTAAATCTTACCATACAGATAGGGAAGATCCGAATCAAAGAAAGTCTCAACGCGTATCATTTGGAGTAAAAATTTCATATGACCAAAAAGTCAAATTCATAATGACAAATTGGGTTATATGAAAGTAGTATTGTACATCAAAACAAGAATATTATATCTAATGGAAGAGTCTTTCAGAGAGTAAAATTAGTTAGAACTTGCAAAAACTGTTTGACGGTTCAAGAAAGAAATTGACACTTACCATACCAAAGAAGCGACGAGGGCATTGCCTGATTAGATAAGAGAGAAAGTCACAATCATTTGTTATTAGGGTTTTCTTATGTTTTTTATAAGAGTTGTGTATTTTAAAAGGCTTATAAGAAAGGACAATATGTTAAATGTGTTCATATAATAAATGCGAGCAAATAATAGTAAATATTGGTAAGTAGAAATTAAAGAGATATGATATCTACCATTAGATTAATAAGGATCTAATAACCATATCTTGTTCAATATTTGTATAAAAAGAGATTTTCTCTCATTTATTTGTATTATCAAATTTTAAAAAAGAATACACTTTTAAATTTTTTTTATTTAAAAATTTTTATCAGTTGAGTATGAGAAAAATTACTTAGAAAAAATTCTAAAAAACGTGTGGGTGGGGAGCACAAATCCATTAGACTTGTGATACATGCATACACTCTTAAAATTTATAGGTTATTTTAAAGGCTTCTTGTCATCGTTTGGAAGAGTTGCATGCTCTATATTAATCAACTATTTATGATCTATTTAGCAATTATTTTAGTTTTTTTTTTTTTTAGTTACTAGTCAAAATTTTGGATCGAAGCTCTCAATTTTAGTTTATAACATTTTCTTTATAAAAAAATAAAAAATATTTTATTGGTGATTTTAGTCACTAGATATATAATTTAATAATTCTTAAAATTAAAATTAAAATTAAAATTAAAATTTAGCATTCAAATTTTGGACTTCATTTATAAATTATAATTAAATTTTTTAATCAATTGAACTGACTTCTTAAAAAAAAAAAAAAAAACAAAGAGCAGCATTAAAATATTTAATAATGTTATTGTAGGACGTAACGTTAGCATCCTAATTCAAAAAACAAAAGGAATGGGATGTAGACGTTCGCTTGGGACTACGCCGCTTGTTTCTCCGCATCGGCCTTAATTACTTATTAAGAAAATAAACACAATTTGGTAGCTTGCCATTTCAATTTTAATTTGTATCATAATCTCTATCTGTTATTTCAATTTCATTGTTAGTTACCTTTTTGTTATTTGTATTTTTATCATATATACACCTTTGTTAACAAAAAACAAAAAATAAAATGATTTCATCCAGAGTGTTTGGACGCTTTTAAATTTTCACTTACTACGTTTTTTTTTCTTTTGTTTTTTTTTTTTCAAATTTCATTCTTCACGTTCTTTTGGTCACCATTTTTTGTTTTTGTTAGTTCATCGTTGCTTTCACCACCTAACGGTCAACTATTAATTACTTAAGCCAAACATTGTCTAATCAGGTGACAATATATTTATTTTTGAAATTTTCCTTAAATAAATTTAATTACATTTTGTGTAATTTTCTTACAAAATCTATCTGTTTAATTAGTGTAAGAAAATTGCCCAAAATGTAATTTTTACAAGACTTTTGTAAAAAAAAAAAAACTTTATTTTGAAGCTTCTTTTTTAGTGTAAAAATTTTTGTACACTAAATTAACCTATTTATTTATGTTTTACAATAAATGAACAATTATAATGATCAGATCATGGCTGCAGACGCCTGCTTCCGAAGTGCCGACCAAGAAACCCAAGTCCGACGACACTGATGTCGACGAGCAGTCTTCCAACGGAGAATCCGGCTCCGTTGGTGCCTCCTCCTCCGGAATTAGCGTACGCAGTTACTACAGCTGTTCAAGAATATAATCGCCGACAAGTCCGTTCCGTTTATTATTGCCTCTTTTCTCGCAATGTGTGTGTTTGAATTTTGCTAATTTTTTTAGTGTATAAAAATTTATAAAAAAAATAAAAAATAAGTATTGCAAAAAAAGTACCTAAAAGTGATTAATATTTTTCTAAAAGAAATTTAAAAACAAAAATATTGCCGCCTCATCACAAATTAATGACGTAAATTTTAACTTATATGACTAATAATTGACTATCATATGGCAAAGGTAAAGGTAAAAGTGGACTAACAAAAAAGTGTAAAATGTGAGAGCGTAAAATTCCAAAAAAAAAAAAAAAAAAACACAATGGGTAAAAATCAAACAGCACACAAACATTATAGGAGATTTTATTAAATTACAATAGATAACATTTTTATTATACTAAAACTGAACATCAAAAGAATTTTGGCTGTTTAAAATTTATTTTGTTATTGGAAAAAAATTTAGAAAATTGAAAAATGTATTTTCTAACTCAAAAAATAGAAAAAACTAGGAAAAATAATAGTCGCTTCTGTTCTATATGCGTCGCAATGATTTTCTCCTTTAATTGGGTGTGCGCGAATAAATGCATCTCATTATCAATCGCCACAGGATGTGCATTTTATGCTGAATTGTATCTTTTTGAGATAGATAATTGATTTTTAAATAAAAAAAATTGATATAGGGAAGAATATAAATAATATGAACATGAAGTTACCAAATATTGAAGAATCTATGACCTTAGAATAACTGGTCAGTAGTCCTTTGAAAGAGGCTCCCGATTTTCTTCTCTCTTCCCTGAATTCCGACGCTTCCCCGAAGAACCCCCCCCCCAAAAAAAGTAATAAATAAATGAAGAATTCATACACGAGGGTTTTTAATTCCAACAACATACTTAAGAGGTTCCTTTGAAAAGTCGAACGAAATTAAACATTTCGATTTTAGGTTGGATGCGAGTTTCTTAAGTTAAGTTGCACATGCCTTGTGCTTTTTTTTTTTTTTTCCTTTTTTGAATTAAGAGGTCTATTCATCTTAAATTATATAAAGAATTAAATCTCAAAATTTTAAAAATAAAAATTGAAATTTTTAATTATAAAAATATATTTCTGAAAGATCATATATTTAGTCTTTAACTAATATGTTCAAGTTTTGAAGTTATTTTATTTTATTTTATTCCTTAAAATTAAAGCAAACTCGTGGCTACTTTTTTTTTTTTTTTTTTTTTTGGGACTACGTAAGCCGAGTAATAAATGGTTTCTTTTTCTTTTTGATAGGTGAGTTGTCAATGCTTCTAAATTAATTTCTACACGCGCAGCAAAGTATACAAGTGGAGATAAATCATTTCGGTTTCCACGGTATTTGGTTTTTATTAAGGAAACTAGAAAATGCCAAGCATCTGCTTCAACAATAAATGCTAAATGGAGACCAAATTCAATGTTGGAGTGAAGGTCGTCGCATCATGGGCGATCACAATTTCATTATTGTTTTTGTTGGTCCACTATTCATACATAGTGTTGACTTGGTCTGGAGATATTTTTATTATATATACGTCTAATTACATTATTTTTTGGTAAGTAGTTTTTCAAAGTTTCTAAATTATTGCGTGCCTCAGAGACACGTACTCATTTTATTTTATTTTTTTCCTTTAAACTTCTGTCTATGAATGCAATTTCCCAACGTTGGTCAACGTTTTGGATGCGTTGTGCTGCCTTGAACGCTTAGATGATAAAAGGGGTTCACCATTCAATCGATTGGCATATATGCGTCTACTTTAGACAGAGAAAAAAAAAAAACAAAAAACAAAAAGCTAATAAAAAAAAAACATACATATCGCTATTTTAAATGAACAGTTGCCTGCGCGAGGGAAAAGGTGTTGGGACTATAAAGAATAGAAGTGCTATTTGTGCAAGCCAAAGTTTACCACATTACCCCCCAAGGCTTTATTACAGGACAATAGGATGTCAGCACAGAATACAAACAGTTGTAGGGTGAACAATTAGCAGTCCAATTCAAATATGATTGCAGTATGAGTTTGGTTTTAGATGGATGAATCATCTTCATTTTGGAGCGGCAGCTTTTCCTTGTGGGGATCTCGTCAGGCGAATCTGCTTCTCTCTTGAAAGTATTTTAGCCAACCTACGCAGACATATGATATAACGAGGTCGATACCGGGCCGAAAAAACACACAAAAGGTACCGGGTATTGTGAATGGAGTACTGTAATTAAATAAATGAGTGAAAGGACTGAAGAGGTGTACTTTATGAGGGACTCCTCGTTTGTAGTCTTGTAAGCAGGCTCAATGACACCAGTAGTCAAATTCACCTTTGATACTGGTTTCTTCAACAACTTCTCACCCACCGTCACGAGTTGCTCCAAGTTTTCTTTGGTTGAAATATCCACAGAGGACAACTTTCCAGTTAGTGTATCATCCTGCAATTTTAGTGTCAGGGAGTTGAAGAGCTAATTAGATAAATAATAACAAAATGAGTTCTCTAGTGCTTAGTCTCCACCAAATTTTATTTTCTTTCCAATTTTTTCTATGACAGAAAAAATGAATATGAATATACCTGGATTCGAATATAATTCTCATGAGAGTGAAGGGCTCGAAAAAGGGTCTCGAGATGAAGATCAACCATGTCAGCACTAGCTTGCATGAAGGAATCCACCAATGGAGTGGAATGATCACTGGTTAGCCAGCCCAATAGACCCCATCTGGCCGCGTCTTTGGCATCGTACTTCTCTTCAGCTTTTGGTGAACCAGTCCCTAAGGACAGGATTAAGAATCGGCAATAGTCTGTTGGCCGAATTGGGGAGAACTTAGGACTTCCCCGTCCGATTTCTTTCATCACTTCATTCATAGCTACTAGAGCCTGGAAATGGTCAAACGATCAGACTTGTATTTAACAGCTACACACACAAATATCGTATGTTGAATCCGGAAGGTCAATTATTTGATTTAATATACCGGATTGTTGGCAGCTACACCGCCGTCAATGAGATGAAATTCCCTCTCTATCCCTGCAGAATCTTCGGTTTTAAAATGGTGGGCCGGAAGATAAGTTGGGGCAGCTGAAGTTGAAATGCTTATGTCCGAAAGAAGGGCATCTAGGCTCGGGTTATTGTTGATCTGAGCCACGAAGGTATATAAATAATATATATGTTAATTGCCATCAAGTTGTAAGTTAGTAATTTTTCCAAAAACCAATTATTATTTGTCATGGCGTAAAAGGCTGCAATATTGAAGCAAATTTGAGAGAAATTCACCTGATAGCTGGAGAAGATGGTAGGCTGGAGGCGCTTGATGTCAAAAGTTGGAATCACCACATCAGTCAGAGTTTGGTGTAAGCGCTTATCTCCTAGCTTTTCCTTAAGAAGCTGATGTAAGTACTTGCCATCATACTTTGGTCCTGACAAAGACTTGACCAGTTTTGTAGCAGAAGAAAACATAGATCTGTTGTAAACAAAAATTTAATGTCCAGTAATGGCACTCAGGAATTTAGTGAAGACAAATACTGTAGTGTAAAGCTGCAAATATTTCTTTTCTTTTCTTTTTTGTGTCACGGAGAGGCCCGCGAGCAGCTTATCTCTTTTCTTTGATAACCCCATCTTAGTTGTGGCTCAGATTTAATGGTTGATCTTATAGAACATCAATAGCAAGAGACTTTACCAGCTAAAGCATTGGTCACCTATACCTATACCTATACCCATATGTCTATATATATATATATATATATATATAGAAAGCTACAAAAAAAGCTTGAAAAGTTACATTATCTAAAACTCTTACGCCAAACACACAAATTTCATCAAGAAAATAGAATATTACCCATCTTGGGGAAAAATTTCTGGGGAATGCTCCAGAAAGAAGTCCTTAATGTCTTTGGCAGCATACAAAGGGCGGTTTTGGTCATTTGGGGCGGTTAGCATGGCCGTCACTAGGCCGCCGGTGCTAGTCCCAGCAATCACATCAAAATAATCGGCAATTCTTGCTTCCTCACCATCCAGCTTCTGCACGTGCACACCAAACAAAGCTTAGTAGAACAGATATGTTGGAATAGCAACCAGTCAGACACTCGAATAGTAACATAAATATCTCCTGTATCAAACTCGTCTAAATCATGCACGCTGAAAGACATGACCCTATGATTAACGCAAAAGTCCATCATAATTTTTTTGTTTGAATCTAAAAGCGTGACATGCACACACAGACGCGATTGTTTTACTGCTAATATGAGCCATGAAGTAGTCTGAAACGTCCTTCTTTGCAAGTCTAGTTACCTGAAGCTCGGATTCTAAGAAGCTAAGAATGGTTCCTGGTATAATTCCTCTTATTCCCCCGCCATCTATGCTAAGAACAGTGATTAAGTCCCCATAAGTGGGGGCTTGAAGGGGCGATCTTGGAGTGTTTGGAGTTTCCATATGTACGAGAGATTGGAAGAAATTTGCTTGAAATATAGGATGAAGGGCGAGAGGGGATTGAGAGGTTTAAAGAGTTTTCAAAGCCTTCGAATTTAGCACTACCGCACTGTGCAATTGCCAAAAGCTTTTTGTGGTAACTCCCTAGGCACACAAGGGTTTTTATAGGCCAGGTTCTGCTCTTAAATTTGAATATCCAAACATATCACATTCAACCCTTTTTTATTCGTTCCATCAAAGACGAACTTGAGCCTTGAACTTGAATTTTTGGAACGTGGCTCAAGTCACAACTACTAGCAAGTGGATCCAATTGTTTATCGTTTTATCAGGTAAACGGCAGAGGTCAGAAAGGGCAAACAAGGGTTTGCGCCTTGTTCGTCCAGGACCAATTCCCAAGTTTTTCCGTCTCCCCCAGGCGGCGCTGAACTTTCACAATTTTTTTATTTCAAGCACAGTGTCAAACGTGTGCAGCAGAATTGTGTACCTTTTGTTCTAGCCCATAGTCATCCAATATAGTATTTTTAATATAAAAATTTAAATTTTTAATTATTAAAAAATAATAATATATATTCATTGCTGTTGCAATTTGGAGATAAGAAAAATTAATTTTTAAAAATAAATTATATGAAATATGCATTTACATCTATCACAACTTTTGTTATGTGTCATAAACATATTTCATAATTTAGTTTTTTTTTTTAAAAGTATCTTGTAAGTGCTTTAATTATCATAAGTTGATCTTAAGAATTATTCATGAACATTTTTTTTAATTTTTTAGTAAAAAAGATTTATCTTTTAAGAATTATTAAATTTAAGTGAATTTTTTTATATTTAATTTTAATATTAATAAATTTTAAAATTTAATATTGTGCCATTAACATAAATCTTATTTATTTGGGGGTAAGCCACAAGGAAGGGGTCCCAACGTAGGGCAGTGCAAAAGGAAGTGCATTAAATTAGTGACTAGATTGTTATTTAAAGTAATATATCTGAATTTAATAGATTAACTGTACACGTGATATTTGTATAATTAGTTATCAAGATCAATAACATAATTAGTATAAGAACTTTCCTTCACATAATTAGTATATTCCTAAATTTTCAGGAATTTGCATATATAATATTAGGCATCGCACCTGTGCACGCGTAACATTGGTTTAGGTTTCTTACAACAAAGTGATTTACAAGGTAGTTGAGAAGCAGTCAAGTTTCGACTTCCCAAAATTTGTAACAGTGCTGGGCATTTCCTCCACAAGTTGGATTTGCACCAACTAAACGCGTTAAGACATGAAAGAAAAAGTCATAATTCAGTTTCCCCAAGTCGGCATAAGATCGACACTCACAACTCTAGACATGCTATTGGCTCAGGCAACCCCGTAAGCCAGCCAGGGGACGACAAAGATTCAAAGTTCAGAAATTGTCAGCATGTCCCAGCAGCCGCAATAATGAGCAACAAATATCTATGCCAAAGGTCGAAGACATTCGACCAATCACACGCTAACGAAATCAGTTCCTTGAGGGTTTCCTGTAAGATTTGAACGATATGTATAAGATATGAACGAAATGCCACGAATTGGGCTTCTCGGTCTCTTATGCCTTTACATGTTACGTGTCTTATCCAAGTTATAAAGTTTCTTTGACCAAATGTAATCTATAAGAAAAGAATAGGATAAATAAGGGAATTTTTCCACGGATGATTTTTGTTTTTTTTTTTCCTTTTTCAAACATAGAAAAAAGGTATGGTTAGTCCCCAGATATCAAAGCTCATAGTAGAAGTTATTTATTGATATTTTAATTTTTTTCTAAAAAAAAAATTATTGAATAAAAGTTTGATATCTCTAAAATTAGATTTTATTCAATCGCTGAAGTGTTCTTAAGAGGCGTTCAATTTTATTTTTAAGGTACAGATGATATTAAATCTTGCTTCTGCATTTACCAACTATATTTTTTGCTTGGTAATTCAGAGGAGGGTTTGGCGCGCATGCGTGGGAACATACTTTTCTGGACACACGTGTAGATGTATTGATTTCGAACGTGGTGAGTACGCTGCGTTGATTATCTCTAAGTTTCTTTAGCGTACGTTGCAAGAATAACCATTATTGGGACAATGCAAGTGTTTTTTTTTTTCTTTCTTTTTTTTTTTTCTCTTATTTAGTGTCGATTCACATCTGGGTTCGAGAATTTTAGTTTTTCTATTTTAATTCTTGAACGTAAAAAAATTTTTAATTATCTACTCAATGTATATTGATTCGATAAACAATTGTTTGACTCTTAACATCTTGTATTGTGTTAGTACATATTTCTTTTTTAATAATTTGATTTCTTAAAATTACGAGTCCTTTTTTTTTTTTTTGTGCATCGATCCTTGAGAGCAATTATCATGCTATGTTTTCAATTGATTAATTTAATATTGGTGTGGATTTAACTATAATATTTGTCAGTACAAAAAAACATTGCCAGTTTATTTGTATGCCCTTAGTAAGAATCAAAATCACACGTTGGTTCCGAGGTTGAAGGATTTAAGAAACACTTCCGAAGAAGATTGAGAGCTGGAACCGTGCTACCATAACTTTGGAATCGATGGCACATCGACATACGCGTGATGGAATCCCTTTAGATGCATGTGGTGGTGATAACATAATATGGGGCCCAAGACAATGTTGTTTGCCTTTGCTTTTAGAAAAATATTCTACAAACAACAGATTAAATCTTATGAATCTTCGTACTAAGTCAACCGAGACATTTGTATCGTACATTTTGTTGACAAAGTAAATAGTCCTCACTGCCAAGTAAAGTCATACCTACGGAAATTCAACACAGAAAATTAAGAACACTCCCCGAGTCCTCAGCACGCGATTTGAAACTTGGCCACAAGGTTACCCGTACAATCTGTTACACCAATTCGAGACCAGGCTTAACGGACCACCAACCCATTAAATAACCCAAATTCCGTTTGTTGGGTCCAAGATGGACCGCTATACTTTGTATTCTCGACATTGGGCCAATCGATATCTTTAAACAGCAAGTCCAATTAATGGGCCCAAACACATATGGGTTCCTTGAGGCCCATCACATTTCTTGCCGTACAAGACCCTTATTAGAGTTGGGGTCTAACTCTGGATCAGACGATATAAATTTACTTGTGTCAGCTAAAAAAGGAATAAAACCACAAAACGCGAACGTCCTGTTTGCCCAGAGAGAAAGCTCGAGAAAGTGAAAAGGAAATCGTATGTCCGGCATGGATAGGCTGCAGAGAATGTTCGCCGGTGCGGGAGGCTCGTTGGGTCACCCACCGCCAGATTCTCCCACTCTTGATACCTCCGAGCAGGTCTACATCTCCTCGCTCGCCCTCCTCAAGATGCTCAAGCACGGTAATGTTTCTCTACGATGTGACGGATCTTCAATTTCGGTGACTCTTCGTGTACACGTTTGTAATTTGGCTCGGTCTTTAGGGATTTGTGTAAAGTTTGTGTAATTTGGAAGATCGTTGCATATATTAAGAACACTATTTAGATAGATGTAATTCTATTGGGGATTTTGATTTTTTTTTTTTTTTTTTGTTCTTTTTTTCCTTGCTTGAACTATTGCTCTTGCCTTATATTCTAACTTCTTGACTTATTATTTAAGCCACCCAGAAAGGATTATAGTATAAATTTATTTCTGTAATTTTGTTATGATTATTATTTTTTTCATTTTGGTTATGGGAATAATAGGAAGAGCTGGAGTGCCCATGGAGGTTATGGGTTTGATGCTTGGAGAGTTTGTGGACGAATACACTGTTCGTGTTGTTGATGTCTTTGCTATGCCCCAGAGTGGTACTGGCGTCAGCGTTGAAGCTGTTGACCATGTGTTCCAGACTAATATGCTAGATATGCTTAAACAGACTGGAAGGTATTCTTCTACCAACTTGTTTTAGACTAAAACCAATGCTGTTGTGTTTGGGCCTACATTCACTTTGTTACTCTGTTACTTTGCTTCTGTCCAGTTGCTCAATAGAACATATTTTTACCTTGATATTTACTGGTTAGTTTAAATGTATTGAAAATAAAATTCTGAATAATTGACCAACGCACTTGTGTGACGAACTTTGAAGGCTTAGAATCTCAGATGCACAATTAGGTTCCTGCAACTATGCATCTCATTGTAGTAAAGACCAGATCCTAAACTTTATAACAGAAGATCATATAGACTAGGAAAAGATAATGCATGTGATCGTGGAATTCAATTGCATGAGCAAAGGTTATTAAAATGATTATCTACTAGGATTTAGTTTGCCATCATATGACTTTTAAACTCTTACGTGTTTGATGTGCTATTGATTGTTAATCGAGTCAATAACTTTAAATGAACTTCATATAAAGTAAAAGGCAAATCAGATACTGCAATGATATTTTGTCATTGCAGGTCTCATAGGCAGTTTTGTGGCTCCATTGCAGTGTAGTTTTCAGGATCTTGATGGTGCAACTTTTTAGCATTAAACTTTCAGCAAAATTGAGTTTGCAATTTGCGTTCACCTATTGAAAACTGTGTTTTACATATCTCACTAGCTAAATACATTTATTTAAAATTGTCTAGTGTCTGCGCTTCTAGTATTTAGGCACAGGATTCTGTAAACGGGGATAAATATTTCTGCTGCTAATGGCTGATTTATTAAAAGTGCATTCTGTTTCCTGGTTTCTATGCCTTATTTCATTCTCTTGGTTTTGCAGACCAGAGATGGTTGTTGGATGGTACCATTCACATCCTGGATTTGGATGTTGGCTTTCTGGTGTTGATATAAACACGCAGCAGGTTTGGTTCAGTGTTTTCCATTATACTGATACTAGTTTACATTTATGTTACATGTGAAAAGAAAATGAATTTTGCTTATTAGGCTCTGTGAACTTGCTTTTACTATTTCAAATTCATTTTCAGTCTCAATCTTTTGGCCTTATGTCTTTCTTTGTAAATATGTCTGTTTATTTTGCATAAATTTCTTCCACATATGGTAGCATTGGCCAAAATAAGGTGGAAACTGTGGTGTCATATTCAGTGGAGAGGAGAAATCTAATTTGCTTCTGACCATTGCATTATTTGGTTTACTCAATCGTATGCTTCTGAATAGTGATAAGATGCTGAATTTATATGTAGCAAGAATAAATCTTGTATGACTGATGATGGCAAGAATTTCTAGATGGTGATGCATGACATGAGAATAAATGTTTGCCTCTGGTTGGGCGGGAGTGAGGGGGAGGGAGGGGTGGATGCTTTTGAATTGCTTTCTTTCAGACTGCAATATATAACTTTTACATCATTGGACCTAGAAATTTTGAGATTTTTGCTATAGGCTTGGACCAGTGGTAGGATTAGGATACTAGTGCGACTGGTTTTGGTATGTGAACATGTGTTTTGTTTCCAATCGAGGAGTCTTCCTCAATTCTGTCCTGTATTTGGCCAGTGCCAGAATCACCTGAATTACATACAGGATTAGCTAGCTCTTTGCTGCTATCAATTGGACCAGTTAACTTATGGTATTTTTTTCCTTTTTATTCGGCAGAGTTTTGAAGCTCTTAATCAACGGGCTGTGGCAGTGGTGGTGGATCCTATTCAGAGTGTTAAAGGGAAGGTAGTGATTGATGCTTTTCGTTTGATAAATCCACAAACAATGATGCTTGGCCAAGAACCACGACAGACAACTTCAAACCTTGGGCATCTGAATAAACCATCCATTCAAGTGAGTTTGCAATGAATACTCTCTGATCTTTTTCTTTTTATCTTTTCCTGTTGTATTATGACATTTTTTTGCTTTCCTTAAAAATGTCAGGCACTGATCCATGGATTGAACAGACACTACTACTCAATAGCCATTAACTACAGGAAGAATGAACTTGAGGAAAAGATGCTTCTTAACCTGCACAAGAAGAAATGGACAGATGGATTGACACTTCGACAGTTTGATTCTCATTCTAAAACCAATGAGCAAACTGTTCAGGTAAGAGAATACAAGTTGAACTTGTTTAAGTCTACGGAGAGAGTTTGATGAATGAAAGTTACTACATTTCTGCCGTAAGCAGCGTTATTCAGTATAGAACAGAAAATGAGTTTTGGCAGGCCTATTATTCTTCATGAGCTAGGAGATCCTTTTCTTTAAATAGAAAGTTCATACATCTTGCATTAGGCCACATGCTTGGCATTGAGCTCCTATTAAATCTCTGGCAAGCCTGAGTCAAGGCGAGCTTTAAGTCAAGCATGATGAACTCAACACATATCCTCTACTAAAGCATTTTGATCAGATATCCCGCATGCAAGGGATCCATTTATCATTTTTGGCCCTTGTTCACCTTTCTTTTTGCCTTTCTTTTGGTGAGGCATTTCATGTGTATCCTATATAACTAATCTATGTATCAGACGGGGCAAACAAAATATAAACATGGTGTCCACCATTTTCCTGGTAGTCAAGTGTCTGATTTTTGTCTGTGGTGAAATAACAGGAGATGCTAAACCTAGCCATTAAATACAACAAGGCTGTGCAAGAGGAGGATGAGCTGCCACCTGAGAAGCTAGCAATTGCAAATGTGGGAAGGCAAGATGCAAAGAAGCACCTTGAAGAGCATGTCTCCAACCTTATGTCTTCCAATATCGTTCAGACCTTGGGTACCATGCTCGACACAGTCGTGTTCTAGGGACCTCTTCTATTCTTGCTCATCTTTTCTGTCTATTTCAGGTAGAACCATCTTGGATTTTTTTGTTCACACTGCAGTTGATTTCAGTTCTTTCTGCGTTACATTATACGGGGCTAATCGTCATTCGAAAATTGTTGGATTGATAACGTTATCTTGATGCCGGCTTTGTGATGGATTAAATCGTGGAACCGTGTTGTGTGTGCGGACATGCTTTTCAAGGCGTTTTAGAGTAGCTTACTAAGGTGCCAACCAGGTCAATGAGGGAGCAACAAGCATTATGTGTTATATAAAAAAAATAAATAAATAAACAACCATGAACGGAGGGGACAAAAGTCACTGGACCCTTTTCCCTGTGTGTCCCGGCTTAAATCGCTGTACCCTTTACGTCAAAACAAATTTTATAAATACTTACGTGATAAATTTCGTTCTTGTAGGACTGCAGTTGTTTTGAGTTATGGCATATTGCAATCGGATAAATATATATATATATATATATATATATATACAAAGTATTTATATGATTTTTCTGTAAGATTGAAGTATTTGTATAACTTAATTCATAAGAATTCGTAAGATTTACGAGTACGTTTTTTCTTCAACGTTCTCTGACACCAAAGTATAACTTGCAGCATCGAATAATAATTGTAAATTTACAATTAATAATTATAATATATATATATGTATATATGTATGTATTTATTATTATTACTAATGGACAAGGCAACATTGTACATCCTCGACTCAGTGACTCCTTAGGTCCTTGCCGTCCCAGTATTGCTGCAGCGGATATCCTTGTAGTGGTTGTTTCTTTGGCAAGCCTGGCTATCAACAACCACACGTGCAATACGAAAAGATTGCCCCATGGCTGAAGTAACGGTGCATTTTCCGTGAATTCCCGAGTAATACAAATACATTAAACATAAATTTGCACCTTCGGTCAAATGAAAGGTATGTCCCTGTTGAGGAAGGCCGCTACACGTTTGACCAAATCGCTAGCTTTCTCAGACTCTAAATCATGCAAATGGAAGCCGTGGTCCGCTGCCTCTGTCTCAGCAATCTCAACCACGCCCATCCACCCGCTCCCACTCAATGCCTCGTAATATAGCCGTCCTCTGTCCCTCAACACATCCTTCTCAGCCACACACACCAACACCCTCTTACAACCCAAACCCGTCAGGCTCGGGGCACCCATTGCCGCCGGGTTGACCCGTGGGTCATCGTTGTCCGGGTTGGAAGGGCAAATAAATGGCCACAATTGGTCAATTAATGCCTTCCTATCCGGATCTGCCGCCTCCGACCCGATGGGATCCGAACCCCAAAAATATGGATGTACCAGAGCAACGCCGAGAAGCCCAATACTCGGCACAAGCTCGGAATTCCCCGCAGCCACGGCCAAATTGTGAACAATATTGGCACCAGCGCTCTCTCCACTCAAGAACACTCGCTCAAAGTCCGCATGATCATTCAACCAAGACTCGGGTCCATCGCCTTTACGATGGGAAACGACCCATTGGAGTGCAGCCCACGAGTCTTCGTAGGCGGTGGGAATCGGGTGCTCGGGAGCTTTCCTGTAGTCGACGGAGACAGTGACGACGTTGGCTTCGGCAACAAGTTTGGCTACGTAGCGGTGGTACTCGTTTGTGAACGGCGACGAGACACAAAAGGCGCCGCCGTGGAAGTAGACAAGGAGAGGGAGCTTCTGAGTTGGGTCCCCGAGTTTTGGGAGGTAGAGGCGAGCAGAGACGTTGGATTCAGGTAAAATTGTTACGTCTTTCGAGGAAACGCCGGTGGAAGGATCAGATGAAGCAGGAACGAAGTCAGTATCGCGAAGTCTTTCGACGCGGCCATCTGTGTAGACTCGGAGGATCCCAGATAACTCACGGGCTACCTCTTGTTCGGTAGGAATAGTTTCCATGAAATCGGAACTTGGAGCTAGAAGAGAGACAGGGAGATTGGACGATAACTCTTTTTTTCGGGTTTGCACCCAATGTAATAATCTGCAAGTGGGCGTGCCGTTGGAGTCAAAATTGTGCAAAATCCTTTGTCCGGATCAGAAAATGACTTCGACCCCGCATCCGTCGTTGCGTGTTATAGCCGCCGAGTCCCACCCTCTTCCGGCTGCGGCCAGAATTGTGCCTTTCTATTCTGCCAGCACGCGTTTCAAACGCGGACTCGCGTTCCACAATTGTAATTAAAAAATATATATATATATATATTTATATATAATAATACTTGAAAAAATAATACAATAACAACATAGATTAATTATATTATATTTTATTTTAGTTTATCAAGTATTTATTATCGTGTTACTTTTATTATATCATAGTTAAATTATTTTTTATATTTAAAGGGTAATTACATCGACGTAATTTTTGTTAGATTCATGATACGCATACAATTAATAAACAAAATTTACAGTGATAACATCTGACGGTGAAACTTTTTTAATTATAAATTTCGGTTGGCGTGCTTTTTGTTACCAAATGTATTTATCGAAAGTATGTTCTCTAATATTTTCCATATATTTATAGTCCCATTTTTAATTATAATTATGAACTAAAAATTAAAAATATATAATTAATAATTATACAACAAAATATATTAATGAAAAATAGAAAATATTTTAAACGCAGCTTATTTTGTAATGTCCACGGAACTTGTCCCGACTGGGGATTAGGGTAGGACCAAGTCAATCACCGTGGCATATTCGCTAGTGGACTAGCTTTCTTCGGACTCTCCAGTCAATGGGGTGCCCCCGTGTAAATTTTGTGGAGGGGAACAACGCCGGTGCCCCAATTCCAAAATTGGGTACCCACGGGCCACGCTCAATTGATTTTGAACCATTGGATTTACAGAGGCAGAGGGAGAGGAATTTAGGAACCGCAATGGTATTTGTTTTGGTAAATACTTAAAATATCGATCGTTTTTATATAATTTCTATTCATGATCAGCCAAGCATAACTAGCCACAACTCTTTTAAGCAAAGGTGATTAAGCACTCGCAATTAAGCCATTATTATTACGAAGACATGACATTATGTTAACCTTTCAATTCAATTTTATCGTACCAATATCAATCAATTTGACATATATTGAATGAAACGCTAAAAATTATTTAATTTTATAAATGAAAAACTTGCTTAATTTCTTATTGTTTATTTATTTATTTTTTATAATTGTCTAGATAAAACATGTAGAATTCACATTAATAGTTTTAAATAAAATTTAAAAATTCACTAGATACACAAACTCAATTCTAATAAAATTTATAAATTATTAATAAAAATAATTTAGTCCAACTTATCAACAGTTCATTCATTGCGATAATTTATACTTACATAATGGCTTGTACACAATAATGCAGTATCCATTAGATATTTATTTTCTCACTTTGATGCATTATAGATCTCATGGTTATACATTTTATATTTAATAATTTTTATTTTTTTATGAAAAAAATGCTTATATATGTACTTTTATAATTTTTTTTTATTTTTTCATGTTCAGACTTATATTTCTCATCATCGGCTATTGACGGAGCCGTATGTATTGCCCGTATTCGAATTTGGAAACGTTTAATGATTAGTGTAAAATTTTTGAAGTTATCACACTTAAAAACCTTTTTGTGCCCACTGAAAAATAACATATATCCCCATTGCAAAGTAACTTCTGCTCCTATTAATTTAAAGAATAAAGATATACAAAATTATCTTTGTTAAATGAGAAGGTGAACTAAAAAATTAAATAAACTCAATTTCTTTTTATTGATTATTTATTAATATACATATACTTTTGTCATTCTTTTTATTGAATTATTTATCTTTTCATCAAATATTTAAAAATAATGTATGTATTCATGGAATTACAAATTATTTTAAAATTTATTATTTAAACACAAAAATAAATATATTATTATTTATTCTAAATCAAGATCAAGAAATTATCTATATATATATATATACATATTTCCATATCCAGAACATAATTCAAACCATAAGAAAACTGGGTTCGCTTCCAAATTGGCCATCCTTCGGCCCATATACGATGTATCAAGTCTTAGGAAAAAAAATGGAAAAAGGAATAAAACAAGTCCTTAATAGAATACTCGTGTTGAAATTTTTATCTTAGAAATTCTAAGTTTTAATTTTATATAAAAAAAAAATAAACTTATTAAAATATGGAAAATTACGTTTATTATATAGATTGCGACTCGGGTCTTTTAATAAAGAAAAAACACAGACGAATGGCCAGCAAACCGTCAGCCCGCCCGACTGGTCCTACTGGGTCCGGGTCATAACTCATAAGAACAACACGGAGAAAATGGGAAGCTGCCAGATAGAGGAAGATCGGAGCATGGGAGAAAGTGGAGTTTGGCATCATATTTTTTTTTTTAAGCCTACTTGGAAAAGTTATCTTATTATTGTTTTTCTTTCTATGAGTTTAATAATATTTGAAGCCTACCCTCTTCAACCAAATTTCTGTTTTGAGATTGTGCATCGTAAATGATTAGCCCCGCGAGCACAGATGCACGTAGAAACTGACATTCATGCTCGGAGATCTTGATTCGGTCGTATAAGGGAGGGTTGGAGCTCTATGGAAAATGAGGTAGGTGAGTCTAATTGCAACGTTTGACTAATAATTCATATTAGACTAAACTCCTAGGATCACAGAAGGCAAGTCTAATCGCAACTTACATTTGTTCAGATCAAAATAATACATTATTTTCTGAATGGTAGAGCCCTCGACAAAGATAATGGCAGTTTGTACCCTTTAATATGGAGATAATTGAACCTGGGATTTCATCGGCTTTCGCTCTGCCTGGTGGCACGGTGGACGTGTACATAACATTGAATTACTCATGCACAATGGCTCGATGAATCTTACACTTACATGGGATAGGGTAAAATTCAAAGCAGAAAAATTGTGCATCTTTATTTATTGTTCAGGATGCCTGTTGCTTTTATTGCCAAGCGCAGAATAAGCGTCAACTATGCTGTACTTGATGCAGCTTAACTAGTCTAGTTCTCTTACGCCATGACCAAGATTCGGTGGGAGATTTGGGCAAAGGAGGAAGCAACAAAGCCTTTCTGCATAATCCGAACGGCCATCCTTCACAATGACAGAACTCCATAATTATAGATCGTCGTTGAAAATCTGGAAACCCCAACTCATTGAGGCTTGAAGAGTAGTTTGTCTTCACAGAAAGAAACGTTTCTTTGCTCAAGGTGCTTGAGCAACAGGAGAAACAGCTTCTAACAGAGAAGAATTCGTCCTTGTCATCATCCTCCTTCTTGTTGTCGTTGTCATCATCGTCCTTCCCCTGTGTAGGTTTCGGGGTGATGAACAATTCTCCTGTCTTTGAGTAGTAAACCCAGGAAAAGCTCTCTGTCATCAGAGGGGTCTTGTGTCTCGACTTCTCTACGGCTCGGCTTCGAATTTCTGAAACGATAACCTGAGGGAGCAATCAGAATTCAGAAACAACAATACACCGACTAGAAAATTGGCAAGGGAAGATGGAAACTAAACAGACTGTATTTGTAGTGGAGAAGTGAGTACTTCCTGTTCATCATCAAGATCACTTGTTGGATGATCGGGCTCTTGGCTGGAAGTCGAGAACTGTCCGCCACAAGCACGGCAATTGAAGAACACGTCCTTCAATGTTTCGACCAGGAACTTGCATTTTCCAGAATAGTTTAATGGCTCTTCCTGATAGAAGACACCCATGTTGGAGATGTGATTTGGTGCAATTTTTAGGCAGTTTCGTCAGTGGAAACTGGTATATATACAGAACAAACACATACATATAGGTCACATTCTGCGTTGATGAATGAATGGACCTGCACTTGATAGTGGCCTTGCACTTACTGAATAATATTGGCTTTCCATCCTTTGGGGTAAAGACAAAGCTTAAAAACACAGATTGACAGATTACCACAACTGCTTCCTTATTGCATCTTGTGCTGATTTGTTTGCTGACTTGGGGCCCTCAATTTTCAACTTAAGATAATCCATGTGCGAAGAAGCCAATTGCTGATTTTATCAATTTACACATCACTTAAGGCTTAAGTTTTTGGCGATATAAGACATAACACCTAACCGTGAAAGGTGTATCTATATATATATATATATATCATAAACATTGATGCACCGCCCCTAAAATCATTATAGAGGGATTTTTGTTTTTTTTGGACGCGGGGTGGGGGGTAAAGGAAGAAGGATACCATTGAGGTGATCTTGAACGTTAATAAACGTAAATCTGTCTAGTCAGATGGCTTGTCATTACCTGGTAGAAATTGGTTACGACCAAAAGAAAAGGAAAAACTAAAAAAATAAAAAAGAGGTGTCAATATTAGAATAGAAATTGGGTTATTTTACACACTCGATTAAAACAAAAAGGATATAGTTTATTTACCCTTCTCAACCTGCCAGTTAAAAGTTAAGATATGAATTCACCCAATATGATTCCTTAACATGTGTCGATCCATCTTTAAATATGTGTAAACCAAATAAAGGCGAATTATACAGAAAACAAAGAGTGACAATTTGTCTATCATAAAGACTGATGAATTATGATGTCAGGATGCAACCATCAAGCATCTCATCTAATCCATTCATATGGTGGATCTATTCCTCTCATATACACAGGCAGTCAGCTAATGTACTGCTGATCCTGACGCACAAACCACAGAGTTGGAAGGCAAGAGAGCCGACCAGTGTCGCAGACCGCATCTATATTGGCCACCATTGGCTTTTGAAAAGATTGCCATGCCTGAAACCTCATCTCTCCGTCCCTGCATTACTTGCTCCTGTATAATCTGGAATAATAGGAGGTTCCAATCAACTGGAAGTTTAGAAAGCAATCCAGCAGCCAAGTGCTGCGATTATCAAGCTATAAAGGAAAAGGCAAAGTGTCATAACCCAAGTAGTCTTAAGTAGAGAAAAGCAAATAATATGTAACATGTTTGATATCAGCACCGTACTTTAACAACTCCACTTCCAGTATTTAGCTGCTTCAAAGCAAGAGGACAGAAAATATGCAAGAGGAATTCAACAACTGGTACCCTTTCAAATTGAACGATAAAGAAATTTTGAACCATACAATTGACACTTCATCCCCTTTCTAATGCTTTCAAATTTTCAACTATAGTAGCCATGTGATAAACTTATTGTTTCTTTCAGCATTCCAGTTCCTTTGGATTTGTTCCAGCTTTCACTTATCCATCCCTCTTGCTGAATAGCCTTTCAAAAACCAAAAGCAAAGGAGAAACCTTTTGAACCCTTTGATTGGCTAATTCTAGAATTTGTGGTGCTTGATATCACTTACATAAGAAAACCGAACAGCCTGATGCATCAAGCATAAAAAAGTTGTGTTTCCGTTGATTCTAGTAGTACTCATTATTGGAAAGAACTAGACCCTCTCCCAGGGAAAGACTGTTTCAAGGCTAAATAGGCGAATGAAGTATTAAGTAAAAAAGACTCTTTATTGTGAGACCAAGAGAACATTGAGATTAAAAGCCTCCCCGGTTCTCCTGCACACAAAATACTTTTCAACTAGTTCAGAAGAGATTATTTCAAACTAGAAGAAGGAAAACTGGCCTCAACTTAAAAACAGCGGAATTTCTGTTAATTCTTTCACCCTGGGAACCTCTCCACAATAATTCTGTCCACTAAGAATCAAATTATCTAACTCCCTTATTGTCCACACAAATTGGGTGCATCAAGATCCACAACTGCAGCAGTTTGAATCGTTTTTGCGATACAGATTGCTTAAGAAAATACCAGAGCTGATTTCTTAAAGAGCTTTACATTCAATCTCAAATTAAATCAACCACAGCAAACCAAATAATCTACATCATCATCAAGATTTCTTTGCTGAAAAAGTTGTTCTTGGTTACCAAAGAATACCTAAACAACTTATTGAACAATAATGTGAACTTATAACATACAAAAACTTCTTCATTGGACAAACTCCTAAAAAAATTTACAGTGTAATATCTCTTCTCAAATGACTAAACTCAAGGAATACCCAGTGGTTCACAATTTCCAACAAAGCACATCCCTTGTTGATAATATACTTTGCCAATTTTGATGGTTCGGGGAAAAAACAGATGGAGCAGTTATGCAGTTTTTCTATGTCACACGGGGGGAAATCTCCCTTCTTTAAAATAAAACGAACACTGATTAGTAGTTGCCAAAGCAATGAACATCAGCGTTAGCAAACTAAAGGAGTCAAGAATCTTAAACACAAAATAGTAACTACTTCACTGTTAGTTCCAAAACCCAGAATCACTTCACAAGCTAAGGTCATCTTGAACCACCCCAATAAGTACACAAAGAATTAGAACAGTACCGGGGTTAAGTCAATTGGGGCGACTTGTGGAGTTGCTGAGATGTAAGAGAAATGAGAGACTGAAGCTTGGCAACGGCGGATGTCTTATCAGGAGGGCATTTCGCAAGAGATATGTTCAAAGATTGAAGAGCCTCATCAAGCTTCCCAGCAGCCAATGCTGCACATCCTGCCCTATAAGCCTCATCCGCCATTTGGGCATCATAATGAGGAATTGGGGTGGCATCCGATCCCTTAATCTTCATCTTGGAAGGAGATGGAGGCTCAAGGGAAAGGAGCTTAGTGGCACGGGCATGTTCCAATTTGGCAATGGCAGTGTCAATCTCCGCCATAAGGACTTCTGGGGTTGATGGCAAACTCTTCACCCTGTCAAAGACGCTCCAATTTGTGGAACTTCCCTGTTCAGAACCCATCTTTGATCTTCCTTACCAAACCAACCAAACACACCCAATAAGAGTGAGGTTTCTTGAAATAATAATAAATCAGATTCATAAAAGAAGAAAGCTTTTACCTGAATTCTTTAATCTCGATTCTGCGCAGGCCCTTTTGGAAATTTGCAGGCTTTTAAGCTCACTGATACACCGCATGAACCACCAGCGATGGCGTTGGTACTGGCGGCACTGGTGCACAAGGTTTCCCTTTTTTTCTCAATGACCTCTTCCTCCTTTCTGCTGTTGCGTGTTCTAAGCGCTAACCGATTGGTTTATAGCCAAAAAAGTCTTTAGGCTTTATCATTTTCCAATCGTGACGCCCAGACCGAAAAGTCAGACCGGAATTTCTCATAAATAAGCAGAGTCATATTTTGCTTTTTAAGAAAAACTGGGGAAGCAGAGTTGTGTCACAATTATACTAAAAAAAAAAAAAAAATGATTGCATTGGTTGTATTATATGATGGATTAGAGCATTTGACTGGGGAAATTTTTTAATACTTAATCAAAATCACTAACTTTTTACTTAATTATGTGAATTCATAAATATATTTAGATTTATTGAATACCTTAATTATGATTTGAACACACAATTTTACAGCACAAAACTTCTAACTATTAAATCACACTAAATATGTTATACTTTTGAGCAGCTTCGTTTATAAAACTTTGAGCTAAAACGATTTTTTCTATTCAATTGCAAATTATGTAATGATAATTTTTTTATTTTATTTTCACAATTTTTAAATGTTTTTAAAAAATTAAAATTTAAGATTTTTAAATAAATTTTTAAATTTTTAATTATCAAAATATTTTTAGAGTGACAATTAATATTCTTGCTAATTCTATCGTCCCACTAAATTGTTGCAACTAAAACGATTAGTTAGAAAAATGTATAAGAGACCCAATTTAAAAATTTTCTTTTATTTCTTTATTTTCTTAAATAGATTTTTAATCGTAGAATCAAGTTGGGTTGAATATCATGAATTGCAAATCTTAGCTACATCTTTCATTGAAATCTGTTTTGGCTCGCTGAAGCTACAACGTTCCTGTTCTTCATATATGGCTTGCCTGCTAAAACAATCTATAGCATCGCAAAGTCCCTCTGAACAAGTGCTTGCAGCAGTGGCAGAGACATAACAGGCCTGATTTCTTTCTCGCGCAAGTGTAAAACAAGATGCTGTTACATGGATGGAATTTAGTGGCAACATTGAATCACGCGCATCAAGTCGAAGGAATTTAAATATTTCAACTTGATGCCCCTGACTCCAATCTCGCACACTTCTACCAAGATCCAAAGAAAAAGCCTACAAGTATAGTCTGTTTCATTAGATAAAGAGAAGAAAATTAACAAGAACCGGTGCTTGTGAAAGTTTTTAATTCTCACTGCAAAGAATATGTCCTGTAAGCCCTGCTTACAAGTTACAACCAACCAATGTTCTTAAGCTAACCTTTCCAGAAAACAACCATTCATGTGTAGGTCGGACTATTAAGGGAGGCAGCCTGCTTCGAGCACCGGATTACCCAGTTTCCATCTCATCCGCAACCTGAATGCCACATCCCATGTTACAAAATGCTTCTGCCAAAATGGCGTGGAATTACGCTTCTCTTCTTTTCGGAGAAAAATAAATAAATAACAGAAGACGAGCCAGAGAACAAGAGTCTGAATTCGCTGGATGGATGCAAAGACTGCCTCATCGAAGTATTGGTAAGGCCAGCTTCATTCCTTTTTACGACTTTAGCAAGGGAAACCTTGCAACTCAAGGTACTTTTACACTTACAACCCATTTTTGCCAGTGGAAAATCCAGTCACGAACTAATAAAACACCAGAGACCCAGGGAACAACCGCAGGTGCATTTGGGTGGGAGCTTCTGTATGATTCGGAGTGTCTTGTCCTTAAAATTCACTCTCGGCTCTTCTGCCTGCATTTTGATAAAATTAAATCCCAGTGTAAGATTATAATCTGAAAGCCAATGAGAAGTATATTTTCATGAAAAGTGTATGCCGATTCTTACATACTTCAGCCGGCACTCCGTATTTTTATGTTCATAGATATCTGGTGAGTAGCATCCTGTCTCAGACGAGCAATAAACCCAGATGTTGCATTTCTATTCACTTGGCTTTGCCCTTGCTGCCTGGGCTAAGCAAGCAAGGCGACAGTCGGCTGCACTTTCTTTGTGGTGGGTGAGGCCCCATCTAACTGCAGCACCGTCATAATCAGGTATGAAGCTCAGCATGACACTCAGGTGGAAGAGGAAGGAACACAAAGTGGAAGAGTGGGGAGAGTATCCCAGGGTACAAATCTGAGAATACTTCTCAAGTGCCAATACATTGCTAACAGTAATCACAAGAACAAGACATCAACAAACACTGTGTGTCCATCAGAGCCAGAGCAAAAAACCAAAATCCGCGCATTTCCAGAAAGATCGTGACTGAACTCATGGATAGCAAGCACTTGGGCGTGAGTTTGTAGCATATTATGGTCTATAAAGAAAATCTCCCTTTCCTGCAACATTACAATAGACGAACAAAGCCTTAAGATATGCAGACCCTTTATCTACAGACACCCTGTTCTTCTCATCTTGGTTTGATGTCCCCAGCTCGGGCACGTTTTCTTCCTCCCACTCAGGAATTCCCAGGTCAGTCTTAGCAACCAATCCTTGTAAGTGTTTTTTTGTTGTCATACCCAGGTCCCCCATCATCTTTCGACGGTCAAAATTTTCAATAGCTTAGACTCCTTCATAGAAGACTTTGAGTCTCAAGAGGTACAATTCTAGTCTTACAATCCTTGTCGTCTACAAATTCCATTAAGTCAAATGATCCAATTTCCGCCACTCTGTTTAAAGTAGCCGATTAAGAGCACATTTCAACAATGGATGCTAATGCTCTGGATGAATTCAGACTGTAATAAGCAAGGAGACCTGTAAGAAAACAGCAGGGTGCTAATGAGAGTGAAAAAAAAGCCATGAAAGCAACAATCGCAATCGAAGAAGCGTGGTAACAGTGGGAATGGTGGAAGCCAATAAGAAAACAATAGAGCACTACTGAGGATGGCAATAAAAAGCCAGCAACAATTAGGAAATAAAACTAAGTTTTTAATGGATAAGAATTGCACTACAGTCCCTGGTCACTATAGATATAGTGTGATAGGAGTAGGACCACCCCCAATTTTTTTCTTTCACTTTACAACTTTCTGCAATACCTTTTTTACCAAAAAACCAAAAAACCCATACACATGAACGACTTATATTTTTTATTTTGTAAAGTTTGTATTTATTTATACTTAGGTCACCACAATGATTGAGGACTTTGTATGGTAAGACGATAAAGGAGCTTTGACGAGTTGTTTCTCAGCCTCTTATTCAACTCACAAGGAAACACCATGGCGGGGGACGTCAGTTCCATTGGGATGCGTTTTGCCTAATATCGATGTACTCGACTGCCATGTCCCGGAGGAAACTGGACATGCATAAATGTTTACTTCTAACATGTTCCTTAGGCTTTGTAAGTTATGCTATGCATGTGGGAAAGAGGAAAGAAGGATGAGATGAATCAATCATATTGAGCTTTCCAACGAGCTTTTTAATTTCTTGGGATCATTGTTATTTTTTCATAATGAATGAAGCCGAGCTAAACTGTTTCTTGTGTGTTTGTCGATTGAAATAAAACGAACCGGGTAGTGTCATTGATTTCGTTAACTAGTATGAGTTTTCAGCCTTTTATCACCGCGAGATTCGAATAGAAAGAACAAACCAACCGGTGGGAAACTCAATATTATTGCTTTAAAACTAAAAGCATATTATCCAAATCAATTTTGTTATTATTTCGCCGACACCCATAACTAGATTTTCAATTCTGCATCTAACATCAAAAACTGATTAATTTGCACGATTTTCAATTTCTAAAGTAGGAGTCAATAAGATTTGAAGATATGAAGATTAAAAAGAAAAAAAGAAGAAGAAAAAAAAAAGTTAAGAAGTACAATTCTAAATAACTGTACGTTATCAATTGATTGTTTATACCTTTTCAAGCTGAATCAGCTCCCAATATTTGCCGTTTTATCTCTATTGTAATCTCGACACACTCAAACATTTACGCGTAATTCAACAATAAAAAGTGGATGACTTTGTCAAAATTCGAAGGACAAAGGCAAATGCCAATTCTAATTATAAGGTCACCATCATAACGGACTACGCAAACAGCTTGTCAGATGTTTTCTTTTCCCGTCACAGTTACAAGGAGGCATTCGGTTCGTATTTCAAAGTGGGAGTCATAAAGAGGTTTGGAATCCCCTGTCTGCTAGAAATTAAAAATAAAAAGGACCGGAACTGCTAAGGTGCCTCGGAGGAGGTTGTTAAGTCGTGAAGATAATGGATTCAACAAAGGGACAAAGTAGATAGGCTTCAATTACGTCAACTGTTAGGCCTAGGCAAAACCCTCACATCGCCCGTTTGGAAATGGTTGAACACTTGACCCTTCCCCATCTCCCGCTGCAGGATGAATAAGATTGGCTGTCTATAACAATCAAATTTACATATTTTATGTTAGAAAAAGATATAAAGATTTGAATATCATTTTTTTCATCCCTTATCTATATATATATATATATATATATATATATATATGTAATTTATAACCGCACCTCTACAGAAAAAAAAAAAAAAAAAATAAATATAAAACTGAAAAAGAAGTGAAAAGACAAAAAAAAAAAAAAAAACAGGGCCCATGGGTCATTTTAATATCATTTTCACGTAAATTTCTTTCCTTCTTAACCTGCCATAAAAAGAAAAATAATCTTTTATAACATTATTCTGTCCTATAATTTTCACACAATCCAAACACGGGGTCAGACTCCGATTGTCTCAAGTTTTCGTTATCTCCGAAGTCCAGCGGAGTTTGGCTCCAGAGGACCTCGAAACATTTGGAACAGAAATCCAGGCCGAGAAGAATAGGTGTCAGGCGGGGGAGGGGGAAATGTGGGGATCTTGGGGAAGGCATTATTGGGGGAGGAGGGGAAGGCAAAGAGAAGGGATAGTGGTGGTGTTTGCTTGGATGTCAAGTCAAGACAGGCATGTCAACAACTACGTGGAGCTCTACTCCTCCCTTGGTTGGGATTCCTTTGTTTGTCACTCTCAATTCCTTGATATGTAAGGTTTCGGTTTCTTGGTCTTGCTTGTATCTGGCTTCTCTTGTTTATTGCCAATTTTGTGGTTTTCTTGTGCTGTGTGATGATATGGGCTCTTTCTGGGTTTTTTATATTGGAATTTGGTGCTTGCTGTAGTTCAATATAAGTGTCTGCAAAGTCTTATTGCGGTCCCTTAAAGTTGCAGTTTGATGTGGGTTTGTTGTTTTTCTTTGATAAGAACCCAGAGAAAGGAAGCCTTTGTCCTGGTAAAGGTTTTTTTTTTTTTTTTTTTTTTTGTATTTTATTTTTAATACGCAGATGGGAATCTAGAATAGCCAGCCTAGGCTGGTGTAGGCTGGTGACTTTCCTTCTGGATTGGGAATCATACCTTTAGCTACTTCTGGAGAATTTGTTATGTATTCTTTTAGAAACGTGCTATTAACTAGCAGTTGTCATGCAGTTTTCGCTTTAGGTGCAAAAGAACAGTAAACTTTTAATGGTTTTGTCTTTGCTAATCAGGACATTTTGGCTCTGTTGTGAATTGTTAAGTCAGTCCTTAGATTCTGTGCAGAAGTCGGGGGGGGGGGATAGGGAAAATGGTGTTATCATGCCAATGGATCATAAAAACAAAAATTTCCTGTGTTTTTTTCTTTTTTCTATTTTCTTTTTTCTTCTGGTACATATGTATTGAAGGGGAAAAAGGAATGAGAGATTGTGCCTGACTAATATTGACGTTCCTGATTCATTGAAGACCGGTGGATGGGGGCTTATTTGAGCCCAGATTCAAATATAGGAATGCCAGTGATTGTCTTTCTGTTGAGCATGTTTCAGTGTTGTGACACTATCTGTTGCTTCTTAGATTTGGTTACAATTCTTTTCAAGTTGATGAAAATTATAGCCAATTGCCTTAGATTAACCCTTATCTGATTTTTTATTTTTTATCCTAGATTTCTTTGTCTGGCTTAGTTTTGACTTAACCAATTTAAATTATGATATAGTTTGGTATTTGTGTGAGTTTTCCATTGGTAAAGTCATAAAACCACTTGAGAAAGTTAATTAAAAGGTCAGTGTTAATGCCAGATAAAGATGATATTTCTCTAAAATAACTGACTATCATTCACTGTCAATCGGTAGAATTCCGGAATCTGGACCCAATGATGTAATTGTTTACCATGTGCCAGGTAGTTTTTAATTGTTTCAAAATTGCTTGGCATCTATTTTTTTCAACTTGGAGTGTAATGTATGATATGTGCAGGTTCTTCCCTGAGAAGGCTGAAGCATCAGCATTGGGCATTCTCAATGAACTTCTTGGGGTTAGTGCTCTCATACTTTCCCAATACTTCTGCAGATCAAATTTGTGTTTGATTCAGTTAAATTGAGTTGTCCAACAAAGTATGGCTATGATCAAACTCATGTATTTTGCATGGGTCTGATTTTGTTGGGCCTCTGTTGATATTTTTTGGAAGAGGGCAATGTAAAATATTAAAGGAAATATGGTTGCTTTTATACACCATATATGCTTTCCTTCTCCAAGAATATTCCATGGGCCAATGCAACCATTTTCTTTAAGCCATAAATTGAACCTCTGTAGCTTCTGTTGGGGTTTGTGCTTTGAGCTCTGGTAGTTTCCACGATGTTTGGCATTGGGCTGTCTTATTATTGCTTGCTCTACTTGTCTTTTCAATGTGTAGGAGCTAAAGATTATGCCATGCCCTATAGTCTTTGCATCATTTTCTGGTGGTCCAAAAGCTTGCACGTACAAGGTTTTGCAGGTAAGCTACCTTAGCATCTGTGCTTCAAGGTCAATGATGGGTCATTTTATTGCTGTTTGCTATAGGGTACGTTCCATCTGAATGCATTTTATTTTATCTGTTGCAGATTATTGAGGCAAAGTGTGAAGTACAACTGAATCTGGTACATTAGTTCTTTTTCTTTTTTTTCATTTGGTGCTTAGAATGTCACCATGTCAAGTCATGATACTTTTTGGAATTAAATAACCTATTTCACTAGGTACAAGTTGTTTTCTGATATGATTCAGGACGCTTCAAATATAGTTACAAACTAGTGTTCCATTGTTCTTACTGATTTTACATGATATGTGTTTCATATAATCATTTTCCACTTCCCTCATATTATTTGTTTTTCATTCTGTTCTATGCAAAGGATGACTGTCGACTGCTTAGGGACTGTATTTCAGGCCATATCTATGATTCTAGTCCAGTGGATTTTACTAGTGATCTGGGGAGGAAATTTGTTGTTCACCCATCTGTTCTTGGAATGTCTCACCCACCAAGAGTATTCTCATGGATTGCAAATGGCATTTGTAATGGTCTCGATGCTCTCTTCCTCAACAGGTTTGAATCACAGCGTGCTGAGTATTGGCAAACTTTGTACTCATCTGTGGTAAGTACATTCACATCTTATTTCTGGGCAATATTTTGTTACTGCTGTTTTCTACTCTAATGAGGTATCATATACTGTAGAGCATGGGGGCCCCGTATCTTCTTTTGTGCTCAGAAAATGACGAACTTGCCTCTTGTCAAGTAATTTTCAACTTTGCTCAAAGATTAAGAGAACTTGGAGGTGATGTAAAACTTGTAACACTAAATGGCTCTCCACATGTAGGTATGCCCCTAAACTCTTATAATTCTATCTGTCGTTACAATTTTATTAATGCACCTTGAGAAATTTGCATTAACATATTGGAGTTAAATTCTTGTGATCGGATAATGGCCTAGGGCATTATCGGCTTTATCCTACCGACTACAAGGCTGCTGTGACTGAGCTCCTTGGTAAGGCAGCTGCTGTTTATTCCCAAAAGATTCAACGGCTCAAAGGGGAAAGAATGGGTTTTGAGGGGTCAATTGATGAGATATCTGAAGTTAGTGAGCTGAGAAAGGCAGGTGCCAGTCCAAGCTCGAGCTTTGAGGGAGTCACTGTTGCAACAAGTGATTTCTTTTTGCCAAGCTCAGCAGAATATTACGAGGGTCGTGATATAGGAGCTGTGCAGAATGAAGCCAAAGAAGGTTTGATTCATTTGAGTGGCCCTCCAAGGATCAATGCCAATGGAGTCCTGGGTCAAATTCTTTTTGAAGTCTGCATTCCTAAAGATGTTAATGGTTGGGAGATAAAGTCATCGCCTTCCTCGAGCAGACGTCCATATTCTCTATCACGAAGGAATGCTTCATTTAATCCTATGAAATGCATACGTCGTTCAAGATTGTAGCTGACTCTCACTGACAAAATTAGGTCCAACATACATCAATGAGAGGGATTGTTTCTTTTTTTTTTTTTTTTTCTTTTGGGTTCGGTGGAAGCCTTGGCTTGGATGATCTTGAAGAGAAGAGGCAATGCTGCGATCCTGAGGTAACACGAATCCTGGAAATGTGAAGACGGGCCGTATATCCCTCTATCTCTGATGTATTGTACGACATAATAAGGGGAGGTGTTTGAACTTTTATCTGATGGCCCGTCTCTCTTGTACACTTGATTAATGACTAAAAGCTTTATACTAAGGAGCTGTGCTTTTGTGTAAGCCAAAATGGATCAAATCAGCCAAAAGCTAACCCGGGGCCGTTGCAGGGGGATACCCGGGAGGATTCAATTCCGTCAGGTTTATATATAAATATATAAATAATAAACTTATCACTACGAATATTAAAAAATTAAATAAAAAAATTATCGGTAAATAATTGTAGTATTAATAAATTTATCATTTATAACTTAAGTGTTGTGTTACAAATTCTTCTCAACTAAAACGAGTATTCAACTTTTATGAAGATAGTGTGAGTGTGCGCGGAAATTTGAACTAAAATCGCGAGCGAGAACTGTGTTTTTTTTTTTTTTTGGGTTTTTGGATCGATATATAAATATAAAAATTCATTATCCTATTACGTTAAGGTCCGATAAAGGTTTCCTAGAAATAAGATGTGTCTTTCTTAATACGCAACGCATGGACTTCAACGCGAGCAGCAGCAGCAGCAGGAGCAGTACCATGAAGGTAGTGGCAGTGACCGGCGCTTCCGGTTACTTAGGCAGCAGGCTCTGCCACGGGCTTCTGAATCGAGGTTACTCCGTCCGGGCCATAGTCCGTCGCACCAGCGACCTCTCCGCCCTCCCTTCCTCCACCAGCGGGGACTTGGAGCGCGCCTGCGGCGACGTCACCGACTATCTTTCTCTTCTGGACGCCTTCTCCGGCTGCCATGCCGTCGTTCACGCCGCCGCAATCGTCGAGCCCTGGCTGCCCGATCCTTCTAAATTCTTCTCCGTAAGCAAAGCGAGGACACCTGCCACTGCTTCCTCCAATTTAATTTTTCTTCAGATTGATTCTGGAAGTTTCGAGAAATAGGCAAATTGCCAGGGGAAATTGAAAAAAGATGGGCGGTGTTTGATAATTGTGCCAGGTTAACGTAGGAGGATTAAAGAACGTGTTACAAGCTGCCGGAGAGACGAAGACAGTCGAGAAGATCGTTTACACGTCCTCCTTTTTCGCGCTTGGACCCACGGATGGATATGTTGCCGATGAGAATCAGGTAACCATCGGGGAAAAAATGTTTATTTCAATTCATTTTCTTCTTCATTTCATTTCACATCTTCTTGGGGTTTCCTTCGAGTTCTCGCTTTTCGGGCTATTTGATCACTTTTCCGGTACTCGCAACATAGTTTGGTCAACAATGGTTTTAGATCGTGAGTTAAAGAGGAAAATATTTAAAAAGAAACTCTTAACTTCGGAGGAAAATTAGCGCCCTAAACAAGGCTTGAGCCACTTGGCTCGTCTAGGAAATTGAATATCATTATGCAGGTGCATCAGGGGAAATTCTTCTGTTCGGAATACGAAAGATCCAAGGCTGCTGCTGATCAAATTGCATTGCAAGCGGCGGCTGATGGGGTACCAATAGTGACGGTTTATCCTGGGGTTATATATGGTGCAGGCAAGCTCACAACAGGGAATATGGTTGCTCAATTGGTTAGACTGCCATTGCTTCCTTGTCTATTTAAATTAAGTTTTGCTGTTTTAGTAGCATTCTAACAATTCTATTTAACCTTGTTTGTTGTGGATATTATCATGCAGCTTGCTGAAATGGATACTATTTTATATTTTCTTGAGCATGATCCACGGCAATGCAGTTTTGGTCTTGCAGGAATGATTTTGCTTTTTACTACTCATGAATTAACTGGTTCCCTGGTATTCGTGAAAGCTTGTGTTTATTATCTCTGGACTGGTTATATAGCATTTCTAGCTTCATTGTCTTATTCCATTGAGGATTCCATGGATGATGTCAGGTGTTTTTGTAACTAGCCCGTGACTTGTGTTTTTCTTCTAGTCATAGCATTCAAGTCCTCAGCATGTTAGTTGAGAAGAACATATGCCCACAAAATTCATATGCTTAAGGTATGAGTGGACTCTGAATATTTCTAAATTTTGTTGTTTTAGCTTATAGAGCGCTTTAATGGGCGGTTGCCAGGATACATTGGCGATGGAAAAGACAGGTTTTCCTTTAGTCATGTTGATGATGTAGTAGAAGGCCACATTGCAGCAATTAGCAGAGGTCAACCGGGTGAAAGATATCTTCTTACGGGAGAAAATGCGTCATTTGTGCATGTGTTTGACATGGTTGCTATCATGACTGGCACAAGAAAGCCCAGCTTGAGCATTCCATTATGGTTGATTATGACTTATGGATGGCTACTGGTTCTGTTTTCTAGACTGACAGGGAAACTTCCTCTCATTAGTCCCCCGGTATGCCTGCTTGTTTTCATTACTTTTCTGGCTTAATTCCTTAACTGGTGTAGAAGTTGCTTGAATGTGAATCCATTCTAAGCTGTTATAATTGTGCAGACTGTGCATATTCTAAGACACCAGTGGGCATATTCTTGTGAGAAGGCCAAAGCAGAGTTGGATTATATACCCCGAGGCCTGAAAGAAGGACTAGCAGAGGTGCTCCCCTGGTTGAAGAGCTTGGGTGTGATAAAATACTGAGGCTTGTTGAAGTCTACCACACCAGCGGGTCTGTCACATCGAATATGAGGCTTAAAAGTGGGTCATTTGTTATGCTTATAATAAAGATAATACCACCGTTAGTCTATCTTAATTAAGCTTAATACGTGTACAAAACCGCGAGTTAATAATTCACCCTAAACAAACAATCAGCTAGTTCTCCAAGCTGCTTCTCCCAATTCTACCTTCTTTAGGAGGACCTAAGTTGAGACTTTAGCATCAAGCATACTTGCTTTCTGATCCAAATCCCTTGCAGGGTGAAACCTACAAACGGGACAAGCCAACACTACAAGTCAAAGAATCTATGACGTGCTCCGCAATTCACTTTAGTCACGTCAAAAAGATCTATAAATACCCTCAAACACGCATTACAAAGGTAAGTCCTAAAATCAATTTTCATCCTTTTTATTTTCAAGGAACCCTAGGTAAGTTATCAGAGTATAGACGTTAAGTCACAATATAGTATTTAATAGCTTCTTTTTCCTTCTTGCAAGTCACATATCTCCTACAATCAGGAACAATCCTTCCCAGCCCCCAAATTGCTGCCCTCTCTTTCATCGTTTAATTTAAAGCCCGTCTTCTGCCTGTGTAATGTTGTCCCAAGATATTTACAATATGATCCATTACGGGCTCTTGACGTGCATCAAACAAAAGGATCGGACCAGTTCTCAACTGTGTTTTGGCTGGCTGAGGGGTTGATTGAAGTGTCCTGACGAGAGGCTATGTAGCTGAAATTCATAATAATTCATTTGAAGAAAAAAGTTACACTTTTTCAGTTACAGCAACCACATGAGATAGTTTTTAAAAACAACGTGTGATTTTTCTATTCCAAAGCCTTTAGGATGGTACGCTGGTAGATTGTTTGCCTCACTTTCTGTTTATTTCAGGTTACCTTTTGAGAATTGCCTGACTTTTGTCTGCCTTCATATGAATTAAGAAAGGAAGATGATTTCTTTGATAATGGGAAAGCCTTTGAAATGCCAAAAGAGGGTATTAATCGACATTTCTTATGTAGGTTCTGGCTGATGTATGATTAGGGATTGAAGTCCAACCAAGATTCAATAGTATCGGCATTTACTGTTGTTTTATCTTCTTCCGGTTCCATTCTTTTCCTTCCTTTTATTTTGGGGGTCAAAACTCAACAAGTGACCAAATGGTAGATAATGCAATATATGGAGCTAAGATGATTAAGAAGTTATTACTGTTATACCTGTTTATGTGCAAAGATGCAATAATCCACTATTAGTTGATGAGGTATGTGAAGATATGAGCTGTGGATAAGAACCAAGTTTGTAGTCCTTGATGGCAACACTTGCCTGGCTGTATCGTTTTCACTAGCTTGCATTCTTGCGAAGAGGCAAAGACTAGCAAATGGAACATGCTTGTCAACGACAATCTCTCGGCGTAGGAATTAAAGAGTAGAGGCACAGTGTCACGGGGATAGACTCGAGTCTATCCCCGTGACAGGCTCAAAAAAAAAAAAGAAGTTGGGGGGGGGGGGAGGACTTAAAAAAATATATATGAAAAGTTCGACAGAATTTTGATTACAAGGAGACTTGTTGCGTTGCATTACCGGTTATGTGATCTTTGTAAGAAAAGATGGTAGTTGCCGATATCAACGAAGGTAGCATTCCGGGCAATCAAAGAAATAGAATGTTCGATGGAGCTGTTAAGCAATAATAAAAAAAAATTGCTAGAGAAAAATAATAATATTAACTGGAAATAAAATCTAAAATTTAAGTAGATGGTCGTTGTCGGACATTTCTATTCTGTTCTTCCTGAGCCTGATGGCGTGGCATGGTCTTGCGACCCACTGAGTCATCCATCACCAATGTTGAATTGGATTTTTGATCAAAGTAAATTACCTTTTATATAACCCATTTGCAAGAATTGTAGATAAGGGAATCAGATTGAAGTTATGTCGAACCCTCTGGATGATCTGAATCTTATGTATTTTAGGTTATAAATTCATGAACTTTAATCAATTCTCATTCAATTCAATTATAAGATATATTTTAATGGATATTAAATCTGAACTTTAGAATAAAAACATAATTTAAATTTTAAATTTTATTTGTAATTAAAATCTATGTTATTCAATTTTTTATTTTTTTATACTAGAAACAAAAAATTCTCGTTGAGTTCAATTTGGTTTTTGACAAGTTAATCGGGTTTGCCAGCTAATAAAAGCGCGTCTTGCTTAATTTCTGACAATTAATTTTTGTCTCTTACAGGCAATTTGTCCGGCAGTCACCATTTTTCCTGACAGTTGTCATCCAATCATCCTGGACTAGACGCGCCGCCTTGAAGAATCAGAATTTTAACCCAAGTACCAGCTACCAAGTGCACATGGGCTCTTTTCTTCTGAAATAAAAAAATAAAATAAAAACAATAAAGAAATAAATGAATTTGACACACACTATCATGTAAAACTTAACTGGCGCCGATAATTGCGGTGTCTTCCACGTTCCAAGCTGATAAACAAAGCTTAGCTTGCAATAAGAAGAGAGAGGAAAGGTATAAAATGGTGAGTTGGCTTCGAGGATGTTTGATATCTACACTTTTTTTTTAAATAAAAACTTTATTAAATTATAAATTATATAATAAAAATATTATTTTTATAAATCTCATATATATTTTTTAAGATTAATATCTAAAATTTTAAAAATAACTATTAAGATGTTTTTCAAAAAATTATGTTCATTAATTATAAATAATAATTATATTATTATTTAAGTCTTAAAAAATTGTGAAGAGTCTATTTTGAATTTCATAAATAACATGTCAAGGGAGAAATAAATCCAAAAAAATTATATATGATTATCTTTAAAACTCATAATTTGAACAGTGTATTACATTTAGTAAGATTAGACCACGACTTGATATATGTTATATTGTAGTTTTTTCAATTTATAAATTTTGAAATTAACATGTAACATTAACGTGAAGAGAATAGTTGATCAATATTAATATCATAATAAGAGGTCATAAATAATCACTTTTTACAAAAATTATATCTTAAATAAATAAATAAATAAATATATATATATATATATATATTAAATTTCATTTAATCACTTTAATATAAATTTAAATATAAAAACTTCTAAATTAATTAGATATTACTCATAGTCAATAATTAAATTAATTGTAATTTTACATAATTATTTTTCAAATTTAAATTAAAAATTAGTTTAATTAATTAATTATTAGAAATATAACTTAAATTTTTTTATTTTAGTATTTTTATTAAATATTTAGAACCTATATTATATACAAGTTTAAACTTAATATATATGTATATTAATATTACTAAAATTAAGAAAAAACTGTTGAAATGTCTATATAATGATATTTGTTTAATTTTTATAAAAATTTGAGTATTTAATTTAAATTGTAATTTTCTTTATAGATTTTAACTATTTATAGTATTTAATAATAAATTAATAATTAATTTATAATTTTTTAAATATTTTAATAAAATTAAAATTTTAATATGTATGTGATATTACTTAATTTACTATTATGTATTACAATTTTTCTTATTTCTCAATTTATTAGCATATATTATAATTTATTCAATTCATTTTAACAATTTTTTTCATATATTAAAAATTGATATAGTTTAAATATTTAAAAAAAGAAAAATAAATTTTTTAAAAAATAATCATAAATTTCTATTTTTTTGTGATTTTAGAGAGAAAAAATATTTTTTAATTTATTTATTTTTCTTTTTAATTTTCTTAAAAAGAGAAAAAAACTATTTTCTAAATTTATTTTTGTTTTTTAAAAAGATATAATTTAATTTTTTAAAAAATTTTTATTTAAATAAAATATAAGTAAAAATATTTTTTAATAAATATAATAAATTGACACATTACTCAAGTCTAATACTAATTATTTTATCATTTGATTATTTTTCTTAATTATAAGAATATTAATAAATTTTATGAATTTAGACATATTAATAAGTTTGATTTTTTTGGTCAACTCCTAAATCAAATAAAATAACAATTATAGTTAAAAATTTAAATTTAGTATATCATTCAATTATAATTTTATTTAATCATTCAAATACAAATTTATATTTAAAAAATTTTCAAATTAATCAACGTATTAATTATGATCAATAATAAAATTAATTTTAAATTTATTTAACTATTTTGTTCAAATGTAAATTAAATTTAAATTAACTTAATTAATTATTATTAAAATAATATTTTAATTTTTTTAATTTTAACACTTCTAATTAAATATCTATAATTTGTAAACATATATACCTAAATCAAATATATTTATAATTATCAAAACTGAGAGAAAATTAGTAAAACGATCATGTGATGATCTTTGCTTAATTTTAGAGATATTTAGGTATTTTTATTAATTTTTAATTTTATTAGTAGATTTTTATAATTTGTAAAATTTGATATTAATTTTATATTTAATTTGTAATCTTTCTTAATATTCTAATATAATTAAAATTTTTAGTATATATCTAATTTGTTTAATTAATTTAATTATGATTTAATATATATTATAATTTAATTAATTTATATTAATAATTATTTACATATATTTAAAATTTTTGTAACATAAATATTTAAAAAAATTCTAAAAGAAACCTAAATTCATTTGTAGATTAAAAAAGAAACAAATTTAAATTTTATTTTTTTTAAAAAAATCATAATTAAAAATTTTTTTCTTTTTATTTTTTTAAAAAAATTTCATATTCATTTTTTAAAAAAAAATTATAATTTAAATTAAAATTTTATTTAAATAAAACATATAAAAAAATATAAATTCACGCGTTGCGCCGATTTTCCGTGCGACTTGTTCCCCCCGCCCCGCAAGTCGGCTTGATCATAGTCTTTCCAAATTAAGGGGCCATCGTGGACCCCGCCTTACTAGTCTGACTTTTAGTGGGCCCATTTTCGATTTCAATGGATCAAATCCGACGGTTAGAATAGCAGCCTTCAGCGGGTCAAGACCGGCGGGGCGGAACGGGGCGTTGGGGACACGTCGGGTTTGTAATAATGAACGTAAGAAACGGAACCAGTGAGGACCAAAAAGGAAAAAATAAAAAAATAAAAACAAAAACAAAAATATAGGAAACCGAAATTTTCCTCTTCTTTCTTATATTGTGAACTCGCTAGCGAAAAACACTTCTGCTCTCTCATTCTCTCGCGCTTTGGGACGAACTTCCAACAATGGAGTCCTGGAAGGACGACGCCGGGATCCGCGTTCATCGATCGCCCCGGCAACCACTCGCGTTCCTTCGCGCGTAATATGTTTTCTCCGCTAAAAAGCTTCACTGTAAACTCTCCCTCTCTCTCCGCTTGTCCGCGTTTTAGTTAATTGCTATTTTTGGGCATTTTTCTTTCTTTGTTCGTCGATTCTCATAAATGTTTTTGGAAATTACGATGGCGGTGTGGGCGAGATGTCTTCTGCATTGATTTCGATTTGTTTTCTATCTTTGGTGTGCTCCTTTTCTGGTAATAAATCGGAGATTGAAGATGGATTAGTTTGTGTGATACTTTTTATTAAGATCTTGATCATGTAATAGAAGAATTCGCGGTTAATTTATTTCCTTTTTTTTGATCATTTTGTTTTTTTTTTTCTTTTTTGGTTTTTTGGTGTGGCATTAAGGCTGAATGCGAATTGCGTAATCTCTTCTGTATTTATTTGTGTATTTATTTATTTATTTATTTTGATTTTGTTTTTGGTTAATGTCTTCAGGATGATAAGAGATACGGACCTGGTTATATGAAGAAATAGTGGTGGTTTCTTGAATCTTCCTTGGGAAGAAGCATTGGAGGCAGTTTGTTGGGATTTTCGGGGTTTGGAACAATGATGGCTGCAAGAGACCATCGAACGGTGACGCTTTCAGTTCTCCTAAAGCGAGAATTGGTAAATGAGAAGGTAGAGAAGCCTGAGATTTCGCATGGGCAGGCCAGCCAGAGCAAAAAAGGGGAGGACTTCACACTACTCAAAATGGAATGCCAACGAGTGGTTGGTGATGGGATCACTACTTATTCTGTTTTTGGGGTAAATCTCTCTCTCTCTCTCTCTTTTTGGATTTAATCTAGTTTTGAATTGTAATTTTTACCTGTTTCATTCTAATTATTCAGCGTGAACACACATTGATGCTTGATGCTGTATCAATTAAAGATTTAGTGGGATAAAACAATGCACTTTTGCTGTATTGATCAAGAAAAAGAAAGTATAAGTTTTGCAACCCACACTGGTCTATTGATGAATGTATAGTTTGTAGCTGCTTTTGGTGATTGACTGACGAGAAACCATGCATGCAGCTATTTGATGGACACAATGGGCCTGCAGCTGCTATATACGCTAAAGAGAATCTCCTTAATAATGTCATAGCTGCCATTCCCCCAGATCTCAACAGGGATGAATGGTTGGCTGCACTGCCAAGGGCTTTGGTTGCTGGCTTTGTGAAAACAGACAAAGATTTTCAAGCAAAAGGTGTGTGTAACATTTTGTTGGTATATCATATTGCATATTTTGTGATGACATCTTATTAAAATTTTGGGATGCATGGTTAATCTTTGAGCAAAGGCTCCAAATTTTTGAGTTAATATTGTACACATATGTGTGTACGCAGGTTACTAGAATAGCTTTTTCAGTTCAACCAGCACATTAAGTGGGTGTCTTCTTCAATCTTTGCGTTGTTGTAACAGAATGGATTACTTCACAATGAATGGCATCCACATTTGGATAGAGGACTTGTTTTATCCTTATTTTGGAAACTATAATTTTTTCATTTTGTTTGTTTCGTGAGTTGTAGGAAAGGCACATTACATAACTTCTCTCATACAAGTACCAACATTCACAAGAAATGCTTGTATTCCAAATCAGATTCATCTCTGGGCCTATTGAATATAATGAACTTTTTATTGGTGGTTAGACATTGGACCAGCAGAAGGTCAGCTGAGCAGTACCTTAATGATATTGTCATCTAGATTTGTCATTTGCATGCTCATCTAGCGTCTGGCATGTTTGCCTAGGCATTCACTGTGTTTTGTCTTTTCTAGCCATCTATTTGGATGACTGAATATGCCAATCTGAATATAAAAGATAATTCAGTAGTTAGACCCAGTCCCATAATTTAGCACACTTGTCAACTCTTTTGTTTTATTTGAATTTGCCCTTCAATCATGGAATGTTCATTTCTGTCTGCAATTGTTTTGTATGTTAAATGTTATTGCTTGGCTTTTGTTGATTCATTAAATTTGTCTGGGTTATATCTTACATATGTATGTCTGTAGTGTCAAAGCTCTCTTAAGGGTTTCATTGCTGCTACAATTGCACCTGTAATTTTGTTGCTTTCACTTTTACAGCACAAATGTCTGGAACAACTGTCACCTTTATGATAATAGACGGATGGGTTATAACAGTTGCATCTGTTGGTGATTCCCGATGCATTCTTCAATCTGCTGAAGGTGATATTTATTACTTGTCAGCAGATCACAGGCTTGAATGCAACGTAGAGGAGTAAGTCAGATCCACTGGCTTTGTAACCCACTTAACAGTTCACCATCTTACTAAGTCTGTATTTATCGTATTTTGTTAGGGTTGAGCGTATTACTGCAAGTGGGGGTGAGGTGGGACGGCTAAACACGGGTGCTGGTGCTGAGGTATCTTCTTATTGCTACGAGTTTTTTCTCTTAAAGTTTTTGTGCAGTCTTTAATGACCTTTTTACTTGCCCAATTAGCTCTATTAAATATTGTGCAAATGAATTGGTTGAAATAATATATCACTTAGGTCAATAATCATTGGACTTTGGAGGACAACTTTTAATAGTTTTGATTTTTTTTTTTTAAATGGAATATTTTATGCATTATATATGACTTTTAACATAATTTTGATTTGGTGAAAGCAATCTGTCTGCATGACAGTTCTGTTGAATCCAATTTTTGATGATTCTGTTCTATAGATTTGAGGAAAAATTCTTACTTCTATGGTAACTCTTGTGAAGATTGGTCCTTTGAGATGTTGGCCTGGTGGCTTGTGTCTTTCACGATCTATTGGAGATGTTGACATTGGCGAATTCATTGTTCCTGTTCCTTATGTGAAGCAAATTAAGGTTTGTACTTAGAGGTGTTACATGCACATGATGCTAATACATATGACTGTACTTGTTTCCATGCAAGCATCCTATTTTGGTTTGACCACTGTTTTTGAACTCCATGCATGTTCTACTTTACAGCATGTCTAGTAAATTTAAGGATGGAGCACTGTAAAAATTATGGGTATGTTGGACATAACAATAGATTAGGTTTCTATTGTTTTACATATGGGTTGAGAATTGTCCTTCAACTGTTTCATTGATTGTTCTTTGGGAAGCAAACATTGATTAAGATTATAAGACAATGATGTTGGTGTTACAATGAAGGTGCATTTTTTTTTTGCTCTATTACTATGTATATATGTGACATCATATACTGCATTTAATGGTTCTTATAACTTATTTTTAAATCAAGATGCTGTTGGTATGAAAACAGCTTATGCATATAACAAAATAAGCACTATTTTGGGTCATTTTTACTGAAGCAATGCCTTTGAAAAATCATTTTATTTGTATCATACCTTGTCCTGCATATCCCAAATAGAATAAGCTTGTGATACTATTTTTTTCATTTTATAAATGTCTATTATTTGCAGTTGTCCACTGTGGGTGGTAGGCTCATATTGTCAAGTGATGGTGTCTGGGATGCGTTATCTGCTGAAGTGGCTCTTGAATGTTGTCGTGGGATGCCAGCAGAAGCTGCGGCTGCACAGATTGTTAAAGTATGTTAGTACTAGCAATTTGATATATGAAGTTATTTTTCAGTTACCAATGCAGGCTGTGATTAAGATCCTTGACCACTTTAGACATCATAGCTGCTCCACTATGATGTTGCTTATTAGGATTGGCATTTCTGATCTTTGTTTTCTCATCTGACACTTTGGCCTATTCTCTTTGTTCCATTTTCAGGAAGCAATACAGGCAAAGGGACTTAGGGATGATACAACCTGTGTTGTCATTGATATATTACCACAGGAGAAGCAAGCTGCTCCTTTACCAGCACCAAAAAAGCAGAGCAAAGGAGTGTTCAAGTCGATGTTTTGCAAAAAATGCTCAGAGTCATCTTCTCGTGTGGATAAAGAGCATATGGAGCCAGATGTGGTGGAAGAGTTATATGAGGAAGGATCAGCTATGCTTTCAAAAAGGTTTGTACTGTGCAGATCAGCTTTACTGGCTATAATTTATGGTTTGATTGATTGACTGAACACTGTCAATCTTGTGCCTTGTGGGCTCAATCTGGTAGTTTGCCTCTTCCTGTGTGCCCTTATATTTATTATGGCAGCACAGCTTTCCATCAATGAGTAGTAGCTTAGAGCCTTCTGACATGAGGCATGCTTTTTGGAATGCAGGTTAGATGCAAAATATCCATTGTGCAACATGTTCAAGTTGTTTGTGTGTGCAGTCTGTCAAGTAGAAATAAAAGCTGAAGCAGGTATTTCAATACATGCTGGTTCAACTAATTCAAGAAAAATGCTTCCTTGGGATGGTCCTTTCCTTTGCTTAAGTTGTCAAGAGAAGAAAGAAGCTATGGAAGGGAAAAGGCCATCTGGAGGTACAACGTCTCTCAGTTTCTCTCTCTCTTGCAATGTGTCCATGTAAAGATCCTAACTTTTTCTTGCTCTGTTTGTGCAGCTAGACACCATGGTGTAAGTGACTAGCTTCAAGCACTGAGCAATTGCTTGGGAGCTCAAGGTAGATGAACAGTGAAACTTCCTTACTCAATTCTTCACTTCAATTCTCATGGGGAGGTCTCGGAAATATGGATCTATATGTGTCAGCTTAAACGATGCATTTGAATTTCTGGCAATAGTTCCTTTGCTCCAAGTCTCAAAGACCAGAGTTGCAGCTGCAAGCATTCAAGAAATCTATTTCTGACTTGAAGAGCTAGTAATAACAAACTTGCAGGCCATAACAATTCATGGAGTTATGATAAGCTCTAGGCATGCACTGAAATACACCAGCGTTACCCATTTTCCTGTACAGTCATTCCTGTCCGGTTCATAAAGCTAACCTCAAATGCCTAATGGCATTCATGTGTGATAGCGTATGGAGTTTGGCAAGAACTCAATACTGATTCATCCCTAGTTAGAGAAACTGAAGGAACCTGCCTGAATGAATTCATTTATGTAGCAAATTGAACCTTCCTGGTTAAGTAGGGAGGTGAGTTTCAGAAGTAGAAAATAGACAACATTTTTTCATTCCTTTTTTTTTTACTTAGATTGCCCCTAATTTTTTTTACCCTGCAAAATTCTCTCTCTCTTTCTAGTGTGGTGTGAGTATTGAAGCTTTGTTTTTTTTCCCTTAATGGTTTAGAGAGGACAAGTTTCCAACTCCAGAACCTGGTTACCACCGAGGCATTAGACTCCTGTTTTCGACTTGATCATTAGTTAACTGAAATGATTGATTGCATCCAGTCAGGAATTCGGGACTCTGTAGTATGAAGCTTCTTCGAATTCTGGTTACAAATTGTTAATCCTCTTGCTTGAAATGAGTATTGTCTGATGTGATGGATAGCATCCTGAAGTACCGGTATTGTGTTTCTTGTGGTGCCACATGTTTGAGAGCGTGGCTTGCGGGGCAGTAAGTGTGGCATTGTGTCTAGCTGGCGGTTTGCTTGGGAGTCAAATTACATGTGAGCTGGGCGGTATACATAAAAGGGACTTCTCTGTATGGTTCTGTTTTGTTTCACGTGCTGTCAGCATCTCTTGGACGAGTATGAGATGGATCATTCTCAGTCTAGCTCTGTTATAGAAGGACCAGTGTCATCGGGCTTATTTAGTGAATAAGGAGAAGCAATGCTTCTGTCCAGGCCAATTTGTATACGGAACATTCTTTTTCGAGAATATCGCTCAATGGTCTTGATAATATTATGGTATATACGTGGGCCCATTGTAGCGGAGGTGCAACGGCTCTGGCAGGCTGAAAAACCTGTGAATATGGCTTTTCTCAGAAACAAATTCGTAAAAGATAACATATCCAATGTTCAAACTTTACAGTGCATCAATCAAGTACTATACTGGGAACACTCACGAGAACACGTCACGTGCGTGCGCATGTGTGCTTCACAGAGAGCTCTTTTTGGCTACGGTCTTAAAAGATGCACCACGGTTGTTGTTTGTTACCCTTTCCTTCCTGTATATAATGTACGGGTGGCTGGCCAGTGGCAAAAGCAGAAAAGCGGGGTTTGAAAGTGAAATTATATATATATATAGAAAAAATATATATATACACGTCTTATCTTTCTCTCATTCTTCCGTCTGTTATCTTCAAAGAAAAAATTTATAGAATAACAAAGATTTCGAGTGGTGGAGATGAGGGTGAGGATGAGGCAGTGCAAGCCCCTCTCCAAAAGCGAAAATAATGCCACCATGATTGAGATGTGGACCTTAACAAAACGAACAAAAATTCCCCTGCTGGAAAATGGGCCACTGTGTACACGTGTGTGGGGGGTCTAGCACCTTTACCTAACAGCGAAACTTTGGCCTTCGTCTCCTGAGTCTTGTCCGATCCAATCAAGTCCCCATCTTTCCAACTCGGGGCGGTTAGCCACACCAACATCGTTTTCTCTCAAACGCGACTCAACATGACAGGTGAGCAAAATACGAACCAATTCCAGCATTGGCTTGCATGACACGGTTAAATCATTCTTGTTGGCTTGGCTGTTGGCTACGTTGGTGGGTTTTGCCCTCCCAAATAACAGCAAAGCTTGTGCTTTTCATGTAGACCTTTTTATCTCACGGTGTCCAGTCGTTTTAATAACTCGAAAATTACTTTTACATAAATATTTTTCCATGTAATTGTGATTGTATGAATTTTAAAACACCATGATTTTATTGAATCAATGGATCTAATAATCGTAGCCCCAATTTTCCTTTTTTTTTTTTTTTTTGGTTTATAAAATCTTTTGAAGCATAACAGGCTTTACTCACAAGGGTTAATAAGAAGAACTTGCTTTCCTCACCAGCCACAGCAAGGGAGTCATATTCTGAATGCATAAGACAATAATCTTGATTATAAAATTAAAAAGAAAAGATGTATCAGTTTGAAGTTCTACTAGTCCAAAAGGAGGATAGAAAATAAAGAAAAGGCAATCAATCTAATAATAGACAACTTTTTGCATTTGTCAGTTATCTTATCTACATTGTTTGACATTCCGGACATTTTTATTAACTGGATTTTCTTTCTGATTAATTCCAAAATTATGGTGTTTGGCATACGCAAAAATGATGTAAAATTGTCCTTGGTAATAAATCAAGTGACAGAAGACATCAAGAGATTAGAATAGATTTGCACGTTTTTTCTGACCAAAACAAAATTGACAAATCATAAAGCAGTTTGAAATGCATAAACTTCTCTTCTGACTTTCTGAGTTCAGGCAAGCCAAGCCAGTGAGCGAATGTAGAAAAACTCTGACTTGTTTATCCTGTCACTTTAATTAACAGATAATGACGGGCGTCATAGCAGAAGAAAAAAAATTTCCCACCAAACCAGCCTGGTTAAGTCTAAAATTTGACAAAAATCTAACAATGATAATACCATAAGACTTTTCTTTCTTATCACAAACAGGCCCCAATTTCCGAAAAAAGAAAGAAAGAAAAAATCTAAGTATCACATTATCTTAAAGGAAAAAAAAATTGACTCGCCAGTAAAAAAAAAGAAAAAAAAGAAGACAATAATGGACTTGGATTGCAGCCCCCCCCCCCTACAGACAGGATTTCTATCTTCCTTACCTCGTTAAATATCCTGCAAGTGATTAGTCACGACCTTTTTTTAGAAACTTAGGATGCTGTCTCCATTAAAAAATCCTTACGCTCAGGTTTATGCAATTAACGCTACACTTTCCCCGGTATATCTGGCGTGCAAAAAGATAGCATGGTAAGAACGTCAGGGATGCGTAAAAATGGCTAGTTTTACATATATTGAAAAGATTCCTCTTTGAAGTGGGTGCACAATTTTCTCGAGTGCATAATATAAGCAAAAACTTCTCTCTCGGCCTTCACAAATTGGCAACTGGCATAAAGAAGCTTAACTTGAAACACTACAAGACATTGACCCAAAGCGAGCGTACGATCTGACTTTTTGTGGTCTAGTTTGGCTCTTTGCGATTCCCATTCCCAAAATCATACCTGCAAATTGATGTTAAGACTTTGACAAGTACCCCACCAAAAACTCGAAGGCATATCCGATGCTAAGAGGGCCGCGGCCACCACACCCCTTTCTTTATATTGCGAAGAATATTGATACAAAATGAAAGATAAAACGAGTCATGGGGCTGCAAGTTTTGTACTAAAGACAATTTAAGCTCAAACTCTCTTCCTCTCTCTCTCTCTCTCTCTCTCTCTCTCTCTCTCTCCATCCGTGTCTAAATCTTCTGCTATCCCTATTGGTTCCTCATGATTCCCTGAAACTAATTCACAAAAGTCTGGCAATATCCAAAGCGCACCCTTCCCTCCACACCACCCACCCACCACTCACCCACCAAAAAATTAAAAAAAGAAAAAACAAAAAAGAATCAGATCCCATCAGTTTTACAACATAATTCTGGGGCTTATGGATACCCAACATCATAGAAACACCGGAGACAAAGCTATGAACAGGCCTGAAGAAGGGGAGATAAAACGGGAAGCTGGCAAAGAGGTGCCAACGACGTTCCCTGCTTCTCCTCCTTCATCAACATCCTCTCCTTCTCATGAATTCTCATTTACAATCTCTCTGCACTCTTCGTCAACGCTAGTTTCTGATAAGACCAAGACCTCTCCTTCTTCATTTGCCATTGATTTATCGCCGGCGGATGAAATTTTCTTCCATGGCCACTTGCTCCCTCTCCATCTCCTGTCTCAGCTTCCTGTATCTCCCCGCTCCTCTACCAATTCCATGGACAGCGCTACCCTCCCCATGAGGGAATTGCTAGACGATCAAAAACCCAACATAACTGGCAGCAACTGCATCACGAGCGATGATGCTATTAGGAACATGAAAGAAAACGGCCATGGAAGCAATCAATATCAAAGCAACAACTGCTGCAAAACAAAGGGTAGAATCAAGCCCAAGTCTTTCTCGTTATTTGGGTGGAAAAAGACATGTGAAGTAGGAGAAAGGAAAGAGAAAGAGAAGCACAAGAAAAAGCTGAGATTTGAAGTAACTCAGGTTCTGAAAAGGTACGTGAGAATGTTTAGGCCTCTATTGCTCTTCAAAGGAAGGAAAGAGAATCTGCAATTCCACAGGCCAGCTTATTCATTTTCTGGCAATTTACCTATCAGAAACAAGCAGGACCTGCCAGGAAGAAAAGGAGAATTCTCTGCTCCGGCATCCATGAATACATCCCCAACAAACAGTGGACTGCTTCTTGCTACCACCACTTTTCCTCCGCCTGCCAGTGACAGCACCATGGAGGAGTTGCAGGCTGCAATTCAAGCTGCGATAGCTCATTGCAAGAACTCCATTGCTGCGGAGTAGAAGAGCGAATGCTAATGTTTTTCTGGATTTTTATCCCAAAATCTTCTTACTCAGTTCCCATCGAAATTTATTATAGACTGGTGTACAAAAGGTTACCTATAGCCAAGTAATGGATTTAGAAATTAAGATGGTTGCAAATTGCAAAGGATCTACTGCATTGAATTCTTATTCAAAATAGAGGTTCTCAGCCAAATTAACTACAGCGTAGATTGCATCACAAATCACAACAATTATGTAAGCAATATGCACATGATCTAATGGTGAAAATTAATCATCTTAACTAGGAGTTGTACCAGTAGATGCACGTCAAGTCAAGGAAAAGGCAAAAGCTAAAATGAGAATGAAGAAGCAGTATCGACCCTCCAGTCCTTAGGGAAAAGGGAATATGAGTGAAATAGAAAATGAAGGGGCCTACCAAGACACCATTTTTGGTCTCATGTATAATCAGTAGTTGGTGCTCTTGAAAAGAGAATGGCATCGTTGGGGGACTCAAGCGCTGCGGGTCTCTTCTCTTGAGTTTGATGACTTCATTTACCGTTAAGAGAAAAGCAAGGGGATTTTTTAAAAAAAAAAAAATCTAAATTTTTATAATTACCTTTCAAATATTTTTAAAATTTTATTTTTATTTGAATTTTATATCTTTTAAATTAATGATTTAATTATTTTTTATTTAAACATAATGGATCGAAAATAAATTTAAAATATATAAAATTTAAATAAAAATACAAGTATACTTAAAATTTAATTATAAAAATTTTGAAAAATTTAAAATCAATTCTATGCGTATCCCAAAAAAGCAAGTATCGAGTACTACCACCACAACAGCACAGCTAACAACATTGTTGAAGAAAGAACTTCTGTCTGTATTGTCGTGTCTATGGTGTAGTCGGATTGAGAATTTCGATACATTGCAATGATGTCAGTAACTGACTCAACGCGGCATTTCAGAATATGGCTTTACGACCCACCAGATGGAACCCATGCTTTCAAGGGCTGCATTCTGGGTACCTTTCTTACTTCAATAACAAATATCAAATGAGGATAATTTGGATATATTTCTAAAATTATGCGATAATTTTATGTTGATTAAAAAGAAAAGATATATAAAAAAATATTATTTTTAATATAATAATTTTGAATAATATATAATTATTTGGAAAATTTGATTTAGTTATAAATTAGTGAAAATGAATTTTGTTTTAAAAAATTGATATTGTATACACAATTTGGATAATTTTTTTTTAATTTTCAGTATAATTATATTTTTGTACTAATAATTTTAAAGTAAAATTTTTGTTGGATGAAATGTTAAAAGAATTAACTTTTAACTTTGTGATACTCAAGATGTATTTTTTAAAGTTCTAAAAGAATTAAGATATATATATATACATATGTAAGTAATATCAAATTTAAAATTTATAATATGAAGATGTTACGTTTGAGTGGTTTTGCATAAACCTAAGGACTATGTTAATTGGTCCGGTTCAACTTATATTACATGCTAATTATCTTAGAACCAGTTAGCAGATACACATGCAAATCATCACACACACACACACGCACACACACACACACACACACACGCACACAAACAAACATGTATGTACATGTGGATATTTTTTCTTTCCTTGTTAAAATGTTGAATGCACCGATTTCTTTACTTGGAATTTTTGAGGGCATAGAATATTCGGTTGCTTTGGTTTCTTTTGTGGACAGAGAGAAAAATAGTTAAAAGAATGTCTTTGAATGGTCAAAAATAAACACATCTTTCTGTGAACTCTGAAATGCCATAAATGCTTGTTAAGAATCCAAAAGAAAAAAAGGAATGGAGGACATGTGAATTGTGTCAACTGAAAATAAAACCTAGGTAAAAAAGGCGCTTGAGCGACCGTGAATGACAATTTAATCGTCAGACTAGCAGTATTTGATTGGTTGGTCTAATCAATCTTTTATATCAACTGTTGCCTGAAAAATTAACAGAAAAATGAAGGGCCACAGCCTTTGTTGCCGAGTGCCAGACGGATGGGTTTTGCACCCACGACTTTTCAATTGAAAGGATTGACCTTTTGGCTGTCGAACCAAGGACAGTTTGTTGATCAACTAACTATGTTCTATCACTTTTTTCTGAAAATCACGGAAAAGAGGAAAAGCTATGGCCATTGAAGTTTGATTTTCTGATCTTTCGACTAAAAGAACGAGCTGTCAGCCAACTTAGACTCAGTGCACATGCTGTTCATTACACATAAACTTTTATATATTTAAACGATGTGATTTTACGGAAAACATAAATAAATTTTAGTGTCCACATGAGGTGCAAGCGTAAATTGACATTTATGGAGGCTAGTTAACCGTGGGGCGCAACTATAAAAAGACATTAAGAGGTATGAATTAAATTCACGGTTAGGAATCACTTATAACATAATTTTAATTTAATTTTTAATATATCGTTAACTCTTAAATTCAATGAGTTAAGTATATTATACAAATTATTTTCATTTTAAAATCATATATAATACATAGTAATTGAAAAAAGAGTTTCAAAAAGTTTTAACAGATTTAAAAATGTCCTTTATAACTTAAATTCTAATTTTTCTATATAAATATAAAATTTTTAAATCATTTCAATGAATTAAAGAATTTGACTTTAAAATATTCATAAAAAAATATAGATACAATAATTTTTAGTATATCAATTAATTTTAAAAAACATATTATTATACAATTATTTATGCAAATTATTTTTATAACTTTTCAATAAAATTAGTTAACTCAAAATTTATATATTATATTATTAGCACTTATAATAATATATTTTTCACTATATCGATGTTCAATTTATAAGATACTGTCATTTCTATATTTAATTTTTATAATTACATATAATCTGTTATATTTTTAAAATTTTAAAAATAGTAGGAGATTGTTGGAAACATTTATAAAATAAAAATTAGACATATTTTTTAATTTGTTTGGTAATTATAAAATATTTATATATTTAACTTTTAGAATTATAGATAATTCGTTATATTTTCAATATTTTGAAAATAATGAGAGATTATTGGAAACATTTGGAAAATAAAAATTAAGCATGTCTCTCAATTTATATGGTAATTATAAAAGTATTTTTTTATGAAAAAACATATTAAAATAGTTATATCTATTTGTATTAACATATTTTTTTTATTAAATGACTCTTAGATTATTATATATAGGATAATTTTTTTTGATTAAAAAGAAAAAAAAAATATTATTTCTAAGTAAAATATTTCTTGGTAATATATCAATTTTTTGGAAATTTGATTTTATTAGCAAAAATTTATATTCAAATGTACTTTATTTTACTTTGTGAAAAAATTCATGTAAATGTTTATTATAAATTAATAAAAAAAATTTACTTAAAAAAATAATATTAAATATATGACATTAAAGAATTCTTTTATTTTCAATATATTTATATTTTTGTACTAACACGATATGGGAACAAGAAAAAGGCAGAGGAGGCAAAGTATGCTGATGATACGGAGTACGCACAGAAAATGGCCACTTGGGGTGCACATGCGCACGAGAGTTTTTTAACTGTTGACTGGTTGGGCTACGGCAGTGGGATTCTCCTTAGACTCCTCAATCACGATGATCATAAAAGTTTGAACGCCAGGCGTTTGTTTTTCAAACCCGCCATGAACAATGGCCATTAGGCTTAAGAAGTAAAACTCTGCGATTGGATCTAATGAACAATCATTATAGCATAATTGTGCTCATGTGTTCTGTTCCCTGTAATCACCAGTGAAGACGTCTTTGCCTCGAGAGAAGACGAGAATAAAGCACAAAAACATTATAAAGCTTTTCCGCATCCTCTCCATCGCCGTGACTAAGATGCATGTTTTCCAAGTTTTTATTTTTGTTTTCTTGTTCTAAAGCGATTGGAATTTGAATATTGCACGATTGAACTTTGAATTCAAAGTCAAAGAAATGAAAAGGGAAAAGGGAACAGAGAAAAAAAAAAAAAAAACCAGGGACTGATGCGAAATGACCAAATCGAAGCCTTAAGCTGTGTAGTGTGATGATGATGGAGTAACTAGACTATTTGTTTCACATCAGCCAAACACACGTTGCAGCAACGTAAATTGACAAAATTGACGGGTCTTGAAGATTCATTAGAAAAAGTTCGAATACAGGCAACGATCAAAGAAAAAAAAAAAAAAAAGCCTGTACGAAAATATACAAATGACAAGTCTTGAAACTCGTTGCACAAGTTGGATAAGAAAGCTGAAACAGCATAGCAAATTAGTCCAGAAAGTAGGCAGGCAGCACCTATTCGTTGTTTCGCTTTTTTTCTTTTCATTCGTTCAAATATAGGTCAAATGTTGATATCTAAAATATATTAAGACCGGAACCTATAAGTAAAAGATTTCTACAAGAGTGTCTTTGTCATTATGCTACAATTTTGATGCTATTTCACCTCTTTATCTTGCAGGAGGTTGCACGGTATCAATAATTAAATCAAAACAATTCCTTCTCCATATAACTCATAATATCAAATCTTTCTTTATAATATTTTTCTTGTTTCTTCTGCATTGATGTTGTTCAATATTGTAAATAATTGTAAGGTTAATATATTCATAAAATTTGTCGGTACATGTACTGTTGCTCCAATAATCATAGTGGGAAAGACAAGCAAAAAGTCATATAATCTTTTTTTCTTTATATGGTACTATTGATTAAGTCATATCAATAAAGTAAGAATTACCGAATTTTTTTAAGATGAATTTGATTGTGAATAATACAAAATACTTGAATTTTATTTATTAGGTAAGATGACCAAATCATCTTTTATATAAGATATATAAAAAATTAGTTTTGAATTTTTATAATTAGATTTTAAATTCTTTTATATTTTCATTTAAATTTTATACTTTTTAAATTCATTCTAAATTAGTTTTTTCTACATGAAAAATAGTCAAAATTATTAAAAATTGTACGCTAACTAAATAAAAATTATTAATAGTTTGATTATTTTTAGTTTTAAAAGAATTAATTTGAAATAAATTTTAAAAATATAAGATTTAAATAAAAATATGAAAAGGTTGAGGATTCAATTGTAAAATTTGATAAAAATTTAGAATCAATTTTTTTTGCATATCCCTCCATGTCATAAAAGAAAAAATTAGTCAATAAATCATATAAACTAATACATTAAGATATATGTAGTCTAATAACTATTTATAATAAAAGAGGTTTTTCATATTTCATTTAACAAATCTTATTAAATATTATCATAGGTATTTAGTAAAATACAAATTTAAATTCTTTTGAAAAGTTCAAAGAGTTCAAGAATAAAATTAAAAAACAAATTTGTAAAAGTATTAGAGTAGTTTAGTTATATCATAATAAAAATACTTAAAACAAATTCAATAATTAACTTAAAGAGAATAAGATTTTCTTACCATGGGATCCATTTAAAACCCTGTAAAGTTTAATAAATGAGAAATCTTACACTATAATATATTGTATAGTTTATAAAGAGTTATACGGTTTCAAATCTTTTCTTTGGAATCAAGATATAAATATTTTTATTCATCTTTTAAAAGGTTATATACAAATCGATTAATAAGATTTCATATGAAATATGAAATGTTAAGGACCTAACTTGTTATATTTTAAGATTTAGGGATTTAATGGTTATGTAATACATCTATTATTTGGTTAGTTTAGAACTATATTAAAAAATATTTACATCATTGGTGGGGCATCCATAAACAATTGATGAATGTTATCTTTATCATAAGGTTTAGCAAAAAGAGTTTATCTCAAAGTCTATTATCTTTTTGAAAAGAGAATTTATTTTTTAAAAGTGCATAGTACATAATAAGTCTAACTTGTACGATATTCAATACACTATATGATAAATATATTATTGAGAAAATATAATTTTTTATAATTTTCTCTAATTTTCCCATCCATTTTATTTTCTCCTCCTCACTTTCTTAATTTCCGCCAATTATTATGCATATTTAATAGCTTGCATGGCATGTACATAGAGGAAACAATACCTTTTGGTTTATATCTAACATCTAACCTTTTTGAAGTACTTATCCATTTTCACCATTTAACTTTCTTATAGTACTCTTCACTCTTTTGTACCCCCCTTTTTTGATAAAAAAAGGTTTAATGCCTATCTTTATCCTGAGTGTTTTCTTTCCTATGACTTTAATCTTTCAACCTAGCCTTGTTCGATCATAATAAGAGCAATTTATCTTTACCTTTTTTTCCATTCTTCTCGTATAGGTATATATTTTGCTAGAGAATTGTTAAAAATTACTTAACGCATATTTCTTAACATTAGATTTAAATTAAAATGGAGTATTGTCGATATCATAATTGTCATCATATTGACTATCTTTTTATCTTGACTTTCGTAAAGTTTAAGTCAATACCATTCCTATTGGTTTTAGTCATCTAAACATTGATTGAGAAAATTATCTATTTTTTTGTTTCCTAGTTCATCTAAATAGTTAAACTTGTTATGGTGTAAAGTATCCCTTCACTTCTTGGTTTTGTACTTTCTTTAATGCCACTACATGATTTTATTTTGAAGTTAGATTTAGTCTAAGACATAATCATTCTTTCCTATTATACCTTTATTGCCCTTTCTATCTATTAGTCTAAGACATTTTTCCCTTTCATAAAATCTTTTATCCTAATAATGATATTTATGGATATCATTGTTAGCTTTATCTTTGTGAGCAACTCACTTGAAAGAATTTGTATTATAATAGGTGTACCTATTATTGTTAGTTTTTGCAATTTCTTTGATTTGTAGGATACACATAATAAAGCCATTTATGCTATTAAGAACCCTTATGGATGACTACCACCAAATTCTCCATAATAAGTACTTAAGATGGTTTAATATGGACTTCTAACACCATCAAAGGATAAAGGAGATATGTCTTGATGTTACTAATACTTGTCGTATGTTGTTGTAAATAATTTTTCCTTCTTCACATGCCTTTGTTTTTCTCTCTCATTTACTTATCCAAAAATGTGCATTTATAATGTAAGCATCCAAAGTATTAGGTTTATCACCATAAGCAATTGTCCTATTCTTAATGTTTGCATTATTTTCTTTATGCAAAAAATTTTTATGTGCATAAAATAATCCTTTATTTTCAAATGATTACAAGTTACTAAAATTTGAAAAAAATCAAAAAAATACTTTTGAAATAAAACTTGAATAGAACTAATAAGTCCCATATGCTTAATATTATCCTTATATGAATTAGCTAACAATCTTTTAGTCATGGGGTCAACAATCATGAGTTGAGTATTGATATACTTGATTACTATTACTTGCTCTTTAATATGTTTTTTAATAGCCAAAAACTTTATGTTGATATGTTTTTCTTGACTTTTATTTTTATTTTTATTTTTTTTAAAGAACACTACAATTGAATTACCGCAATATATCTTTAATAATCTGCAAATAGATTTCACAATCAGCAATTTATGATAAAATTCCAAAAATAATAAAGTCAATGCTTGAACTCATGGCATGCAATGAATTTTGCCTTTATAATGGAAGAAGTAATAATAGTATGCTTGATGGTTTTTTAAGATACAGCACATTCATTAAGTATAAAAATTTATTCAATAGTAAACTTTTTGTCATTTACACAATTAATAAAATCAAAATTTAAAAACCTAACCACTTCCTAATAGTTTATATGTTTTGTATGAAAGCTTGTAGTTCTCAGTTTGTTATATATACATCTTCAATATTCTTACTATGAATTATTACTTTGTTTTGTTATAACATTAACATATATAATACACAACAAGTTTAACCTCAAAGATATCCAAAGCACTATATGACAAATGGATTATTGGGAAAATATATATTTTTTAAATAATTATCTTTAATTTCCCTAACCATACTTTCGATTCTCACTCATTTCTTTAATTTACCTCTAACTATTATGTATGTTAGCAGCTTACATAGCATACACATTATAGAAATAATGTCATCTAATTTGTACCTAACATCCAACCTTTTTGTAGTACCACTAACTTTTTTTTTTTTATAAATAGCATTTATCTTCTCTCTAAATTTTGTATCTTAAACATTTTTTTTTATAAAAGACCTCAATACTTATCTTTTCTCTATTTTTTTTCCTTTTGATGATTTTAATGTTTTAAACCTTATTTAGTCATGGTAGGGCAAATTATCTTGACCTTCCTTGCCATTGTCTTTGCATAGATATATATTTTACAAGTAATGTTGTAAGAAATTGCTTACCATGTATTCCTTAACTTCAGATTTCCTTTAAAATGACATATTATTGGGACCATATATAGCATCATATTCATTATATATTTTTTTTATCTTAACCTTTATAAAGTTTAAAGCACAAATGTTCTTATTATTCATAGCCATTCGAACATAAATTGATATAATTATCTATTTTTTTTTTGTCTTATACTTCATTTATATTGTTAAACTTGTCATTATGTACTTCAATCCCTTACTTCTTAATCCTTTACCCTTTCCAATGTCATTACCATTTCCCTTTTTGGTGCCATTACATGATTTTGTTTTAAAGTTAGATTTAACATATTAGAAATTAAATCTTTCCTATTAAATCCATTAGTGGATAAAGAAGGTATGTTTTAATGCTATTAATACTTATCATATGTTGTTGGAAATACCTTTTCCATTGTCATATGCCTTTTTTTTTTTTTTTTGTCTCTCATGTATTTAGCCAACTAAGTCCATTTATGATGTAGGCATTCAAAACATTAAGTCTATTACTAAAGATCATTATACCATTGTTAATGTTTGCATTATTTACCTTATGTAAATAATCTTTATATGCACAAAATAAGTTTTCATTTGCAAATGACCACAAGTCTCCAAAGTAACAAAAACATTAAATAACATAGTTAAAATAAAACTTAAATGAAGTTAATAAGTCTTATATGCTTAACATGATACTTATATGACTTAGCTAGCAATCTTTTAATTATAAGATAACTATAAGTTAAGTATTAATATATTCTATTACAATTGGTTCCTTTTTAACATGATCTCTAATAGCCAAAAGCTTTATATTGTATGCTTGTTTTGGCTTCCACTTTTATTATTATTTGAACAAAACATTGCAATTAAATTATCACAGTATTTTTTAAAGTGGTCTAGGAATAGGTTTCATAATTTGTAACCTATGATAAAATTCTAGAAATAATAGAGCAATGCTTTATCTTATAACACTTAATGAATTTTACCTTTATAGTGGAATAAGCAATAATTATATAGTTTATGCTTCTTTAAGATAAGCACTTTTAGGAAGTATGAAAATGTGTTTAGTAATAGACCTTCTACTATTTACACAACTAACGAGGTTAACATTTTAAAACTTGACCACTTCCAAGTAGTTAGTGTGTCTATATGTAAACTTATATTTCCAAATTCTTTATATATAATTCATAAAATTTTTGACATCTTTCCAATGTTCTTGCCCATGATTACAAAAAGGTTGTAAATTAAAATTAGGAAAAGTAAGCTCTTTTAAAGTTTAATTATTTGTAAACATATTTTTAAGCTTTGAATCACTAAATGAACTACTATATACAAAATCAAGGAGTATGTTAATGCTAAGTGAGGTAACCATAAATTACTCTTAATCTTATTGAGCCTTTCTCTTTAACTTATGTAAGGTTCTCTTCATGTTTGGATCAAAATTTAGTTCACCAAAGTGAGATGATTGAGTTATAAACCATAAATTAATGTAAAATAAATAAAAAAAACATTCAAAGATAACTAAAAAAAATCTTTAACCCAAAAAAAAAAAAAGAATTGCTAAAACTTTGTCAAACAACAATTTTAAGGCCTGAAAGGGTTTACTCTAAATGTCATTTACTTAAAAAGGATCTTGTCACCTAATTCAACCAACAATTTCTTAATAAATAGTACTATTACATTTGAAAACACCAAAAATGCTTAAAAAATACAAAATTTCACAAATGAAAGGGGAAATAATACTATAATTAATTCAGTAAAACTAAAAAGTAAAAAATAATTGATATAAAACAATCTGGATAATGGTGCCAAATTTTGGTAACTGTCGTTAAGGTACCAAAAATTTAATACCTTACTTTTAATTATTTAATAAGAAGTACAATCAATTTAATATTGATTAACGAGAAATTAATGACATTAATGTAATTAAGAGAAAAGGTAAATTTTAATTTTGTAACAAATACAATAAACAAACCAATTAAATAAAAAAAATTATATAAAGATTAAATACTAAAAGTCTAGTTATATGCTCAAGTAATGATTTAATGATTTTGATCACCTACAACATTTTTTCAATTTTAATGGAACTATCAACCCTAAATAACAATAAATTATGTTACTTAGATTTTCTTAAAGATATTCATTAAGAAGACAAGTTATTTACTTAGATTTGAACCATTATACCTCTAAAATAAGCTCTTTTGAGTATTATACCATTAGTCTTTAGAAGTAGAAAAATAGGTTAATATAAGCAACAATCAGACAAACTTGGATCATTTAATCTGTATTGAATTATTTATAATAACAAGATGAAAACTTGTCTATAATCCCTTATTATTATTTGTTATTCAATGATTTAGAATAGGATAAAAATAGATTGCAATCCCTAATTCTAGCAATTGATATTTATTTAATCAATTTAGAAGCTAAACCAAATTAATTGAAAAACCAATTATTTAACCATTAAATTAAAATAACTCAAACAATTTCATAAGAAAAAAGAATAATATATTAGAATAATCTGTACCATTGAAATATAAAAAATTTTAAAATCCCTTAAAATTCTAAAAAGCCTAACTATGCATGGCAAAAAAAAAAAAAAATTCTTTCTAGAATTATTTTTTTTTTCTTTGGCCATCATTTCATAACAATTGTAAATTTGAATGTGTACTTCAATATAAGCTTTTGAATTAGTTGATTGGATATTTGAAACTCAAATTATACCCATTTAATTACTTAGTGCTTAGACAATAATCCTACTTTAATTAAGACTCCCTTTTCAAGTAGTTCATTTAAGACTACATTTCAATTTTCTACCTTATATTTGGACCAATGTCTTAAAGTCCAAATGAACTTGGATTTGGACTTATAACTCCAATATGAAAAATTTGAAATGTTTATTACATATTCATTAAAAACTACTTTTTTAATTTAGATTTCTAGGTTAGTGAAAAATCTAAATTAAGTAACAAAGGTCAAAATGATAAAATGTTAAAAATTTTCCTACTTAAAGTATATATTCTCAAAACTTCTCCAAAACATACCTAAATCATAAAATATATGCCAATTAGTTCAAATAGGTATAAAAATCTTTGAAAATAACTAAATATAAAAGAGAATAAATATAATAAATTCTCACTCATTAATCTTCCCAGCATTGTTATTATGTATTATTACTTTATTTTGTTAAAACATTAATATGAATACTGCATAACAAGTCTAACTTGTATGATATCCAAAGCATTATATGACAAATATATTATTGGGAAAATCTTATTTTTATAATTTTCTCTAATTTTCCTCAAATTATTATGCATATTTAGCAATTTGCATGACATAAATGCGATAGAAATAATAACCTTCACTCTATATCCAACATTTGGCTTTTTCATGGTACCTCTAAATGTTTTTATAAATAACATTCACCTTCTCTTTAAGTTTTAAACCCTAACTTTTTTTGATAAAAAGAGATGAATACCTATCTTATAACTTTAATTTTTCAACCAAGCCTTGTTTAATTATAGTGAGGACAAATTATTTCCACATTTTTGCTGTTATTTTCACATTGATATTGATTTTGCTAAGAAAGTTGCCAAAATTTACTTATCATATATTCCATAAATTTTAATTTCCATTAAAATGGCATATCATTAAGATCATAGTTATCATCATATTGGTTATCTTTTATATCTTGATATCTGTAACTGTTCTCATTAGTCATTGCAATACAAACATTAATTGAAATAATTATATGTTTTTTCATCTTCTACTTTATCTAAGTTGTCAAACTTACTATTATGTACACCAATATCTCACATCTTTGTTCTTTACTTTCTTTGAGGCCATCACCATCACCCTTTATGGAGCCATCACATGATTTCTTTTCAAAATTGGATTTTACAAATTGGGAATTTAACCTTTCTTCTTGCACCCTTATTGTCCGTTCTATATGTCTGTCTTAGACATTTTCCCCCTTTAAATTTTTTTTTGCATCCCAATAATGATATTTGTGTATATCGTTATTAGTTTTGTTTTTGAGAACAATCCACTAAAGATAATTTGTATTGTAGTGGTTGTTATATTATTGTTAGTTTTTGCAATTTCTTTAATGTGGGGAATAAGTATAATAAAGCTACTTATGTTGTTGAGAACCTAACTACCACTAAATTCTCCACAAAGAGCAACTAAAATGATTAATTATGGATGTCTAATAATATTAGTGGACGAAGGAGATGTGTCTTAATGCTACTAATACTTACCTTATCTTGCTACAAATGCTTTTTCCCTCGTCACATGCCTTGGGTTTTTTCTCTTAAATATTAAGCCAACTAAGTTCATTTATGGTGTAAACAGCCAAAATATTAGGTTTACTATTAAAGGTAGCTATTCTATTCTTAATATTTACATTATTTGTTTTATACATATAACTTTATATGTACAAAACATGTCTTTATTTCCAAATTACCACAAGTCTCCAAAATATCAAAATATCAGATAATACAATTGAAATAAAACTTAAATAGAGATTAAAAAAAAAAGTCTTATATGCTCAACATGATCTTTTATATGACTTAACTGATAATTTTTAATCATAAGATCAGTAACAATAAATTGAATATCAATATACTCTATTACAATTACTTACTTCTTAATATGATCTCTAACAATTGTAAAACTTGCTATTAATATGTTTATTTTAACTCTCACTTTTATTATTCTTAAAAAATATATATTATAATTGAATTATTATAATATATTTTAAGTGGTCTATAAATAGATTCTACAATCTACAATCTTATGATAAAATTTTAAAAATGAATGCTTTATATCTTGGTATGCAATGAATTTTGTTTTTATAGTGGAAAAAGCAATAACATTATGCTTAATGCTTTTCTAGGATAACACCTTTAACAAACATAAAATACATCCAATAATAGATCTCCACTATTTACACAAATAACAAAATTAACATGTAAATACCAACTACTTTTAAATGATTAGTGCATTTATATATAAGGCAGTAATTCTTAGTTACTTATAGAAACCTTATTACTTATTTTATGCTTTCCAATGTTTTTACCTATAATTACTTTGAATCTTCTCAACATTCCAACTATAAATCATTACTTTGTTTTGTTAGAATATTAATATGCATAATACATAACAAGTCTAACTTGTACAATATCCAAAGCATTATCTGATAAATAGATTATTAAGAAGATATTATTTTTATGATTTTCTTAAAATTTCCCATTCCTTCTCTCCTTTCCCCCCTCACTTAATTTCCTCTAACTATTGCGCATATTTGGCAGCTTACGTGGCGCACGCATGGCAGAAACAATACCCTCCAGTCCGTATCCAACAACCAATTTTTTCGCAGTTTTCGTCCATTACCAATGTCCAACTTTTTCACAGTACTCATCCGCGAACAATGTCCAGCTTTTTTACAGTACACATAACTTTTTTTTATGAATGGTGTCTATCTTCTCTCAGGTTTTGCTTTACTATGGCTTCAATCTTTCTACTTAGTCTTGTTTGGTCATGGCAAAGACGAATTATTTTCACCCTCCTCACCATTGATTTCACATGGATGTATATTTCGTGGGTATAGTTGTTAAAACTTGCTTACCACTTATTCTCCAACTTCATATTTTCTTTAAACTGGCGTATCGTTGGAATCACATCTACCATCATATTGTGATATTTCTTATCTTGACCTTCGTAAAGTTCTAGGAGCTATTGTTCTTATAAGTCGTACCAATCTAAACGTTGATTGAAATAATTATCTATTTTTTCGTCTCCTACTTCATCTATGTTGTTAAACTTGTCGTTATGTACACCTATCCCTCACTTTTTGGTGCTTAACCCTTTCGGATGCTATTGCCATTGCCACCACCCTTTGTGGCACTACCGCATGATTCCGTTTTGGAGTTAGATTTAGCGGATTAGAAATTCATCCTTTCCTAGTACAGCCTTCCTGTCCTTCATATCTATCAGTCTCATACATTTTTCCCTTCATAAAATCTTTTATCCCGATAATAGTATTTGTTGATATTGCTGCTACTTTCGTGTTTGAGAGCAACCCACCTAAGATAAATTGTATTATAATTGGTGCTCTAATTATTGTTGGTTTTTGCAATGTTTTTGACGTGTGGAATGAGCATAATGGAACTACTCCTGCCGTTGAGAATCCTTTTGGACGACTACCACCGAATTCTTCGCAATGAAAAATTGAGATAATTTATCGTAGATGCCCAACATATCAGCGGATGAGAGAGATGTGCCTTAATGCTGGTAATACTTACCCTGTGTTGCTGCAAATACTTCTTCTATTGTAATATACCTTTATTTTTTGTTTCTCATGTATTGAGCCATCTAAGTCCATTCATGGGGTAAGCATTCGAAATATTAAGTTTTACAATCGAAGGCAACTGTCTCATTTTTAATGTTAACAAGTTTTATATGCTCAACATGATCCTTATTTTCTCAACACAATTGCAATATGGACATGATCAGTGATCTTTTTTTTTTGGGACCATAGGCAAGTATTTTATTCAGTGATGAACATGGCACGTAGTTTGGCAAAACAAAAAGGCCCCTCAAAAAGTCTCGGTGACTAACTTCGGCACTTGAGAGAAATCTGCAGATCAATTAGATGAATCACACCAAATATCATCAATCGCCTATGCGCGATTATTTGTTCGGCATCAAAGTAGACATTAGAATACTGCCTTTAGGTGCCAACAAATTCCTCTCAGTATCTTTCCAGTAACTTTTGTTTCTTGAATACTTTATGTAACCCCTTAGTTTTCCCACGGCTAACAAATAATCTCTGCCAGAATAGGTCCACATGTAGTCAACATAGCAATTCTTGATAAATAACCATCAATCTGTGTCAATTAAATATTCAAACAATCATCCTACGTTAGGCATATAGAAGGAGCTGGTGCTTACACGCTGTGTAAAGCTAAAAGAACTATTCTTGGCGACTCAATTCCACAAAGGTCATGTGAAACAGTAAGTAATTTACCATAAAATAACTTCATGTAGTTCATACGGCACTTGTACCCATCGCTCGTCACACACACACACACACACACACACACACACACACATAAACTCATTTTATAATGAAAGGTCGTCAAGTGGCATACTTCTTTGGCCATTGTGAAGTATTGGGCTCTCATCCCAATCATCCTTCGTTTCTAAAGATAATAAATGTGTAGTTAATTAACTTGATGTTTCGTATTTCTCATCTTCGAGTCACTAAATAATAATATAATGTTTTATATTCTCATTTTCAATTTATTGAATGATAACTTAATGTTTTATTTTCCTTCTCCTATTCAATGTCATCTGTAACTGTTATAATTGTTGAGGCCCTTATTAATATTTTTGTAATTGTCATTGAATCATTCTTTTAATTCCCGTTTAATTCAATAAATGAAAATTATTAAGGGGTAAGTTTAATAGTAATATTCTATGGTGATCCGTCTCTTAATATTTTCAAATTAAATCTTAATAAATTGAACAACTCATTACTAATTTTGATGTCACTGTGCCTTTAATATATCTACCAATTGGTGTCCAATATGTCATGCCCCCACCTTTCTTTTTTATTCTTTTTTTTTTTCCTAAAATTTCTTTCCGAATTACAGAAGTGAACAGGTCAGAATAACAAGAACAAAATACTGGTGGGAAATTTGGAAATAAAAGAATTAAGTTTTCAAACCACGTTATGGTGAAAACAATAATCTACTATGTTATGAGTTTTCTTTGTATTGATTATTGTGTTTGGTTTTTCATGCAATTTATTTCGAAATTTATGTCCTGTGCTATTAATGTTATGTTATCTAAATATTTATTATAATATTTATTTTCAACAAAATTTAAAATTTACACACATACGCTTGTAGTCGGGTCACAAAGAACTAGTTATTCCTTTATACGGAGACTAAGTCATCGAGCGTGCAAACAATGAATCTTAAAAATTATGTATAAACGACAAAAGGAAGTGGGCATACCCAATTATAATTGCAAGCATGAGAAGATGATTGGGACAGAGAGGTTAACACTAAAAAAAAAATATATATATATATATATATATATATATTCTTTAATTGTAATCAATAGATTGAAAAATAAGTTTTGATACTAAATATGGTAGAATATAACTGACCGTGACACATACAAAAATGAGTGGAAGATATAATAAATTTATCATTAAAGAAAAAAATAAAGATCTTTTATAGTATTAATTAGACCTTTTGACATATTACTTGATATTTTTCATAAGGAGTGATCAATATTAATTCAATTTTTAAGTGCTTGTAATTAGTTTAAATTTAAACTAATTAATTTTAATAAATATAGTATTTATTTTTAATTATATGATCCTGTTAATATTTTTTATTGAAATTTAATATTTTAAAAATAAAATTACAAAATTTTAATTATTAAAATATCTCACGAATGTATTACATTATTATTTTTTAAAGTATATGTTTAGTTTATTTTTATTTAATTTGAAAGATCTAAATTTTAATAGGTTTTAAGTTGTAAATTAATTTAGTTTTAGAGGAAAAGGCATGATATGTTTGAGACTTGTTAGGATGCACAAGGCCAGCCAGACTTTTAATTTTAAATCAATCCAAGAGGCAACAACCAGCATTCTTCTCCCCACACCAAGCAAACGAAACGTGGTAAAAAGGACTGGCGGGTGTTGAAACATTCGCAGGTTAGCACAGGGACAAATCATCGGTCGCCTTCGAAGTTTTGGACCGAAGGGAGATAGTTCAAGCACGAACCTCGGCCCAACCCGCACGGACCCAACAACTACTTTCCTAGGATCTGGACTTTTGGACACCCGAGCTAACGGCCGCTGCTTCGTGTTCAGCCTCAGGAGGTCGGAAACTCGGGACCTTCGAAAGTTGGAATCCGACGATGACGTATTGTGCTTCTGTGAAGGGGCGCAGCTTTTGTCCGAACACGTGTCCGCTCCAAGGATGCTGACAGTCGGGGAAAAATAGAGGGAAACGTGGGGTTCAGTTGCTCCGCGGTTCCCACTTCATTAAAGACGGGGACCCACCTGAAAGTCCCAGTTCTCTCTGACGTGTCATCAACGACGTCCCTCTCTTCCGATGTTTTCAATTTTTGGAAGACTCCAAATTCTTCATCTTTCTTTCTCCTTCCAATCAGAAGAGTTTGCGAACCTGGTAAGTTTCGTCTTGGTTTTATTGTTATTTTGATTCCGTTTCAATATCTTCTATGGCTTTTGCGTGTGTTTATGGATGCAGCAATAACAATAATAATAATAATAATAATAATAATAACAATAAATATAAGATTAGAAGACAGTTCTGTCTTTTCGGTGCTGGGATTTTAACGAGGACTATATATATATATATATACACACACATATATACAACTTGGCACATTCGAATAATTAAAAGAGAATATGCCTTTTAACGCGCCCGACTTCTGTTCCTTCTCATTGTTTTCTATTGGTTGTGTGGCTCTCTTATCTGGGGTTGCCATAGAAATGCGTGCTTCTTGGCGCAAGAAAGTTATTGAGCTGGCCATGATCTCTAATTGATGTTTTATTATTCGTTTTCTTAATTTGGATTGCTGGGTGTTGAATAAATGAAATGACGAGCTTGGCGGGTCCTTGTTTTGTGGTATTCGCTTTAAAAGCATCCCGATTTTAAGTGGCTATCAATTGTGTTGTCAAACGTAATGTGATCTTGTGTTCAGATGGTAAAGCTACGTGGAGATATTGAAGGCTAATAAGGAAGTCGAATTCACAGGTCTCAGTTTTTGGCTGATAGAACCTCACAATCTTGTGGGGTTCTCCTGTCATGCCATTGCTCTTAAGCAATGACTAAAATTTGAAACTTTATGATCTGGTGAAATAAGAATTATACCATGTATGCTGTGGGGAGGATAGGCAGCTATATCTCCGGAGGCTTGTACACCATCTCTAGCCCTTTTCGTGTTTTCAGTGGAGCTGTGGATATTGTTGCTGTTGAACAGCCAGATGGAAGCTTCAAATCTTCGCCTTGGTATGTCCGGTTTGGGAAATTTCAAGGGGTTTTAAAGGCTAAAGAAACGGTCGTGAATATTAACGTTAATGGAGTTGATGCAAATTTCCAAATGTATCTTGATCAAAGAGGAAGGGCTTACTTTCTCAAGGAGGAGGAAGAGGAAGAAGAAGATTCTACATCATATCCTTCATCTTCTAGTGATGAGATGGATAGACAATTCCACAAAAGCGCAAGGGCAGTACTGAAGTCCAAAAGTTGCAGTTATGATGCTAACAACTCAAATGATGGGATAGACAGGCAACTCCAGAAAAACACCAGGCCAGTACTGAAGTCCAAAAGTTGCAATTATGACACTAAAAAGCCCAACACGGATTACCAAATTGATGCAAATAACAGGAAGATTGTGCCTAGGACTAATTCCCGGCGGTCGAGGATACTGGGGCTTGTTTTTGGACGGAGGTCTATGAGGAAGGAACATTATCAAGAAGGATATGATGATCACACCATGGTAAGGATAAGTTCATGGGATCGTGCTGAGATTGCAGCCAACCTCTTGGAGGTGCAGTGGTCTATGAATCTTGCAACTTCAAAGCACAGAGAAGATAATGCTTTGCTGTTTGCTGTTTCAGATACTTCAGATGTCAAGAAGGTTAACAATACGCTGAGTAATGATGAACAAAACCAAATTGGATCATCCCCACACGATATCATTGAAGCCAGTTTGGATCATAGTATGTCTCCTGCGCCAACTGGTTCCTGCAATGTAAAAGGTGAGACTAATCCTCATTCGAGCTTTGGGGAAGTGGAATGTTCTGTTGAGGAAAGCAGTGTATGCATGCAGAGTTTTAGTACCAGGGAAAATGTTGTTGAAACTTCCATAATTGGTGGGAGTATTCGGGAAGACAAATCTGCAATGATATCTGACATATCAAGGAATATTGATGAACCTAATGTTCTCTGCAATGACACTGCTGAGGATGTCATTTCTATGGTAGTTACATCTGATTCACAAATTCTATGCTTGAGCGAAAGGTCTGACAAAGAACAGCCTTACAAAAAATGGGGTGTTGCTCCAGCAAGTTTTAATAGATATGGGAAAGAAAGTGGATCTGACCGGGCTCAAGCTTTCATGCATTTTGAAACATCAGGGAGGTCAACAATGGAGACAGAAGCTTCAATTGAGGAAAGCCATGAAACCCTGCACATTGCTAATAGAGTGCCTGCAAAAATACACTTTGATGCTGAAACTTTGCTTGCAACCGCCAAGCTACACCTTGAGGTAAATCTTCTCCAAATACCTGTCTATCACTTGCAAAATAACTTTTGAACTCTTTAAAAAATTCAAGCTGAATTGAAAGCCCTGAAATATTCAAGTTGTGGCTTGCAAGCTGAGTCATTTTCTTTTGAGCTTTGCAAGCTGAGCAAATACTAAATCCAATCCTTTGAACAATGATATTATTTTTGAATGTGTAATGCGGGATCTTCCTAATAGCAATTCAGTACAACCAAAAAAAATTGAATCTGCTCTCTGGTATGGGGGTCTTCTCGGTCATAGGAAGAAGATAAGAGCTTAATAATGCTTTTTTGATTACGGTACTGTCGGCTGAATCGTCAAGGATTGTCGAGCATGTTTTGTCATTTCCCCCTTATAAGTTATCTTGTATAAATTTTTATGGTTTATTTTTCTTTTTTCTTGGTATTGTGGCTCTGAACGACATCCTATGGAGGTTGTGAATTGCAGAAAATTTCTTATTATTTTGAAGTTGCCCAAAGCTTGGGTGGCTAAAGTCTTCTAGTGTCCACATGACAAGCTCAAACTCGGCTTGTTGACTTTCTAAGTTTCTGATGAGCCAAGTTTGGCTCAGGTTCCCAGGTTTGTGTTGGGATGCTGCCAAACTTCTACTCATTCATTTTTTACGCTGAGTTGACCTCAAGTACTAAGGCATTTTGCTGTTGATGTCTGAATGCGTTGGAGATTCTAATGTAATCCTGTTCTATATTTGATATCAACTCAGTCTTTTATGATTATGTTGACTCTGAGGTATGGAATTTTTCCATTAGGACACTATTTATCGGAAAATGGAGACGGTTGAGGCTGAGATGGCACACATTGAGGCTTGTGATGATTGTCCTCAACCAAAAAATCCACTTCCTTTCATAAATGGTCATGATGGATTAAACCTTGAAGAGCCACCAACAGAGTCAGAACCCTATGCTCAAACAGTCACTGTTGCCCCAATATTCGATTCTGCCAGGGAATTAGCACAATTTTATGGAGACTCTGGCCTGACAAAAGCAGTAAGCATATTGGTGTTTGAAAGTCTAGAGGATGAACAGTGCCTTTTCAGTGATCTTGATGGACACAAACATAGAGAGACTCAGTGTGAGTCAAATTTATCAGTTGGCATTAATAATGAAAATCATTCCTCATTTTGCCTGGAAGGTAGTGGAGATGGGTTAAGTACTGCCAATAGGGAACTTTGTTCTTCCACAGCCCATTCTGTTCAAGAGGATCAGTTGGATGGTCTTGAAAAATTTATGGGAAATCTGGATGCATCATCTGGACCTATTGGAGTCCTTAAAGTCCATGGTGTTGGTGGTGCAGAAGTTGACCAGGCAGTAAAATCATTACCTAATACATGGTCCTTCACTGGAGGTCTGAATAATGCTGGCCTCAGTCATCCTTTAAGCCATTCACTAGACTCCAATTCCAAATCACAGGAGTGGACTGGTGATGCCAGAGATAAGAAATGTGATACAAATCTGGATGCAGTCAATGAAAACCAGTTGCCACAGGAGCATTCTGATAAGCAAGTTGCTCATGTTTCAGGACACCAAAATGGTTCTGCCACTTCTGGTAAGATAACTGGTGTATGGACAACAGTCCCCTTTCTGTTAGGCCTTGATTAATTTTAGGTTTTTTGTCACAAAACATTTTTGTTAGTTTGAATTCAAGGCAAAGCAGTCGACAGTTCTCACAATAGGTGTTGGTAAGTGATGAAGTTGTATTGCTGAGAAGATGATTATCTGTCTCATCGGTAACCTTTTTTTTATCATTACAACCACATAGTAGCTATAGAATAGTGACTAATCTTAAAAAGTTGGACATTTGCATTAGTTAACTTTTATAGGCATTTAAATGCTTCTTGTGTTGCAAGCAAAAGACTGTCACTGGTATTATGCTTTATCAAAAGACAACTCTTTGCTAAGACATGTGAAGGAATGGGAACTAAAGCTGCTTCTCAAGCATTTGATGCTGGAAAGCTAGTTATACGTAAATTAACTTGTGTCTGAGTTGTGAAGAATGATATACTGTTGTCAGAGTTTGGCTGCCAAATTGGATGTAGCGATTCCTATTGCCTTAGAAACTGTCTCATTTGTAAATGACAGTGTATTTGAACCAAAAGGCATGATCCCAGTTAATCATGTCGAGAAGTATATTGCAGGGGAGCCATCAACAGTTGTTGCTCCTGATGGAAACTGGAGACTATGGCCATTTTCTCTCAAAAAATCAAGTTCCAGCAAGACCATGCAGCTGCCTCTACCTGATTCCAAAATCTCTGATTCTGAGTGTGTATCAGACATCAACATTGATGCAGGGAGAGATAGTAACATGCCTAAACCAAAGGGCAGGAAAAAGATGGTAAAAGCAAATACTCCAACATCTGAACAGCTGGCATTGTTGAATCTAAAGGAAGGCATCAATACAGTAACCTTCACATTTTCTACTGCAATGCTGGGGCAGCAGAAGGTCTTTCTTCATTGTATCATTCACCAAATTGTTCCTGTGCCTTGTTACAACTTTAAGCATTCTCATTTATATTTCCATTTTCTTTAATCCTGTCTGTTTTTGGCTTTCCTTCTAGCCATTGCTTAAAGTCATGTTACTTAACAGGTTGACGCTAGAATCTATTTGTGGAAATGGAATACTCGCATAGTGATATCAGATGTCGATGGGACAATTACAAAGTAAGTTTTGTAAGTGTTTATGATTCAAGAAGTTCTTTCTATTTATTTTTGTCCATATTACCTTCAATTGACTACAAGTGGAACCATTTGTCACATGATTGAATTGTATTTCTCACAAATTAGTTCTTTATTTTATTGGAACTTTATCACACAACTAAAGTTACCTCTTCTCTCAACTTCAACATGCTTAAAATATGAATTTCAAAACTTGGTACTATTTCCTTTGAAACAGTTGATTCTTTTGGAGTGCTTTTATACTTGCTGAGTGGGTGTGAGGGTCAACTGCACTACCTGGACTCTTTGAAACAACAAAATTAATGTGCCTCTCATTTTTGCATTTGTCTATTTCACTTTCCAGAATGATGGGGCTTCTACTAGACATATTTGATGCCCTCCATTCTACATTGTTATTGCAGATCAGACATTCTAGGTCAGTTCATGCCTTTGATGGGGGTAGATTGGTCACAAACAGGAGTGGCACATCTATTTTCAGCTATAAAGGTCTGTCACAATTATCTAGTGCACTCGGATTTGTGGGAGTACTGCTATATTATTGGCTGATGTAAAATTTAGCATTGCTGCTCAATGCTCATCATTTCCATAAGTATAGGCAACCGAAAACTTGGATGGGCAAGATTATAGCCCATCTTTTTAGTTGTCAATAATATTGTAATGCACAGAACTGGTTTCCTGGCGGCAAAGTGACTATTAATTGGAATTTTTTTTTAATTTTTTTATTTTTCTGTCTAGAGTCAAAATGCTTAAAGTTTATGTGGAATACAACTTCAATATGTTTATTAAAGAACCTTATGGATAACAAAGTGGCCTTCCTTTGATTCAGGAAAATGGGTACCAATTGCTTTTTCTAAGTGCACGTGCAATTTCTCAAGCCTATCTTACTAGACAATTCCTTTTCAACCTTAAGCAGGTAAAGTCATAATAAACTTGCTAATTGGAGCTAGAAACATCTGAAAGTTTTTCTAAACAAAGCTAAGTTCTGTCATTTGTAGGATGGGAAGGCTTTACCAGATGGTCCTGTTGTTATATCCCCTGATGGACTTTTTCCATCGCTCTTCCGTGAAGGTTACTCAAACTAGAAATCTTTGTAATTAGTCCATCTTGTATCAACTATGTATTCTGTTTGTGATAATGCAATAATTTCAACAAAAGGCTTTCTGTGAGGCTTTTGCAAACGTTAAATATTCTTGTTTAAGAGCTTTCTTAATAATGTGTGGACTAATCCTCATTTTTTTGGCTGTCAGTCATTAGAAGGACTCCCCATGAATTTAAGATTGCATGTTTAGAGGTTAGTTTTCTTCTGACATTTACCTTGAAATATTTAATGCTTGCCACTCTCTAGCTTGATGATTGTACTGTACTCTGTTAATTTCCTGTAAATTAGATTTGTGTGCTTCTGGTCTATTACTTTTGGTTTTATTGTTTATGTGTTCCCTCTATATTGAATGATTCTACCGTGTCCTATTGTTCTATTTTATCCTATTACGTAACTGTTAAGGGCAATGAACTGCCAACTGTCAGTTATATGTTGTATCTTGAAATGATGCAAGGAGTTTTATTTTCAGGTGATACTTTGATTAACTAATCCATCTTTTAACAAACATCGCATTAGGTATTTAGCATATTTGCTAAAACATTATGTTCATATATCTATTGATTTCGTTGACTCATACCCTCATTATTAAACATTATGTGTGCCTGTCAGAGAGCTCAACTATTTTGTAATTTTTGTTGGGAAAATGGTTCATTGTTGGCCTGTAGTGATATTGACATATGCGTCGAACAAATAATTGCATGCATTGAGCATTATGATGTTTGCATCAAGGGTGTTATTGCATGCATTTCATGAGTAAACTCGTCATAATTGAGGATCATGTTCAGATGAAATGATATAATAATCCTTTCCATGTAAACATTATACTGCTTAATGTGCATTCATTCAATGCATATGCCAGTATAATTGCAACCCATAAATGCAGTCATTAAGGCCAACATGTACCAGAGTCTTTCTTCTCTACATGGTATTTGGGGCACATATTGGCTTTTCACACAGAGAGAGAGAGAGGGAGAGCCTAAAGCATAGGGAAAATTAACACGAATGATTCATAAAGCTTCCCTATCTTGAAGTGGTTTCAGAATGTCACTTGTACTTTGCACTTGGATGCTATAGTGTATCTTCTATTCGAGGTAGGCTCCAATGCCTCTAATTTTCTTAACTGCAGGATATCAGAGCATTGTTTCCGCATGACTACAATCCATTCTATGCTGGTTTTGGGAATAGAGACACTGATGAAGTCAGCTACCTTAAGGTTGGCATCCCGAGGGGAAAAATCTTCATCATTAATCCAAAGGTATTTCAAGACCTTCTTGTCTAGAACTCTAAAATTGAGAGCAACACTATTGTCGTAGAAGTACCCTTCTGATGGTTAATGTTTGCAGGGTGAGGTTGCTGTAAACCGACGTGTAGACACAAAATCATATACTTCCCTTCGAACCCTTGTGCACTCCATGTTTCCACCAGAAACATCCTCTGAGCAGGTTTCTTTTGGCCACCTTAATTACCTTTTTTATTTTTCCATCGGACAATAGTACTCTTTTGGGCACCATATGTTCTGAGCTGTTTTTTAGCATGAGAATTTTTACATTTTCCAACCTTAATTTTCCTGCAAATATTATATCTTGAATTTCTGGCTTAAAGAACTCTTTTATGGTAAACAATCTTTCAGTTTTTTTTTTTCTTCGTTGGGAGCAGGAGAACTTCAATACGTGGAATTATTGGAAATTGCCACCTCCTTTGATTGATGTTTGAAGCTGTCAACTAGACATGATTACTTAGCCCTCCATATGCAGGGTCAACAAAGAGCTATGGTTATCCAGGAGCTGCACAGGTAGTTAGCTTTGAGTAATGATACATGAGCTTAAGGCATAAATATGAATAAACGGGCGTTCCCAATACAGGGGGCTCTCACATTTGTGGGGTTGAGGCAGGGCCAAAAATATGAATGCTATCTATCTAAAGCTATCTTTTGAGTTTACCGTTACAGGACTAATCTTGGGATATTCCAGGGTTTTGAAAAGCATAAATTTAAAAAAAAAAAAAAAAAAAAAAACCTAAAAGGTGCTCTTCAGACAAGAAATCAGTTGTAATTTGGAGACTGTCCTGATGGTGAAACCATTTTACTTAGGTTGACATTTCAGGTCTTGCTATGCTTTGTTTGTTCTGTATAGTCATGTTCTCCTGGCATTGTACAGGTTGTTGATGCCCATGCTCAAGCCGATGGCAAAAGTTCCATCGTATCTTTTCAGAGCTGGAGGGGCTGATTTTCCGGAGGCCTAAAGGCAATTCAAACAAGTTCAACGCAACATCGAATCTGTTATACATGTGACCTGATTCAAGAACAGTTGAATGTAGCGCGTTAAACAGACACCGCAGAGTGTTGATTATTTATTGGAAATCAATACGTGCAAACACTAAAGTTTAGTTATAAAAGATGAAATGATGGAATGGACAAATTTCAATGGTTAGTCAGATTTTCAGATAAAATGGACGCCACCAAGCTATATACAGGACAATAATACATAAAAGTCTTGTCCCTCCCACACCCAATACTCATAGGTAGGAAAGAAACCTTACTGAAAGCGAGGAAATTCATATAAAAATGGCTACGGGAATATAATTCTGACACCCCACAAGGTTGTCGAATTCAGACTCGTCTACGGAGCAGCCACTGCGGTCGGAGTCAGCAGCCCGCAATGCGCGCTTGTCCTTCCAATCGACAAACCAGCCGCCAGAGACGCTGACGGCGTCTGCCAGCTCTTGGCTGCTTATCCGCCCGTCATTGTCCGTACCAAATGCCTTCGACCACCGCTTGAACTGCTCCAGTCACTTCGTGCTTGCCACCCTCTGGAGCACCCTGGATTGCCATTAGCTGTTTCTTTTGAGTTCAAGCTTTAATTAACCTCCAAGTTTTGCTCTTCGCTCAGAGGCTTCTCCTATTCATTATACTCTCTCATCAATTTTGTTACACGTATTGTTTTCTTTTCCTTTTTTTTTTAAATTTTTATAACTATTAGGGAACAAGAATCTTACCAATCTTCCTCCATGTTTTTAGAAGTAAGCCATTTTGTCAATCATATCCGCCAAAGATCTAGATAGGGACTGCTATGGATCGCTCAAATTCTCCGTGAACATGTAAGACAACGTTAATAATATCTAAAAAGTAAAGGTATGATACTAGATTAAGCTTAAATTTGTATATTAAATTAGGTTTATACCCACACATAATAAAATTTTTGTATGTAATTTTTTTTTTTTTTTGTGACACCGTCTCTAATTCTCGTGCTATAAAATTATAAAAAAAAAAAAAAAAGGGCAAACTGAAACTACTAGGCTCAAAATCGAAATGATTTACAATGCTGTCACTAATTTATCTTTTGAAAGTTGGTACATTATTATTTGGAAGGATTTATGAGGTAAAATTAATATTACTCTTTTTACTGAGTTAAAAAGTAAAGATATGTTAAATGGTCAAATTTATATTGACGATATCATTCCTTCGACAACCAGATCACTATTGAGAAAAACAACGCAACAATACCTCGTAAGTAGGACCCCATTTGAGTTGATGCTCTCGCTAAAGGTTCGTGACTCGGATCACTCAGTGTTGGCCCCAACTCGTTTGTATATATCTTAGAGTTTCTGTGAGGCTTTGGCATTGGGCTCAGTAGTTAAAAAAGGGTATCACAGTACACGAGACACCCATAAATGCAATTGGAATAATAAAACCAAGTTAGATTATTACAATGTCTAGAAAAGCTCAGCGGTATAATCTTCTGCCTTATAAACATCAGACTGCTCTTGGGATATTGTTTATATCCGATTATTCAATGCTAACCACAACACAACGTCCTTGACTCAATTACTTAGCCCTGACAGATTCTCATTCTAATACAATTACTACTAAAATTGTCTAACTTGCCTAATTCTCAAACTAATACAAATTCTACTCAATTACTTTGGCCAGCAGTGCTGAAGGCGTTCTTAAGCCCTTGTTTGCTTGATCACCCTACTTGATTGCTTTTATCTGCGTTTTAAGCTCCCCGATTCTCATGCTCATCCCTCGTCCGAACTGGGCGAACAACATTTCGTTTCATTTTAACGGGAGAAGGAGACAGCGGAGTATAAATAATTTAGAAAATTTTTTCCACTTGTTTGTACTTGTTTGAACTTATAAAAGGTGATTAAATATTAAAAATGACAATCCAAATAAATTATACAAGAAAATATATTAATTTTACATAAAAAACATTTCTTCGTATCAAGAGAGAGAAAAATTACGAGATACTTCAAGTTAGAAATTAATTTCACTATAATCATATTAGTATAATATCAGATCAAATAAATTAAAAAAATTTAAATTTAATTAAATAAAAAATTAATGAATTGAATAAAATAGGTCAATTATATTCTATCAACTACAATTTAATAAATAATTTTCAAAAAAATAATTAAACTATTCAAAATAAACTTCCAAATATCCTCTATTAACTATTTAAATTTTAACTTAATTGGATCAAAAAATAATATTTATTCATACAATTTACCAACTCTATCATATATAACTCTATTATATATAAAAGAATAAAAAATTATCATAATTAAAAAATTTTGATTTTAATAAAAAATCTGTAGTTATAATTTACAAAAACTTAATCTAATTATCTAAACAAAAGATATATATATTTTTTAATTCTGACTAAAAATTAATTCAATTAAATTACAAATAATTATCTGATTATATAATTAATCAAAATTATATACAAAAAATTATTTAAAGTATAGACTTATTGTAAATAAAAAAAAACTTATTATACTCAAAATTTAATTTCTATTATTCACAATTAAGAATCAAATATATTTTATCAATTATCTAAATTTTAATTTTCAGACGCTATTATCTTTTCTAAATATAAAATAAAAAATACTTGTGGCCCTCAAAAAAAATTTGGATTACACATTCAGCGTAGGAAGCGAACAATGAGCCCGACACATTTTAACACTTTACTGACTATAATATTGGTGAGGCTACAGTCGAGAATTGCCGCAAACAGCAAGGTCATTAAAGCCAATTTGTAGCAACGTGATTTGCCAGAAAGACAATTTTTACGCTCCATTTGATTTTACGGATAAAGTTCAAACCTCGACTATGACATCGACCAGCTAAACGAAAAAAGTAGTCAAAAAGTGAGATTTCTCTCCCACAAAAGAGGGAAAAAATAAAAAATAAAAGCTGTAGAGATTGAATTAGGATTGAAAATTTATTGCAAAGGGTATCTAATTCCGTGCCCGACCCACTGCCAAAAGGACCCTCAGACCATCGCATCGCGGTTCAAGAATACAAACTTTCAATTGAATTCCAAGGAACCAAATTCCTGGCCACTCGTCATTCAGGTAGAGTCGACAGCCGGATTCTCTGGCGCCCATTCTATCACTATAATGGGTACGAGTTAGTTAAGATTCGTGTGGGCCATTTATTAGCAAAGTCTTGTGTTGTGTACATCGCTGATCATATGCATGTGGTTAAGATTTGATCAATAGAAATATCATGAAACGTGAGATAAGTTAGTAATCTGGAATCGTTTGTAAAGAAAAGGTCGTCTTTATTCTATTTTAAGCATGTTGTTTCAAACATTTCCTATATACTCTATTTGAATAAAGTTTTCAACGTTGGCATGTTTTGGACTGAGAGAATATCAATAATTTTCCTCGTTCTTACGATACTGTCACATTATTGGCATTTTGTTTCTCCTTTATCATACTTTATTCTTTTTTTTTTTTTTTTGGGTACGATTCTCCTTTTATTATTGTTGTTCTTTTTCTTCTTGTCATCATTAATAGGAAGTGATAGCTTATTATAACATTAATTTTGATTCCGAAGAAGTGTTAAATTTTAAAGAATAGGTCGTGAAATAGAGTATGCGGCAAGACTACTGAGTATCAGGTAAAGATCTTCTCATAATGCGTGTCGAGAAAAGCACACAGAAATTACACAAAAATTAAGAATTTAAATATGTCAAGTTGTATAAAATTGTGATATATTTGTACACTATTTATTTATTAAAAAATTTAAAAATTAAGATCAATATCAAATTATTATTTTGAGTTAAGTTGAATTTACTTAAAAAGAAATTTAGGTAACATTAGTTTAGACCTTTGTTATAAGAAAAGTGGGTTATTTATTTGTTATTAATTATCTCATAGTCATTGTCAAATTTTTGGACATTAAGGGGATTTATCAATTAGTGTATTGACTTTAATTCTATATAATATGAGTAATTCTTTTTATTTTTATGAATTTTATATCAATACTTTTAAAATTTAAATTCAATATTTGAAAATTAAAATTTAAGTTTTTAATTAAAGTGGTGTCTTTTAAAATTTTAAGAATTGAATTGATTATTGAATGAAAAAATTTATAAATATAAAATTTAATTAATTTAACTGATAATTAATATTAAATATATAAAAATTTTAATATATATATATATGTTATATAAAAGACTTAATTAATAATATATAATTGTATACAAAATATACATAATATATATATATATATATATATATATATATATTTGTATAATTTAATTATATATATTTGTAATTTAATATAATAATAAAAAAATAATTAATGTAGTATATTAGTGTATATTAATAGATATAAGTAATTCAAGTCAAATAAATTAAATATAAAATTTACTGTAATTTATATATTTTTATTTTAAAATAATTTATATACTTTATTATTAAAAAATAAAATATTTTAATATAATTAAAATAATCTAAATTAAAAGAACAAATATTAAAACAATATAATACATAATTTTATATATTTTTATTAAAATGTAAATAAGTATATAATATATATTTATTTTTTAAAATTTTTGTAATTTACAATTTAGTAAAAATAATAAGAAAAAAAATTTATAAAATGATATGATTTTTATCTCAAAAAGGATTAAAATGTAACTAAAAAATTCATATTATTATTCTTATTTTAGTGATAAAACTAGTATATATATCTATTGTAACTTGAATTTAAAGTTCGTTATTTACCCAAATTTTTACCAATCTTTAAATACAATTAGATTGAAAAATTAATAACTAGTTTATTAGTTCAATGTCCAACAAACTAGTTTATCAGTTTAGTCATCAATTTTACAAATTAATAATTTTTTAATATAAACAAATATTAATTTTATCAATTTAATTATCCAAACTAATCCAATTTTAAAAATATTAATATCACATAAAAATTTTGTCTTGACGTAAAAAATCAACTAAGTTAATTGTCAATTAATATTAAATATAATCAATACAATAGAATACAATCAAAAAATTCTTTCTACTTAAAATATTTAATTATCTCGAAAATTCTTAAAATTTATTATTTTATTAATAAATAAATTATTAGTAAAATAATAAAAGAGAGTCTTTATTTCTTCTTATCATATATTAATATAATTTTCTGTTGATAATTCATCGAAGGAAAAACCCATTTATTTGTTTGTTAGTGTCATGGATATGATCATGGAATTGGCAATTGTTTCTTTTGCGGAGTTCCTTTTCCTCCCTTTTATCCTCAGTAGCAAGATGCAAATGTATCCAGTTTGGATATTTGTAGTTGTTTTATCCTGTTTTTTTTTTTTTAATTTTTATTTTTATGACTCTTTCGTGTCAGCCTTAACATATCCAAACAGCACAACAAGGGACAAACATTCAGAGAGAGATAATAAATGGGAGAGAGTGATTAAGATCAATGCATTCCAATAGACAATGGATAGCTCGTACACATAAAAGCTTAGTACATTTGAGACTTAGCTCCCAATACTTAATAAGTACCACAAGTGCATAAATAGTATCACATGCACCTTTTTATTTTTTATTTTTTACTAATTTTCTCTTAGCACTTCAATTTACTTTGTGTTCTTCGTTAATAGTGTATCCAAGTGAATACGCATACTTGACGAGACGATCTAATTCCTCGGAGTCGATCTGTCCGTCTCCGTTGGCATCGGCACGACGAAGACCACGGTAGGCTCTAAACCAAGGTAACAGTGCACCAAGGCAGCGGAAGGCATCTTTTAGCTCATCCCAGCTGAGAACACCGTTGCAATCTTTGTCGCATTTTATGAATATTTGCCTCACTTGTTCTGCCGTTAGTTTCACAGCACGTCTACCAGTCGTTTGGAAGTGGAAATGGAGTGGCATTGAGACGTCAAACATTTTTTTCGATAAATTTAGTGCCTAAAATTGAAGCAGATGCAAAGGCTATGCTTTGGTTGGATTATAAGGTGGCAATGGTTTATATAGACCACTTCCGTGACCTCCATCCACATGTATGATTCCTACTTATCTTCATAGAAATCTTTAGATTCGTCCCAAATTTAATCATAGAAAAGAGAAAAAAAGAAAAAAAAAAAAAAGACAAAAGCCTTGTATTTGGAAGAGGTGAATTGCCATTCGTCCACAAATTAGATATTTACTATAATTATTCACATTATTTTGTTAATTTAATATAAATATAATTTTAGATAATATAAATTTATTTTTTTATTTCAAATAAATTTTATTTAATTTTTTATTTTTATTTATATTCAACATTAAATTAACTACTTAAAAAGTGTGAATCAAATTAAAAAATTTTTATAAATTAATGTTAAGTATAAAATGATAAATTATTATAAATTTTTATATTAATTAGAGAATAGATGTCTAAATTAAGACTAAATTATATAATATAAAAAAAAAAATTCATAAGTAGAAATGATGTTGAAGGTATGATATCAATTTGCAGGACGACAAATGAATATTTGGTGCTCTTGACAAATTATATTTAAAGTATTATATTTTTTAATTGTATAATAAAAAAATACATTATATTTATGTAGATTATTATATTTATAAATTAAAATTAAAAATTAACTACCAATACACTTATTTATTTTTTTAATCTCAAACTTAACTTTATTTTGTTAATATAAATCTTTATTTATTAAAAAAATAATTAAAAAAAATTTAAATTTAAATTAATAAAAAAATGATCACTATCTAAATTATCACTTATAATGTTATTCAAATTATAATAGCGAAGGAATCGAGGAGGGGAAAAAAGAATGGCTGTACGCGATGAAAATGGACAAGCAATTTCAAGCAGCATCATCTGATTTTTGGATGGCCCCAATTGATCTGCGCAGAAATTTGAGCGGCCATGGCATACGCCCAAGATATTCGGACATAATCCAACATGTTTGGCGAAATTATCATTAAGAAATTTCTTAATTTTTGTGGCATTGTCGTGATAAATTCACTAGACCGTTGGACCCAATAAACTTTCATTTATTTCTTCACTTGTGTCATGGTTTATGGCTGGAGCAAGTGCATTGTCATTATGATGCATGGCCGAATTTCCGATCCTTTTATGCGCCTGGACCAAGATATTTCTCAAAGGAACCCTATTAGAATTTAACATTTAGCTTTATTTGGATTGCGTAGATCCTTTCATTCTTGATAATTATGGGATATAAGTCTAGAGAAGCAGGGCCTTGATCATGTCAGAACAGGACACTATTTATGGGGTCTGGTATTGTGTGGATTATTTTAGTTTTAATGACAAGACAGCTAATCAGGATTCTCCGCTGAAACTTCATATACTGATGCCATACAGTTAGATGAATCTACGGGCTGAGCTGCATTGGTCCAATGATTGGTTTCCTTGTTTGTCAGCGGAAAGCAGCGAATGTCGGGAGTGGCTTCGACGGAGTTCCTATTTTCCAGGTGTGCCATATGATGCGTTGAATATGCATGCTACTGCTGAAAATAGAAGCAACCATTGGCAGGCTTATTATAATGCCTCATTTGGCGTATAGTTCACGTGCACTAGTCTAAAGTATTGCGTGTATGTTAGTTAATCATCATTTCCATTAGATGGAACTGTTAAACCAACTTCGGTGACAATCTCAGCTATCTGAGCAAACACATTATGCAATGTTACATGTCACTTCAACGATGTATATTGCTATGGAATCCTTACAATCACTCGTTCTACTCAGTGTGACTGTCATGAAGTAGAAAATTCGCTCTATTCTCGTGGCTTTTAAATAACGGATGCGGACATTTTTTATAGTCTCGGCTTCTATCTACCAACGAGAATTATAAAGCAGTTATTCCTTGCTATTGATTTCTGGTTACTGCTAGCAAGGCAGTTTTGAGTGTGGCAAGACAAATTTTAATTTAATATCCAACAATTCTCTCAGGTAATTAAAATATTTAACTTATATTTTCGAGATATTAGGTTTTAATCTTAAAAAGGGAAGGTTGGGATTTGTGAGAACAAGAAAAGATATTTTAATTGTATAGTTCATAGCCTAATAAGTCTCCTAAAAGCTACATATATCATCAAGTGATGTATCTACCTGTTGCTCAATTGGCGAATGACATTTAGCGAGATTCGATTATCTTGTCGCCGTATTGAAGTCGGGTTAAACCCACAAATTTAGTGGAAGCTGTCAAAGTGATGAATGATTTTCGGCCCCATTCCCTTGAGAGGTAGGGACTTGATGAAAATAAAAAGTGTGCCTGATTTCACTACTGCCCGTCTTGGAATTCTTGCCGTGGTCTTTATAGAAGTAGATCCCCACCTGGTTTTTATGGACCCTTGCTCGTGGTTACTAATTTCTAGATATGTTCTTCAGTTCCAAGTATTCCCGCTTATAGTCTCTGTGGATTACAAGCCTTTTTCCCTAAGATTAACTTTTGAGGAGTAATTTCATTTTATTGACGTGCTAACGAAAAAACATATCATACCAGCGAGGACAATAAAAACAATGGGAGAATAAAGACGATTATATACGAGAGTGGGACAGCAAGTACTACTCAATTATCACCGCCAGCAGTGCTGGAGGCGTCCCTAAGCTCTTGTTTGCTCAATCACCCTACACTGTTTTTGTCCATTGCTTTTATCCGCGCCTTAAGCTTCTCGATTCGCATGCATTCATCCCCCGTCCGAAGTGGGCCGACAACATATCGTTTCATTTTAACACTTTTACTGACTATAACATTGGCGAGACTACAGTCGAGAATTGTCGAAAGCTGCCAGGTCATTGGTGACATTTTGTAGCGATGGGATTTGCTAGAGCGACAATGTTTACGCTCCATTTAATTTTACAGATAAGGTTCAAATCTCGACAATGACATTGACCGACTAACAAAAAAAAAAAAAAATAATAATAATAATAAAAAGTAGTCGAAAGGTCAGATTTCTGTCCCGCAAAAGAGGGAAAACAAAAATAAAAGAAGTGGAGATTAAATTAGGATTGACAAGTTCTTGCAAAGGGTATCTAATTCCGTAACCGACCCACTGCCGAAAGGACCCTCAGGCCATCGCATCGTGGTTCAAGAATATAAGCTTTCAATTGAATTGCAAGGAACCAAATTCCTGGCCACTTGTCATTCAGGTGGACTCGACATTCAGATTCCCTGGCACCCTTTCTATTCCTATAATGGGTACACGCTAATTAAGATTCGCGTGGGCCATTTATTAGCAAGTCTTGCGTTGTGTGCATCTCTGATCATATGCATGCGGTTAAGATTTGATTAATAGATATATCATGAAACGTGAGAGCTAAGTTAGTAATCTGGAATTGTTTGTGAAGAAAAGGTTCGGAAAATGCTCGTCTTTATTCTATTTTATGCATGCTGTTTCAATCTTTGCCTTTGTTCTGTGTTTGGATGAAGTTTTCAACATTGGCATGCTTTGGACTGAGATAATATCGATATTTTTCCTCGTTCTCACCATACTATCATATTATTGGCATTTTGTTTCTCCTCTATTGTTGTTGTTGTTTTTTCTCTCTCTCTCTCTTTTTTTTTATTTTTCTTGTCAACATTAATGAGAAATGGTGGCTTATTATAACATATTAAATTTGATACCCAAAGAATTGCTTACTTTTGAAGTGTAAGTCGTGAAACACGAGTGTGTACAGTATGGCTATTAAGTATCGGGCAAAGTATGTAATCATCCATGATCGATCTTCTCATAATACATACCAAGAAATGCATGCAGAAATTACACACAAAAAAAAAAAAATGTAGACATATCGAGTTGCGTAGTATTACCAGATGTTCATACTCAGTTTGTTTATTAAACAAATTTGAAATTAAGATCGAGATCAAAATTCACAAATTGAGTCAAGTCAAATTTATTTAAAAAGAGACTCTTGAATAAATAAGTTTGATGAGTGAAGTTCATAACCCCACTCAACTTCCAAATTAGTTGTGAACAAGAAATTCTCATAATTTCAATCCAAATTAGTTGTGAACAAGAAATTCTCATAATTTTAAACAAAATAATACGAATTTTTTAGCGAGATTTGAGGTACGGAGGATTTTTTTTTCTATTTTTGGAGGAAAAAATAAAGGCACAATTTTTATGATATATTCAATCAAAATTTCAGCAAAGAAATTCAAAATTACCGTATATTACAAGGGAACGTGCTAACAAGCCGCTTGCAAAGTTCAATAAATCAATTATGCATAAGATTTTTGCAAATCAGCTCAACAATTAATTGAGTTAAAATTTTCGATTCGGTAAGTCGCTTCAATGTAGAAATAAAAAGTTTCAAATGAGCTTTTACTGAATTGAGCCATGAAGGTACAAACGAGGGTCCTAGCTCATTTGCAACCTTAGTTCACAATTTTTTAGTGTTCGTTTAGTTATTAGTTTAGAACCAATCAGAATGTGAGACTACAGAATTTTTTTTTTTTTTGTTGTTTTCTTTTTAAAGGTTATTTTCATTCATAAATGAATCATATACATGATGTATGTATAACCAAAAGATCACCAAAACAAGGGGCTGATAATGACCCCAAAAATAATTATCGTTATAATGAGACAGACAGAAATTGATGATCGAACTGCAATACGGGTCGGTTGCTTGAGGCATGGAAATAAACCAATAAGCTTGAAGTTCAATTACAAGCGGCGTGCATGTGATGCAGGCATGAACATCCATATATGTGTTGAACAACAAATTAATGACAGAAAATTACACAGATCTACTTGGTACCATACCCCAAGTCAATCACATACTTGATGAGATCGTCCAGCTCGTCCACGCTGATGCTACCGTCGCCGTCCGCATCAGCATGGCGAAGTGAACGGCGAGCTCTCCATCCAGGGAGGTGCGAACTCAGTTGTTGAAAAGCGGCCTTTAGCTCTTCTCTGTTGAGGCTACCATCGCGGTTGGCGTCGTGTTCTTTGAAGATAACCTTTAGTCCTTCGGTCAAAGTGAAGCTCATACCCTTGGGCACGTAGAGAGGCATATCTGTATATATGTATGTATAGTGTGACAGATTAAAGACTAGCTAATGATCATGCCGAAGAGTTAGATTTTCTATCAGATACCATATGTGATCAATGGAGAGTTAGGATATATATAAATGGCGAGAGTCTTGCCATTTCCAGTCTTTTTGTCTTTTGGTGCACGTCAATTATATATCTAGAACTTCACATATATAATTCTTTTCATTTAAAAGATACTCATAAAATGAATTATTAGAATATTATTCTTTTTAATTGTTAATAAAATAAGTTATTTTTTTAACTTTTTAGAATAAAAATATATTATTAGGATATTATAAAAATTCGATACCTATCTATAAACGTGAGAATTATGAATTTATTATTAAAAATAACTTTTAGTCAAAAGCTTCCTCTCTCTCTCTCTCTCTCTCTCTCTCTCTCTCTCTCTCTCTTGTTTTGGGCCATCAATCATCAACAGTCATACCAATAATATGTAAATTACACGTTTAGCCATCCAAGGACTGAAGAGAGAACGACACGTGTGAGTCCATTAGCACCCAAGTTTATATAAATTAGAATTATTTGATAAGTTCGTCGAGAAAATTATTGTGAGAAAAAGAGATCGGGAAAGATTGATAAAGGTTGGATAAAAAAAAAATCAAAATTGATAAGTAATTAATGGAAAATAAAAATTAATTTTAAACAATTATTGAAAAAAAGAAGAAGAATAGACTAATAAACTGATTACGGTGATCCTGCGATGAATGTGTATATATATATATATATATATATATATATCTTTTTTACGATCTAACGAATGTAAATTTTTCTAGCGTGTGCATTACTCGCGGAGCCCAGGCCATCCATTTGCCTTAATTTGGACCCAACTGCAAGTAGCTAAGGATTCGATATCTTGGGCTCAAATTGCGTCTGGGCCACTCAAGGGACATAGTTTGGGCCTTTGGGTTAGGAAACGTGGATCGTTTACTCGTTCTTAATTATCTATTTATCGATGAAATTTTAAGGGTCAAACTTATTAATTTCGAGAAGATTGATGAATTAATATATTAAATTATATAATAAAAAAATACATATATATTTATATATTTATTTTTATAAATAATATATTCATATTTTCTAGGAAAAAATTTCAATTTTTAATTATAAATGTGCCTTCTAAGAGACTATTATATAAAAAATTTTGATATAATTGTAAAATTTTGTTTACTTAAAAATATTTAAATGTCTAAAAATTTGTATTATTTATTATATTATTAAAAAATAAGTTATTATTAAAATAATCAAATATAAAAAAATTGTTTGTATATTAATATAATTATCTTTTGATAATTCAAGGAGACAAAAATGTATTTACTTGGCTGGTGTCAAGGATAAAATTGGTAATTGTTTCCTTTTTTGGGTGGAGTTCCTTCCCTTTCCTTTTAATCTTATATCTAATTTAAATTTTTTTAGTTGTATTATTGTCATTATTTTATGACTCTTTCATGCTAGCGTTAGCATATCCTTAATATCTTGGGGTCGATCCGTTCGTTTCTGTTGGCGTCGGCACGGTGAAGACTACGCTATGCTCCAAATCAAGAGAGTGTTGCACCGAGACGTTCGAAAGCATTTTATATCTTATTCCAGTTAAGAACGTCGTCACGATCTCTGTCACATTCTATGAACATTTATCTCACTTGTTCTGGCGTTACTTTCACAAGTTTCACAAACATGCACACACGTTGTGGATATTTGGCTCATTTATTCTGTCTTTTTTTTTTTTTGTTGATAAAATTAATGACTAAAATTTAAGCAGATGCAAAGGCTATGCTTTTGTTGAATTATTTAATAAATTAGAATAATTATTCAAAACATAATATTAAATATATAAATCTGAAAAACAAAAGTTTATATTTTCAAATATATAAACTTAAAAGTAAAATTATAATTAAAATTAATACTTATTATCTTCTCCTTCTTTTAGGTTTATAAAGATAGGAGTTTACGACTAAAAATTTCGTATCCAACTTAGTATGATGTTAGCTATTGCCGAGTATTTATAAAGATTTTGACAAAAATAATTAAATTTTTATTAATTTCTTTTAAAAAATAAAAAAATAAAAGTAATTATTTAGAAGAATTTGTCCTTTTTGTTTTTATGAAAATGAAAAAGAAATATTTAAGATAATATATATATATATATATATATATATATATATATATAGAGAGAGAGAGAGAGAGAGAGAGAGAAAGAGAGAGAGAGAGGTTTAAGTCTATGCACATTGTATGAATATTATATACTTAATAAAAATAGTTAAAAAAATAAAATTGGTATAATATTAATATTCTTAATAATAGTTAATTAAATTATTTTTAAATTTAAATATAATAATAAAAATAATTAAGTATATAAATTTTAAATATAGATGATATGAATTGAGTAAAATATAATACACGTTAAGTTATAATTAAGTAAATTAAATTTTTAGTTATAATTATCATACCACTTAATACGAATTTTTTTTAAAAAAATTTAATTTATTAGTATTTATAAATTTTAAATTATAATTTTATTCAACTTATACGATGATAAGAATATCAATAAAAAAAAATCTGTCTTTTTTTGTTATATATTAATATATATTGATTTTTTTGTTAATTTAGGAAAAAAAATTATTTATTTATCCGGTATCATGATATGATCACGAAAGTAGTAACTATTTACTTTTGGGAGTTCCTTCCCCTTCCTTAGAATCTGAGTAGCAAGATGCAAATGTATCCGATATGGATCGATTTTGGTTGTATCATTATCTTTTTTTTCATGACTCTTTGGTGTCAGCGTAACATATCCAAACAGAGCACAACAAGGGACAAGCATTCAAAGAGAGAGAGACAGACAACAGATGGGAGAGAGTGATTAAGATCAAGGCATTCCAAATATACGATAGATAGCTCGTACACATAAAAGCTTAGTAAATTTGAGACTTAGCTCCCAATAATTAATAAGTACCACAAGGGCATGAATAGTAATCACATGCACCTTTTTTATTTTTTATTTTTTAATAATTTAACAAAAATGTATAGATTGTCCCCGAATTTAATCATAGAAAAAAATTGATCAACAAATATGAGTATAACATATACATGACTTTAGAGGGTATAAATATATTTTATTACTCTTATTACTTTAACTGAATTTTATTTAAATTTTTTTCGGTAAATTTAATGCCTAAAATTAAAGCAGATGCAAAGGCTATGCTTTGGTTGGATTATAAGGTGGCAATGGTTTATATAGACCACTCCCGTGACCTCCATCCACACGCGTGATTTCTACTTATCTTCATGTAAAGCCCAAAAAGGATCATCTCTTTATCAAAAATCTATAATTTTTTCCAAATTTAATCATAGAAAAAAATTAGTTTACAAATTAAGTTTTACATTCTTTTATGAATATATATATATATATATATATATATATATATATATATATATAATTTTAGACAATATAAATTTATCTCATTATTTTTATTATTTTAAGTAAATTTTATTTAAAATTTATTTATTTATTTATATTTGATGATGAGTTAATTTGATTGACTTAAGAAATGAGAATCAAATTAAAAAAATTTCGACAAATTAATTTTGGGTACAAAAAGATGAATTGTTGTAAATTCTTCGTCTGATTGGAGACTAGATGTCAAAATTGGGACTAGATTATATAATGAATGAAAAATAACTCGTAATATATGCTGCCTGCTGCCTGCTCCAACGATCACAAAAGAAGAAAGGGATGACGTTGAACACGACATCAATTTGCAGGACGGCGAATGAGCATTTGATGATAAGGAATGAGCTGCCAATGAAGATAAGGAATTAAATTTATGGGCGCGAAGGCGGAGAAGGGCCTCTAAGGCGGTGGAGATAAGGAATCTCTTCGGCCATTTCAAGGCATTATTAGTGCTTTTTCTCTTTTCGTTTTTCTCAAACATACAATTGGCCGTTAGCAACAGTGGATGTAACCCACCATGCATCAGTTTGCAGGGTACGCAGTTCAAGGAACGGTAATCAGTAGGCGTTATTGAGATGAATACAAATAGACAATCCTTACTAGTAAGAGAAAACTGACAATGGAACAGAATTACCCCTAACAACTAGCTTTCCCTCCGAAAGGTATACGCGGAGACAAGACAAGAAAAGCTGGGGAAGTTGAGAAAGATGCTAAGATAGCTCCATTGATTAAAAAAAAAAAAAAATGGAAGAATTCCAAGCTACTATGGGAGTAGGGGGCAGTTGGGACGATGCAATAATCCTAATTAATCTCCGAATTGTTATTTTGATTGCTTTAAGAAACAAGAGAACCTTCTCTCCCTTTTTAACTTGGTTTCATTCGATTTCTTCCTTAGTGTAAATGGGTTTTCTTTTTTTATTTTTGTTTGGAGCAGGATAGCTGTAATTCCATTTAAAAGATGAAGGAATAGAGAAAAAAAAATTCCATTTTACAGCCTATGTTTGAAGACATAATTTCACTTGATATCTTATATTTTTAAAAATTATAAAAAAAAAATATGCTATAACAAGTACGAAAATCATTAAATGATTTTTTTACTCTCATATCTAATCAAAGTCCGAACTTTTCTCGCTTCGTCATACTCACGCCCTTGTACAGCCTCTCGCCACCCTCTTCTTCTCGGTTTCCTCATGGCGGCGACCATCTCTCTCTCCGCCAAAAAAACAAATCGAGCTCTCACTAAAATTTACAAATTCCCTTCTGCTCTTCTTTCATAAGGTAGCCAGAGATTGAATTTTACAGGAAGTCTCAAGAAAGGCTTTCGCGGAAGTTTTGAGGGCTTACTTTGCCATATTGGGAAATATGGGAGTGTCATCCTGGTAACAATGAATTTTGATGCTTCTTTCTTTATTTTTTCATTTTTAAATAAAAAAATAATTAGAAAAGAGTGATGATAAGAAAGAAGAAACACTAGAGTAATGAGTTAAGATTAATACAAATGAAATTTTAATAAGAAAAGGACAGTGATGGTGAGTGGCTCGAGGTGGTGGTGGAGGAGGGATAACAAGAGTTGAGAAGCAGGAAATAAGAGAAGAGTAATTATTTAGGTATTTTGATTTTTTAAAATTATTTTTAATAATTATAAAAAATATATATTTGTCGAATTCGGCAACTATGGTCCTATGCCAAATAGATTTTGAACTATTAATTAGATTTATACAAGTCCAATGTCGGTCGTTTGATACAATTTTTCGTTTGCAACCAGCCAATTGTCCAACCGTTCATAGCCTTTTTCAAAAACAATTAACGTGAGTGCGTTGATTAATATTATGAGATAATATTAAATATGCTCCTTCAAATAAATCGGTGATTTTCTAAAACTAGAATTGCCATTAGCAACTACATTCCATAACATTACTTAAACAGGCTCACATTCTCTTCACAGTTAAGCTGTGCTTATTTATTTTTTTAAATTCTTTTGTTTCATTTTCTTTTACTTATATCTCGTGCTTTACTTACAATTATTCCTAAAAGTTGTTTTATTATTGTGATTTCAGACGCGGGTGTAATGTATCAAATTGTAATTGAAAACAATGAGTCACGGTAAGATGCATTCTGTCAATTTTCTTAATCTCTAACTTATCAATCGCCTGTTACCGTATTAGTCAATCGATTCGTTCTCTTAATCTGTAACGCATCATGTACGCTGCCTGCAAATCGTGCATTGGTTGAGCAAGATCTGGCTTTATTTGTGCAGACCCAAACACATAGTCAGTTGACATGATAATCAAAAATTAAAAATATATGAAATAAAATGTTTACTTTCTTGTTCTACATGCTTAAGCAATTGACCAATCACATAGTCAAATGACGTAATAATCAAAACTTGAAGCGACCTGTAGATCGGAAGGTTTTGTCTTATGCTTTTAGTGCTATTTCAAATGCTTATGAAAATACTTTTTTGAAAGAAAAGAACGCCAAATGCTTATAATTTAAAAATATTATTAAAAATAAGGATGGTAATTAGTTAGAATATGAAAATTCCATGTATCATCTCTTTACCATCCGTGATTTCTATAAAGATATTTGAGCCTTGTTATTCAATTCTTTTATTATTGTATCCGTAATTATTATTATTATTATTATTTTTTTAAAGTGTAATATGATAATACTATTAAATTTGGAGGAGAACGAGGGGTGGGTAGGAAAACCTGATTAAAAAAGCAGTTCAAGTGAGAAAGATAAAAATTCAGATGAAGTTAACAGCGCTAACATTTAAAAACTCAAATAAGATAAAGACAAGAAAAGACATAAATTAAAAATCAAGAGGAGTAACGTGTAATAAGTGTTGTCTACTTCAGTAACCGTACATCTTTTGTATGGTAAGTTAATGACGACCCAAATCAAATGTACAATATAATGGACGGGTGTACGAGACCCGTCTCTCACATCGGATAAGAAGAAAAAGATTTTAAGATATATAAATGTGGGTATTGCACACCTTAATAGGTTACTTTTTGGGAGAGAGTAATGAGTCCGTGACAAGTGGTATCAGAGCTAACTCCGACTTTTATTCCGATATCTCCTATTAAGAGGTCCCGATCGATGAAGGATAAATGTGAGTTTCCTTTATGGGGAAAGAGCAATGATCCGTGACAACAAGTATCTGATTAACCGAAGTGAGACTGATCAACTTTAGAGCAGGTTACATGTACCTGGATGTAGGCCGAGCTCCGACAGTCCTAGAAGCGTTTTGCATGTTTATTCAACCTCAACTATGTCAAAATATGCGCCAGGTCTCCTGGACTAGAATATATGATCCAGAAAATCCGCTGAATGAAATTAAAATTGACTAATAGTCGAGCATATTCACTGGGATGTACGCACCTCGTTACAATAATGAAATTGCTCTTGGTGACCAAGACAGATCAACCGGCAGTGAACACGCATGTTTGTGTTTGCATATGTCCTCGCACACTTGGAAGAATCTGTGTAATTTAACTCTAGCTTGGTCCTTTGATTTTTCTGCGTGGGTGTAGTTTCCATTTGATTTCAAGTCTTATGAATTATTTTGTCCTGACGGGAGGTCCAACAGTTATGTTTAAATCGAATCGAGTATTATTTTTTATTAAAAGGCTCATCAGTTCTTCCTTCATTATAAACACCCAATTCCTCATTGGAATGCAAGACCTTTTAAGACGGATGTCAGGCATTTCAACAAATTCAGATGTTTCCTCGTAGAAAATTAAATAAACAGCTAGCAATCGAGAATTGCCGAAAGCAGCAAGGTCATTAGAGCCAATTTGTAGCGATGATATTTCCTAGAGCCACGATTCTTACGCTCCATCTAATTATACAGATAAAGTTCAAATCTTGACAATGACATCGAACCAACTAAATAAAAAAAAAAAAAAACAGAAGCCAAAAGTGAGATTTCTCCCCCTGAAAACAGGTGGGGGGGGGAATAAAAGCAGTGGAGATTAAATTAGGATTGAAAATTTCTCGCAAAGGGGATGTAATTCCGCAGCTGACCCACTGCCAAAAGGACCCTCAGGCCATCGCATCGTGGTTCAAGAATATTAACTTTCAATTGAATTGTAAGGGAACCAAATTCCTGGCCACTTGTCATTCAGGTAAACTCGACATTTGGGTTCCTTAGCACCTTTTCTTTTCCTATAATGGGTACACGTTGATTAAGATTTGTGTAGGCCACATATTAGCAAATCTTGTGTCGTGTGCATCTCTGATCATATGCATGGAGTTGAGATTTGATTAATGGATATGTCAAGAAACATGAGGGCTAAGTTAGTAATCCGGAATGGTTTGTAAAGAAAAGATTTGAAAAGTGCTCATCTCTATTCTATTTTAAGCATGTTGTTACAATCTTTTCCTTTATTAGAATTAAAGTTTTCAACATTGGCATCCTTTGGACTGAGAGAATATCGATATTTTTCCTCCTCCTTACGATACCGTCACATTACTGTCATCCTGTTTCTCCTTTATTATTGTTGTTCTTTTTCTTCTTGTCATCATTAATAGGAAGCGGTAGCTTACTATAACATTAATTCTGATTCCCAAAGAAGTGTTTACCTTTAAAATGCAAGTCGTGGGACACGAGTGTACAGTAAGGCTATGAAGTATCAGGCAAAGCATAATCGTCCGTAATTGATCTTCTCATCATGCACGCCGAGAAATGCATCCAGAAATTACACAAAAAATAAGGATTTAAACATCTCGAGTCGCGTAGTGTTGTGACATATTCATACTCTATTTGTTTATTAAACAGATATGAAAATTAAGCTCAATATCAAAACTAACAAGTCAAATCGAACTAGATAGTTACAAAGATAAATTAATTTCAATTTCAAGGTAAATTAAATATATTCTCAAATTAATTATGCTATTTTCGATTTTACTTTATTTTTATTTCTTTTCCAATTTTAATTTTGGATCATGAATCAAACGCCCCTAGAAATCCCCCCAGGGCCCGTTCTTTGTAGAAAGAATAAGATGATACCACTAACAAGGATCAAGATCTATCTTGATGAAACTGTAATATGGGTCAACTGCTTGAAACGAAGAAAATAAACGAATAAGCGTCAAGTTTGATTACAAGCGGTGTACATCTGATACAGACATGAACATCCATATATACGTTGAACAACAAAATAATGATGACATCATTGGACACTTAATTAATTTCTGGCAAGGGTGTATAGAAAATTTAGACAGGTCTGTTTGGAACCATACCCAAGTCAATTACAAACTTCAAGTCAATTACACGCTTGACGAGATCGTCCAAACTGATGCTACCGTCGCCGTCCTAGTTCTCAAACTAATACAAATTCTACTCAATTACTTTGTCCAGCAGTGCCCAAGGCGTTCTTAAGCTCTTGTTTGCTTAATCACCCTACTCGATTGCTTTTATCCGCGTTCTAAGCTTCCCGATTCTCTTGCTGGGCGAACAACATATCGTTTCATTTTAACACTACTGACTATAATATTGGTGAGGCTACGGTCGAGAATTGCCGCAAAACAGCGAGGTCATTAGAGCCAATTTGCAGCAACGTGGTTTGCTAGAAAGACAATTTTTACGCTCCATTTGATTTTACAGATGAAGTTCAAATCTCGACCATGACATCGACCAACTGAACAAAAAAAGTAGTCAAAAGGTGAGATTTCTCTCCCACAAAAGAGGGAAAAAATAAAAAATAAAAGCTGTAGAGATTGAATTAGGATTGAAAATTTATTGCAAAGGGTATCTAATTCCGTGCCCGACCCACTGCCAAAAGGACTCTCAGACCATCGCATTTGTTTCTCCTTTGTTATTCTTTTTTCTTTTTTTTGGGGGGGGGGGTGCGATTCTCCTTTATTATTGTTGTTCTTTTTTCTTTCTTGTCATTATTAATAGGAAGTGGTAGCTTATTATAACATTAATTTTGATTTCCAAGGAAGTGTTTATTTTTAAAGAGTAAGTTGTTAAATACAAGTTTACTATAACCATCTCTAATTAAGGTCAATATCAAATTAATACGTCAAGTCAAGTTGAATATACTCGGAAAGAAGTTTTGGCCTTTGTATTAGTAAAAGTGAGTTATTTATTTGCTATTAATTATCTCAGAACGGATGTCAAATTTTTGGACATCAAGAAGATTGATAAACTACTGTATTGGCTTTAGTTCCATATAATATAGATAGTTCTTTTCACTTTTAAAAATTTATATCAATATTTTTAAAATTAAAATTCAATATTTTAAAGATTAAAACCTAAGCTTTTAATTAAAGTGAAGTTTTTTAAGTAAAATTTTAAGAATTGAATTAGTTATTGAATAAAAAAATTCAAAAATATAAAATTTAATTAATTAATTTGATATTTAAAATTAATTATATATATTTTTATATATTTAAATAAATATAAAAAAATATAAAATAATAATATACAAATATATATATATATATATATATATATATATAATAAGAAAAAAAATTAATTAATGTAATATATTAATAGGTATAAGTGGTTTAAGTTAAATAAATTTAATATAAAAATATATTGTAATTTATATATTTTTATTTTATAATAATTTGTATTCTTTTTAGTTGAAAAATAAAATATTTCAATATAAATAAGTTAATCCAAATTAAGAAAATAAATATTAATATAATATAATATATAATTTTATGTATCTTTGTAAAAATATAATTAAATATATAATATAATTGTTTTTTAATTTTTATAATTTATAATTTTAAAAAATTATAAAATAATATAACTCTTATCTCTATAAAAATTAAAATATAAATAAAAAATTCATATTATTATTTTCATTTCCGTCATAAAAACCAACATATATATTTCTTATAGTTTGGATTTGAAGATTGTTGCATACCTAATTTTTCACCAAATTTTGAAGGCAATTAAATTGAAAAAAATAGTGACTAGTTTATTGGTCCATTAGTTTGCTCAACAATTTTCAAAACCAATGGTAAGAATACTTATTTTATCAATCTAGCCAATTGGTCAAATATAATTTTAAAAACATTGCCTTTAAGAGAGTATCACAAAAAAAAATTATTATAACATAATAAATCAATTAAGTTAATTGTCAATCAATATTAGATATAGTAAGACAACCCAAAAACTCTCTTTATTTAAAATATTTAATTGACTGAAAATTTTTATTATTTATTATATTACTAATAAATAAATTATTATTAAATAATATAATACAAGATTTTTTGTCTTTCCATATCATGTATTAATATACTTTTACTTTGATAATTCAACAAAAAAAAAAA